>CM068545.1:38579459-39185183 GCA_035048495.1 Euptelea pleiosperma
TACTCGTCTCCAAAACTTGAACACAAAATCAAACCCAAAGATCAGTCTTACCGGGGGGGCCCACTTCCACGGCGCCTCTTAGAAGAATCACCCCTCGGGTACCCACCCGAACCCACACCTTGAAACTGGGTTATCTGGCACGGGTTTCTACCAATTGGCATATACGGCGGCTGTATATTGTGGCTTGATGAGTCATTACGATCGGTACTGGTAGGTACTGGCATCCTGTGTTTGTGATAATGGGAAGGAGAGAGATTTTGTGTGTCGTCACTCATTAGTGATCTCAGAAAACTGTTTGAATGGCTACCACTCAGTCCCATCCCCCTCCGTCCCCCTGAACCCGGTGATCGGAACTCTTTCCCTGGAGACTTGTTGATTCCAGCCACATTCACCATCGACGTCAGCGAGTCAACAGAATACAAGGATGGAGAGATCCCAGATAGCCCGTCATAAGAAAGAATGCAAGCTATAGCATAAACAGATGCCCCAAGAGCTGGAGGTAGAACTTTTCTTGGGTGTTTTAACTACAAAACAGATTTCATGGCCTTGTGATCAGATTGAGAAAAGAACAGTTTGGCCATATTAGGTCAAAGAGATAGAGACCCCAAAATAATTAAAAGACATAATAGATCGATGGGATTGAGAGAGCATTGAAACAAGGTGAATTCACAGAATTCATAAACTGAAATTATAACAGTTGCCTAAATGACTCCAAAAGATAGCACACTGAAAGTCCACAGATTCTTAAGCATATCTACATCATTCCTAAATTGTAAGAGTTTTAAGGCAGTTAAATGAATGTGAAAAGCTAACAGAAAGGCTTGAGAGGCCATTAAGAGGCTTCCCAACGGACATTTTTAGGGTTTTAGTTTGCAGCAGCAACTCTAATTGAATAGAAATTAGTGGGTTAAGTGGAAATCTTCTTTTTGGAGAATAAATAAATTATACCCCAAAAACTCAAAAACATGTTTCTGTCAGTCTGTTAAAAGGCGTTTGAGGCTTATATCTTGAGGCTCGCCACAGGGGCGGTACTTTTCCAGAACACCTCAAGGCTTACTAAAAAGGCTTAAGAACTTATGAGGCATACACCTCGTCTAGTGAAGCTTTAAAAAAGACTTCTGGCTCAAGCCTTTTTACACCCTTTTTTTAAGGTCTTGCATTAGAAGCATCACCTCACATGCAAATGCTAGTGGGGGGCAACCGTACCTGAATAATTTAATTTATTCTTTTTTTTTCCTAAATCATTGTTAATATTAATAAGCTATTTGAGATTAATTAATTGCAAACAAAAATCTCTTTCCCCCCATATGAAACAGATTAAAGTTCTTTTTTCACAAATTTATCTTTTTAATTGAATTATCCTTTAATTTTATTTATTTCCTTATTTTTATGTTCAATTTAAAAAGCATGTTCGTAAGGATTACGCCCCACGCTTTGGGCTATTGAAGCACCTCGCCCCAGGCCTTCGCATTTAGAATCATTGGATTAGAGTGGTTCCACTAAGTATGAAACTTTTTTTTTGATCGATAAAAGAGATATATTAAACGGGGCTGAGGGGGCCCCCAAAAGATGTGATTGTAGTACTCTTTTAATTTGATTTTGAAATTTAGATTTAGATATATTTTTTTATACTATTCCATGATTTTCTCTTTTGCAATTATTTATTTTTATATTTAATTATCTATCTACTTAAAAATGCATGATCGAGAGGCTTACGCCTTAAGGCTTTGGCTAGTGAAGTGCCTCACCTCACGCCTTAGCGTTTAAAAACACTAGTTTCTGTGCATTTTCTAGGTGTAAATGTAATACCCTCAACCTTTTCAAAGGTATTTTTGACTTTTTATGAGATTTGACCAAGGTTGACTTATTTACTTAACCTTATAAATGATTAATTGAAACCCTAATAAACTCTTATACCTAATTGGTTTTACAACACTAGAGTTATCTAAACCCCGATATAGCTTATTTCTGACTTTTATCGTATTTAGGGCATTTCGGATATTTTGCTTGTTTCTTGCATTGTGTGGGTCATTGTGTGTGTTTGAACCATTAACCATATTTTAGTTAAACCCTAGGAGAGGTCCACCAAGTTATGGAACCTAACTCTAAGTGTAGGTTAAGTTTTAGACCATTTAGTGAGGTAGGTGCACAAACCCTAATTGGGGTGTGCCCTGACTGAGAGATGTATGTGGTGAGACTTTATTATTAAGCTACATAGGTTATATTATATTAATAATTATGTACCTAATGTTTTATAATATTATTTTATGTTTTAGAGACTTTTGGGGCTTATAAATAATCTTAAATGAGGCCTAGTTGATACATATGGGCCTTGGACCCATTTTTAAACCATAATTAGCCTAAAATATAAGTTTTAGAGGGTTGAAAAAGTCAACCCTAGGAGAGTTACGAAAATCACTTAACCCTAATCCTTATAAGGCCTATTCCTTCATGACCTTCTATTTTATTTAAGCTCTCTTCCTCCATTATTCTCTACACCTAAAACTCAAGCCTTCATCTACACTCTTCCACCATTAATACCAGCTTTTCTTCTTTAATCATCACCAAACCCTAGGATAGTGTTCATCTCCTTTCTCTCATAAACATATAGCACTTTGGAAGCAAAAGATCAACAAAGAATAGACTTTTCAAGCCATTCAAGAAACCTTAAGGTAAGTGTGTTCGATCCATCCTATACTTGTTTTTCTTCAAAATTTTGTTTCTCTTTCATTATGTAATTGTTGATATTCATTATAAATTAATTTTAACAATATTTACTTTATTCTTATTGGGTTAATCTTTATTTTGTTCCACCATGATGGGTTTGGCCATGGTTTCTTTTGTACCTATAACGGATGACTGTTCTTTATCATTTCCGTTGTATTTTAATGATTTAAATATTTTTATAATTAATTTTCCTAAACACCTCTATGAATATATTTTCTAAAACCATTTAGTTTGTATTTTTCGGATTTATATTTATTTAATTATAATTTTTCTAAGTTGTTAGACTTTACAAAAAAAAACCAGAATTCCAGATTCTGTACTATCCACTTCACTTGGGATTTCGATCTATATTTTTAACTTAATTATTTTTTATAGATACCTCTATCAATCTAGTTTCTATAACCGTTGAGTTTGTATTTTTCTGATTTATATTGATTAAGTTATGATTTTTCAAATGTACTAAACTTTTCTGTACAACCCAGAATTTCAGATTCTGTATAGTTCATTCCATTAAGGATTTTGATCCATATTTGGAAGCTGAATATTTTTCTAATTAATTTTCATAGATACCTCTGTAAATCTAGTTTCTATAACATTTGAGTTTGTATTTTTCTGATTTGTATTGATTAAGTTATGATTTTTCAAATGTGCTGGACTTTTCTGTAAAATCCAGAATTCCCGATTTTGTACGGTCCACTTCACTTGGGATTTCGATCTATATTTTTAACCTAAATATTTTTCTAATTATTTTTCATAGATACCTCTATAACCGTTGAGTTTGTATTTTTCTGACTTATATTAAGTTATGATTTTTTAAATATGCTGGACTTTTCAGTAAAACCCAGAATTCCAGATTCTGTCCGACCCACTTCATTAAGGGTTTCGACCTATATTTTGAATCTGAATATTTTTCTATTTAATTTTCCTAAAAACCTCTGTGAATCTAGTTTTTAAATCAATTGAGTTTATATTTTTCTAATTTATATTTATTTAGTTATGATTTTTACAAGACAGTACATTTTTTTGTAAAAACCTATTAATTATTAGTGGTTCGGTCATGATTATTAACTATTAAGGTTTTAACCTTGTTGTTTGACTTAGACTTGTATATATGGGGATTCCATCCATGTGTCTTGGATCCCTCATAGGGTTCGGCTAAATGTCTTGGATCCCTCTTTAGTGTTCGACCTTGTGTCACGGATCCCTCATAGGGTTCGACCATGGAGTGTTGGATTCTCTTGTGGTTCCCACTAGTATTGTCCATCCGTGTTAGTCGTGATATTTGATGCTTGTTTACATGTTATTCATGTTATTTAATTTTAGTTATATCCTTATAATTACTTTTGATGTTAATGCGTTCATTTTTTATTCTTATTAAATGTTAAATAAATGTGTTGTTTATGCCATATAACCCTAGTGTCATATTGTTGTCATACTATAATCATTATGTCATTTCATATAGGGGGTGCATAAGGGAACGGGATTGAAGTATATTATATACTTTTATATTGGTTTTATCAATTAATCAGGGTTCGGTACCCTAGGGTGAAAGGCCCCAGACGTTATTATATCCTGCAGATGGGTCGATGAGACCGCTCCCAGTGCGGGAAGGAAATGGAGACCCTATGTGGTTATGGGTACTAGTTGCATGTGCATCCTGCATTCACCTTGCATTTACCCTCATTTTTATGGCATCTTTATTATATGATTGAAATGCATATCTTGATTAAAATCTTATATAATATGGATCAGATGGCTCCTGTCTCTGGAAGAGAAGCTGGAGAGAACTAATTTGAAGGGGGAGTATCAGCATTTGGTGAAGATGGAAGAAATCAGTTGGAAACAGAAGTCCAGGATCAGATGGCTCAAGGAGGGAGACCAAAATACGAAATTCTTTCACGAGGTGGCAAATGCCAATAGAAGGCGGAATTATATCTCTCATCTCAGTATCAAGGGGGATATTATGGAGGACGAAGAAAGTATAAGAAAGGGTGTGGTTGATTTCTACTACGACATGTTCACTGAGAAGGCCCCCTACAGGCCCCTGGGCCAGATGGCTTCACTATAGCCTTTTACAAACAGTGCTGGGAGATTATTGGTGCGGATTTATGAAGATGGTAGAGGAATTTCAAAAAGAAGGTTTCTTGGACTACTCCAATAGTACTTTATTAGCCATGATCCCAAAGGTTACAGGAGCAGAGAACATCTCGGATTATCGCCCAATCAGCTTGGTGGGTAGTGCCTACAAAATCTTAGCAAAGATCCTGGCCTTGAGATTTAGAGAAGTCCTTTCCTCAGTGATATCCCCCAATCAAGGTGCGTTTGTGAGAGGTCGTCAAATCCTTGACGAAGTCCTTATAGCCAATGAATGTATTGACTCGAGAATTAAATCGGGTCAATCGGGGTTAGTTTGCAAGGTCGATATGGAGAAGGCTTACGACCACGTCAATTGGGGTTTTCTCGACTATCTTCTTGGGAGGATTGGGTTTGGGGATAGATGGAGAAGGTGGATATGGAAGTGCATTTCGTCGGCCTCCTTCTACATTCTTGTTAACGACTCTCGTGCGGGCTACTTCAAGAGCTCAAGAGGGTTACGCCAAGGCGATCCTTTATCCCCCTTCTTATTCATTGTGGTGACGGAGGCTTTAAGCCGTATGATATCTAAAGCAGTCTCCTTGGGAGATGAAGGGCTTCGATGTGGCCGTGGGGGTTCCTACTATATCCCACCTTCAATTTGCTGATGACATTCTCATCTTCCTAGATCCGGACTCTTTCTCAGTTGAGATTCCTTAAAGGAATCTTGTTTTGTTCCGAGGCGGTCTCGGGCCTTCGGGTGAATCTCAACAAAAGCAAATTGTTTGGAGTTGGAGCAGTTGAAGATTTGGAGGGCTTGGCTAACATCCTGGAGTGCAGCATTGATAAATTCCCCTCCACTTACCTTGGCCTTCCATTGGGGGCAGCCTATAGGTCCAAGGAGCTTTGGAGGCTGGTGGTTGAGAGCTTCGGGAGAAAACTAGCTTCTTGGAAGACTAGTTACTTATCTAAAGGGGGGAGATTGGTGCTGATCAATAGCTCTCTCTCGAGCTTACCCATATACTATATGTCACTGTTCCTTATGCCAAATAGAGTGTATCTCACTTTGGATAAGATCATGAGGGACTTCTTGTGGGACGGGAATTCGGATAACCATAAGATTCATTTGGTGAGGTGGGGTAGGGTAGGGTGTGTACGTCTAAGGACAAAGGCGGATTAGGGATAAAGCATCTCAAATCCTTGAATATTGCCCTCCTGGGCAAATGGTTATGGAGATTTGGGGAGGAAAGGACTAACATGTGGAGGAAAGTTGTGGCGGACAAATACGGAGTTTCTCTCTATGGATGGAAAAGCCTCGAAGTAAGAAGTCCTCATGGGTGCAGTGTGTGGAAAGGGATTCTGAAGGTGTACAAAGAATTTGAAAAAGGGGTGAGTTATGAAGTTGGAGCGGGTGAGAGAACCAGTTTTTGGGAGGACACTTGGTGCGGTGATAAGCCGCTTAAAGATGTTTATCCGGTGTTGTTTTCCATCTCAGAAAGGAAAAGAGGGGCTATTCTGGATTGCTACAGGAATGAAGGGGAAGTAGGTGGGTGGAATTTGGGCTTCAGAAGAAATTTAAACGACTAGGAGATCGATCCACTTATTAGTCTTTTAGCGAGATTGCAGAATGTTATCCTTAGACCGACGGTGCAGGATAGAAGATTGTGGGCTTGGACTAAGGGAGGAGCCTTCTCGGTGAGATCTTTTTATGTGGAGCTCCAAAAATCCGAAGGTAATATCTTTCCAGTGGCTTCGGTTTGGAAAGCCAAGACTCCCTCCAAAGTAGCTTTCTTTGCTTGGGAAGCTTCCTTGAACAAGATCCTTACCTTGGATCATTTGATGGCTCAAGGTTTCACCTTGGTGCAGTATTGTTGGATGTGTCAATCCAATGGGTAATCAGTGGACCATCTTCTCCTTCATTGTGAGAAGGCTACGGAGATCTGAAGCGCTTTGTTGTTAGATTTTGGAGTGAGATGGGTAATGCCGGGTTCTCTAAAGTCCCTCTTTCAATGTTGCAAATCTAAGGCGTTTTCATCTAGAGGGAAGGTCTTATGGAGAATAACCCCTCTGGCGATTATTTGGGGAATTTGGAAGGAGAGGAACCAGAGAGCTTTTGAAGATAAACACTCTGATATGCGCTCCATAATTCTTAGTATCAAGGGTCTGATGTATATGTGGTCAAAGGCGGTCTTGGAATGTAAAGGTTTGTTCTTTGAAGATTTTGTATTCAAGTGGGAACACATTTGTTCTAAAGAAGGGGGTTAATAGGGGTCTTGGGCTTTTTGTTGTGTCTTGTTAGGTTCGGGTTTTGGTCATCTCGACCATCCTCCCTTGTGCTTGTTGTTTCCTTTGGCTTTGGCCCTATTAATGCATTTGCACTTATCAAAAAAAAAAAAATCTTATATAGTATGACATCATACCATACACACTGTTGTATTACTGAGCCTCGGCTCACGGTGTTACACCGATATCATTTCAGATTTTGAGGAGCCAAGTGCGTAGGAGTATTTTGATACGAAAGACTCCGACATACTTGAGGAGACCGGCGAGGATTCGGGAGTCGATCCCACACTTTGAAAAACTTTATTGATCATTTTAAGACATTAGTTATTTATTTTTCGGGCATGTATGCCTTTGATTGAGAGCATGTTTTCACCCTCTTCTCCCCATACTTAGTTGATTTAATTGTTCATTTTCTGCAATGGATATGCTTATTACTGATTTTAATACCTCAAATAGAATTGTAGTTAACCTTAGGACACCCGGTCGATCGATTAAACTTTCTTTTGATTCTTTTGACTTAATTGACCTAGTTTGACTATGTGGATTTCTTGATCTGTGTTGACCATTTTTTAATTAACTTTAGTAGATTCATTAACTTGATCATGATTACTTAATTGGACATAGGTGAATACAACCCTATTGCTTAATTGAATCAATCGGACATGATTTGACGATTAGAGAACGTACTTAAATATCCTCTCATAACTGAATCTCACATAGGATTGTTTTAGAGCCGTTAACGCTTGAACATCGATTTGTTTCTTGTTTGTGGAGTATGCCTTGATGATCTAACTACATCATGTGGACCATTAGGGATCATTCATAGATCACCTCCTAACTCAGGTTACTGGTCGGCCCATGGACTTTTCGGGTCAAATCTAGATAACCGGGTTCGGGGCGTGACAGTAAATTTATTCTCTAGAGAAATATGGTACACACTTAAACCCCACTCTCGACTCAAATAGATTATCATTCAAGTTGAAAAAAAAAATTTCAAACAATAATAGTGTCTACTTGTCCATGTGCTTGTACATGGACTATGGACTAGTACACATATACATAAAGATGGAAGAGCATCTAGGCTTCGATGCATTCGCGCTAACACCGAATAAAACCTCTCAAGAGAAGAGGTGGGCCTATAAGAGGAGAAAGAAGTAGGTTGTTGGACAGTCCATATTCAACCCATCTAGAGGCCCATCATTTAGTTGTTTCATTTCTATTAAAGTGTCCTAATTAGTTCCTTAAATTTGAGTCCTTGATGAATATGGCCAAGAACTAGATTCTAACTATATGCATTAACAATGACTTCTCTAATCCACACCCCGATCGAACAGAGAGCTTAATTCATTGGGAGTTCAGTCACCACCACCAGTCGCTTACTATGATGTGCGAGCAATACCCAACTTCCAACAAATATTAAATATGGCCAGCGGAAATATGATGATCATCAGGAAGACATGTCAAAAAGGTTAAATATTGAAGTTCTGGAATTTTACAGCAAGTTAGATGCACATGTTTTCCATGGTTGGCTTATTCTTGTAGAAGATTACTTTGACTGGTATATAATGTCAGAGGACCGTCAGGTAAGACATTTTAAGATGAAATTAACAAGTTAAGCCTGAATTTGGTGGTATAACGAGGAAGAAAGGCTCCACCAACTTGGTCGTCCCCCAATTAATACTAGGAGGAGATGAAGTTGAAAAATACTTACCAAGAGATTATGAAGAGACATCTTTGAGGAACTTTTCTTACATCGGCAAGGTACACGTCTATTGATGAGTATATGGAGAAGTTCTATGATCTCACCATTTCTAGGTGGTGGCATGGAAACAGATCGCCAAGCTCTTGCTAGATATAATGCCGAACTTTAGATATAAACAGTTGGCTCTTAAACTGGAGTCACAATTGAAGTCTGTTGGCCTTAGCCGATTTGTCTCACAACCAGTGGAATGACCGTACAGTGCTCCTCTTTTAGTGTTGACCGCAACATGAAAATCCATCCAAGGGAAATAATGCCAATGCAAGCCAATGCTGACAAGAATGGCAAGACTTCCAAATCTGACAACCGCATGGCGAGAAGCTAGTACACTTGCTATAGATGTGATGATGTGGGGCACTTTGCCATAACATGTTCTTCCAAAGGGCTTAATTTCATAGAGGACGAAGCTCATGAAAGTGTCAATGTGATATTGATTCTGACTTGGAAAAGGAAGTAGAAGAGAAAGAGACTGGGGAAAGTCTCATTTTCAAGAGGCTCTTAGCAATTCTGAAAGGTGAAAAGGAAGACTAGCTCCAAACACATATCTTTCAAACTCAGGTTGATTGCCAAGGAAGGATCTGTAATATTATCATTGACGGTGGAAGTAGCATGAATGTTGCCTCTCAAGAGTTAGTTAACAAACTTCAGCTGAAAGCCTAATAACATCCTCAACCGTACAAGGTGACCAAGGTAAATGACAGTTCCATCCCAATAACAGCTAGAAGTCTTGTTAACTTTACTCTGGGAAATTATTCAAATTCAATACAGTGTGATATACGTGGTATTAAGAAACGAAAATGTGTACAAGGAAGAGTTGATGGGCGAATTTGATGAAATGGATGCGTCAAATTGTATTATTGACGCGAACTGAACCATGGAGGCGAAGGTGACAGTTGAGGTGAAATCCTTCAGTTTCTCGCTTATTAACAAAAGGGGGAGATCCTTCATTCGCATTAGGGAAGAAGGTAGAAGGTGGGTGGAAGAAGCAGATGTTCCGGTTGAGTCTGGACACTGGTTGGTGTCACCGTTGAAGGAGGCCATTACTACTCCGCCATCAAATTGTATCTGGAGGAAGTCAGTGCTTCAAGGTAGGACGTTTATCGCTGAAGTAAAGAGGAACGGCAACGGCAAATTCGTCCAGTTAGCTGAGTTCACCTCCAAAAACAGGAATCTAGTCTTCTGTTTTCCAGAAGGGGTTCATGGAGCTGGGTGGTCTTCGGTGGTGGATACTATTTCGTCTATCCTATCCAAGAACGCTGGTAAATCAAACAACCTGAAGATAGCCCCGGTAGAGGGTAGAAGGGAAAGGCACCCCCAGATAAAGGAGCAGAAGGACCCTTGGGTTTCTTCCCTCTCTTCATCACCCATTGTAGCAAGCTCAGACAGTTGGTCAGAGGAGAGATGGCGTTACGCAATCATTTGTGAGTCCTCAGCCAAGGAATCAAACTGGGAGGACATAGCGGTGGCGCTGACATGGATTTCAGGAGCCTCCGACCTCTTCTACCTCATCCCTAGCGGTGATAAGAGAAGACTTATGTTTGTGGAAGACAGGGAGACATTGGATTTCTTATGTAATCTGGTTTCTATTCGGGTGGGCTATAACATCATCTACTTGTGTAGATGGTGGCCCTCGCTCAACTCCAACCCCGCGTACTGGTTCTCTTCTCCAGTGTGGGTCCTGGTACAAGGATTGCCTTTCCATCTCTGGAACAGAAAGACGTTTGAAGATATTGGAGGCAGGACGGGAGGATTGATGGATGTGGATGTCGCATCGTCAGCAGGAAAAGACTTCAGTGCCCTTCGATTAATGGTTGGAGGTACTGCGAAGGATATCCCTAGAACCGTCGTCGTGCAGGACAGTAACACTCTTATCTCCCTCAGCCTTGAGATTCTCTTCGACAGGACGCCGTCCGACAACTGGCCTCTTCCGTACAGGCAAAGGGAGGTCTCATGGGTGAGAAGAACTTTGAACCAATTGAGACCAGCTATGTGTCTTTGCAAGGACGACTATCGACAGAAGGCAGGGGCAATTGGAATTCGAGTTTTAAATCTCGAACCGACTTTCGTAGAGCTAAGTCGTCAGGCGGGACCAACCCCAAACCATACATGTGGAAGGCGGAGAATATAAAGAACAGGGAGTTTCGGTGTAGGAAAGGAAACAGGGAAGCAAAAAGATTTAAAATCAAGGCGGTGCAGATAGGTGGGTGTGGTAAGAACAGTAAAAAAAGGCATAATGGGTCGGGTTCGTCAGGTCGGAGGAGGGATCCACGCTTTAACGACTTAACTCCCAACCCTAAAACTTCTTCTTCTGCCTTTTCTCCTAAGAGACTTAGTTCTCTGCCCAGAGAACTTTCTTCATCACCCTCAACTGCAGAAACAGGTAGGCAGAAGACAAGCCAATGTAAGAGCAGCATGAGGAGAGATCGTATCAAAGGTAAGGAAATCATCTCAGCTCCCCCTCCTCCTCCCTCATCTTATTCTGGGTTTTTTGAATTTCCGCCTATCCTGTCTGAGGGCAGTTCGCGGTTTGGGAATATGGAGATGGGATCTTGCAGTGCCCTTAGCCACAATAGGGCATTGGGGTATTCGGGAAGGAATCCAAGAAAGCGTGGCCAATCGAACCGACAGTATCATAGAAAGGGATCCAGTAATGGGATCAGCGGTTTTTCTACGACAGAAAATTTTTTAGGGCCTTCAATGGCTAGCGATCTTGACAAGGTGGCAGAATCTCAGGGAGAGCCAGGTAAAAAATAGGAAGGGCTTAGGTTCTTACTTAATTCGTTTGGGAACAATGAGATTTCTCAGCCGATCGCCTCAATTAGTCCGTTGGAACCTGAACTGAACACTTGGTACAAACGGAATATTTTAAAACTTAGGGAATCATTGGGCTTAACTTTCAAAGGATACGAAAAAGAAGTTAAAGATTTACTTTTGTCCATCATAGGAATTACCAAGGATCCTAGCAGGCTACCGAAGAAAAAGGGTTACAGCAAAGAGGGAAGGAGTTTGCGATGCCTTACGGATAAGGTTACCAACTCAGATAGAGTTCATAACCATGCTGTTCCAGAAGAGACTGAACTGGAAGGTGGGACAGGGGAAGGAATCCCACTCAAAGAGAAACCTGGGGTTGAAGGCTCAGAAGTTAGGAGTGATTCAACGCACCTGGCCAAATCCTCCAAGGTCCCTCGAGAGATTCTACGCTTGGGGTGCCCCTTCAATTCAGGAAAAACCACGGTGTATAGGAGTAGACGTAGCGGGACGAAGCAAGTGGTTGATAAATGAAGCTTAATATAATGTCGTGGAACGTTAGGGGGTTGGGTAGCAAAGAGAGAAGGACTGTTGCCAAGAGCTTGTTCAAAAAGTGGGATGCTAAGGTTATCATTCTCCAAGAGTCAAAGTTGGAAAGGTGGAGATGAGGGATATCAAGGACATTTGTGGGATGAAGGACTTTGGGTGGCAGGATCTCCCAGCAGTAGGGACTTCTGGGGGTATTATTATTGTCTGGGATAGGAATTGTCTTGAAGTGGATGACGTTCTGATCGGAGCTTTCTCGGTCTCCATTAGATGTAGATGTGTGGGGGAGCAGCTATGGTGGATTCTTCCAGGGGTGTATGGCCCTTCGGAAAGTAGGGGCAGAGCCCAGTTTTGAGAAGAGTTGGAAGACATTGCTGGTCTATGGGACGATCCGTGGTGTATAGGAGGCGATTTTAACGTTGTCCGTTACCCGTATGAGAAGAATGGTGGAGGGAGAATGACCAAAGGCATGAAGGATTTCGGGGACTTCATCAACAGGAATGCCCTCATGGAACTTCCTTTGGGAGGTGCCAAATACACGTGGACCAATAATCAAGCCTACCCTACTCTTTGTAAGCTGGACAGATTTCTCATTTCCCCAAGTTGGGACGATCACTTCCAGAATGCTTCCTTGGTTGCGATCCCAAGACCGGCGTCGGATCATTCTCCCTTGCTGCTAGATTGTGGGGGCTTTAGATCGAGGCCTTCTCCTTTTCGGTTTGAAAATGTGGTTAAGCAATCCCCAGTTTAAGGAGAAGGGGGGGGGGGGGGGAGTGGTGGAGGTCTTCTTCCTTTGAAGGAAAGGCAGGGGTGGTTTTCAGACGCAAGCTCAAAGCGCTAAAAGAGAATATCAAGATCTGGAACCGGGAGGTGTTTGGACGCATCAATCACAAGAAGGGCTTAGTGCTTGACAAGATAGCATTGATTGACAGGAAGGAGGAAGACACTAATCTCTCTATGGAAGAGCAATTGGAAAGAACTAATCTGAAGGGAGAGTACCAGCACTTAGTGCAGATGGAGGAGACGAGTTGGAGACAGAAATCCAGGGTTAGATGGCTCAAAGAGGGAGATCGTCACACGAAGTTCTTTCACAAGGTGGCCAATGCCAACAGGAGAAGAAACCACATTTCCCGTCTTAGTATCAAGGGAGTGACCAAGGAGGATGAAGAGAGTATTAGACAGGGAGTGGTGGGGTACTACTCTGAAATGTACACTGAGTCGGTTCCCTTTCGTCCCTCTTTGGAAGGGCTCCAGTTTGATCAAATTAGCACGAGGGACAGAGAAAGATTGGACAGATCCATTTCAGAGGAGGAGGTGGTGAATGTCCTTTCTATTCTGGCCCACGATAAGGCTCCAGGTCCAGACGGCTTCTCCATATCCTTTTATAAACAATGTTGGGAGACCATTGGCGAAGACTTTATGAAGATGGTGGTGGAATTTCAGGAAGAGGGCTTCTTGGACTTCCCATCTAATAGTACCTTTATCGCTATGATTCTCAAGATTACCGGGGCTGAAAACATCTCAAATTATAGACCCATAAGCTCGGTGGGAAGCACCTACAAAATTATTGCAAAGGTCCTTGCCTTGAGATTTAGAGAAGCCCTGTCCTCGGTGATCTCGCCTAATCAAGGAGCTTTTGTGAGAGGGCGTCAGATTCTAGATGGAGTCCTTATTGCTAATGAATGTATCGACTCAAGAATTAAGTCGGGACAACTGGGAATCGTTTGCAAGATAGACAAGGAGAAGGCCTATGACCATGTCAGTTGGGGCTTTCTTGATTACCTCCTTGGAAGAATGGGGTTCGGGTCCAGATGGAGAAAGTGGATTTGGAAGTGCATATCGTCAGCATCCTTCTCTATCTTGGTGAATGGGTCTCTAGCGGGTTATTTTAAGAGCTCAAGAGGTCTGCGCCAAGGCGACCCTCTTTCCCCTTTTCTATTCATTGTGGTAGCAGAGGCTTTAGGCAGATTGATTTCTAAAGCAGTGTCCATAGGGGAGATGGACGGGTTTTGTGTGGCTCCGGGGGTGCCTACCATCTCCCACCTCCAGTTTGCTGATGATATCCTCATTTTTCTTGCTCCGGAGAAGATTCAATTGAGATTTCTCAAAGGTATTCTTGGCTGTTTTGAGGTAGTCTCGGGCCTCTGGGTGAATCTTTCTAAAAGCAAACTGTTTGATGTGGGAGTGGTTGAAGACTTGGAAGGATTGGCGACTATTCTGAATTGTTGCATTGATAAATTCCCAACCACTTATCTAGGTCTCCCTTTGGGGGCAGCATATAGATCCAAGGATCTTTGGAGGCCAGTGGTTGATAGTTTTGAAACGAGACTCGCTTCATGGAAAGCCAGATACTTGTCTAAAGGGGGAAGGCTGGTGTTGATGAAAAGCTCTCTATCGAGCCTGCCAATATACTATATGTCCCTGTTTCTGATTCCGAATAGTGTGCTTCTTACCTTAGACAAGATCATGAGAGATTTCCTGTGGGATGGGAATTCGGAATACCACAAGATCCATCTGGTGAGGTGGGACAAGGTGTGTATGCCCAACGGTATTGGCGAACTGGGCATTAAGCATCTCAAATCCATGAATCGTGCTCTCCTGGGCAAGTGGCTATGGAGATTTGGGGAGGAAACGACAAGCCTCTGGAGAATGGTTATGGCTGGAAAATATGGAGTCTCTCCTTTTGGCTGGAAAAGTTTGGATGTTAGAAGCCCTTATGGTTGCAGTGTGTGGAGAGGGATCCTGAAGGTGTCTAGAGAATTCGACAAAGGGGTGCGCTTCAAGGTTGGAGCGGGTGATAGAATTGGCTTCTGGGAGGATATTTGGTGTGGAGATAAGCCATTAAAGGAAGACTATCCGGATTTGTACTCCATTTCAGAAAGAGAGGGGGTCTATTCTCGATTGTTATCAGACGGAAGGGGAGGGGGGGTGGAACTTGGGCCTCAGAAGAAACTTAAATGATTGGGAGATTGATCCGCTGGCTAGGCTGATCTCGAGACTGCAGGTTGTTCATCTTAATCCTTTGATGAAGGATAGGAGAGTTTGGACCTGGACCAAAGGGGGTTCTTTCTCGGTGAAATCTTTTTATGAGGAGTTGCAAAGAACAGGAGGAGTTCCATTCCCTGTATCCTTGGTTTGGAAATCTAAGACTCCCTCTAAAGTAGCTTTCTTTGCTTGGGAAGCTATTGGAAAAGATCCTTACTGTGGATCACTTGATGGCAAGAGGGTTCACTTTGGTGCATTATTGTTGGATGTGTAAAACTCATGGGGAATCAGTGGATCCCTTGCTTCTATGGCTACTAAAATTTGGAGAGCTTTCTTATTAGAGTTCGGGATGAGTTGGGCTATGCCGGCCTCTCACACGGACCTCTTTTTCAGTTGGAATTCTAAAGCCTTCTCTACAAGAGGGAATGTTCTATGGAGGATGACTCCTCTTGCGATTTTTTGGAGTATTTGGAAGGAGAGGAACAAAAGGGTCTTTGAAGGAAAGCAATCGAACCTAAATTCTATAATCTTAAACATCAAGGGGATGTTGTTTATGTGGTCTAAGACGGTGTCAGAGTGCAGGGGTTTGTTCTTCAAAGACTTCGTCTTTAGATGGGAGAATATATGTACTCGGGAAGGAAATAGCTAGAGTATTGGTCTTCTTTTTGCTTTCTTGCCGGGGTCTTGTGGAGGTCACCTCGACCTTCCTTCCCCTGGTCGGTTGTATCTTTTGGCTTCAGCCTTTTAATAGATCTTTTGCTTATCAAAAAAAAAATATAGTGTGATATACGTCCTACGAAAGTTAGTCATATTTTGCTCGACAGACTGTAGCTTTATGATCAGTGTGCACCATGATGGTAGAGCCAACACATATACCTTCATGTTCAATGGGAAGTGTGTCAAATTGAATCCAACATGAGATCGAGATTCAAAGAAAAAAGCTGAAAGGATTAAGTTCCCTAAACAGGCTAACCTATTGACTATACGGCAATTTGTGGATGAAAGTAGAGATCTAGGCATTATTTATGCTTTGGTTGAAAGGGCAAAAGAAGATAAGATGCCGATCTCAAAAGACAAGCTTGTTGAACCATTGTTGAGCTAGGACAAAGACATGTATCACCTCATGAAGAAAGTAGAGAAAAATCTTCAACTCCAACAATCGTGCCCTAAGCTACAAAAATCGAATTGTAAGAGGAACAATGGTACGACTCCGAGGAGACAAAATCAAAATCGCATAACCTTGAGGTCTAGTTCTTTTGAATCTCTGGGGATTGATGCAGGAGCATCTAGGCTTCGATGCATTCGCACTACAACAAATCAAACCTCTCAAGAGAAGAGGGGAACCTACCAGAGGAGAATGAAGTAGGCTACTAGAAAGTCCATATTCAGCCCATCTGGAGGCCCATATATAGCACTCAACGGGCACATTATTTAGTCATTTCATTTCTATTTTAGTGTCCTAATCAATTCCTTAAATTAGAGGCCCAGATGGTTAGCTTCTAATTTTAGTTAGTTTACAATGCTAGTAGGACTAGAATTTAGAAAGTCTTTAAGAGTCAAGTCTAGTTGTCTTATTAAAAGGTTCCTATTTATAGAGTTTCCATTTAAGGAGATTCTATTTTTGGAGTTCCTAACTGGGAGGGGTAGTTGTTTAATTAGTAGTTACTAGGATTTAGAAACTTTAACTTATTAGTAGTTCTAATTTTAAATTAGAATGTTAAGTTATTTTAGAAGTTTGACTTGTTTTAGAAATTGGAAAGGAGGGAATTCATATACCTCTATAAATACATGTAACATCTCTTACTTTAATCAATTCAATGAAGAATTTATTTTATTGATCCGTTGCTGTAAACAGAGGTGAGACTTCTCTTATTATTTCTCGATTGGTGCGACTCCAATCAACTAAAAGTTCAAATCATGGTGAGACTCCATTAATCTGATCTCCAAGGACTGTGTGACTCAGTCCAGTTATCCATCCAATCTCCAAACCATCTGGTAAGTTGCTGATTCAGTTTCTATTCTATGCCCTAAATTTCAGACCCTTTTGCCATCTGTTTTAGAATAGTTTGACAGCCCGAATAAACCCAAATCGAACCCTCTATTGCTGTCCCTATTTTACCCAAACACACTAATAATATAGACTATCTACACTTAATTACAGCTATTATCAATTGTTCTGAACTGTGCTACATCACATCCTGACCCAAGTAACAAGACGGCCATTTTCCTTTATTTAGATTGTGTCCACACTTATCAACATGGATACATGTATCAGTACATCCAGACACATTCCCAGATACATTCAGCAGTGTCAACCTTTATTTTAATGAATTTTTCTAGAAAGTAAAATGATATCAAAAAAAGGGCTGATGTGTTCAATCTTCCATAAACTATTAACACAATTATAGATATTTGATAGTCTAATCCCCTTCTTGATGTACTTATATTTATTAAGTTATTGAATAGCTCAATGAAGTATTGAAATTTCTTTTATTTTTTAAGTATTTCTTTCCTTTTTTGTTAAGAAAAGCCTTCTAAATGTAACTCATATATTATATTATGACACCTGCGTACGGACGTGTGTACATTTCCGGCTTCTCAAAAGCACCATATCAGACACCTCATACATTTGTCAGACACCTATACACGCTCGTGCTATTGTGACATAGATATCCACCGTGCATGCGTGTCTCTGTGTGTCTGCATCACACTAATTTAATACCCAAAACTAAAAGCAATGCAAGGAACTTACTTTGAATAAGACTGCTGCATGCAATCGCTCTCTCAAGCAGTAAATCTGAGCAGCATCAAGTGCCGTTGACTCGAACGTAATCCACCGATCACAAACAACCGATACAGTATTATCAGGGGAGGACATGATTCGATCTCCTTGTTGTCCAGTAGATGCTGTATGCATCTCCGTTCCATCTTCATCACTTCCAGACACATCATCATCTTCATCACTCTCCTCATCCTCATTATCCTTTGCAGGAGCAACAACCATCTCCGTCGCAAGCAACAGTAAGGGGTACGGCCCCACAACGGTACAGTTCCTTATGTGCATACCTCCATCCCCACGGGTTATCTCATCATAAATGATCAGTGAACGACTGTTAGATTTATTAAACGATAATTTAAAATTAGAGGAATGAGGGTGTAAGCGAACTTTAGCACCACTAGCAGTCTCCACCACAGTTCTTTGTCCACTTTTATGAGGTGGAAGCAATTTTCCCACCATAGGATACAACCCCGCCACAAGGACTGCATGAAGGATGCCTGGGTCCCGTGCATTCAAGCTACAATTAGATAGGTCGTCTGAGATAAACCCATTCTGGATCAGCTCATTTTGGAGCTGCTTACGCATGCCAAACAACATGTTCATGGTGCTTGAAGAGAGAAAATACTGAGAACAGAACCGTGCTTCTTGACCCTTATCCTTTGCACGTTTCCAGCACTCAAATGCTGCAATGACAATTAGCTGATCACTGTGCCCACCATAAATCGAAGCAAGCTCAGCTTTGGCCGTCGCGGCTCTCTTCTTATCTTCTGGGGCCATGGGCAGAATAAAGGGATCTCTATAGTCTGAAGCACATGCTAGAGTCAAAGCTGGGTCGAGGCAGTTCATCAATATGGCAAAGAAAAGCATCTTGCTTGTTGATGGATGCACTGGTAGAGCACCCAGTTTTTCACCAAGTTCAGTAAGCTTCTCATCAGGTGTCAAGGCTCCAATTTCCTGAAGAACCATAATCGCATTGCGTATGGTTTCAAAAACTGGAGGATCCAAAGTCTTCTGTAAGAAATCTACTATTTTGCAATTTGGATGAAGCAACTTCACCTGTCAATCAGAAAAGATCAAATAAGCAACGGAATGCCACTGGAAAGTTTTCCTAACATTTACAAAAGTCACACCATGTTCTGCTATTTTGAACAAAAAATTTATATGATAGTCTTATTCTTTAGAAATTAATTACATAGGTTTCAAGAAATTGAATTTTTCTCTAATGAAAACCTTACAAAATTATTTGTGATTTTCATGAGATTTTAAATTATAACCTAATAAGTAATAAATGAAATTATCAACATCAACATCATCTATGCCTTATCTGTTCGATTTCTGCATTAAGATATTTCGCCGTTCAACTCGATCTAATTATTTTATTTTTAAATAAATACTTACTTTTTAAGTACACTACTTTTCTATTCAATGCCCAATGTATTTTCCCATGACCGCTGAAAACTAGCGGAGATTAAGAGGAAAAAAGGATTCAATACATACCTGCAAGCAGAGTTCCTCAATTGGCATCCGCTTGATTTCGGGAACTTGGAACTCTGGCAGAGATGCAGCTCGAGTTTTTGAATAAAGATGGTAACAAATTCCTGGCTGGCACCGTCCTGCACGTCCCTCTCGCTGCTTTGCACTAGCTTTTGAAACCCAAGAGGAATGGAGCGTCGATACATTATTATAAGGATCATAACTTTTCTCTTTCATACGACCACTGTCTATAACATAAACAACATCATCTATGGTAACTGCGGTCTCGGCAATGTTTGTTGAAAGAATGATTTTACGGGAACCACGAGGTGGGCGTCTAAAAACCTTTTTCTGTTCAACAGACGGAACCATAGAATGAAGAGATATTATCACAAACTTCGAAGTATCTCTGAAAAACGGGGAAGCAAGTAATCTCTCTCGGGTTTTATTTATATCATCCCATCCTGAAAGGAAAACAAGGATGGCTCCTTCTTTGGAATCAACACATATTTTCCTTAGCAAACGCTCTATCAGAATAATATCAATATGTTCTGGATTGACACTCGCTAGATATTTCTCGAGTAGCTCCTGTTCTTCTGCCGACTTGGAAACAGCAGTCTCAATATGGTGTTTGATAATTTCAGATACTTCCTCCTGGTGTTCTTGTTGAGCCCACTCCAATGCTGTTGTTCCATCCTTGGCGTGTAGATGGGAATCCGCACCAAGTGAGAGGAGCATGCATACATCACCAACTCTACCTTTTCCAGCAAACACCATCAATGGTGATGCTCCAGTCAACGAATGCTGGTAATTAAATATTTTTGGGGTCGCTTCGGAAGAAACTAGTTCTAGGAGGGGATCAAACTCATCACTTGACCATGCCAAGTTAATAGCTTCATCCAGAGCAGCTTTATAATCCTCTGTTAACTCAGGATCTTGCACTGTGTCACTCAACGAAGCAGAATCAAGATGATCACCCTCTGTCGATTTCAGGATAGAAAGAACATCGTCCAAAAAGAAAGTCTTGACCTAAAGCAAGAAAGATACAAAATTACAACAGACAATAAATCAACTACGAAAAAAAATGAATTGATACCTCAGAACCTCATAGGAAAAGTTTTTACAGGATAAGTAAAACCAGGGACCCGGATAATTGGGCAGCCACCAAAATATTGTGAAAACCGTTCGGCATCAATAGTAGCACTCATAAGTATCTGTTTGCTTGAAGAAATGGCAGGAAGGGTCATCAATTAATAATAGATATGTTAAAGAGTATTAAGATTTAACTGTTGAAGAAAGGAACAGGAACATCACTACAAAGCTATAAATAGAACATAAGGATATATACTGACCAGACGCAGATGAGGATATGAAGGGAGCATGTCTCTGCAGAGAAGTGACAACAGTCAGAAAAGATAATATTTGAACCTATGATACCATGGTTACTTAAAATGGGTGCCGTAAATGTGTCATATCTGTATCAGATACTTCCATTTTAAGTGTAAATATCATAGGAAAAGATGTAACAAGCCATACCTCACACTTTTTGTCGTGCGGAAGCACGATTTTTGCTACTCACCACTCCCATCTGGGCCCACTGACCGCATGGATGTTTAGCCCACCCCTTAGTGGATATACAAACCAAAAATCACCCTGATTGGTAATCTCTTTAGTACTTTTTAAGGCCTGATTATAGCCGTTGGATTCAACCATTATTTTTTAGTACTAAAACAGACGGCTAAAAATCAACAAAACAAGCTGATTTTTGGTATGACTGTCTACTAAGGGGTGGGCTAACATGCGGTCAGTGGGCCCAGATGGCAGCGGTGAGTAACAAAAATCGTGCTTCCGCACGCCAAAAAGCGTGAGGTATATAGCTTATGACATTTTAAGAATGCTCATTTCTTCTTCTTTTCCTTTTAAATAACATATGCTCTATATCTTATTTAAAGGGAAGTAAAACAAGAGGCTCTGATGACCAAAAATACATAAAAGCCCAGAGAAAAATAAAATCACAAGATGCATATTTGAAAACAGACTTCCAGATTTAGCACTGTAATTTTCTTATCAAAATCCAGGTCGATTCGATCATCCAAATAGGAGTCTAAAGTCAATACATTTTTGAATTCTGCCCTTTTAAATCATTAAATAAATTAATATTCTTTGTAATATTATATGCATTTCTTTATTTTAATGAAATAAATTCATTCGATCGTCCTAGGCTTTGTCTCACCCAAGGGACCTTGTCGCCTAACGGTTTCAACCACACTGTAAGTAAATACTAGTGGATGCATACTGCTAATGATTCCATGTATCATATCCTCTATTACACAAAACCCATACCGGACACCTTGTATCCATGTAAAACACCAATACATACATATATAAAAGTAACACCAATACATGTCCATGTCCATTATACATACTTAAATAAAAATAAAAAAGAAAAGAAAATCAAACAACTAGATTCTTTTCTAAGGAGTACCTGAGAATTGCCAGCATAAAATCAGAAAAGCGATCCCTTTCATGAATTTCATCCTATAAAGGTAAAAGGTAATGAGCAGAGGTCATACACAATCACCAGTCATTGGAAACTAAACAGAAAGCACACGGGTTGATTACATGTTAAAGGCAACAAAGACAATGTGGAAATGCATTCTCAACACTACAAAAGACAGCTGCAAAAAAAATGTATATGAAAATAAGATGGAAAGAAGCTTAATGGAAGTCTTCAAATTAATATCCACAATTCCACAGAGAGATTTAAACCAATAAATAGGCATCACTATACTAATGAGGAAAACCTTAGGCATGTATTTTACACTTGAACAATATGACCAAACTATAGGAGAGCTAGAATTTATTTTGAATGGAAAATGGGAAAAAGGGGAAAAAGAAGAGAAACATTCATCTCATGTGGATCCCCAACGTTCACTGAAGTTCGAAAAGAGCCACAGAAGAGTGAATCTCATTGGAACTCTTCAATTTGGGGTCCAAAGACAGAGAATAGTCCCTTCCGCCGGGAAAGTATTTTCTAAGTGCACCATTGCTTTCAACGTACTATAAAACACCAACATAGCACAGACATTTTTATTATTTAGAAAATAATCGAGTATCTTGGTAAAGTTTCAAGAATTACTTTCTTTTTGGCAGATAACTACTGGAATTTCTTCAGAAAGTCCAATATAACACTTGGACAGAGCCAAACTCCAAGCCTACCTTGGTATAGACAAAAGCCTGTGAGGCTATGACTTTGATATTGCTTCGAAGATACGAGAGGCTACATTTCCGTTTATCAAGGACCATAAATAGGAGGCATGGATCTACTTCTTAAGGTATTAAATTTCGTTTATTTTGCGCAATATTTCAATTTGAACAGAGGTCAACAGAAAATATAGCATACAGGTCAAAATTTGCATTATTTTGTTAAAGTGTCGAGCTATAGTAAATTTTGATGCAATTGACAGTATAAAAGTGTCTTTCGGTCGAATATTTTGATCAACTGAAAACAGTTAACTCTTTCAAATTTAATTATCATTAATTATTATTATTATTTTTTAACTTTCACTCCTCAGTCCAACTTAGACCTAAAACGACAATCCCACTTTGATTATTTGTTCAAAAAACTCCTCATATTGATCGATGAAGCAGATTGAAACAAAATTTAGGGATTTTAACAATTTCAAGGTAACAACAAATTCTTTCAATTAAACTCAAATTTGAAGTTTCATGTTAGAAATAGAGTCTAGATGTGGATTTATGATGCACTTACATCGGTTTGTGCACACATTTAAAGAGAAATTTTTAAAAATTTGGGGAGAATCCTAACTTTTCACCTCAAGTGTCCTTGGTTGTGCATGAATGAATTATATTCTGTACAACTTAGCCCAATCTATAACTTCACTGGATTACTTTTTTCCTAAAATGTATTCTATTTTTTCTATTTTTACAAAATTATTATTTATTTCTAATCGATTTTAGTAATACAAATATTTTAATTACAAGTAAATTTTAAAGAAATCCTAATGCAGCAAATGCATGATTTACGATACATACTTTTTAATTGTCTATTTTTAACTAGTTTAATATATTAGTATTTTATTTATTAAATTAAAAAATATATAAATATGCTTGAACGTAATTGTTAATTGTCTATCATTTAGGCATGTGTTTTACATATTTTCTACTCTTTAGGGCCTAGTCACAAAAATCTCCAATTTTTTGAAAATCTTCAAAATTCTCCGATCTTTTGAATTCACAAATCAATCATCGATTAATCGGCAAAATCGATAAAATCTCCGATTAATCAAAAAACTCGGCGATTAATCAACGATTTTGACGAATTTTTCTGATTAATCGACTAAGACCCATTTTTTCCCCTTTTGATTTTGATTTTGCTGCTTTTTGGAATTAAGAATGATAGATGATGCTTATAAATTATGACTTACTATCATGAAATTATAGATGTGTTTTTCATCATATAAATGTGTTTTGTTAAAAACAACATTTCTAACTTAAAATGCAATGATATTTTTTTTATTTTTTTTTGCCGATTTCTTCCAATTTTTACAGAATTTATCCGAATTTTCCCGACTTGACTCCTTGCCGATTTATTGCCGAATCCCGACTTTGTGTTTATGCTTTAGGGTAGTTCATGTCTTCTACGAACAATGGATGCTTACTTGGTTCTTACTTTGTTTTATGTTTCTAATATTACAGTAGTTTTTTGTGACATCAAGATACCGCATAGTCAGATGGGAGCACGGTGACTCTCTAGGGATAGGCAGAAGACAAATTCTAACTATTGTGGGAAAGAGATTAAGAGTAGGGGGTGTCCCAGTTGAAGCAACACTTGACCAATGCTTATCCTAATGTGGAAAATTACAGAATACGTCCAAAGGAGATTAGGTATGTGTCTTTAGCAGCAGCATAATGTCTAAGATTACCAAAACTGGTACCACAACATCATGGCATTGGTCCAATACTTTAATTATATAGGGCATCGATGGCGGCCAAAGGTCTATGTGGTAGTGACCTTCCTATGTGTAATGTAAAGTTTTATTTGATACAATACACTTAATTATGAAATGATTTGAAAGTTATAATCATTTCCATATGCAATTGTAGCTGGTTTTAGCAGTCAGGGTCTAAGATACCTACATCAGCATGTAACAGAATGTTGTGAACACTCATTTCCACACTCCATATGGTTGTTTGTTTTAGTACGAGTGTTTTTAATTTGTTTTATCATTTCCTAAATTTCAGCTAGAATTTCTGCATTGTTTCCATGAAAGTTGTATCATCTCCATGCTGGTCAAAAATAATACTACATTTCTTTTATCTCCAAGCTGGTCAAAATATATCCCAAAATCAAAATTTAATACCTTGCTTAAATATAGTTTGTACTTTGTGCAAAGGGAAAAACTGTTATGGTTGTTTAATATAAGTTTAAGAATGTCCCGATTTTGTAGCTACCATTTAATAAAAATTTCAAACTAGGTACATCATGTCTGTTTATACATGGGCATCTCCCTCATTTATTTTCACAAATAGGTGTAAAGTACATGTTTCCAAAATCCAAGATTTTATTTACATTGTCAGCCTTATTCAAGGTTTGCCCATTAATATTTCTTTGTTGTCATTTTCATTTTGCTTAGCCTATGTTCCATCTAAATAGTTAATAATCGAAAACTAACTTCACATATAATCATTAACCCCTCCACTGACATTGGCTACCCTTCTCTCCTATCAAAACAATTCTCACCAGCCTTTGTCATCCAAATTCCAACCAATCTTTTCATTTAAGGTAAAATCTTCACTAAGGGTTTACATTGCTAACTTGGGAAGTGACTGCTTAGCTTCCACGAGTCAAGTTCGCTCCTAGGCTTGTCAATTCATGTTGATGGAATATCTCCCATGTTCCAAGTATCGACAAAATCAGTTTCTTGACTCTCTAAATCCCTATGTTAACTCCTGCGATTTCAGCCAAGACATATAATAAACTTGGCAGAGTAAAAATTACCTGAATCTGACAAAAAGAAGTTTAACTGGCATTTCATGTTTTTCACTGCATATTAGAGTATGTTTCGGGGTCCAATATCTCCCATGTTCCAAGTATCGACAAAATCAGTTTCTTGACTCTCTAAATCCCTATGTTAACTCCTGCGATTTCAGCCAAGACATATAATAAACTTGGCAGAGTAAAAATTACCTGAATCTGACAAAAAGAAGAAAACCATAACTGGCATTTCAAGTTTTTCACTGCATATTAGAGTATGTTTCGGGGTCCACTGATCCACAAAACTTCATCACATATGACCTCCACACACATCACTCTAACACAAAAAAGAAAATGCGAAGGATAAAAAAAATAAATCAAATCTTTCAGTAAAGGAAAAAAGGGAACATGTCTATCAAGAAGCTTAAAATCCTTCAGGCTTCTCGAAGAATGATGGATTTCCTTTTCCCAGTGATATAGTCCTATTATCCCCAGAATTAAAAGTAACTATGTATTTTAATTTTTCAAGTGGCTAGAAGGGGCTAAAAGGGCGAGGGGAAGGCCAAAACGGACATCGATTGAGGTTTTGAGAGGAGATTTTATGAAACTTGCCTTAACAGGATTAGGATTGAATTATAATCTTGCTATAATTATTCTTTTATTTGTTTTCTTATGTCTTCTCTTTCTTAGCATATTTCTTGTTTTCTTTTGTTTTGCATTCAAAGAGATTATAGATACAATGACATTCAGTTCTCTTAAATTTTCGGGCAGGCAAGGGGCATAGATTTTAAACATATGTTGCAGTATCAACACCAGAAATTACAGCATAATAAGCTGGCGACCTCAATATGCTTAAAATGTTAAAGGTTGATTGAAGATCAGTACTTTGTAATTGATAATACAGAATAGCAACTTATATATAGCTTCTGAGTAGTGGATAATTTTCCTGATTTTTCTACATTTTTTAAATTAGAAAGCAGAAGTGCTTAATTCCCCAAGTCACTCTTATTCCAAGTTAAAACATTGGAAAAAGAAGGCCATAAACATTAAACATAATATGATAATTCAATTGCATTGGGCTGTTCTCTCATATACATATTTAATTAAGAAACAGTATTAGTTGATCCATCAACAGTACCAAATCAAAATCAGTTCATATATGTATATGGCTAGTCAGTTAAACGAAGTATGTAATGCAAAGAGGACATGATCCTTGATAGGTTAAGCATTCTTGGGATCCAGAAGGCAATCTAGCTAAACCTATAATAATTAAATTTTACAAGTTATACGAGCAATAGGATCATTACCACAATAATGTGGGTTATCTCAAAAATGTCACCCTCCGGAGGTTTCTTTTTAGCTCCTGTATTTGATGTACCAGTGCCTTTGCCAACCAGCACCCTCAAAAGAATTCCATTCGTGCAGAACATTATAGATGAGTGCTTTCCACCTTTAGTTTCCAACCGTATCTATTGTTGCAAGAAACAAATAAAACCAATAAGTGGAATATAATACAGCTACAAAACAAACATTGTCCAAGGAAATTAACAGGTAATCAGAATCCATATTATGCAGTTTTCTAAGAAGTGAACAATAGAGATGTTTCAAGTATAAACATAAAACTATTATTCAACTATGGAAGAAAGAGAAAACTCTATATATGTAGATGTAGCATGTATGCATATGTCTGTTTCGCTAGACTAGGTAAAATTCTATGTTGCATTGATATTTTGATACAGGTACGGGTGTTGGTAATCTGACACGGGTGTGGAGTGTCTGATTCAGCGAATCTTGAAAAATATGATTCAGAGACTCAGCAGTTTAACTTAAAATAATGTGAAACAAAGTGATTATTTTTTTTATATAATAAGGGGGATGATAGTGGATAATAGAGCCCCTACCTACGCCAAATGTTTGTTAGTATCTAAAGGACAAATTTAGAAGTGTTGCACCAAAATCTGTGTCGTGTCAGACTCCAACACATGTCCAACATGGGTACTTCACCTGTTTAGAAGAGTCCATGCAACATGGGTAGAATTCTAAAGTTTCTACTGATGGGGAAACGGATTTTGTTAGCGGTTCTCCAAGAGATCCACCATAGCCCATCCATGATATAAAGGACCGATACACCAGATGAGTTATAAAATGATGTGTATCACAACTGCTGCAGTCGTCATCATCATCGCCATAAGCCTTTTCCCAACGGTATGGAGTCAGCTAAATGAATCATGTCCCTCCATTCAATCCCGCCTAAAGTCATCTCTTCCATTAAGGCAAGTTTTTTAAAATCTCCACCCAGAACCTCACTGCACATCCATTTTACCCTTTCTCTCACCCTTTAAGGCCTTTCAACTTGCACATTACTCCTCACTAGTGCTGTCATTGGTCTTCATTGTACATGACCAAACCATCTCAATCGACTTCCCCTCATTTTGTCACTTACTAGAGCTACTACTATATTTTCACGAATGGTTCATTTCTACTTGTCTTACCACACATCCATCTCACCATCCTCATCTCGGCTATACTTATTTTATGAACATGTTGTTTCTTGATTGCCTAACATTCTGCTCCATTAAGCATCGCCAGTCTTATTGTCATCTTATAGAATTTTATTTTTTAGTCTGATTGAAACAAGTCAATCGGATAGCACTCCGGAAGGCATATCTCCACTACAACGCCTCTATAAATATTGAAAGAATCTATTAAGCACCACACAGGCAGATGCTGGCAGTATTAACATTCTGGTCAAGCCATATCTACATTTCTAAGGGCTGTGTTGCTCTTTTCATAATTTATCATACCATTTCGAATTTTTTCAAATGCAGTTCCAGACAGTGCAAGGTAGAGAATTTAAGTAAAAAGAAAATGAGTCCACTTGGTTTTCTCAATGTCAACATATTGTTCAAAAGAGTTGGTTCTGTTTTTTTTCCAGTGGATAAAAAGGAAGGTATGTTACCAACTCAAAGTGGATTAGATATATTACCTTGTATCCAACACTCTCTCCAACATTTTCTCCTCTTTCATACGAGATTCTCTCAGCAACTATACACAAAAAATTTCCAAAAATGAGTAGACTCGTGTACCAGCTGAAAGTGGAAGGCAAAAAAATAAGGAAAATGTAAAGAATGTAAACAAACTATGAACTTCCATGCACCTGATATCGCTGATATACGTCGAGGTTGAGTGCACACTATTTTACATGCCTCGCCCTTACCCCATGTATAGTCCAAAAGAAATTGTGGGACCTGGATTATATTGGTGAAAAGAACGGAAATCAACGTAAATGATTAAAACAAAAATGTCAGACAGAAAATGAAACAGTAACGCTTCACCAGATATTACAAAACTTCAACCAAATCTAGAATAGCAAAACCAATCTCATGAAGCATCAAAAGCTTGTAAAGTATATTTTTGGTAATAGACAAATATGAGCAAGCAATAGAAGTTATTCATTAACCCTTATAGCCAAGTGAAACTGTTCTTCCGAAAGAGCCCTCTTTTCTTTCCTTTTTTGTGGATAATTTAATACTCAAACTTCTAACATGAAGACCCAAACATATGTTAGGACAGAGGGTATTAGAAGAAATGTGACCTAGTGAAGTAGTGAATTCTGAGCATGTGTCACTCATGCAGACATGCACAAAAGTAGCCATTATATATATATATATATATATATATATATATATATATATATATAACACCTTCTAAATCAGGCCTAAGGACTTGCTGTGTCACAAACCCATAGTAATTGTTATAGTACTTCCCAGTGATTTTAAATGCTAAGGCGTGAGGCGAGGCGCTGCACTAGCCACAGCCTTGACGCGTAAGCCTCACGCGCACGCATTTTTTTTTTTATAAGTGAAAATTTTATTAATAGCGAAGGAGGGGAACAAGAAGCATGGCTTGAGAGGCCGAGCCGCCGAGGTGGCCTGAACAAACCAAACACCGACCCAAAAAGGCCGGAGGACCCCTACTATACAGCGTCCCTAAGAGGCTAAGACAGGTGTGGTCCCATCGGCATACAAAATCCTCAAAGAAGAGCCCACTGCACTCCATATACACTTTTGACCATAAGAAGACAAGACCCTTCATGCTAAGGACAATCGTAGCCAAATCTTCACTCGTCTTTGAACACCCTCTGGTTCCTTTCCTTCCACAAGCCCCACATGATCGCAAAGGGGAGCAGCTTACAAAGGATACGACCTCTTTTGGAGAAGGCAGGGGCCCTCCAGCACGCCAGAAGGTCCATGAGAGAGCTTGGCATTACCCATCTCACCCCGACTTTCTTAAAGAAAGAAGACCAAACCTCCCATGCCACATCGTAGTGCAACAGAAGATGAAAGACAGTTTCTCCACTATGCTTACACATGGAACAAAAGTCTACGATAGTAAACCCTCTAGAAATTAAGAGATCCACCGTCAGAATCTTATTCAAAGTAGTTGCCCACGCGAAGAAGGTGATTTGGTTGGATTTTTTATTTCGACACCAAAGACTTAGGGAATCGATATCTGCCTTCTCTATTCATCGCCTCATAGAACGAACTAACCGAAAAAATCCCACTTTTAGCCCATTTCCACACCCTCTTGTCCTAGACCTGAAGAGGAAGATGAGGCTCTTGGAGACGAACAATCCGTCTCGACAGAGGCTCCCTCTCCCAATCATTGAGATGGCTCCTGAAGCCAACGTTCCATCCAACCACCTCCCCCCTATTGACAATGCAACCTTGAATGGATCATTGCTTCCTCTCTGAGATGGAATAGAGCGTTGGAAAGTCAACTTGCAAGGGGCCTTCTCTACACCAAGTATCCTCCTAGAATTTAGTCATGTTCCCCAGCACCGGATCATATCGAATACCTTTGGCAAACTCCTCGGCGACCTTCAAAATCCCTCGCCAAACACGGCACCCATACGACCTATTAGTGGGTCTAGTTTCTAATGCAGGACAAATGTGATGGCCTCCAACTAAAGGCTGAGATTAACAGAAAATTATTAAAAATAATGAAATAGTAAATTTTCATGCTAATCACATTATTTATGCTAATGGCGAGGATCTAATGGAAGATGGAACTTCCAACAAGCTTAGGAAATCAGTTAAGGGATGAAACAAATCTGAAATGGCTTCATTTCCCAAGAGATTATAAGTTCTTTGAAGTTCAGGAAGGTTTCTGGCAAGTTTCAGGGCTTTTTGACAAGTATCAGATTTTAGCCAGGTTTCGGAAGAAAAATGAGAACTGTGGAAAATTAGGGTTTATAATGGGGTTAGGGATTCCTATGGTTACCGCAAGGATTTGGAAGTGTCTGGGGGTTGTGGTAAGGGTTTTGGGAGGGTTTAGGGTGCCAAAGGATGAACTGGTGTAAGGAAGTTACTATTCACGCAGTACTAGTCAGGCAACACTATTCACAGTGTTGTTCAATGGTTAGGGTTTAGATATGGAAGAGATATGGTTGGGTTTTCTAGGTCAAATTTGATCCAAAGAAAAGGAAAATAAAGAAAACAAATATGGAGAAAAAAAATAGAATAAGAGGAGATAGAGATAGAAGTTACCTTCGGATTCGCACCGACTAGCTTGGATTCGCACCGATTAGCTTGGATTCTCACCAAGGAAGAAGAGAGCACTCTACAAGAGAATTCTCAATAGCAAGATTTAATATATTTCATCATTAATTAAAAATTACAACTAAAAGAGTTTATATAATAAGTCAAAATATCATAATCTAATCTTAGCCATCAATCTAATCTAATGGCTATAAAAAAAACAACTTAAAACAACTAACCAAAATAACACTGAGCCTCCTAAGTTTGGACTAATTGCAAAGACACCCAAAACTCTAAAAAACGTCAAAATAAGCCTAGAAAACAAATAAAAACTCTTCAAAAACTCCCTACGTAGCCCACATGCATCTTTCCAATGTGGAGTCTTCATGATGCACAATGTGAGGTCTTCAAAATCTTTTTTTCTTCCACTAGTAGAACCCATGTGATGCATTGATGTCCGCATCAGTTTCCCACCCAAAGTGATCAGCCTCATACCTACTCTCAATGGCCTTCACCCAAGGTCTAGATCCCTCCTTCCCAAACCTCCAAAGCCATTTGCCCCCGAGGGCCTAATTCATCTCTTTCAGTTTCTAAGCTCCCAATCCACCACTTTCCAACCCACCAAATGAATTTTACTAGCGTCCATCCTATCGTTCCACGAAAAATTCCGCATAAGCTTCTCCAATTCCTTCACTACAGTTTTCGAAGCCGTGAAGAGAGACAAGTAGTAGATAGGAAGACTCGAAAGAGTGCTCTTTATCAGTACCAATTTTCCTCCCTTAGAGAGGTATTTAGCTTTGCAAGAGGCAAGCCTGACCCTGAAACGCTCAATGACTGGCTCCAACAAGGCTTTGGATCTATAAGATGCCCAAAAGGGCAATCCCAGATAGGTAGTGGGCAAACTATCAACTTGACATTTCATAGTGTCAGCTAGGTTCGCTAAGTGATCAACCTCCCCGACTCCATAGACCTTACTTTTGGCCAGGTTTACCCGAAGACCTGAAACTGCTTCAAACCAGCCTAAAAGGCCTCTGATATATCGCACCTGAGCTATTGAGGCGCCGAGAAATATCAAGGTGTCATCGGCGAACTGAATGTGAGAAATCGGCGAGATGTCCAGCACTATCTGAAAGCCTTCCAACTCTCCCAAGCTAACGGCTCTAGAGATCATGCTCCCCAAAGCCTCCACCACCATAATAAATAGGAAGGAGATAACGGGTCCCCTTGTCTCAATCCCTTGGTACTCCTAAAGTAACCGGTCAAGGATCCGTTGACCAGAAAGGAGAAGGAAGCCGTTGAGACACATTTCTGAATCCAGAATCTCCACTTGTTACCAAATCCCATCCTTCCAAGCATGTAGTCAAGGAATCTCCAGTCTACGTGGTCATAGGCCTTTGCCATGTCGATTTTGCAACTAATACCCGGCACCCCTGCTTTGATTCTAGCGTCCAAGCACTCGTTAGCGACAAGGACCCCAGCAAGAATCTGACATCCTCTAACAAAGGCCCCTTATGTAGGCGAGATAATATCGGGCAAAACCCCACGAAATCTCGTGGCTAGCCTTAGCAATTATCTTGTAGGCGCATCCCACCATACTGATGGGCCTGAAGTCGGCTATATCATCAGCCCCTTGAACCTTCGGGATCATGGCTAAGAAAGTACTATTTGAGTGGTCCAAAAACCCGTCCTTTTCAAAGTCCCGAACAACCTGTAGAAAATCGGCCCCAATGATATACCAGCATTGATTGAAGAACGCTATCGTGAAGCCGTCGGTCCCCCGGGGCTTTCTCTGATGCCAAGTCAGAGATTGCCTTCAAGACTTCTTCCTCAAAAGGCTTTTCCAATCTTTGTCCCCATTGCTGATTTGCTGGAACTACAAACCATCCAACATAGGCCTGTAGGCATGTGTCTCTGTGTATAGATCTGAGTAGAACCCCACAATGCCATTTCTAATGTTGTCTTCATCATCCAAGGTGCTTCCATGGATATAGAGTCGAGCTCTATGGTTTCTCCTCTTGTGGGCATTAGCAATTTTGTGAAAAAACTTGGTATTGTTGTCTCCCTCTTTCAACCACCTTATCCTCGACTTCTGCTTCCAACTAATCTCCTCCAATTTAACCATCTTTTGAAAATCTGCCTTTAGGTTCTCTCCTCACCTGGTCCTCTTCGGAGAGAGGGGTATATTCTTCCTTCTTGTCTATCCTAGAGATCTCTTTCAGAACGATGCCCTTTCGGAGATCAATTCTGCCAAATTCCTCTCGATTCCATTGTTTAGTCCTTTCTTTAAGCGCTTTAAGCTTTCGCCTAAAGACTGGCCCCGGCTAAAGACTGGCCACCACTCCCCCACCCTTTCCTTAAAATGAGGACAACTCAGCCACATGTTCTCGAACGGAAGGGGATGGGCCTGGATCGAAAACCTCCACAATCTAACAACAATGGTACGTGGTCCGAGGCTGGCCTAGGAAGGGCAAGAAGAGATATCCCCAGGAAGTGGTCTTCCCAATCCGCAGAAACCAGAAATCTATCCAGGCGGCATAATGTTGGCTACTCTTGCTTGTTTGTCCACGTGAATTTGCCACCCCCCATAGGGATATCCATGAGAAAATGACTATCTACAAAGTCCCCAAAAGCCTTCATTCTTCTGTTGACTGCCTATCACGTTCTTTTCATGTAAAAACCTCATGACATTAAAATCCCTACCAATGCACCAAGGGTCATACCACAGACCCGATATGCCATCCATCTCCTCCCAAAACTGATCCCTAGAGCCATTTCCAGATGGGCCATAGACACCGATTAGAACCCATAAGAACTACTCCCCCAAACATCTGCATCTCAGCGACACTGTAAAGGCGACCACCAAAACATCCTCCAACTAAAGGCAATTGCAGTCCCAAATGATCGGAATACCTCGTGCAATCCCAATCGAAAGAAGGTCCTACCACCCGCAGTCTCTAAAGCCACAGAGCTCCTTAACCGTAGCCCAGTCCACCTTCTCAAGCTTCGTTTCTTGAATCATCAACACTGATGCCCCCCATCTACGCATCATACTCTTCACCATAGCTCTTCTATCCTTTGTTAGCAATTCGGATTGCGGCAAAAAATCGATACGCGAAAAATTCGAGTTTTATTCGATTTTGAAGTTTAAAAATCCGGTCAAATATTCAGTCAGAAAATCACTAAACGGTAAATATGTTGCATACGTTTTATACGTATCACGTCAAAAATTCGGTACATTTCCAAAGGGAGTGAATATATTTAGTAATATGATTTCCATACTCCAATGTTTTTTTAAGGTCGATAAGGTCCAAAGCAAATCCAACTGAGTGAGCATAAACATATCCCATATTTTTCCTGATCGCCCACAGAGCATGACCATGCAATGTGGTCAACATTTTAGTATTGAACCTATCGCATCGTAATCTTATCATTGATTGACCTTCATGCATACGTGAACATCTGTGGGTCTCTCTATATCTTACCGTCTATGAGAGTTGCACCATAGAATGCCTCTTCTTAAAGTATACTAAATTAGGGGTGATCCCTGAATTTCCAAAAACATAAGGAACTCCATTATTGTGTCTATATATGTCCATTATTTAACAGAGAGCTCTTCAAATATTTTCTTCATCTCGAAGATAACCGGCGACAAGTCAATTTTCTTTCTTAATTTTTTATCATGAGGAAATATCTCACGGTGCTATGCACGTGGACAGTACACATGACCTACTCTGTCCAAGATCCAAACCGTTCAATTGGTGGGCTATCTCTTATCGATAGTTCAGATGCTAAAATATGTGGTGATCGAGTACGTAATACAATTTTTCGTTGAAAGACAAACTTTGAAGAGCTAAACTTTGAGGTGTGGTGTGCACACCAAGCATGGTGTGGCACCACAAACCAAATCAGCCCCCAAAACCAAATCTTCTTAAACACGCCTCTCCTTTTTCTCTTTTGTTGCTTTCTTTCGTTGGTTTCCTTTTTCAACTTCTCTACCTTCGGCGGGGTGGATGGCAGAAATTGATGGCGGCGTCCAACATGGCTTAGCTTTGACGGAGGTTTTTTATCCCACCCTTCTCTTTTGTTTCTTTTCTCTTCCATCCTGCTACATGCGGTGTTGTCGGGGTGGTGGTGCTGGCATTGAGGAGGTTTTGGCCACCATTTGGGGGCAATGTAGGTCGGTCAAAGTGGAGAGCTTAAACCCCCATTCTTTCCCCTCCTTTCTTCTTCTTCTTCTACCTATCCTTTTCGCTTTTTTTTCGGTGGAGGGTGGCACTGCTACCACCGAGGGGAGGTTGGCCATGAAAGCGGCCGGCCATGGAGGTGGTGCAGGTTGCACGATACAGTTTGTTAAGCATTTTTTTGGGTCGAATATTCAAGAAAAACGTCAAAACGCGTTTTATTCGATTGAGCTTGAAATTTTCTGATTCGGGCGAGTAAAACTTATTTCTGATTCGTTATATTCGCAAATTGAACGCGAATTAATCACAGGATTGCTAACAAGGCTTCTATCCCTATTCCCAAGTCCGCGGACATTCCAGGACATAATCTTGAGCTTCATGAATGACTGGTGGTTTTCCTCCCTCTCCTACGGCTCCCATAGACCATCAATTCCCCTGAATTGAAGGGACACACCAGTCTTTGAATTTCTCTGGGTACCTTATGTGCTTTAACCTGCTGATTTGGACCCTCGTCTAGGAGTTCTTCCCCTGCCTCTGCTCCATTCCTTAAGTCGTCCCCTTCATCATTTCGCTCTTCAACACATGCCATATGTGTGTACCTTACCTCTGCTTTGTTTGCCTCTTTCCATGAGTTGGCTACCCCTACATCATGCTCGGCTAACAAGTGTTCCTTGCTAGGACTGCTATTCGGTTCCTTAGGGCACCCCCCACTAGATAGCAATGCCCTGACTTCCTCCTCATGTCCTTCGGCTGAAAGACCAAGGGAGTAAGCCATCCTCGTAATATTACGCCTGAACCACTCAAGATTCTCCTCCTCGGTTGGTGTGACCGTTGCCAGAGGTACTGGACCCTTCTCGTGGTGCTTAAGGGTGAGGGCTTGCATTGTTACCTCCTTCCCCTTGGCACATTCCACCCTCATCTCACTAGGTGCCCCTCCCTGAGTGTCTGCCTGATAAGGCTCCACCTGCTCCTTCCCAGAACCCTCCAGACCTCATCACCGCCTCTTGACACAGAGACCCTTGTTGGGAGGCAACTCCCTTTTCCTAATCCAGGATCCCTAAATGCTGAAACCTCCAATCCCTTCATGTGGTGGGTGAACCCTCTCCTTACACCTACAGAAGTCCCATGGGTATCGTCTGGCACGCCCCTAGGAGGGGAAAGAAGCAGAGGAGGTGGGGGAGAAGAGGATATAGGAGATGGGGGAGGCCACTTACCGAGCTCGTCGTCTATCCCCACCGCTTGCAGACCGCTATTGCTTGGGTCCAGCACGTCAGTGCTCGCCGGAATATGCACAGGGCTTCCCCTCAGAGGCCTTCCCTGGTAATCGGCGATCTCTGGCGCACCAGTAAGCTTTCCGGAGTAGGGCCGATAAGAGTTGTAGCTGAAGAAGCCAAGCTCCCTCTCTCAGGTAGTCGGTTGAAAGAACTTGATGTTCTGTTGATAATGTTGGAACGTGACCCAAAAACCCACCCCAATAGTGTCGGTTCGATTGCCCGCCCCAAGAGCCTTTTGACCCAGGCAGATAGGAGTCCTGTTTTGACCCTATTATGGGTCCGCCTTCTGATCCTTATTCCATATCCAGCTTTGGCACGTGGCAGTGCTACAGATGGTCTCTTCTTGGTGGGTCCGTTCCACGTGTTCGCTCGGGGTTGCATCCCGCCAACCGACAAGGGGGCGCTTGCTCCCATTTCGAAATTCGAATTGTCTATGACCGCTATCGATGAGGTGTCATCTATTTCAAGTACGGTGGCTGCCACGCACCCCTTATTTATGTACATCCCCTCTGTTCACCCTGGCCACCCGCCACCTCCTCCGTCGGACTTCGACCGCTGAGTCCCTGATACTCCGATCCCTGCACTTCAGCCAAGGTTTAAAATTTCGTTTCGGAGGAATGTCTCAATCAAGTGAAAAACTGAGACAAAACTCCAAAACGAAACAAAACATTCACGGAATATTGAAAAAACGAAATTTCCGAAACATTACAAAATATTTCCGAAACATTACGAAATATTATTAAAAATCATTAAATTATATTTTTTTATTTTTTTGGATTCTATCGGATTGTCTCGGTTTGTCTATGCGAAACATTACAAAACGAAACGAAACATACGAAACATTCGAAATTTTAAACCATGACTTCAGCTAGCGGCCCTTGGCAGTCCATGGTCCCTTGTTGTCCCTCCTGCACTATCTCTGTCGGCTTTTCCTCTGTCACCTCCTCCAAACTAACTTGGATCACCACGCCCATGTCCTCAACGGACATTTGGGTGGTGATGTCCGCTGAACAGCCTCTCACCTTGATTCAAGCTTCACGGAAGTCCAACCCTAACAACGCCTCTGCAGCAATCTCCAATAGACTGCCCGCGACATGCCCTATGCTTTCAATGACCTCGTGGGTCCATAAGTGGAAAGGTAGCCAGCACACGAATCCACCCCTGAGAGTGTCTGTTGACAGACGGCAAAGCATTGTAAGCCGGCCACCATTTACAAATGTAAATGATAATTGTTCCAACTCTAAAGGAAATCAGTTCACTCAAGAACTTCAAAATGGTTGGGCGGTCTACGAAGAACAACCACTGTCTCGGACCGCATGGGATGAGATAGAAGAGGGAGTTTTCGAAAATAAAGGAAAGGGACACCGCGATGTCTTCCCAATCCATGATGTCTTCCGACGACTCACAAACCATAGCATGTCTCCACCGAACCATATCGTTCGGCGATGGCCCACGATAGTTGGTGCGAATCCGCGGGTGAGCCTAATGGGTCGCATAGATCCTAGAGTTCCCCTGTTTGCCTCCACCCTTGCTCAAGGTTGTGAATGGTAATGATGTGAACACTTCAGAAGTCCTTAATAAGTTGAGACCTTTGTTGGCCGAATTCGAGGAGATAATACCTGAAGAGTTGCCAAATGGACAGCCCCCTATAAGGGATATACAACACCACATTGACCTAGTTCCTGGTGCAAGTCTACTAACTCCTAAGAAATATTAGAGTTGGAGGATGTGCATAGATAGCAGAGCCATCAACAAAACAACTGTGAAGTATAGGTTTCCTATACCCCAGTTAGATGACATGCTAGATATGCTGGTAGGTTTCAAGGTGCTTTACAAAATCGATTTGAAGAGTAGCTATCATCAGATTGGCATCAGGCAGGGCGATGAGTGGAAGATAACTTTCAAGACGAAAGAGGGTTTGTATGAGTAGTTGGTAGCCCTTCAACTCCTTCCGGAAAGCAAAAGACCTTGGTCCGGCCAACCGGAGTAACTTCTGACAATCGCATGAATCTCCCCCTTCCGTTTTGTTTTTCCTCAACGACAAACGTTCTCCCTTTAATCACTGTCTTCCTCCAAAGAGGTCGGGAGGAAGTGTGTCCGCCTCCTCAATCCATCAATTCCCTTCTTCGCGGATACGAAGGAACGGGATACCCCTTTCTTGACTTGTGAGAATCCAAACAGCTTGGACTCCACAACCATAGAGATCCTTTTCTCCGACATTTCCACTTCAAGAGTGAACGTGGTCGTGTAGTTGGTAGTAATTACTCAATGAAGTTCCAGGCGCACACATTTTTTAGGTATTTAAATCTATAAATAAATGTAGCAAAAATTCTAAAAACAAAGCATATTTCCAGTTCTAAGTTCCAACCACTCTAACAAAAAAGCAGAACACCAATCAAAGACTCCATCTTATACTAAATTAAATGCATCTTCATCAATTATATGAACAGCATCCACTTTTTGATAGCCCAAGTCGAAATTCTCCTCATCATCAATCAATTGTAGATCAATCGATGTTGGGTCCCTTTTTAATATAAAATTTAGGGTCTTTTTATGTTGGGTCCCTTCGACACCTTTTTTTTTAATATCTTGACATTCTTTTTTATTTTTTTTTAAGTTAAAACAACATGCCAAAAAACGGCACATCTAAGGCGTACGCCTCAAATGTACAAACGCCTTTTGATTGAGCCTCAGGGCATTTTTTAAGAGCTTTGCCCCAAGGCGCACCACGAGGCGTAAGCCTCACACGCCTTTAAAAACACTGGTACTTCCCAATGAGTTGAGCCACAAAAATACTATAACAGTGAGAAATGCCCATATATTAGGACCATAAATTCCTTCAAACAACAAGGAAGGGATCCAAATATAGGATGTTGATCAACTGATGACCTAGTGAAAAGATTAGTTGGATTTTCAATATCGAGTTCACAGAACCATGAGACCACTTCAGATCAAGGACTTTCTAAAACTAGGCTAGGTGACACAGTGGAATTGGATCTTAAGGATGGTGGAACATGATTGGACTACACGCTTAGGTGGTGCATGAGTTAGACCCAAATTGGAGAATTCCTTTACAGTAGGGCTGGCAATAGATCGGATCAACCCGGAGATCCAATCCGAAACAACCGAGTCCATAAGCTTATTTTTCATTATTGGATCAGTATCGGATCACAGATTATCGATCCGATCTCTTATCGGGCCGGCCTTGTTCCGATCCAATATTGACCCGATATCTATACTATATATATAATATGTATTATATAGATATATATTTAAATGCCTAAAGGTATATATGCCTTAGGTATTATACATGTGCATATATTATATACATATCAGATCGGTTCCGGAACTGAATTTTATTGATCCGATCAAGTCCGGATCAATTGGATTTCTTATCGGATCAGTACCAGATCAGTACCAATCCAACTTGAACCCGATCCATTGCCAGCCCTACTTTAGAGCATGTGACTTGCAAATGTGTCGGGGCCAAGTGACCTGTATGAGCAGATATATCTCTGCTATAAAGTTTTGTTCCACCCACCAAGCAACAAAAGTCGTTAATGTCATGCAATTATAAATGGTAAAAAGACAAAGAAGTATAGATGTGACTAAATAGGAGAAAGAGAAGAGTAGGAAGACGAAAGAAAGATGAAAGAACACAAAGAGGTTTAAGTGAGATAAATCATGCCCCTTCACCCCCAAACATTCTTATACTCAAACTAAAAGCATAAGAAACACCCTTGTTACAAACTACAAACCCGATAAAATGACTTAACTACCCTACACCGCTATTGATAAATAACAAAGGGAAAAACTTGAAAGCTCCCCCCCCCCCCACCCCAACCTGGAGCATGGATGTCAATCGTGCCCAGCTTGTAGATCTACTAAATCCTACCTTAATGGCTCAACCCAAAACCTTTGTGGCGACTTTCTCTTTCCCATTTGAAGAAGAGGCTTGGAGGATCCTCGAGAGTAGGGACCCTTTCCTTGGAAACTACACTTTGTTCCTTGACCGGTGGCATCGAAGGCTGGATGCTCATTCCCCTCTAAGAAACTATACGATTGTTGGAAGAAAAGTTGTCTTTTGGTGGAAGAATTACTCTAAGCAAAATTGTGCTCTCCAATATTCCAATTTACTACGTTTCTTTTCAAGATTCCTACCTTGGTTACTAATCATCTTGAAACAAATCGATGGGACTAAGAAGCAGGTCAACTTGGTGAACTAGAAGTTGGTTAGTAAACCAAAGGTGGTTTGGGGGTCATGAGATATGGTTTGTGAAGAAAGTGCTTCTCAGAAAGTGGCTATAAAGATTTGATGTCATCAATTGAAAATTTGGTAACCAAAACAAGGGATGGGATGGTAATGAAATCCCTATTACATATAGGGTGGGTGCTGAGAAAGCAATATGAAGAGTTCTAAGGACCTTGATCAAGGCACTAGATGCAAAGTAGAAAGAGGTGAAAGGACACATTTTTGGAAAGACAAATGGTAGAATGTCAGCAAACTTGGCGATCTTTGCTCAAGGCTTTAATGGTTGGTTACTATTAAAAATGTATTGGTGGTTTCTTTCAAAATAAACACACTGAAATCCTTAGAATATACTATAACGAGTGGGGGTGTCAACAGGTTGGCTCGAGTTCGGTTCTTAAGGTACTCAGAACCAAAACCAATATTGTCGGTTCTCCAAATGATGGATCCGGAACCGATATCAATTGTTTGGTTCTGGTCAATTCCAGCACTGGTTTTGATTTTGGTTCCGGGTACATCGGTTCCAATCTTGATAATATGACAATTTTAACACTAATACTTTTATATTAAACATTATATTTATATATCAGTTCCGATTCCTATCGGTTCAATTCCAATATCAAACTAACCAGAACCGGAACAGTTATTATCGATTCGGTTCCAATTCAGTTCAGTTCGATTCAGTTAAACGAGTACAAATTGACACCCCTAATAACGAGCGAAGCAGAAGACGAAGCTCTCCTTCAATAGATCCAAATATTCAAGATTAATATTGATGGCCCTTTACTGATTTAAAGTGATTTCTCACGCTTTAAAGTGAGCAGATGGTGTAGGGGAAAGCCTGTGGAGACTGGAGACTAGGCAACAAGATATATCACATTAGAAGCAGGGGAACCATGGTGGTTGTAGCAGAGGAGTGAGAAGGGGCTAAGTTTCAGGCTTTTGAGAAGTCCCCCCCTACTAACAGGAAGAGAATGTTGTTAGTAGAGCTCGAGGAATCAAGTCAGACAGATAAGAGCAGTCGGGCGGTTTTCAACAGTAGACCCAATTCGAGGGACAGATCAGCAAAGCTTTAAGGTTGGCGTGTGACTTTAATCCTAGCCTAGAGGTGGGGGGCGCAGGAAAGGGAGAAAGCTCTACTTTTGTTAATGGCGTTTAAGATTCTGTCCTGGAATGTAAGGGGGCTGGGGAGCAATGAGGGAAGGGCGGTGGTTAAGAGCATTATCAGAGAATGGGGAGCGAAAGTGGTCATCCTTTAGGAAACCATGGTAGACAAGATGGAGGATTCTACTATTCAAGAAGTTTGTGGTTTCAGGGATGTAGGGTGGTATGATCTCCTGACTATGGGGACATAAGGTGGCATTGTTGTTCATTGGGACAAGAATTGTTTGGAGGTCAGAGATGTTTTAGTGGGGGCCTTCTCGGTTTCAGTTTTATGCAATTGGGTAGGAGATCAGTTTGATTGGATACTGACCAGGGTTTATGGCCGTCAGAGAGATGTCACAGGAAACAATTCTTTGATGAGCTAGATGATGTGGTTGGATTTTGGGACCTCCCGTGGTGTTTAGGAGGGGATTTTAATATCATCCGCCACTGGCACGAGAAGAATAGAGGGAGAAGGATCACCCATGGAATGAGGATGTTCGGGGCTTTCATCGATCGCAACTACTTGATGGATCTTCCCCTGGAAGGAGGTAAGTTTACTTGGACTAATAATCAGGTGAACCCAACCCTCTATAGGCTAGACAAATTTTTAATCCCTGCCGGTTGGGAGGATCAGCATCCAAGGGTGTCTCAGATGGCAATCCTTAGGCCTACTTCGGATCATGTGCCTCTTCTGTTGGAGTGCAGGAGAATCAAAGGTCGTCCTATTCCATTTCGGTTCGAGAACATATGGCTTCAATGTCCTAACTTTAAGGAAAAGGTGGCAGGTTGGTGGAATAGTTTTACTTTCACATGGAAGGCTAGGGAGGTCCTCAGGCGGAAGCTTAAAGCCCTAAAAGAGTCGTTAAAACTATGGAATAAGGCGTTTGGGAGGATCGATCAGAAAAGATCAACTATCCTTGAGGAGATTTCTCAGCTTGATAAGGAGGAAGATAATACTTTGTCTTTGTTGGCCCGTAATATAATAAATAATCTTAAAGCAAAATATCATCATCTTATCAAGCTGGAGGAAATCAGTTGGAAACAGAAATCCAAGATTCGATGGCTAAAGGAAGGAGATAACAACACAATTTTTTTTTTATAAAATGGCTAATGTTCGTAAAAGAAGGAACCACATCGCCCGCCTTGAGATCAATGGGACAGTTTAGGAGGATGAGGAGAGGGTCGAGAAGGGAGTGGTGGATTTCTATTCAGGTTTGTATTCAAAGACGATGTCATATAGACCTCTGTTGGATGGCCCTCACTTTGACAAAATCTGCCCAGGAGACAAAGATTGGGTAGAAAGACCCTTTTTGGAAGAAGAGATCCAGTCCTCTATTGCAGAGCTAGCTAGCGATAAAATCCCGAGGCCGGACGGCTTAACTTTGGCTTTTTTCAAGGAGTGCTAGGATGTGGTGGGCAAGGACCTAATGAAGGTGGTTCAAGAGTTCCACGAGGAAGGTTATTTGGACTATAAATCTAATAGCACTTTCCTTGTACTCATCCGCAACAAACAGGGGGGTCAAGGATATTTTTGAGTTTAGACCTACCAGTTTGGTGGGGAGTGTATTATAAGATTCTGGCCGAGACGCTCACTTCGAGGATAAGCAAGGTGTTGGCTACAATCATCTCCCCTACACAAGGTGCTTTCGTAAAAGGTAGACAAATTCTGGATGGAGTCCTTCTCGCCAACGAATGCATTGATTCCAGGAGCGAAGCGAACATCCAGGGGATTGTTTGCAAAATAGACATGGAAAAGGCGTATGATCACGTTAGCTGGAGCTTTGTTGATTATATGCTGGATATGATGGACTTTGGATTAAAATGGAGAAGGTGGATCAGTAGGTGCATTTCTCCGGCCTCCTTTTCTATACTTGTCAACGGATCTCCAGTAGGCTACTTTCGAAGTTCTAGGGGCCTTAGGCAAGGGGACCCGCTATCACCATATCTTTTTATCGTGATCGCGGAGGCATAGGAGAATGATCACCAAGGCTGCAGAGATGGGTTTCCTTGAGGGTTTCAAAGTCAGTACTGGCATCGATGTGATCTCTTATTTACAGTTCGTGGATGACACCTTGGTTTTCCTAAGGGACTCTTTGATCTAGTTGCATTTCTTGAGGGGTCTTCTTGTCTGTTTCGAAGAGGCGTCAGGGCTAAGGATCAATATGGCTAAGAGCACAATTTATGGGGTGGGTGTCGTCAATAACATGAGGGAGTTAGCCAATGTTTTGGGGCGTGGACAGGGTAGCTTACCTACTTCATATCTTGGGCTTCCTTTTGGGGCCAACTATAGATCCAAAGCTATCTGGGACCCGGTAACGATGAGATTTGGAAGTAAGCTGGCTTTGTGGAAATTTAAGTATCTTTCTAAAGGGGATAAGATGGTGCTCTTAAAACATTGCTTATCCAGCTTACCATTGTACATCATGTCCTTATTTTCGATGCCCAGAAGCATTGCGAAGGCCTTAGAGAGATTTCTTCGGCACGATCGAGAGGGGGCAAGGAAGTTCCATCTGGTGGATGGAAATCTGTATGACGTCCTAAGAGCCAGGGTGGATTAGGGATCAGGAGTCTTTCAGTTATGAACGCAGCTCTATTGGGCAAATGGTTGTGGCGATTTGGGGAGGATCTATCCAGTCTATGGAGAAAGGCGATGGCAGGCAAGCACGGGGTGCTTGATTTCAACTGGGATGCGAGGGTAGCGTTTGGAATGGGATTATGAAGATGCATGACAAATTCTCCGCAAGGGTATCATATAAAGTGGGTATCGGTGATAGCGTTCGCTTCTGGGAGGATCTTTGGTGTGGCGATAGCCCTCTCAATGATGATTTTCCCGAGCTATACACCATTTCATATTATAAGAATTGTGATGTTTCGCAATGTTCGGTTACAGAGAGGAGAACTTGGTGTGGAACTTCAGTTTTAGGAGACGTTTGAATGAATGGGATATTGATGCAGTGTCCCGCTCCTACTCCAGCTACAAGATTGTCACCCCTCATCCCATGTGCCAGACAGACGTCTTTGGAGATGGTCTAGAGATGGTAGATTTTCTGTTCGGTCCTTATGCATATCCTTACTTCCGTCTCTTGCAGAACGATTTCCTGCTCACTTCATTTAGGGTTCTAAGGTACCTTCCAAGATTGCTTTCTTTTACTGGGTAGCCTCTTTGGATAAAATCCTTATGGTGGATCATCTGATAGGACGCAAGATTATCATTGTTGATTTCTACTCAATGTGCAAGCATAGTGAGGAATCAGTTGACCATCTCCTTCTTCATTGCACAGTGGCTGGAGCGGTTTGGTCGTCCTTTCTGACAGAGTTCGGAATGGAGTGGGCCTTTCATAGGTCGTTGATGCAACTTACATGCAATTGGGTCACATCTTCCTTTTCTTCTAGAGGACACATTCTTTGGCACTTGCTCCCTTTCGCGATTTGTTGGGGCTTGTGGAAGGAACGTAACCTTAGGATTTTCGAGGGCAGGGAGACTCCAGAGGAGAACGTCATCCTTAACATCAAGGGCCTTTTGTTCTTTTGGTACAAGGCTTTTCGAGAGTGCCATGGATTGTTCTTTGAGGATTTTGTTTTCCGTTGAGATATGTTATGCAGTAGAGACTTGGTTTGATTTCGAGTTTCTTTGGCCTTTGCTTTTTTCTTTTTCATGATGTTGATGTAGGCATTCTTTGCCTCTTGCAGGTCATCTCGACTTCTCAGGATAAAGCAGCTCAAATCCATGAACGTTGCTCTCCTAGGCAAGTGGTTATAGAGATTTGGGGAGGAGGTGACCAGCTTGTGGAGGATTGTCATGGCGGGCAAATACAGTGTCTCCCTATACGGTTGGAAGTCTCGAAGTTAGAAGCCCCTATGGTTGCAGCGTGGGGAGAGGAATCCTGAAGGTGATTAAGGATTTCGATAAAGGGGTGCGCTTTGAGGTTGGAGCCGGTGATAGGATCAATTTTTGGGAAGACACCTGGTGCGGCAATAATCCGTTACGGGAGGATTATCCGGAGTTATATTCCATATCGGTGCGGAAAAGAGAATCTATTCTTGCTTGCTACAGGAATGAAGGGGAGACAGGAGGGTTGAATCTAGGTTTCAGAAGGAACTTGAATGATTGGGAGATAGAACCGCTTTCTAGTCTAATACCACGATTGTAGGAAGTCAATCTTAGACCGCTGGATCAGGATAGAAGAGTGTGGTCCTGGACTAAAGGGAGATCCTTCACGGTTAAATCCTTTTATGCGGAGTTACAAAGATATGAAGGAGCTACCTTTCCAGTTTCCTTGGTTTGGAAATCCAAGACTCCCTCTAAAGTAGCGTTCTTTGCTTGGGAAGCTTCTTTTGATAAGATCCTTACCACGAACTACTTGATGGCTAGAGGTTTTACTTTGATGCAATATTGGTGGATATGCAAAACCAATGGAGAATCAGTGGACCATCTTCTGCTTCATTGTGAGATGGCTACGAAGATTTGGAGCGCCTTCTTGTTAGAATTTGGGGTGAGTTGGGCCATGCCGACTTCTCTTATGACCCTCCTTTTCAGTTGGAAATCTAAAGCGTTTTCATCTAGAGGGAATGCGTTATGGAGAATGACCCCGCTAGCGATCATTTGGGGTATTTGGAAGGAGAGGAACCAAAGAGTCTTTGAAGGCAAGCAATCGGACTTGTACTCAATAATCCTGAACATCAAGGGGCTGATGTATATGTGGTCAAAGGCGGTCTTGGATTGTAGGAGCTAATTCTTTGAAGACTTTGTTTTCCGGTCGGAGCGCATGTGTTCTAGGGAAGGAAGTTGATGGGGGGCTGGGTCTTGCCGGGGTGTTGTGTAGGTCATTTCGACCTGCCTCCCTCTGGCTGGCTGTATATTTGGCTTCGGCCCTTCCAATATATTTTATACTTATCAAAAAATTGTTAGGAGTTAAGAAAATAAACAATAGCACAATAGAAAATGAGAAATTGATGGCATAGAAGTATCTATGCAGTATCCGGTAGACCGGTACTGGTATTGGTACCGACATGATACAATATAGGTGCAACAGTCATGTTGAAAATTGAAATATCTGGGTATCATAGCAAATAGGTGATTCCTAGCCATTGGATTTGACCATTTTTTAACATGGGCTTCCTGAACATGCCCATCAATCAAAAGCATTGGGTCCAAACCCATAATGAAAAAAGAATGCTCAAATCCAACTCATCTATTAGGCTTATTTTTTAGGTGTAGATTCACCAAGGGATTTATAGGGTCAATGGGCCTCGAGAGTGTGACAAGATTTGGCATGAACAACATACGGGACATGTATTTTTGACCAAGTAACATCACAAGTTTCCTCATTATTTTATTAATATACAATAATTAAGATGCAAAACTCAATAATTTAACTGTGCTTACTTTTGGTAATTGTTCTGTAGTAATTTAAAGGCGGACACTTTTTTCAAGAAACTAACTACTAATGGGTTTTTATTTAATTTAATTTAAAATGAATTATATGGTTGGGCAAGAGATATAAGACTTTTAAGCTGGAAAATACATGGAGAAACCAAAAGATTCATATATACGAAATAGTTATATTTGAAGAAGTAACTTTCATGCAAGATACATTAAATATACCAGAAAGAAGACAAAGCAAAAAATGGTAACCTGCGTGGTTTTCCCGCACCCAGTTTCACCACATACGAGCACTATCTGCATTGAAACATTTTGAGCAAAGAGTTTCTCAGAAAATGCTACAGAAAGCATCAATGGAACGTATGCTAAAAAGGGAAAACCTTAGAATAACTAGAAAACCATACATACTGCCTATATAGAATGTCTCTTAAAAAAATCATTGGCATAGGTTAGCTCAAAAGGAAATGGGTCCGTATTATATGTATATACAGGGGACAAAATACTACATTTCTGAAGTATAGATAACTTTTTGTTATTGATGTGCATGCCATAAATGAGGAACACATGGTCACTTATCCAGACCCTCCAAATTTCAAGACCAACTTTCGATAGGCCACAAACTAAAAGCCATACTGAAACAATCCTGACATAATGTCTTGGCTGATACGCCACACGTACAAGATATCAAGAATTCTATAGAGTATCAATAGAAGCTCTAATCATTTATGCCCCTGGTGGATGTGTTTTGTATTATATTGGTGACCACTGATTTTGAGAATCTCTCTAACAAATTATATCCAGTTGTCTAAGAGCAAAATATAAATTAATTTTTTTGATAAGTAATAATATTTATTAATAAGGGACAAACCACAAGGGAAAAAAATTTTACCCATGATCAGGCATTTTTTTCTATGAAATATTGGAAATTATAAATTTTGAGTCTCTCTAATAATTTATATACCAATTGCATAAAATCGAATAATCAATATTAAATTATTGGAGTACCTATTTGGGAAACCAAACATGAACTTTCCACATTGGGCAGCCAAAAATGTGAGACGTACTGGAGATTCGTAGTCTAGGATAGAAACACTATTTATATAAAGAAAAAAGGAAAGAACGTGGAATTAAAGGACACTCTAATTGTCAAGAGTTTCGAAACCTGGTCTTACTTATGTTACAAAACTAATTATTATACATTCATGAGTAGACTTAAAAAAATCTAGAGAGAACAAAATGACCTGCAGAACAGACCATTGATTCATACCCCATATTCTTTTTCTTATGTTTGTATTTTATACCCATGTTCTATTTCAAAAATTTTGCAGAAACTATTAAAACTTAGATATTATGAATTATTTACAGATCATTCCTTATATTTTTCATAAACTAATTGACATTATTAACTATAAGATTAAAAGTTATGAAAGCCTCTACATATTAGACATATAAACCCAATCTACATGCAACCTTCAAGGTAAATAGAACAATAGCATGCAACAAATATTAAACGAACCTGGTGAGATTCTAATGTTGATGTAAAGGCATCCTTGAAGGATGCAATTGGAAGCTTAGACCTCTCTTCAGCAATCTGCATGCATGAAGCCATATTAACCTTTTTGAGCAGAAAGTAATACGTTTTGCGCAACTAGACTCTGATGACTAGCAAACAGACTTAAATTTCCAACAAAATTTGGTGGGTGGACAGAACCTGTTTTAGGTTCGGGGCCTTATTCATTCTAGAAGCAAGCGATTCCACCTTCTTTGCAATTTCAACTTTGTTCATTGAAGGTTTGCAGAAACTATCATCTTTCTTCCTCCGTTCTTTCTTAGCCTTTCCAATATCGTTTGCAAGCAGTTCATCGGTTAGCTCTCCATCATCAGGAGGATAGTGTGTAAATAGATCCCGTAAAACCTCTTTTGTCTCTTCTGAAAACGTCAAACAAGTGAGATTCTCCTCTCCCTTCATCACATTCACCTTCTTCTTTTTACCTCTGTAAACAGAAACACGTCGCTGACTGCCACGCCTGTTCAAAGTTGAGGGTAATAAGAAACTCAATCCCAAAAGGTCAAAAATATTTATTAAGATGCTGAAGTTGACATGTCAGATTTCTTTTCAAAGTAAGAGGCCACGAAGTGTTCATTTCGTATAAAATCCTTTAAGCACCCTCACAAGCCAAATAATTCAGTCAAACTCGATGAAAGCAAGTATGTTACTTATTTGTAGCTCAGCGTATTTATGATATTAACAAATAAATTATGGACAAAACTATCTCAACTCACCCAGAACTTCTCGACGTCATACCCATTTTCCTGCACAATACATGCACCACAGCTCGTTCAGGATTTGTTAGGCCGGCTTCAAATGTGTACACTGTACGTCGAAAATGAGAAGTAACATCCATTAGAATGAATAATAATTTAACAGGACAGATCTTCAAAACATTCCTACTTCAATTAAGTAGAATAAATTACTGAATTTTCCATGTATTGAGCAATGGTGAATCATCATCATCGGCCTTATCCCAACTAAATGAAGTTGACTGGGTTGCAATTCAAAGTCACAAGTTGATAGGTCCTCCTCACAGCAAGCAAAGCATTCAGAAAATACTTCCATAGGAGTTTGGCATACCTGGCAATTTATAAATATAACTTCCATATGGGCAACTTCATCTGTCCTTTCGTTTGGTTTCCTTTGAATGCGATAAAACACTAACATTTAGATGATAAAGGACTTCAAATATTTGATAAACACAAATCCTAAGAGAAAAGTGACTGGCCTTGGTCCAACATACTGGGGACTTGCATCCAACTCACTTCGCTCCCTCATAATGCTTAATTCCATGGGTATATATCAAGTGAAATTGACCAGGAAACTCAATAACTGCAACCTGAGATGGTGTACTTGGCAACCTGAGATGGTGTACAAGTACACAGTTTTTCAGGCCTTCTTTTCTTCTTTATGATCACTTATTGTTTTGGCATTCTTTAATGTTAGGGTTTCGAGGGGTGCAACACAATCAGGTTTTAATTCGTTGTCGGTATACTTTCGAGGTGTGGCAAACCTTCTTCTCTCTGTTTGGAGTTGAATTCGTGGTACCAGAGCATGTGGGAGAACTTCTACTTAGTAGTTCGATGACCGCTCTATCAGGGCGAGGGCGGGTTCTTTGGCGTATTCTCCATTTCACTCTGTGGTGGGCGGTTTGGAAGGAAAGGAACTCAAGGATTTTGGAGGGGAAAGAAGCTTCTGTTCCTAGTCTGATTTTGAATATCAATGCTTTGATGTTCCTCAGGTCTTCCGTATCACATGTGTTTGCAGGATTTATTTTTTTTACTCGATTGTTTTTAGAGGGGATGATTTGCTAGGGGATTCCCCCCATTCTATTTAGGGAGTGGGATCTGCCTTCTTTTTGTTCTATTTTGGGATTCGTCCCCTTTTAATGATACTTATTACCTTATCAAAAAAAAATGTTAGGGATACAATAGTCCTTTATCATTTTGTGTTACTTCCAAGTGTCGTAAACATCTCCTTGGATGTTTCGTATTATATAACACATTATATCAACGGTTTTAATTGCTTTTTGGTCATTCTAAGGTGGTATTAGAACAAGCTATCCTAAAGAAACTCAGATAAATAATGACCTTGAAAAGAGAAGAGAAGAGAACAAAAATTAGGGAAGATTATTCTGGTAAACAGTGAAGATCCATGTAGACTACTTTGAGCAAGGAAATTCCTAGATGCATTATACCTCTTAAGAGAGAGAGAGAGAGAGACAAGTCCTGAAAAAGGTTATACATGCAACTAAAAGAATAGGCAAACCTCCCAAAATAATAATTATTATAATATAATAATAATAATAATACCAACACCAACACCAATAATGATAATAATATGATTAAATAATAATACTAATAAACCTTTATTTTTTTATAAGTATTAATAAACCTTTATTGTTTGTAGTTTCAAGGATATCTTGGTCATATGACTTTGGATATTTTGGATCGTATATCACATTGCATGCGTGGATTAAATTGCTTTTGGTCATCCTAACGCAGTACCGGAACACGTTCTGCATGAAAAATAGAATAGTAATGACCACACACGCACACGCACACACGCACACACACACACACCATGTTTTAAACAGCACAAAGCATATATGAGGCTTTTTGTCTCCGTGAGGCAAGGCATAAACCTCAAGGCCGTATAAGGTGAAAGACTCAAATTTTTTTTAAGAAAAAGCTTAAAAATCCATACAAATTATAAAGAAAATGAATCAACTACAAAAAACAAAGGAATAAAATAAGAAGGCTCTCTTTTTTTATTATTTACCTTAAATATTGTTATCATATACGTATTTCTATGTATTAGGGGTAGTTCTGTAAATACTCCCTTTGAGGGTTATATTTGTCTTTTGTAATGTTCTCCATATATAATATATTTTTGGTGGAGTCATGTGACCTAATCACATGGCATCCTTCTCTCCCTTCTCTTTGATCCTAACCCTAACCCTAACCCTAACCCTAACACTAATTATCTAATTCAACTTGGTATCAGAGCTAGGTTCGTCGGGGAAGTGTTAATGCCTCACTGTACCGTACAGCTGACGTCATAGGTCTAGACAAGCATTTCGAGGTCTATCGAAACCTCTTCCTTCCAATAGATCTCGATTTTTCAATTTTTTTATGACTTTTTGGGAATTTTTTGGGGAGTTCTTGATGGTGTTAAACGAATTGACTCGACAAGAAAACCAAGTCAAAGGCCCGAGCGGAGCCGGTTGGGCTTCAAAGCCTACGTGAGCTTCTTTTTCAATACCAGTCAAAAACCCTTTTGATTTAAACCTTTTCGATGGGGTTTCTTGGACACTTTTGATCCCCTATTATCATAGGAATCCATCGAATTTGTGCATGCCATTCCATTGGGAATCGAAGCTTTTAGCTTGATTTCTCTCCGAAAAAAAGTTACCGCTAGCCCTATTTTATCACTCTTTGGGCTGCACTTCACTCCCAGACCTGCAAATACCCTCCTATTTTGGGTTTATCTCACTCCTAAAATGTTTATTTGGGTATTTTGGACTGCTCTTCCCTCTTCTTGTTGCTATTTGACCATGAAATAGCCTTTTTTTAGGGCCATTTTCTTTGTTCTTTTGGTCCTTTAGTGTGCATACAGCACCCTTGTGTGGTTCTTTGTTGTTTTACATCCCCTTCTACCTCTCTTGCTTACCTTTATCTACTCAATTGTACGTTATGTCTACAGAAGAAGCGCCTAAGGAGTCTCTTGTGAGCAGGGAAACCACCTCTAGCAACACTGGAGGGGCTATGGTGCATCAGGTGGCCTATGAGAACCCCGACTTACAGATTACCTCGGTAAAATTAGACGGCAAGAACTACTTACGGTGGGCTCGGGCTGCACGGTTGTTTATTGGAGGCCGTGGGAAGCTAGGCCACACTACAGCGGATACAGCTGAGCCTCCCAAGACTGATCCCTCATATCGATAGTGGGAAACCGATGATCTTACTGTCATGTCATGGCTCATCAACTCTGTTCCGCCGGATATCAGCCAGAGTTCTTATTCATGCGCGCGGTTAAGGAGGTTTGGGAGACTACTCGGAAGACCTATTCCCAGCAGAACACTGGCAGGGCCTTCCAGTTGAAGCAGGTATCTCTCATTTCAAGCAAGGGGAGAAGTCTCTGGCTGAGTACTATACATCTCTTCGCAACATGTGGCAAGAGCTCAACTATTATTACTCCTATCAGCCTTTTCACTCAGAGGAGATTGTTCTTTATCAGCGACATGTGGAGAAGGGCCGGATATTTGAGTTCATTTCTGGACTCAATCCGTCATACGAGCTCGCTCGTGTCCAGATCCTTAGTAGCAGAGTGGCTCTTCCCTCTCCTGGTGACGTATACGCCTTTCTTCAAAGTGAGGAGAGTCGACGGATCTCTCTCCAGGATGAGCACCTCATCTCCGAACGATCAGCGCTAGTTGCTTCTCCTGCCTACCAACCCCAACAGCCTCAGAGAGCTCAACCTTATCAACCTCCTGCTGAGAAACCCTCTACTAGGGAAAGACCTAAGTGTGACTACTACAGCAAACTTGGGCATATGCGAGACCAATGTTGGAAATTACATGGTCGTCCTAGCCAGCCAGGGTCTTCTGCTACTCATAATGACAGTATGGATACTCCCGTACCCCCTCAGGGACAGTTACTGCCGAGTTCTTCTACCTTAGCTTCTCCTAGTGGTATCTCTGCCACTGAGCTTGCAGGCCTTCGACGATTGCTTTCACAGCTTGATGGTCCTTCTACCACATCATCCACCTCCTTTGCTCAGTCAGGTAATACTAGACTTGCCCATCATGTGTCCACTCCATCATCTACTTCCCCTTGGATCATTGATTCCGAGGCTTCGGAGCACATGATGGGCATTTCCAGTTATTTCTTCTTTTTTGGGCCGTGATAAGGTGAAGACAGCTGATGGCACCTTATCCTATGTCTGAGAAAGGGAATATCCTTCCATTTCCTATACTACTTCTTTCTTCTATTCTGCATGTTCCTAGATTTACTTCCAACCTACTATCTGTTAGTGCTTTAACTAAAACCTTGAACTGCAATGTCACTTTCTTTTCTACTTCTTGTGTCTTTCAGGACCTAGAGACGAGAAGGACGATTGGCACTGGACATGAAGTTGATGGCCTCTACCTTCTGGATCAACGCCTTCCTGAGCCCACAACACTGCAATCTTTTGCTTGTAGTAGTAGTAGTAGGATAGTTGTTTTAAACTGGCATGCCCGTCTGGGGCATGTTTCTTTTCAGTACTTGAAAGTTGAAACTTTTATTTCTCACTTTATTTGTTTTCATCTCTCTTTCTGATTTACACTGTGAGACTTGCAAACAATGTAGATCGACCTACCCCTCCAAAGGTAATAAAAGTAATATTTCTTTTTGACATTGTGCATTCGGATGTATGGTGTCCCTCCTCAACTACTTCTATCTTTGGCTTCTGTGTTACTTTTGATGACAATCATAGTAGGTGCACATGAGTTTATCTCATGAAAACTAAAGATGAGGTTCATTCCATCTTTAAAGGTTTTCATAAAATGATCTAGACTCAGTATGGTGCATCCATCAAGGTCCTTCGTTTTGACCAGGATGGTGAGTATATGTATGGGGGCCTTCAACACTATCTTCTTGACCATGGAATTTGTCACTAGAATTTTTGCAACTACACCCTTCAACAAAATGGTGTAGCTGAAAGGAAAATGCGACATTTGACTGTGGTTGCTCGATCTCTTTTGATTGGCTCCCATGTCCCCAAATCCTATTGGTCTAATGCTGTGTTGACAGCTACCTACTTGACTAACATAACGCATTCTCGTGTGCTCAATTTCAAATCCCCTATTCAGGTCCTTGCTCCTAGTTCTCCCTGATTCACAATTCCTCCTTACATCTTTAGGAGTGTATGCTATGTACATATCCTGGGTCCCCATCGCACCAAACTAGATCACAAAGTGCTTAAGTGCGTCTTTCTTAGTTACTCTTCTACCCATAAAGGGTATAAGTGTTACCATCCTTCCTCTGGGAAGAAGTTTGTATGCATGGATGTCACTTTCCATGAGGAACTATCTTTTTTCTCCCCCACCTCTCTTCAGGGGGAGAGTAGTAGTGAAGAGAGGTTGAATGTTCCTCTTCCTGTTATCTCCCTATCTTCTTCCCCTCTAGAGTTTGACAGGTCTCCACCTACTCAAACTACTAGTGTGATTGATAGTGCTCAGACGGAGCTCAAAGTCTATAGCAGAAGGGAGAAAGCCACAGTCGATCCTGTACCAGTTGCTCCATCCTTAGATCAAGGTAATCCTTCCTCTCTCTCTATACCTGTCATTTCCCTTTCTACTGACGATTCTGATCTTCCCATTGCTGTATGAAAAGGCACTAGAAATTGTACTCAGCATCCATTGAGCAACATTGTTTCATACGATACCCTGTCCCCTTCATACAGAGCCTTTGTCACATCAGTTTCCACTACTCCTAGTCCCTCTTCTGTGGAAGAAGGGTTAGCACATCCTATATGGAAAGCTGTTATGGTAGAAGAAATGAAGGCCTTGGATAAGAACCACACATGGGAGCTCGTTGACTTGCCAAGAGGCAAGAAGCTTGTTGGATGCAGATGGGTGTTCACAATGAAGTACAAGGCCGATGGATCAGTGGAAAAGTACAAGGCTAGACTGGTAGCCAAAGGGTATACTCAGACTTATGGGATTGACTATGCGGAGACCTTTGCGCCTGTAGCAAAGATGAATTCCATCAGGGTTTTGTTGTCTCTGGCAACAAACCACGCATGGCCTTTGCATCAGCTGGATGTAAAGAATGATTTTCTTCATGGTGATCTACATGAAGAAGTATACATGATCCCCCCTCCTGGATTCAGCCCCCAAGGGTACAGCAGCAAATTGTGTCCACTGAGAAAAGCCCTCCATGGGCTTAAACAATCTCCAAGAGCATGGTTCGAGAGGTTACCCTAGTAGTAAAGAAGCTGGGTTACACTCAAAGTCAAGCCGATCACACTCTCTTCGTGCAGTACGTAGGGAAGAGTACCACTGCCCTCATTATCTATGCTGATGACATCATTCTGACAGGGAATGATGCTGAAGAATCACCTAGCAGGAGAATTTGAGACGAAAGATCTGGGGTCCCTCAAGTACTTTCTTGGCATAGATGTTGCAAGATCCAGCCGAGGGATCTTCATCTCACAAATGAAGTATATCTTAGATCAATTGAAGGGCTCTGGCAAGCTGGGAGCCAAACCAGTGGAGACTCAAATAGAACAGAACCACCAGTTGGCCGACTCGGGCAGTGAGCTTCTACAGGATGTGGGGGGTTTTCAACGGCTGGTTGGGAGATTAATTTATCTCTCCCTAACTCGACCAGACATTGCTTATGCGATCAGTGTTATCAGCCAGTACATGCATTCTCCTAGGGCGATCCATTTAGAGGCAACACACAGGATTCTGAGATATCTCAAATCTGCTCCTAGCAAAGGCCTTCTCTTCCAGAAGAATGACCACAAGAGAGTTGAGTCATACACCGATGCAAACTGGGCCGGTGCCAAAGATTATAGACGATCTACTTCAGGCTATTGTACCTTATGTTGGGGGCAATTTGGTTGCTTGGAGGAGCAAGAAGCAACCTGTGGTTACCAGATCCAATGCAGAGGCAGAGTTCAGGACAATGGCCCATGGCTTGTGTGAGATGCTCTAGTTGAATATTTTGGTTGTTGAGCTTGGTTTTCCAGTCTAGGGGTCTGTGAGCTTGCATTGCGACAACAAGGCTGCCATCAGTATTGCATAACCCTGTACAGGATGATCGGGCCAAGCATATTGAGATAGATCGCCACTTCATAAGGGAGAAAATTGTATCTGGGGAAGTACGTACTCCCTTTGTGAAGACTGATGAACAAGTAGCCGATATCTTCACTAAGGGAGTTCCCAGTTGGCAACTTCACCAATGTTTATGCAAGTTGGGCATGAGAGACATCTATGCACCAACTTGAGGGGCAGTGTTATCATGTACATATTTCTACGTATTTTCATGTATTATGGGTAGCTCTGTAAATACTCCCTTTTAGGGATATATTTGTGTTTTGTAATGTTCTCCATATATAATATATTTTTAGTGGAGTCATGTGACCTAATCACATGACATCCTTCTCTCCCTTCTCTCTTCTCTCTTTGATCCTAAACCTAACCCTAACCCTAATTATCTAATTCAACTAATATCACCTTGAGGCAGGATTTTTAAACCATTAGCTAATTATTATTGTTGTTTAGGAAGCAAAAATTTTCCATTTATCATTTGAAGGCCTTTATTAGATGTTCCCATTTCAAAATTATTATGTTGTCACCTTCAATTCAGTTAAGTACACTACTCATTTGGTATTGTAATGTAATATAGGGTTTTGTCATTAACCCTAAACTACAATCGACAAAGGAAAATTCGAATAATAATAACAATAGCACAAGAAAATAATAAGAAATCTCAATTCTAGGGCTTAAAAAACTATGCTAGAAGAGAAAATAAGATAAGAACAACTTTTTCAATTTTAAGAAATTCAGTAAAATCGGCCAGGATACCCTCAGCATCAAAAAAAAATTCAATAAATCACTATTCACAGCTCCCTTCATACGAAGGTTCACTCTTCTCAAACTTCAACCTTCTAAACAAAAAAGACACTTACTAAATAACATACTATTAAAACTCTTTCACATAACTTATTAATACAAACTAGAAATAAAAAAACAGTATTCCTAAATAAAACCTGTGCTATAACTATGACTTACTAAAGCTCAAATAAAATAAACCCAAATAAATCAGAACCTTCTATACTCTATTAAGTATTAACCCCTCTAAAATTAATCTCAATCGTCAATTTAGAACCCTAAAAACCCACTAAAAACTAAGTGTGCTGTAACAGATACTCTGGTTTATGGTTTAAAAGTTCAAAAAACACCTTATCAAAAAAAAAAAAAAGTTCAAAAAAACAGAGCACATTCAGTCCCTTATTTCCTAGTTCTCCTCTTGTTCATTTCTGAATCCCGTTTATGATTTTGTTCCTCCGTATATGGACTAGTAATGGCTGAAGTTTCAGCTCCATCAAACAACTCTTCACCGAGATATAGCTCATCAAAAACAGCTGGTTCTGCTGGATTATTTTTCTGTATTGCAGCTGCATCAGTCTCCCCCGGTTGAATAGAACTTGTCCTCGAGTTCGATGTGTCATCATTGGCATGAAAATCAGCTACATTAAAAATATTAGAGGTCTCCAGCTCTGGTGGAAAAGGAAGAAATTAAAGAACAAGAAACAGAGTAAAAAGATAAGAAAGAAGCGAAACAGAGAGAAGCACGACTTCCATATTCTGAGTTCAAGTTCCAGAGATGCAAAAACCCTATGTCGCTATAGGAAAATATCAAAGAGGATCGGTTGAAAGATCATTATTGGAACCTTTAGAATACGAGGTCGGATTCTTTCAAAAAGGGGAAGGATTGATGTAGCCATGAACAGGAGGAGCAACATGTAATGGTGCACCCAAAGAGCATCAAATCACATACATCATCATCAAAGAAGCTTAGGGATATATACTACTTTTCGTAAATCACGTTTTTATTATTTATAGTTTTAAAGTAAATTGGGATTTTGAGATGGGAAGAGAAAGGAGAAGAATGAACTAGTCTCTTGAACTTACACTAGTCGACCCTCACAATTATTATATAATAATAATATTGTAATAAAGATAAAAATACACATGTTACATTAACACTCTCCCTCAACCTAGAGCATATATCATATATACCTAGCTTGGAACATAAGAAATCACTCCTCATGTAACTCATTACTACATCAGCTAATTGATGTTCTGACTTCACAAACGGAGTATAAATGTCATCATTTTCAATTTCTCTTGATGAAGTGGCAATCAACTTCAATGTGCTTAGTCCTCTCATAAAAAACAGGATTAGAAGCAATATGGACAATCGCTTGATTATCACAAAACAGAAGAATAGGGAGATCAACTGCAAATCCTATCTTTTGAAGATTCCTCAACCATGTCAACTCCTAAGTAGTGTGATTCATAGCCCGATACTCATCAGCTTCTATGCTAGACCGAGCCACCACATGTTGTTTCTTACTCCGCCACAACACAAGGTTCCCACCAAGAATATTCAATATCTTGTGGTAGATCTCCTATCAGATGATGAGCCACCCCAATTAGTATCTACATAGCCTTCAACACATACATGACCATGCATCTGATATAACAAACTATGGTCAAGAGCTCCCTTGAGATATCTCAAAACACCAATCACAACCTCCTAATATAGGATCCAAAGCTCTATGACAAAGAAAGAAATATCCAGCCTCGTGATGGTGACGTAATTAAGCTTGCCAACTAATCTCTGATACTTTCCATAATTATCAAACAATTCTCCCTGATCATCAATAAGCTTCATTAGAATCCATTGGAATGTCCACTAGTTTAGTTCTCAGTAAAACAAAACAATGATTCCATCCTTTAACTGCGCAACTTCAATACCCAAAATGTACTTTAACTATCCAAGGTCCTTAGTGTGAAAGTGTGCGTGAAGAAACTGCTTTAAATTCTCTATACCCTTGATGTCACTACTTGTAAACATGATGCAACCAACATAGAAAACCAAAATGATCTTCTCAGCCTCAAAACTCCAACAGAATACAAAGTGGTATTATTGACATCTTTTCAAACCAAATTGAAGTACAACTTCACTAAACCTACCAAACCAAGTCCGAGGTGATTCTTTCAACCCGTATATAGCCTTGGGTAATCTACACACCTAGGAAGACTCCCCCTGAACAATAAATCATGGTGCTTGCTCTATATAAACCTCCTCATCCAAGGTACCATGAAGGAACACATTTTTTATGTCTAAATGGTACATGGGCCATTGTGTATTAGCGATAAGAGAAACGATGACACGAACCAAAGATTTGTCTCAGCATAATCAATGTCATAAGTTTGAGAATAACATTTGGCAACAAGACAAACCTTAAGCCTGTCCACAGATCCATCAGGAAGATGTTTGGTGGTATACACCCAGCGACAACCCACAGCATGCTTACCATAAGTAAGAGAGGAAAACTACCAAGTACCATAGTACTGTAAAGCATCTATTTCATTATGCATTGCTTTCTCCAACCAGAATGTGGCATAGTGTCCTGAAAATCAGTAAGAACTAACATAAAGGAAAGAGAGGTGACAAACATACAAAAAGAGACAAATGAGTAAGAGAAACAAAATGAGAAATAGGGTATGAAACAAGGTTTTAAATTTCGATGAAAAGTTCGGTTTCGGGCTACACCGAAACTGAAATCCATAAAAGTCGAAATTTTAGAATATTTTTGGGATATTTTCGAAATTTCGTGTTTCGATTTTTTCGATTTTTTGTGAAATTTCAAAATTTTCATTACTAATCTCAATTTCAAACTTTCCAAAATTTCACACGAAATTTCGGTTTCAGCCCTCACCGAAATGGCATGCAAAACCGAAATTTTAAACCTTGGTATGAAGTGCACGCACATTTAACGAAGGGCAATAGGAAGATCTGGTGAAAGAGACAGATCTACAGACATGGAAAAAGATGGAAGAGGGCATAGGAACAGTCAATGGTACAGAGGCAACAGCTGGTGGATGTGTGGGATGATGCCGCCGAAAATAAACTTGCACATCCGAATTAGAACAAGTAAAAACAAAAGTAGGGGGTGTAGAGCCAGATCTATCATAAGAACGAAGAACAGTTAGGAAGAGGAATAGAGAAAATCTCGTCATTCACATGATGGCTCTCATCCGAAAAGAAAGGAACAGGCTCAAAAAAAGGTGACATCAACACACAAATTGTCTGCAAAGAGGTCTGAAACACTGATATCCTTTTTAGGAACGGAGTACCCCAAAACGGCACACTTGATAGAACAAGGATCCAGTTTATTCCCCTTGACCAAAACGATGAAGCACATACAACCAAAAATACAAGGAAAATGAGAACGAGGAAGTATCTAGAAACAATTCTCCCCGATTGAGAGTTCGGGTTTTGGGTTTGGGCAAATATTCAAGTACTGCTCTGATTTATGGAGGAAGGTTCCATAAATCTAGATCAAGTGATGGTTCGGCCATAAAATCTAGGGGTTTGAAGATTGTATAAAGAAAAGATTGATTACGATTATAAGAATTCAAAAAAATCAAATACCTGTACTTGAAGATTCACGGAGAATACTTGGAGAACAGGCAATTAATCACACATTTGGCCTCACACCAATCCTATGTTAGGTAGAATGCTCAAAAGAGACTTAATATTCATTCAACCTCTTCAAATGAGTGTAAACAAGCATTTAAAGGACTCTCTAAACTCTTAAGATTAATCCGAACAATTGAAAGTAATCAATGGCTTAGATTAGATACTACAAATATAACAAAATACCAAAGAAGGTCAAACAAACGTAAAAATACCCAATACGTCCAAAATATAAATCGTCCCCCTCTAATGCCCAAACGTGGGTGTCCAAAATAAAAATAAAATACTAAGAAACTAAGAATAAAGGTGTCATCCAAGGATGCTCCAGTCACGCTCCAAATCCATCCATGTGCACATATTCCCAGTGTGGGGTCTTCGATGATATGCAATATGCGCACATGGGTCTTCAGTAATCCATGCTAAGATCCCACAGTGACAAGTGGGTCTGCTGTTGTTTCTTCCTGCATCTTTGGTAAACCCTGTACGGCTAGATGTCCGCATTATAAACCTTCTCCACCAGTGACCTCACCTCCTATAAGCCCATAAGAAATTCATAAAAAATTGAATCCAGAAAATACTTTAATATACCATTTCCAAAGGCGAATATCTTCCTCCTTTAAAGGAAAGAGGGTCTTCTCAAAGCATTTACAAAGATTCGTGCATTGGATGATCTCTGTATCCAATAAGCTCCTTCTCAAAAAAAAACTGAGTTCCAAACCACTTTCAAGCTCCTCCCAGCAATTCACTACTAGATTTTTTTTGTGGGGAACAACTATTAGAGCCTTGGATAAAGATCACAAAATTGAGCAACACCACACCATTCATGTTCCCAAACTAGATTTCATTGCCATTACAAACTTTAAACCAAATATCTTTGGTAAATTCTTCAAAGCTTTCATAATTCCTTTCCACACGCCCATCCCACGGGGTAATAAAGACATCATGAGTATCCCATCTCCTTTCTCTACTACTAACTTTTTAATGGATTCCGTGCCAAAGGCCCCACTTTCCTCTCCAAACCTCCGAAGCCATTTTCCTAGGTCTTGTTCATCACTCACAATTTCCTTAAACCTAACCCCCAAATTTTTTTCTGTTTAAAAACCAACTTCAAATAAACGAAATGGTACACCTTTTTTGGAGCCCCAGCAACCCCAAAGAAATATCTTTAAAATTTTTCTAGGTGTTGGACAATGGATGCACGAATCTTAAAGAGAGAAACGTAATAAAAAAGCATGCTAGAAAGCACACTTTTAATGAATGTTATTTTTCTACCAAACGATGGCCTAAGTTTAAAAAGAAATGAACAACCAGCCTGCCCATTAGCAAGTAACTCCTTCCACCACGGTCAACTAAGTACTAGAAATTGGGCTCCTCCAACCACAATTTCAGATCTGAAAGATCTGCCTTTTTTCTTTTTTGAACAATATATACTTGGAAAACTAGGGATGTTCCAATGCCAGTCTAGGAAGGGCTTCTTAAATTACTTTTGGGTAGTGATACGCCCACTCCACCAAAATAAGAGATCTGTCCAACTCACTAAAAATTGGATCATTTTGGTTACTAAACCAAGTGAAGGCTACTCCATTGAGAGGAAGATCCACTAATTCAAAATAGCTATCAAACTCTGAAATTCTTCTCATTCAAAATGTCAACATGCTGCCTCCTTTCTTCTCATGAGTAAAGCAAATGAAATTGAAGTCACCACCTTTTTACCACGGTTGATTCCATTTCTACGGATCTCTTTTAATTATTCCTAAGAAATATCCTTCCCATTGAAATTTCCCTTCCCAAGCATTGAAGCAAAAAAATAAAGAGTAAGCACCTTTGCACATGCCTTTTTTGGTCACAACAGCAAAATCCCACATAACGAACGTACTAACAGAACATCCAACAGATGGAACTTCCAATCTACCTGCCCGCAGTTCCAAAGGTTTGCAAAGTGGAGCACAATTAATTTCCTTTAGTGTCATGCAGCATCACCACCAGTGCATTATAATCTTCCACATTTTCTCCAATACACATCTACGGTTAGGGATACACATCCCTCTTTATGTTCCTAGACAAAATCTTCATGTTGAATGCAATTCCGCCAATGCCATGCTCTCCTCTCCACCCCTTCTTTCATCATATACTTAATAACAAGAGAATACGCACATATAATCTTACATTTGTTGCATAAAAAAACTCACAACCTATGGCAAATGTTAATTAATATCTTGCAAAGGATAACAGTGAATTTTATTTGCAGATGACAGATTAGTTGACAAGACTAGAGATAGGGTAAATGCAAAACTAGAACTTTGGAGGAATGCTTTGGAATCCAAGGGTTTTAAAACAAGTCAAATCAAGACAGTATATGGAATGCATTTAGCAAGGGCGCACATAGAGATGATCAACCAATTAAAATTGACAACCAAGAGATACCTCAAAGTGACCAATTTCGTTCCCTTGATTCTATTTTCGTAAGGAAAGATTGAAGACATTTCCCATAAAACTAGAGCAGGGTGGCTAAAGTGGAGATTGTGCTTCCGAAGTGCTATGTGATCGACGTATTCCAATTAAACTAAAAGGAAAACTCTATAAGACAGCAATAAGACCGAAGATGCTAAATGGAGCAGAATGTTGGGCAATCAAGAAACTACATGTTCGTAAAATGTGCGTTGGTGAGGTGAGGATGTTGAGATGGATGTATCGTAGGAGAAGGAAAGACAAAATTAGAAATGGTTCAAAGTTTTGGCCGAAACATTTCGTTTCAATTTTGCTATAGGGCGAAACTACATACATTTCGGTTGGTTTCGTCCGAAATCGAATGATACTTCATCTTATGTGTAGATTTGCACTAACATTTCGTTTTGGTATCATGAAGTTACGTCTGAAAATGAACAATACTTCCGATATGTTTCGGTATCGCCCATGAACGATACCGTATACTTTGAACCGTGATTGAGATAGTTTGGTCATGTACAACGAAGACCAATGACAGCCTATGATGCTCGGATACGGATACGAACACGAATACGGGAAGCGGGGATACGACTCAACATTTTTCAAAATCAGGGACACGGATACGGATACAAGTATCCTATTTTGTAGTTCAAAATTTTTATTTTTTTCTAATTTTTCCAGCTTATTATGAAAGATACATGGGGATGCGTGTTGGTGTCGTGTCATGTCGACACGGATACGATGGCCATGTATATCCGGGTATCATAGATGACAACACCAAAGCCACCAGTAAAATAGAATATGCAAATCGAAGGGGCTAAGAGGGCGAGGGTAAGGCCAAAACAAACGTGGATTGATGTTTTGTGAGGAAATTTTAAGAAACTTGTCTTAATAGAAGAGATGGTTTTGGAAAGAACTGAATGGAGGAGAGTGATTGTGCAGTTGACCACGTATCATTGGGATGTCATATGGCGATGATGATGAATTTTAGAAGTGTCGCACCAGATTGGAACACAAGTACTTCCCCCATTTAGATGAGTCCATGTAACGGAAGATCTACATCATCTTTGCTCCCATCGTTCTTCACCAAAATCCTCAAACACTAAGTATTCTCACAACAACAATCTACAAGTCTTGAATAACCCTCACAAAACCTACACAAACATATCCAATTGCCTAAAACAAAGAAAGAGTCCACCGGTGCAGTGGCAACTCAAAAAGTCTAAACCACACATTCGATGCTTTCCTATCAAAGAAGACACAACCAGCTTTCAAGTACCATCAATCCAAGAATAAGAAACAATTATTGCAAACCCTTTCTCCCTCCCTCAACACCCTCTTTGCTTCTGCTTTTGATGAAAAGGTAAACAGGATCAAAGAGTGGATTCCGACTTTAGCATCCACAAGAAAAGTAGATCTCCATCTTCTATAAACCCAACTTCTCACCACCTCCAAGCTGTAAGAGTAGCCTTCGAGACAACCTACTGAACAGTGAACACCTCTTAAAAAATAACAGCATAAATTTACCCCTTCATACCAACCACCATCCTACTCATCAAACCCCTCTCAATACAACATCCCCTTGATAAGCCAAACAATTGAACGCTACAACATCCCGATAGGACTTCTTAACACCAGCAAAGCTTCCGCAGCACCTATACCCTTCAAACTAACTACTTTTTAGCTCAAAGGCAAACCCTATCCCCTAGTCTTAAGACTCACCTCAGAAAACCTGCCTCCAAATCTCTTTCCATGAGATAAGCTAGAGAAATTATTTTCCTGCGTCGTTTGAAATCCCCAACTTCAACATTGGTAGCTGTTTTTCTCAAACAAGGTCTACTCTTATCACCAAAGAAACCATGATGACCCAAAAGAAATGCCACTAGAGCACTATACCCATATGACCCAAAATGAAATGCCATTTATTTGCAAGCTTCAAAATGTGGCTAATCATTAGATGATCCCAAACCACCAAAGTAGCAATAAAATGAGCACTTGAGTTGTTCCTAAGCCATGACCAAAATGTGCCAAAACACAACGAGATAAATTAAACAGCTATTCAACCCCTAAATTATTACACAAATTTTTTTTCTCTACTTATAAATCTGCAAGTGCCATAAACAGAAGCCACAAGCAAGAAGAAAAAAGCCTTTACCTAACGTTGCTAATAACAAGAAATTATGTCCTAGATCAAACTACCAGCAACAATGAACCAAATACCCAAAACACCTTACAGCAAGACTGTCATCACTATATCACAGCCAAAACAAGCTAAACAATTCATTCAATAGCTCTGCTTTTTACGTCACTAAAACAGTAAAACACTCAGACTTCGAATCCTTTAACAAGTTGCTACTTTATTTTTTTTTCCATTTTGGTATCATTTGCTACAATTTTAATAACCCAAATGGGTAAATTGGATTTTCTTGATGAATACACTCCCTAAACCCATCAAACTCCAAGCTTCACACACCCATACCTAAGTCTGAATTTTAAAAGCAAACAAGCTCCATTTCAATTTTTATGCGACTTTACATTGTCAAAATAACGCAGGTGGAGTTCGAATCAACACACTGCTAAGGCTTCTTAGAGCGGAAAAACCTAAAAAGGTCCTGCATGGTGCTAATCCAAGCAATCCCAGCAGTTCACAAAGGAATCAAATAAAGCTTAAAAGGAAAATTCATTCAATAATCAGAAATATTTTGTTTTTTTTAACAATGCTCTCTTAATGACTATTTATAAGAAAATAATATCCTAAAAACTTAAGGACTAAGAAACTAATCTGAACCGTTGACCTAAAATAACCTAAATCTAACTTTTAAAATGATTAAAATACCATTAAATCCCATCACTACCATTACACCTAGATTTCTAACACAATTTTGAATCCCGAAACATCAAAATTTCAATAAGAGGCCTGGGAGAAGTGCTATAGATCTCCAAAAAAAAGCTTTCAAAGTCATTAAAAGGCTTCTCATTTGGATATTTGAAAAAAGAGATATAACTTCTACAAGCTGACAGCATGACAAAATACCAGAGGGGACTGGGGAGCTAAAAAGGAACCTGAAAACCCTATGTGAAAAGCAAAAAACTTTGAAATGCCTACAAAAGCATCAGATTTAAAATGTGGAAAGAATGACAACCCATCTCTTTGCTCAATTGCAAAATGCTAAAAGAAGTCACTTTTTGCCAATAGCCACGAAGACGGATAAACGACTGGGAGTTGGAGTCAGTAGCTGCCTTACTTTCACAACTATAAGGGATTACTCTGACGGATAGTGAAGAAAATAGACGATGGTGGATCGATGATCCCAAGGGGAGATTTTCAGTTAAGTCTCTTTATCATTCTCTCTCCGGTGGCTCCCCCAATTGTTTTCCGGCTAATCACATTTGGAAAAACCCCATTCCCTCCAAAGTGAAGTTCTTCATATGGTGTGCCATGTTGGACAAGACCCTTTCCGTAGAGAATCTTAAAAAGCGCGGCTTCCACATGCCCAATAGATGTATCCTTTGCTGCCGCGATGAGGAATCTACGGATCACCTTCTTATCCATTGCAGTACGACGAGTGATGGTACTCAAAAAGTCTTTTTCTGTTAGCGGGTGCATTTTTTGGAGACTCATCCATTTTGCCATTTGTTGGGAAGTTTGGAAAGAGAGAAACCTTCGTATCTTCAAAGATAAAGGGGTTGATGTGGAGCAACTCATTCTGAAGATTAAAGCTATTGTTTATTTCTGGAGATCCGTCATACCCGAACTTCAGAAGTTCTACTTTGAGGATTTTGTATGTCGGTGGGATCGTCTGATTAGCTAACTGTTGTTTGTTGCTTTTCGTTTTCGTTAGCCTTTTGTGGGTTCGCGCTCTGCCTTGGTGTTGCGCCCTGTATAGTATTTTGGGGGCCGTCTCAGCCCCTCCTTAATATATATTTATTTTACCGATCCAAAAAAAAAAACCAACCAACCGAAACCTAATATAAAAATACAAGAAAAAATTCAAATGATGGAAAACACAAAGCTTCAAATAAAAAACTTCAATGAGTAAGGAAATAGACTTTCAAATGTATCCATTCTAAGAGAACGCATTTCCACACACAACTCAATATAAAAAAAAATAGAGAATAAAAAAAAGCAAGAACACTGAATTTTTTTCACTATCAATGCCCACTACAAAAAACAATAGTCTAACATAATCGTACGGGAAAAGAAATAGAGGCATGGTACTAAAGGGTAACACAACAGACTTGTAACCCTGAAAAGAGATAGCTTTTACACGTGACAGCTGAGGCTGTGAGACCAAAGGTTCCTCCTGTTGGACCATTCACCCCCTGTCCATGTGGTGGGTTCCAGCCAATTGCCCACTGCCACTTGGCAATTGGATCTGCTACATAAGCTTCCTAAGTGGCAATTAAACGCCAACTTGACAGGGTATGAAGTCTGCAATGACAACACAGATTAACCTTTCCCCAAATAAATATCCCATAAACTTCATAAATGAAGTTTGAGTCTTTAGTTTTATTTTTTAGTCCTTAGAAGGTCTTCTCGACGTTCTAACATACTCCTCTTGTAATTATTAGGCTTAGGCCTTTTGATAATGAAAATTTATACTTATCAAAAAAAAAAAATGAAGTACAAACAAACTTTCATTGTATTCTATATTGAACTCTTCAATGATTAAACGCAATAATAAACTTCCAAATGCTTTACAATGTATCAAACATCGAAACATAAAACATATCTCCTCGTTGGAATCAAAATACTAAAAAAAAACACTGAAATTTCTTACTTAATATCAACAGCACTGCAAAAATCAACCAAACCAATTCAAGTCTAGTAGAAACGTACAAAACAATTAAACTTTCAAATTCAAAACCAGGAGAAACCCATTTCATTTTGCTCGAGACGCTAAAAATACGCTGATATTTCTCAGTTTTCATCAATAAAACTAACAAAAAAAATGAACAGGCAAACCTTCATCATCTCCTGCACGGAACTCTTGGAGTACTTGGGATACTCGAATTCGGGTTGCTTCGGCGATGTTAGGGTTTTGTTCCCGTGTCCCATTTCCTTTTTGCTGTCTCTTTTTTCCAGATCTCGTCATCTTTTTCTTCTTCTTGTTCTTCTAACTAAGAGAAGCAGATGGCTAGCAAAGTTAGAGAAGAGAAAGAACCGCGGGTGTTTTCAAGCTTTGGCACTTCTTCTTTTTTTCAGCTTCTCTCTCTGCTTTTTCTTTAATAGTCCCTTCCCAATCCCACCACCTGACCTACAATACTCGGTGCTATATATATATGTAAGGGAATATGCTTCCGAATCGACATTGCTTAGCCTAGTGCTGCGCTAGTACAATCCCGCCTCAACACCATTAAGTAGCCGGTCAGCTAACTTACTTACCAGTTACCACCCACAATATGTGCCACGTGGCATATACTTAGAGATTCCTGACCGTCTGGGTGTTTGGCCGAGAAAATCCACCGCTTCAAAAAAATTCTCGTTTGGCCCAACCTTAGATGGACATAGAGACCAAAAATTAGCCTGATTAGTCAATTCTAAGCGTTGGATTGGAGTCATTTTCATGGGTTGATTTTTAACCATGAATTTGATCATTATTGACCACTATTAGGGGTACAAAGATCCAAAGGTTTTAAATCACTAATCATGACTTTTGGTCTGTAGGTCCACCTAGGGATTGGCCAAACATCCAAACAAGGTCAGCGTCCTCTAAGAGTGTGCCATGTGGCTCATATTGTGGGTAGTCAGCAAAGTTCTACTCCAACACCATGCGTTGGATTTGAAAACAGTAACGCCATAAAAGAGGAAATTTTTGCTGCGTGGGCTTTACATTGAACTCAATTCGTGTCCCCATGTTCACTCTCCTGAGCCCATTTTTGTTCAACAGTTGGAACCTCAATGCCCTTCGTGAATGATCTTCTTTAAAACATGGCTGCAATGGAATATTGTGGAAGGAAAAGGGGCGCTTCAACCAATGTTTTTAAACCCAGCCCAGTTGTGGGGGAAAAATATTAGATCTATCACACATAATCTTCGAGGTCAGACAATTCGTATCTCGATGATGATCCGGCAAATCTGATGCTTCATTACAAAAAATTTTCTCCGCGCACAGATGATAGGATAATCTTCGAACGAGACGTGGTTGTACCTGTTGACAACACTTCAACGCTCAAGTCAGTCTATGATGTTTTAACAAGGTTTAGAAAATATAGAAAAGATGATTTAGAGTCAGACTATCTGGATCTGGAGAGCGAGAGATCCTCTTCTCAGTTCCGAGTGTCATGTATTTACACCCTCAGAACCGACGTGACTCACATTCTACGTGTCCGATTCTCTTTAGTTAGATCCGATTTGTAGAGATTATGTTATGAAACTGTCTCTTCTTGTTAGATCATAACTTCTCCCATTCAGTTATAACTGAAAACGACTGAGGTGGCACTCCTCGTGGCAGATATTTGAATGGGGGAACGCAGGAATGGACGTAATAATCAAACTGATTAACACGTGGCAATCATATAACAGATAAGTCAATAATTAACCTGATTGTAGTTTAAAACACTTATTTTGTTCGTAGAATTCTGTATATTTGTCGGAATGGATAGAAGGTCACTCCCGTTAAGTGTGATGCTTAACCTTATCGGGATGAGTTAAAGGTCATTCTCGTCAAGTATGCTGTTGAACTTGTCGGGATGAGTTGAATGTCATTCCAGTCAAGTATGTTATCTGAACTTGTCGGGATGAGTTGAAAGTTACTCCCGTCAAGTATGCTGTTGAACTCGTCGGGATGAGTTGAAAGTCACTCCCGTCAAGTATGCCGTTGAACTTGTCAGGATGAGTTGAATGTCATTCCCGTCAAGTATGCCGTTGAACTTGTCATGAATGAGTTGAATGTCATTCCCGTCAAGTATACCGTTGAACTTGTCAGGAATGAGTTGAATGTCATTCCCGTCAAGTATGCCGTTGAACTTGTTGAGATAAATTGAATGTCGTCCCCATCAAGTAAACCATTAAATGACTCGTCGGTAAAGATTTGAATGCTTTGCCGACAACTTTATTACAAATTCAATGCTCTCCGTTATTTACCTGTTTCGAACGACAATTTCCTTGGATGTCTTATCTGACACGTGGCAATTCTCGCTTGTAAATGGCGCATGATTGAAAGAGCAGAAATTAATAGTTGTCTTCCATAAGTTCTTCCGGCGCATTAACTCATGCATGGCATGAGATGCTAGATGTCGACTTGATAATTCCACACATACTATGCCAGTACTACGTAGAATCATCTCATTAGCCAGAAAATACGGTACCCACTGTAAGAAATTTTTTCATATTCAATTTGGCAAAGATTCCGTTTGACATAAAAATATTATTGTAACCGTTCCTACGAGCACTGGTATAGTGTGGAGATGTCGTGATACACATACTTCGCTAACTACTTGAAGACTAGAAGACAGATACGGCATGATCAGACGGTTGATGATAGGAGTCATCTGAGTAACTGCCGTTTTGTCAGTTAAAGATCGTATACGCTCGATTAGGAATGTAAGTGACTTAGTGGCCATAGGAATTAGTTAAAATTGATAAAATATAATAGTCAAACCTAATCATTGGACTGACCCGAGTCTGAGTCAACTATATTAACTATTGGGATAGTCCAATCGATTGGGGACTCTGTGTAATCGATTGGAAGCTACGAGGCAGAAACTTATTTCAGCCCGATCGATTAGAGACTCTATGAAATCGATTGGAGTATTCGGGATAGAAACTTATTTGAGTCAGATCGATTGGAGACTCAGTGAAATCGATTGGAACCTTCGAGACAGAAACTTATTTGAGTCAAATCGATTGAAGACCTCTGTGTAATCGATTGGAGCCTTCGGAACAGGAATCTTATTGAGCCCAATCGATTGAACACTTATCCCCAATCGATTGGACCATGCACAGAATCGGTCCTTATCAGATCCAAAATTCTTTGTTCCATTATCCCACATTCTGCATGACTCGGGGTCATGGAATTCTATAAATACAACTCTTCTATGCCTTCTCTAAATATACACAGAGACATAGAGTGACCCAATCTTCAAGAGAGAGAAGAAAATGTTTTATTTATTGGAGTGTCCATTTGAAGAGCAAGAAGCTTATTTTCCATTCACATCTTGTGAGCTTGTTCTCATCTTGATCATTGCCAAGTGCTTGATCCTTTCCTCAGCTTAGGTCTTCCACTTTTATATTCGACCTAGTAGCATGAGTGTACCAGTGTGACTCAACACCATTTGAGCAACCTATGGTTCAGGGTGTACTGAATTCTTCACCTTCTGCAAAGGTGAGAGTGTTGAGAATTAAGATCGGATGAGCCAATCGACGGTTGGTTTGGGGTGTACCAAACTAAATTAGCGGATAAGGCTTCTTGGTTGGAAGGGCGCGCATGGATTCGTAGTATTGATTCATAGGACATGGACGCATTGGCAGTAGGCTTTGGCTAAGGTTGAAAATTATATCTGCAACGGTGCTACGTAGGTAACCTTTGTTTCGTTTAACTTTCCAGTTAGTGATACTTTCCGTCTGGACGTGGTCCCGTGGTTTTTTCTTGGCTAGGGTTTCCACATAAAAATCTCGTCTCGTGTGATTGTTTGTTTGTATTCCGCAATCTATCTTGATTATATCAAATGACGAAAAGAAAATATACCACGGAGGTATATTCGATTTGAGTCGGTTGTGATAATCTTTTATCAAACAACTAAGGCATGCGATTTTGTTCCCCTACCATAGACCAGTAAAACTGTGTAGGTATAAATAATTTTAAATACCTAATCAACCTCCCCTTCTAGGTATATTGGATTAAAGAGAACGGATCGGTGAAATTTCACCCACATCGCCCCCTTTTTGAGTAGATATGCAATTTGCCGTCGTATCTTCTAAAAAAGATCTCAGCCATTGATGATACGTGGTGAAATATAATACGTTGGATTTCCCATCGATCAACTGTTTGCTGCTCGTCGCATTTAATGTAGCGTCAGTTACTGTGATTGATTAGCTGACCTGTCCGTATAGGCGTGAAAACCAGAGGCACATCTATCGAATAAAATGACTGATGCTACTCGAATCCAAATGTACAGGTAGTTGAATCGGTAAGGTATTTTCAAATTTTCTCGCCCAGGGTATGATAGTGCCAATTTGTCTAAGTGATAACCCTAGGCATCTCTTCTATAAATAGTGACTAGGTGCTCTCTCTGCTGAAGCTTTAGTGCGATTTCAAGTTTTCGATTTCTCCATTCAACTTCGTTCATGTTCTCTGGTTATTTCTCCGTTCCTCCGCTTGTATACGGACGATTCTCCTTCGATTTTACCAGCGGTATATTCCATATCCCTCATTTTTAACATTTATTTCTTTCCGTATTTCTCTATTCTTTCTTCTGTGAGCATGAGGGGGAAAGTTGTCATAGAAGAGTGCAGAGAAGTGGTTCATCGGGAACCTGCCGTTGATGCTGCGTCTAGGGATGAGGTTTCCTCAGGCTCCATAGATAGGATGTTCGAAGATCAAAAAGCGCCTAAAGCTTCTCAATCTGAAGCCAACAGGGTTGAGGTCACCCCTCCCACTCCTGAATGGATAGAAAGAATTCCCACTCATGGGAATGATCCGTATATAATAGGTCTCCGGGATGAATTTGGAATCTCCCGTTCAATCTTCATCACCATCGACCAACCCAGGTGAAATCAGTACCACCCGTCCTCAGCTGAAGGACAAGTTGAGTCTGCTTCTCTCCCCTCTGATCCGAGAAGTGTTGTGGTTTTATGACAGAGCTCCCAGCTAGATGCATGGGAATTTCTAGCATCTGATGACCAGGGTGGAGTATAAAAACTCCATCAGTAAACACAAAATTGGTCTGGCTGAGATTGATTACATGTACGTGTTGAAGAAGTGTCCAGACAACTCCCGTATGAACCACTTCTGGTCCGTAGCTGCTCAAAAGATAGAACGCAAGTTCGCCGAGAACCTTCCGGACAACAATAAAGGATGGCACGCAGATCCTTTATTGGTGACGGGTTCTTGGGATCGCGATGAGCATGCGGAAGAAAGTTCTGACATACGTCAAGTCCGAACCACTTTCAACTCTGGCGGTAGGAATTTCTTCATATCCCGTATTTCTATAATACATTCATTTGATCAGGTTCTGATTCCGTTGTTCTGTGTTTGCAGAGTTCGTCAGAAGACCTCTGGTATAACCCCGGAGTATAGAGGATAAGGTGAAATACATTCTAAAGCGGATTCCCAACGAACTAAAGCACTGAGATCTCGCAAAAAAGAATAAAGTCCCGAGAAAGAAAGACACGTCTCTTGCTCGAGTTGTCAGGGCCGCTACGCAAGTTAGGATCTCTCCCCCAGATTATTCTCAGAGGCGCTCTTTCCGTGGTCGTAATAAGAGAAGGAGGCTAGGAGCCCGTCGTAGAAATCCCCGAAGTTCCTCTTCAAAAGAGGAAATCTCGACAAGGCGATATCCCGGAGTCTAAAGCCCCGGATGAACAATTAGCTTGTCTCCTCCGGGTCCATTGCTGGTTGCTGAGTTCTTCAGACATCCGGACGGTAGTCAGGAACCTTTGTACGAACTTGCCCGTGAATTAGTACGGGCGGAAGAGGCTGAGGTATTTCCTGTTGTACTCAAGATTTGTATTTTAATTTTATCATACAAAAACTGACTTCTCTTTCTGTAGATGGAGGACAGAATGGTGGAGATGATGAAGAACACATTCACTGCCCCGGCTCTGGCGCCTAGGAAGAAAAGGAAGTTGGCACGGGGATTAGCACTCGAGCACACAGCTGCTTCTGTTCGGGACAGCGCGGGGGCTGCCCAAACTATTTTTGAAGTTGGCCCTCCTGCAATCCAATCCACTAAGGCCACAATTTCTCCTCCAATAGCCGCCATTCCTACTGCTTCTCTTTCGATCACCGTAGCTGGATCTCCTCCTGGGTTCCAGGCTTCTCCCGCGGCCCAACGGACATCTTTTCCTCCGTCAATCTCTCGTCGCGAAGATATGGCCGGACCTAACAATGCAGCAGGTGAGGAGCACATTCGTTCTTCTTCATTTCCAACTGGGACGATATTTGATTTGATTGACACATGGGTTATGCTAAAAGAGTTGTTGCGTCGAGAAAATCCTCTTGCAAGTCTTCGGGAATTCAGTGGAGAAGAGTTGTACGTCATGAATGCCAGCTGCTTGCCCAATGGAAAGCCCATCTCGGAGTAGAGTCCCATAGCTGATGACGGGGTGGCAATTAATCTGATTTAATGAATCTATCTTCCCTAGGACAGATTACGTTACATTGACATGCCTACTCCGAGGGTACCTTGTGAAGTTCTCAGCCGTTCTCTTATGGAGGTAAATAATATCACTATATTCTTTTGTCGATTGTAAGATTTTTCAAAGGTTAACACACATTCGTATTTGCTGCAGAGTATTCATGCCTTTGTCAGGCTCAAAGATTATCTTGATGACCTCATTCACAACTACAATGCTATTGTTCAAAAGTCAAATGAATCGGAAGCCGCCATTAAATTGGCCGAAGAGCAACTCCAGGCTGTTATTTTATCTGCTGAAGTCGCCAACACTAAGACAGAAATAGAGAAGAAGGCGGCCGTTGAAGCTCTAGCTTTGAAGAAGAAAGCTGAAGATGACTTGGCGAAGATCAAGGCTGAATATGCCAAATTGAAGGAAGAGGTTGGTCGCTAGAGGGATGATCTAGAGAAAATGACTATTGAAAGAGACGAAACAAAACAAGCATCTGACACTCTTTAGCATGAATCTTACAATAAGGGATACCGGGATGACTTGGCCAAGTGCGAAGCCATGATGGAAGAGGAGGAAGGAGAAAAAGACACAGTTCCTGACGTGGCTTAACCCGAATCGGTCGTTGGAACTATCCCTGAGGATATATCCCTTGATCCCCCTCCAACCGTCCAGGTTTCCTAGGATACTCCAGATCGTTTTCGTACAGAGACGGTGAACCCCGAAGAAGGTACTTAATCAGAAATTCTGTTATTCAGCTGGTAGGTAAGCAGGAGATGGAGCTATCTTTACAATTTTTTGTAACCTTTCTTTGCCTAGTGGGCCATCATATGTAGATGCCGTTATGGCTATTTCTGGAATGAATCTTCTTTATCATATATATTGTTTATCTACTGAAGTCTTAACTGGATTTTCGTTAACCCTAGTCTTTTGATTTAGACTATTTAGATTTTCCCGGCCTTCTGGTATGCACACTTGAATTCTTTTCTAGACAACGAAGTCCAGATGAAATAAGAATTCAAGATTCTCGGCTAGGTCTCTCGTAACTTGTCGGGATGTTCATTAATTCTAGTCATTTGACGTAGAATATTAAGATTTTCCCGGCCTTCCGGTATGTACACTTGAATTCTCATCTAGATAATGAAGTCAGGGTGTATTAAGAATTCAATATTCTCGGCTAGGTCATGTCGTAATACTGTCGGGGTTATCATTAATTCCCATCGTGAGACTAGGAATATTCAAATCTACCCTGACCTTTCGGTTTGTACACTTAAGTTCAAATCAAGGCATCTAGGCCAAGATGTATATGAACTTAAGATTCCCGACTTAGGTCTTTCGCAAGATTGTCGGAGTTATCACTAATTTCCGTCATGAGTTTAGGAATATTCAGATCTACCCTAGCCTTCCGGTTTGTACACTTAAGTTCAAATCAAGGTGTCTAGGCCAAGATGTATATGAACTTAAGATTCCCGGCTTAGGTCTTTCACAAGATATATGATAGAACTATAGAAGCCGACATGGACTGAATAAGATCTTTTTATTGATAGAAAATTCGTATATTAAAAGCGTTCCAAGGTCTTTCGAATACATCTCCATATTTGGTCTTCAAATAGTATTCCCCGTTCTGCCCGATTTTATCAATAAGGTAAGGTCCTTCTCAGTTAGCACACAGTTTGCCGCTTCTAGGCTCCCTAGTATTCTTGAATACCTTTCTTAATACCAAATCTCCAACTTTGAACAATCTGCGTCTAACCCGTCGATTGTATGATTGTTTGCTAATAATTTGCCAACCTTATAACTGTAGGGAATATTTTCATATTCAATTTGGCAAATATTCCGTGTGACATAAAAATATTTATGTAACCGTTCCTACGAGCACCAGTGTAGTGTGAAGATGTCGTGGTACACATACTTCGTCGACTACATGAAGACTAAAAGATAGAGACAGCAAGAATCAGACTATTGACGACATGAGTCATTGATATTTGCTTAAAAGTGTATATTTTCCACTGTTATCTTCTAAGCGTTATCACACTCTCCTACGTAAAACCGCTCTAATTATCCACTTTTCTACGTAAGAGTCTATTTTATTGCGCAGAACACACTTTTCTGGACGAAATGGTATATTTACATGCATTAAACGCATTTCTGGAAATCTAGGTATAAAGATGTTATGATCAAGTCTCATTACGTGCTTTTCTCTTGCAGAAAACTCGATCGGGCTATTCTCGAGACTTGCGGGGCCACGATCAACCACAGAAGCCTAATATCAAAGCTTGAAGAGCCACAGGCTATGACTAGAAGATATGGGCCAAATATGGGCTGAATAAGAGGACCAAAAAGCCGTCCCAAAGAACGAAGAGAGTAGGAAAGCCAATGACCAAGAGACGGACCAAAGCGTTTAAAGCCACATGAGTCAGCAAGGAATGATGGTCTACTCTACTGGAGAAGTGTGAGGATGGTCACAGTGAAGACCAGGGTTCCAGACCCTCTGCCAATACTTTTATCTCTATTTTCTGATATTTTCTCTCTCCTCCCCCTAATTTTCTATCTCATCTCTCCTTATTATCTCTCTCTTCATATCTCGGTCCTCGGATCTACTGACCTAACCCCAAAACTCCTGCCCATTGGCTCTGTCTCATCTCCCTTAGCTTTCTAACCGTTGGATCTTCAATCGGACCGTTAGATCTTCCACAGGACCGTTGGATCTCTTTAGATCGGTCGATCTACCAATCTGGGTCCCAATCAAGTCACCATCCATCCGATCGTCATCAAATTCTCTATCACATCATCTTGTGAGACGATGGACATCATCAATCCTTGTGGACCAGTAGCCGGGCCCATCATCATCGACCCGTGGCCCGACCATTTAGTGGATCTCGCGATTTTCAAATGCTTTAAATTAATTATTTTTAAATAAAAAAGGGGGGTCCAATAAATGGGGAAATTCTCCAAAGAAAAGTAAGGTTTTACTTAAAAATATATATATTTTTTTATTTCAAAAAAATCCTAAATTTCCATTAATGGAAACTAGGGAGCTTTAAAAGGGGAGAAGAGAGGGTTCTTTGGGACCCTAATCCCTCTCCTTTCTTCTCCTCTCTTTCCCCCAAAACCCTTCCCCCTTCTCCTCCTTCTTTTCTCAATCGTTTTCCCCCTCTCTTCATCTCCTTCATCTTCTTTTTAACCACCGCAGGCGCAACTCCGGCCGTTCGTGAGCCCACTTGCAGCACCCCCTACTGCTGCTTCATTCTCCTAAAGCCGCTGCAACCCAGCAGCCACCGATCAGCCTCCTCTTAGGACGGTTAAAACCGTTACTTTGAAGCTTTGATCGCCGGAAATCGCACCTGCAACTTCCGGCCACCACCACCTCTCTTCATCATTTTTTTTCTTCATCGCCTCCACCGATTCAGCCTCTTCCAAAGCCACCTCCTCAACGGGATCCTCCACCCTGTGCGTCCACGAATAGCAACTCTAGTACACAGCCATTATTGGCTCCATCCTCCACGGCCTGCACTTGGGTAAGTTCTCTTCCTTTTCCCCTTCTTCGTCCTCTCTTCTTCTCCACCTTTTAACCAGAGTTACAGACCTGTAACTCCGGCATTTTGGTCTCTTCCTCTCCAGTTTCCTTGCCCTCCCCATAAGGTAAGTTTGCCGGAGTTGCAAACCTGTAACTCCGGCCAGCCATCTTGCTTCACCACCGCCTGCCACCACAGCCAGCACCGCCTCTGGGCAGTGCCTACACGACCTAGAACCACCACTAGGTTATCCACCCCAAGGCCTGATCGGACCTGCAACCAGCAGGTCCTTCCACGTTTTCACATTGCACTCCTCCTTACACGTTCTCACCCCTTGTCGTTCCAAGAAAAAAAAAAAAAAAAGGAATGAAGAAGAAACCTAGGAACCTCTTGGCTTCCTCCACTTGTTGACAATCACGGTGCTCCTTGGCACCTCCTTCCACTTCCCTCTTGCCTGTTGCTCCACTGTTTGGAGCACCACCACTAGCGTCACCATCCTCCGCTCACCTCACCATAAACACCGCCTCCAATTCACGCAACGGCCAACAACCTCCATCTCCTTCGCCCTCAAATAACAGCGATCATGTGCTGCTCCCTCATCTCCCTGCAAGCCACAAAGCTAGCAGATAGCCTCTTCTTTCTTGGCCGATCAAGTGACCGATAAGTCTTGGAAGGTAATTTCTATCACTTTCTCTCTCTTCATCTTAATTTCTCTCTCTAGTTGTAGGTTTCTCTTTCTCAGATCTCCTCTCTCTCTCTCTAGTTTCTTCCATTGTTTCTCTCTACTTTCTCTCTCTTATCCTCTTTATCTTTTTCTTCTTTATTTTCTCTCTAATTTTTTGTTTCTCTCTCTAGACCATCTCTCTTTTCTCTGTATTTAATTTAGGTTTATTGCTTTCTAGATTGATTATCTCATGTTTTAATTGTAAGTTACAGTTGAATTCAAGAAATAAAGTTTATTTTGATCCGAGTTTGACAAAATTCTTTTATTTTATGTTCCTTATTGCGCTAATCTGATTAATCCCGAGTGCGGATCGACATCCGACATGAGCCACTGTGCAAAATAGCTTATTTTACAGGTTGAAAGTATCGGATAATTACAAATGTGTTGAAATTAGGGTTTTTGTAACCAACGACGCGGAAAAATCCTACTTTCAGTCATCTAAGTTATTGCCCATTTGTCAGTTATAGATCGTTTACGCTTGGTTAGGAAGGTAAGTGACTTAGTGGCCATAGGAATATGTTTAAAATGAATAAAATATAATGGTCAAAACTAGTCATTGGACAGATCCGAGTCTTAGTCAAAGTTATTGACTTTTGGAAGAATCCGATCGATTGGACATAACCCAATCGATTGGAGGACTCTATAAAATCGATTGGAGGCTATGAGGCAGAACATGATCAAAGACCAATTAATTGGACACATCTGTAAAATCGATTGGAGTCTGCGAGACAGAACATGATCATAGCCCAATCGATTGGAGACCTCTATAAAATCAATTGGAGCCTACGGGACAAAAACTTATTTAAGTTCGATCAATTGGACTATGTACAATCGATTGGATTTACGAAGGAAATTGCCATCCGTACAAGGCCAATCGCTTGGACCTTGCCCAGTCCAATCGATTGGGTTTTGTGTCCAATCGATTGGCCTTGACACGGATTGAGTCTATTTCAGATCCAAAATTCTAGTTCCCATGATCCCACGTTCTACAAGGCTCAGGGCTACGAATTCTATAAATACAACCCTTCTATACCTTCTCAAAACACACATTAACACTTTATACACTTCAAGAGAGAGAAAAAAATGTTGATTTATTGGAGTGTCCATTCGAAGGGAAATAAGCCTAGTTATCTCATTCACTTTGGGGTGTACCAAACTGAACAAGCGAACAAGGCTTCTTGGCTGGAAGGGCGTGCATGGATTCATAGTGTTGATTCAGAGGACGTGGACGCATCGGCAGTAGGCCTTAGCTAAGGTTGGAAACTGTATTTGAAACGGTGCTGCGTAGGTAACCTTTGTTTCGTTTAACTTTCCAGTTAGTGATACTTTCCGTCTAGACGTGGTCCCGTGGTTTTTCCTTGGCTAGGGTTTCCACGTAAAAATCTCTTCTTGTGTGATTGTTTATTTGTATTCCGCAATCTATCTTGATTATATCAAATGACGAAAAGAAAATATACCACGAAGGTATATACAATTTGAGTCAGTTGTGATAATCTTTTATCAAACAACTAAGGCATGCAATTTTGTTCTCCTACCATAGACCAGTAAAATTGTGTAGGTATAAATAATTTTAAATACCTAATCAACCTCCCCTTCTAGGTATATGGGATTAAAGAGAACGGACCGGTGAAATTTCACCCACATCGCCCCCTCTTTGAGTAGATATGCAATTTGCCATCGTATCTTCTGAAAAAGATCTCAACCGTTGATGATACGTGGTGAAATATAATACATCGGATTTTCCATCGATCAACTGTCTGCTGCTCATCGCGTTTAATGTAGCGTCAGTTACTGTGACTGATTTGCTCACCTATCCGTATAGGTGTGGAAACTAAAGGCACATCTATCGAATAAAATGATTGATGCTACTCGAATCTAGATGTACAGGTAGTCAAATCAGTAAGGTATTTTCGAATTTTCTCGCCTGGGGTATGATAGTGCCAGTTTGTCTAAGTGATAACCCCAGGCATCTCTTCTATAAATAGTGACTGGGTGCTCTCTCTGTTGAAGCTTTAGTGCGATTTCAAGTTTTTGATTTCTCCGTTCATGTTCTTTGGTTATTTTTCCATTCCTCCACTTGTATACGGACGATTCTCCTTCGATTTTACCAGCGGTATATTCCATTTCCCTCATTTTTAACATTTATTTCTTTCTGTATTCCTCTCTTCTCTCTTCTGTGAGCATGAGGGGGAAAGTTGTCATAGAAGAGTGCGGAGAAGTGGTTCATCGGGAACCTACCAGTGATGCTGCGTCTGGGGATGAGGTTTCCTCAGGCTCCATAGATAGGATGTTCGAATATCAAAAAGCACCTGAAGCTTCTCAATCTGAAGCCAATAGGGTTGAGGTCACCCCTCATGCTCCTGAATGGATAGAAAGAATTCCCACTCATGGGAATGATCCGTATATAATAGGTCTCTGGGATGAATTAGTGATACTTTCCGTCTGGACGTGGTCTAGTAGTTTTTCCTTGGCTAAGGTTTCCACGTAATAATCTCTTGTCTTGCGTGATTGTTTGTTTGTATTCCGCTAATAATATTGATTAGAACAAATGACGAAAAGAAAATATACCACGAAGGTATATTCGATTTGAATCGGTTGTGATAATCCTTTATCAAACAACTAAGGCATGCGATTTTCTCACCTACCATAGACCAGTAAAACTGTTTAGGTATAATTAATTTTAAATACCTAATCAACCCCCCTTCTAGGTATTTCCAATTAAGGAGAATGGACCGGTGGTTATTTCAACAACTGCCTGTTCTCGGGTTCTTTAATCAAATCATTTTTCCGAGGCAGAATTTCATCATTCTGTCCTGAATCAACAGCTTGGGTACGAGATGTCAGGACAACGACTTCTGTTGGAATAACTGCTTCTGATCCATAAGCTAAAGAAAATGAAGATTCTCCTGTAGTTCTTCTCGGGGTAGTTCGGTAAGCCCATTATACTCCCGACAACTCTTCTGCTTATTTTTCCTTAGCCTGATCTAGTCTTTTCTTCAGGTTTTTGAGTATGACTCGATTTGCCCTCTCAGCGAGTCCATTGCTTTAAGGATATATACCTTGGGGCGGATAACCGCTTCTTTATATTAGAGGCTTGGCATGAAGCCTTGATCTCAGTGGCCTCGAATTGAGTTTCATTGTCTATGATGATCTCTTGTGGGATGCCAAATCGACAAACGATATTCTCCCACAAGAATCTTTTAACATGTGAGGCTTGCACATGTACTAATAGGACTGCTTCGATCCACCTTGTGAAGTAATCTGTGGCTACTAATAGGAACCTGGCATTTCCTAGAGTTGTTGGGAATGGTCCCATTATATCCAATCCCCATTTTGCGAATGGCCATGGACCGAATACGGGATACAATTCTTCGGTAGGAATTCTAATCAATGGAGAATATTTTTGACATTTCTCATATTTATTGACAAGTGATTTGGCGTCCTTTTGCATATAAGGCCAAAAATAGCCCTGACTAATGGCTTTATGGGTCAGGGTCCTCGCCCCCGAATGATTTCTGCATTCTCCCCCATGTATTTCTTAGAGAATTTGCTAGGATTCACCGGGGGTAAGGCATTTAAGGAGATGGCCTGATGCCAATTTTCTGTATAAATCTTGGCCCACTATGGTATATCTTCTCCCGAGCCTCTGAATTCTTTTTGCAGCATCTCTATCGGATGGTAGGTCTCCATGCTATAGATATCTTCGAAAATCATCCATCCAACTTATACCAGGATCTATCTCAACTGGGGCCAAGTACATCCCAATAGGCATATGAATGCTGGGAAGTTCTTGATAATCCACCAGTATATTCCTTGACTCATTGCTTCCCAACATGTTGGATAAATAAGCCAAGGCATCCGCATGTCGGTTCTCCATTTGAGGCAATTGTCGAATCTCCATGCTGTTAAAACGCCTAGTTAATTGTTGGACAATTTTTAGATAATCAACCATTCTTTCGTCTCTGGCTTGATATGTCCCGGCATACTAGCTAACTACTCATTGGGAGTCAGTGTATACGGTGATGTCCTTGATTCTAAGATCTAAAGTTGTCTGAAACCCTACAATCAATGCTTGATATTCTGCCTCATTATTGGATGCCACGAACCCGAGCTTAATTGATTTCTCCAATCTAATGTTCTCGGGTGTGACTAAGAAAATACCTAACCTTGATCCATTCTCACTGGCTGAACCGTTAGTAAATAACCTCCAACCCGTATTCAGATTTAAGATTTTTGGTATTTCGGGAAGTGGAAGGACTTCTTTGTCTTCGCCCCCAGTGTTTGCCATGTCTTGTACTGGAAAATCAGCCAAAAACCCGGCTAATGCATGCCCTTTCTCAGAAGTTCATGAAGAAAATTATATATCATACTGAGACAAGTAAATGGCCCATTTAGCCATTCTTCCTGATAAATCGATCTTCCCGAGTATAGACTTTAACAGGTGCTCTGTGTAGACCGTGATGGTTCTTCCTTCAAAATAAGGTTTCAGACGCCTAGAGGCGTAAATAAGAGCAAGAACAACTTTTTCGATGGTGGCGTATCTTGTTTCTGCTCCGATAAGAGTCTTACTGGTGAAATATACTGGCCGTTCTTCTCGGTCGAGCTCACGGAAGAGGACAACACTTATAGATTTGTCTGTCGTAGCCAGATAAAGTCCTAGAGGTTCCCCTTGGTCTGGTTTGGAGATGATAGGAGGTTGTGAGAGGTACTGTTTAAGCTTTTGAAAGGCTTCATCACACTCCTCGGTCCAGTTAAACCTTTCATTTTTCTTTAGGAGCCTAAATAGGGGTCTGCATCTATCTGATGACCTCGCTATGAAGCAGTTTAATGCAGCTATTCTCCCGGCCAACTTTTACACTTCCTTCATGTTCTTTGGTGAAGGCATCATCATCAGGGCCCTAATCTGCTCGGGATTGGTCTTAATACCCTATCTTGTAATGAGGTATCCCAAGAATTTTCCCGACGTCACTTCGAAAATGCATTGGCATTCAACTTCATCTGATATTCTCATAGACGATCGAAAGTTTTCCTGAGATCTCTCAGATGAAAATCCCGGGATCGTGTTTTCACCATCATGTCTTCTATATAGACCTCCGTTGTTATACCGATCATGTCATGGAATATTCTATTGACCAGACGCTGATTGGTTGCTCCTACATTCTTGAGGTCGAAAGGCATCACTTTGTAGTAGAAGACCCATCTATCAGTCATGAAGACTATTAGTTCTTGATCTGGCTCGTACAAAGAAATTTGGTTGTACCCCAAATACCCATCCATGAAGGATAAAATTTCATATCCCGAGGTGGCGTCAACCAGTTGATCGATTCTCGGCAAAAAATATGGATCCTTAGGACATGCTTTGTTCAAATGGGTGAAGTCAATTCATATCATGATCTTTCCATTCTTTTTTGGTACAACCACTATATTGGCCAACCATTGAGTGTCACTGACTTCTCTGATGAAGCCAGCTTCCAAGAGTTTATCAATTTCTTCATAGATAACTTTTTGTTTCTTGGGAGCAATTCTCCTAGATTTTTGTTTCACAGGTAAAATTTTGTTATCTACCTTTAACTGATGACAAGAGATGTCGGGAGAAATACCTGGCATATTGAAAGTAAGATTTTTCGTGTCGTCAGATCGGAAACCTTAGATGTCAATAATATTTGTAATTCCGGTTCACTTTAAATCCTGCAAAAATGTAGACTTTGTATAACGATATGTCGGATGTCGAATCCGCACTCGGGGTTAGGGAATACAATTTATCGAAACATTAGAACAATAAAAAGTGCTTGAAAATATGGATGGAAGGGTGAGAGTGGTGATTAATGATTGAGATTTAAAATAATCTTTTTGGAGAGATTTCTATTAACTAATTAATATAAGTAAAGAAAAAGAAACACCATAAACAGAAAAGAGAAACTTATTTATTAAAATAATGCAAATTACAATGCTTGAATCTAATTTATTCATAAAAGAAAATAAAAACAAATAACCATCACTCTAGAAAGCATTAAATGAGAAATATAAAGAGAAAGAACAAGATTTTAGAGAGAGAAAATGAAAGAAAGGATAGAAAATGGAGATTTACCTTGGTGACTTACCAATTGAGAAGAGGTTTGCAAAGCCATGTTCTTGATGGTTTTTGGATGAGAACCGAACCAAGAAGAGGAGAGAGATAGAGAGGTTTAGAGAAGAAAGGGAGAGGGAACTTAGGGTTAGGTTGTTAGAGGGGGGAGAGAACCAACCCAAGAAGGAGAGATCGTAGATCTCTTATAGACTTTTTTTTTTTTTGCTTGTTGTAAAAATAATGACCGTTGGATCTAAAAAGATCCAACGGTTGGGAATGGGTTAGTTAAATGAGAGAGAGTGACTAGGATAGATAGAGATGTGGGAGAGAAGAATCGGTCAAGTGAGACCAATTCTCTCTTGTTGTTGCAAATGGGCATGGGTCATGGGTCATGGTCATGGTCATGGGGCATGGGTATGGGCTTAGGTCATGGGCCTCGGTCATGAGCCAAGATAGATAGATAGAGAGAGAAATAAGAGAGATGTGAGAGAAATATACGAAAATAAAAGCATTGGAGGGTCTTGAACCCTGGTCTTCTTTAATTTCAAATGGCGCTACTGCCGCTCGGTTGACGGGATCGCAAAAGACGAACATGAATTTGGAAAACTGCTTATTCGTGAAGATCCAATTCAAATCGGAAACTTTCCATTTTATTTTTCATATTTTTCACTTATTATTTTAATGCCTCGGACGGCCGAGTGCAAAGTTGTAATAACTTTGGGATTCATTTTCTCTCCTTTTAGAATAACTGCTAGATAATTAATTAATTAAAAAATATAAAAAATATTAGGGTCAGATTTCAATTCTGCTATTTCTAGTTAGATCACCATTGGTTATTTGATTCATTTTGGAAGGTTTCTAACTCTGGGTAATTCAAAAGTAGATATTTCCGATCCCTAATACGGGAATAGCTAAAGTTGAATTTCAAACCCTAATTGGAACTAATTCACAACATCTGCCCTAAATCATTGCTTGTTCCTTGAAACCCCAAAAGCGGTATACCTTCCAAATCCATACCATAGACCATTGTAGACTAACGTGATTGTAGTTTGCGATTACCAAGTGAGTAGAGACCGAAAGCTCAAAGAGGTGGAGTCGGGCCCAAGCCCATTTGAATACCCCTCCCTATCTCACGGAGGAGACCCCGTGCGTAGCCAACGGGCAAGTAAGTTTCTACACCTCGCCTTGAGTACGATCGTGATCATTGTGCAAACACTGTGTCGATTGTTTATTTGCTTTTGCAACACTTATCGGAATTGCTTGATTTGGCCGTAATAAAATACATAAAAAGCAAACCCAGCTCTAACTTGAAACTGGTGGGATTTCATCACTCACCTCGTCATTCCAGCTTTTGTGCAACCACAGCCAAGAATTAAAATCAATCAAGAAGTAGAGCCTAATTAGATTGGTGTTCGAGGAAAACTCCACATAAAGCGACCCCCTTCAAAGATCAAGTCGATTAAGTCCATGAATGCGGGTCTCTGTTATCTAACACACCCATAGGTCCCTACTACTCAAGTATACCGAGCTCGTAAGTGGCCTCCTTTATTGTCTGTCGGATTGGCTTAGTGTCGGATTAGGAACTTGAACCAACCCTAGCTCATTTTCTAGGAAAACTCATCTTCAAGCTTGACAAATCCGGTTAGTCTAGGGTGTATTTAAGTCAGCCGATGTGCCGCAGTCTGTCTAGGCTTCGGATTATCTTACAGTCAACTTGAGTTAGTACTAGCAGATTTACTTTGAAGAGTATATCTTGGTGAGAACCTACAGAGTGAAAAGTTAGTCCAACGGGTAATAGAAGATAAACCAGTGGTCCGCCCACTGTCATAATCTACACTATCCCTACACTAACAAGATAATTCATAATACTATCTTGATTGTGTAGATTATGATTATTTGTTGCTCTGTGTGCATCATCTAGGCTCATCGGTTTTGAAATCTCTTACCGACTCTAGGGGCTTGCTTTTTCAGCATATGCCCATTTGGATTTGATCCATCTCGAAACTGATTCGATCTGAGAGTCAGTCTTCCGTACCGGTATCTAGCACCCAATCTATCTCCCTCCTCTGAGAGACTCACATATCTCTGATGGCAGCTGAACGGCCTCTATTCGAGACCTACCACAATTTTCTTGAAGATCTAGGCGATAACTCCGAGAACTGGAATACCAATCCTGAGTGTCGTCATAACACTCCAGTTTCACACACTCCCATGGGACATAAAGCACAGGGCAATCCAATGCTAAAATCCCTACTTAAGGATTTGACAAAATTAGTTTTCGCCCGTGATGTTGCGGTCCAGAAGCCTGTTTATCACTCTTCTATGGGATATTTCCTTCATGTCCAAGAAGAGGTCTGTAATTTTAATACATTTGAACCTCCGATGCGGACCTCCTACAATAACATGTATTATTCAGACGATGGAAGTCACAATAACTTTGAATGGGAACAACAGTCTTTTCCCCAACAGCATCTGCAACAGGATATGTATCATTCTAGATTTCACCAACCTTGTGGACAATATGATGAGCAGTACTCGCAGTCGTAGCTTCCCTTAGCTGAACCACCAGAGTCTGCTACTAAACCTAGTCTAGAAGAACTCCTCTCTCAATATATCATCCAACAACAGCACTCCATGGAGAGCTTGGAACACCGTCTAGGGGAGTTAGAATCTGAGAGAGAGGAAGTCAACTTCACTAGCCAACCTATGGCTTATCTAGAGGGAAATACCATGGCCACTGTCCATAATGAGGAGTCGCACAACTGGACCTTGTACCTGCCTTTACAAGACGAAATTGATGATACTGCAAATAATGGATCGGAAAACAATATTGATGAGCCAGAGTCTCCATCTTCAGTGCCCTTAGAAGCACCAAATCTTGAACCTCTCCCAGAGAAGCCAATTTCTCCATTTACCTCTGCTATTTCTATTTGGGACTCTGAAGAAGTTATTCATAACACTGAGATGTGTCTTGACTATATGATCCCAATTGGAGTAGACTTAACCGTCCCCACCACCCTTGGAGTGTATAACAATCGTGATTAACCCGTGTTTCCATCTATGGTGCCCTTATAGGCAACTACTTCTACACCGAGCAAAGAGATACCCATATCCATCTATATCTTTGATGATTCTACATCTGCACTGTATGCAGACATTCCTACCATTGAGAAGTATTTATAAATGGGGATTCCAGTTGCCCTGGACCTACTGTTCCCCACCGAGGATAAAAACATTGAGTGTAGGGATTGGAACATCCCTCTCACATTAGGAAACCTCGAGGAAGAGGTCCACAGTTTTGACCTGCCACCATACGTCGATGTTGTCAATAAACCGTGTGTTGTAGAGAGTCTACTTTCGGACTCTCCGGATAAAAAATTATTCCAGTGTCAAGAACACTTTGAGTCTGACTTCATCTCGGAGTTAGACACTTTTGGTATTATTGATCTGCAGGAGTGATATTCGCTCAAAAGTGCTTATTTTAAGCAATTATCCTTTTTGCGTTATTGCATTCTCCTACGTAAAATGCTCTATTTATCTACTTTTCTACGTAATAGTCTCTTCTGTTGCGTAGAACACACTTTTCTGGACGAAATGGTATATTTGCATGCATTAAACACATTTTCGGAAGTCTAGATATTAAACCGTTCTGATAAAGTCTCATTACACTCTTCTTTTGTCGCAGGAAACCCCGATGGGACGATTCTCGAGACTTGTGGGCCCAAATCGATCATGAAAGCCCATTATCAAAGCTTAAAGAGCCCACATGCTATGACTAGAAGATATGGGCCAAATATGGGCTGAATAAGAGGACCAAAAAGCCGGCCCAAAGAACGAAGAGAGTAGGAGAGCCAATGACCAAGAGACGGACCAAAGCGTTTAAAGCCACATGAGTCAGCAAAGAATGATGGTCGACTCTACTGGAGAAGCGTGAGGATGGTCACGGTGAAGACCAGGGTTCCAGACCCTCCGCCAGTGCTTTTTTTCATTTTTTTGATACTTTTTCTCTCATCTCTTCTTATTCTCTCTCTCTCTCTTCATCTCTCGATCCTCGAATCTACCGACCTAACCCCAGAACTCCTACCCTTTGGCTCTATCTCATCTCCCTTAGCTTTCTGACCGTTGGATCTTCAATCGGACCGTTGGATCTCTCTAGATCCGTCGATTTACCAATCTTGGTCCCAATCAAGTCACCATCCATCCGATCGCCTTCAGAATGCCTGTCACATCATCTTGTGAGACGATGGACATCATCAGTCCATGTGGGCCAGTAGCCGGGCCCATCATCATCGACCCGCTGTCCGACCAGTTAGTGGACCCCGCGAATTTCAAAAATAATTTTAATTAAATGGGGGGTCCACTAATTGGGGAGATTCCCCATAGAAAAGTAGGTTTTTACTTAAAAAAAAAAAAAATATATATTTTTCTTATTTTTTTATTTTCAAAAATCCCCTATTTCCATTAAAGGAAATAGGGAAGCTTTAAAAGGAGAAGGATAGGGGTTCGTTCGAACCCTAATCCCCCCCTTTCTCTTCCATTCTCTCCCCCTATCAATCCCGCACGGATTCCCTCTTCTTTGGCCCCATTTTCTCTTTTCTTTCCTTCATCTTCTTCATCATCTTTGTCACGCCTTCTACCGGAGTTGCAACCTGCAACTCCGGCTCGCAGCACCATCCACCGCCTCCTACCTACTAGTTCCGCCGCCAAACACCGCCACCTGCCGGAAAACACCGCCTGCCGCTGCAACCAGTCCGCCTTCATTACTCCCCGCACCACCTGCTGCTCCACCCAACGGCCAAGACCGTTATCTTCAACCTCGGCGACACCTACCGCGACTTGCCACGGTGCTGCCCTACCCATTCCGCCTGCTGTGCACCGTTCTCTCCTCCCTGTTGTACTTTTCTCCGGGCTGCAAGTTCTCCATCACCGACATACACCTTCTCCTCTCACTTTCCTTCTAATCCCAACCGTCCTTACCCCCTTTCTGCCCTTTTTCTTTGACTGAAATAGAAATGAAAAACCAAAAAAAAAACGAGAGCCGAAAGAGGAGAAGAAGAAGAGTAGAGGAGGAACGCCTACCTGCTGGTTCTCCTCCACCTTGCATCCCCGCCAGCTCCTACCTACCGCCAATAGCAGCCACCACCACCTGCAACTTCGGGTTGTGGGTCTACTACACCATCCTCACCTGCTGCCATCCACCAGATCCACGAGCCACTCCTCCTTCTTGCACCGCCCACCACTACTATCTTCACAACCTTCAATATTGGTAGGTTTCCCATGGGTAAAATTTCTCTCTCTACCTATTCTATCTCTAATTTCTCTCTCTCTCTCTAAAAATTCATACTCTCTCTCCTCTTATTCTCTTTCTCTCTCTAGTTTTTACGGCTTTATAGTTTAATCCTTTTAGTTCTTTTTATGTTTAGTTCGCAATTTTGATTGAGAATATTGTAAGAAAGTTATTATTTCAATAAATTCTAGTATTACTTCATTGTGTTAGTTATTTTCTTTTTAATCTTATGGCAATTTCTTTCTCTAAAATCACTAAACATGTTTTAAATCCGATCCCTTAATCACCATTCTCATCCTTCCATCATTCTTTTTAGCAAATTCTGTGGCAAAAACCCATCATTTTATGTTCTTGTTTGCGCAACTTACCCCGAGTGTGGATCGACATCCGACACGAATCCGTATGCTAGAATATCTGAATTTTGCAGGATAAAATTGAATCAAAATTACAAATCTTGTTGGACTTAGGGTTTCCGTAACCAACGACGCAGAAAAATCCTACTTTCAAGGAGTCTGCTCCATTCAGATACATTCTCGTTAAACTCAACGAGTTTGCGGCTCTGCTAACCATGGTCAGAGAACCCACTACTACTCTCATCTCAGTTTTTACTGAGAAGCTTCGATGCCTCCCGCTGAACTAAATGTTTTTGCGGGTCTGCTCAAAGCACTTACTATCCTTCTCTCAATTTACACTAAGAAAGACCTGTTCTACACAGGTATACTTAGACAAAGGGATAGGATAATAGTCTATGTTCCACCTTAGAAGACTGCAGATTCACTCAGTCTCCATGAGTTTTAACCTGGTTGGGGGTACTTGATATACCCCCGTCATGCCTGGGTGAATACATAAAACTTAGCACTTTCGGAGAGACAATTTCGGTATTCCTAGAGTTACATGAGTCGCATGCATATATTATTATCAAATCTATTTGGACATGCAGGTACATTCATTTTGCAGATCATCAGGTACCACACAAGGTCCAATTTATGCCAATTTGGTAAAACACTTCCTAAACTCTTGTATAATGAATTATCGATTTTTCATCTTTTTATGGCCCGATCATGAGCACCGAGGATGGTGTTGTGTTTAAGTTGGGGGTGAGTGTTCAGCAAAAATATTCAATATCAACATCAGAATTATCCAAAGTTTAGATTATCTAGAGATCCAAGAAGAATGATTGTGGAGACCTAACCTAGTGAGCTTTTGAGCTTTTCATTATTTCTGAGGGTTATAAAATTATTCTGAGTCACTAGATGACTCACAATTCTTCTAGTCCCCAAATATTTCCATTGAGTGATCTCATTAACCCTTGCTTTGATCATGGAACTCAGAACGACATCAAATTCGAAGTACAAACCCTAGAAAATGATATATGACCATCTTTTTAGCCAATCCGACTTTTTAGCTTCCCTAACATCTATACTGTTAGAAACCATTTTTGAGCCTGTTGATGAAAACCTTTTCTTGTTAACCCATCAACCAAATACCCAATCCCCAAAAAAAGAGTTCAATACGATAACCTAATTCTGAGAGGGATCAAAGAGTATTTTGTATGATTACACCATGAAAAGAGAGAAATCGAAAAAGAAAAAGAAAAGAAAATAAAACAAATGGTTCGAGCTGAAAAGAAACATGATCAGAAAGAAAGAATGAAAGGAAAAAGTTGAAGAATATCCAAAAAGACAAATTGGAAAAAAAAAAAGAAAAGTCAAGAAAATATTACCCATGGAAAAACTTGCAAAGAATAGTGAGATACCCTCTCAGAATTTTTGAATTCCAGAATATCCTTATTTTCTGAACCTATCCTAAGTATCAATACAACCTATGCAAGTCCTATTTGATTCTAGATTAGTACCATCATCAAGTGTGGAGAATGGAGAAAAGAGAAATTATAGAGTTTGATCCGACGTTCTTAAGTGATATGACATTCCAATCATGAGATCTTCTTAAAATCTTCTTATACCCTCCACTCAAGAACTATATATGTGAGACATTTGCCAGTTTCTATATTCATTTCCTCACATATAGCTTGAGATAAAAGTATAAAATCATTTCTGAGTGATTCACTTCTAAGTGGTATACATTTGATGATTGAGGTCGAGGCATATAGTCTCTAAGGAGATCCAGATATCTCTACTGCCCGATGAGGATGATGTTGAACACACACACACACACACTGAGTCTGAGTAATCTTTTGTTTGAAGGTCCATTTGTAGAAGTATTGCATTTTGCTGATTAGTTCTAATTTGTGAATGATTTCTGGCATCCTTGAAATAATCTGACAAAACGGAGTTTTTTTTCTGAGTAATGCAAATAAGTTTTCTAGCATATTATGCCAAGCTCTTTTTAGCTCACTTATTTCGCAATAATTGCCAAGGATTGACAATATGCTAGTTGGAGGTTGTGATATTCGCTCAAAAGTGCTTATTTTAAGCCATTATCCTTATAGCAATATCGCATTCTCCTACGTAAAACTTGTCTTTTCGTCGACTTTTCCATGCAAGAGTTTCTTCCATTGCGTAGAATGCATTCTTTAGACAAAAATTGACTATTTGCATGAAATATACGCATTTCGGATAGTCTGGTATCAAGCCGTTTTAGTTGAATCTCATTATGCACTTTTTCACTTGCGGGAGACCCTATCGGGCGATTCTCGAGGACTGGAGGGCCTACGCTAAACCATAGAAGACTTTTATCAAAACATTAAAAGCCAACAGGCTATGATAAATAGATAGAAGACATGTACGGGCAAAGCTAGAGGATTATAGAGCCAGAACAAGGACTAAGAGAGAGAAGAATAGTTGGAGACCAAGAGAAGGACTTAGGTGTTAAAGGCCACACCAATTGACATCAAATGATAAGTTTGACTAATTAGTGGAGCGGACGAGAGAGAATAAAGAAGACCAGGGTTCAAGACCCTTCAATGCTTTTATTTTTGTATTTTTCTCTCCCTTCTACTAAGGACCCTCATGACCAAGAGAACTTTTAGGTCGTAGGGCGGTGGCATAACATCTTTTCGAGACTACCTGGTCTCCTTTTAATTCCATTATCCCGTGGTCAGTCGGGAAGCAGAATAATTGATGATATGTTGATGGTACACCCTTTACTTCGTGTATCCATCCCGTAGGATGCCGTTGTAGGGAGACATGGTATCCAGAATTGAGAATTCTACCATAGACGTGATCGGTCCCGTCTTTACTGGTAGAATCACCTTTCCAAGCGTATACTCCTTCTGGTCATTGAACCCGACCAAAGGGGTATTGCTCTGGATTAGATCAGATGGGTGAAGACCCATCTTCCTGTAAGCTTCTACGAAGAGGATCTCGATTGAAGCATTGGGATCTATCAGTAGTCGCTTTACTTCAAAATTTCCCACTAGCAATGTGAGAACCAGCGCTTCGAAATGCGGGTGATCTACTCCGACGAGATCTTTGTCGGAGAATAAAATGGCTACATCCGTGCTCTCCATCATTTCTATGGCGTCCGTCAGCCTAGGACCCGTAGTCACATTCAGGATCTCTTTCAAGTGTTCCACCTTCCTGATTTTGATCCTATCCAATCTTTCTATCTCTCTACGAGACATGTGACGTCCACCTCCGTGGATCACATCAATAACTAACCCGCGTTCTTTCTGATTAACGTGGATTTTATCCTTCTTGGGGATCTCGGCTTCAGCTATTTCTCCATTGGTGCGAGCAATATACTGCTGCAAGTAGCCCTGGTTGATCAGATCCTCAAGTTTGTGTCGTAGCGTCCAGCATTTATCGGTTATGTCCCCTGCTTCTAGATGGAAGGTACAAAACTTTGTTTTATCTCTGTCTCCCTTCAAGTCTGGCTTCATAGGTCGGGGAAATTGGACATAACTCTCATTTTTAATCAGGTCAAGGATCTCACTATGTGTTTTATTCAATGCTGTAAATACTTTTTTTCTCCCAGCGAGGATACCAATCTGAGCCTCCCGGCTTCTCGGTTTACTTCTTGGGAACCTTTGCTGGTGCTGTATCGACATCAATGAAACTAGGGTTTTTCTGTGTCGTTGGATTCGGAAACCCTAATTTCAACAAAATTTGTAGTTATCCAATTCACTGAAATTCCTGCAAAAATGCAGATTGTATAGGGATTCATGTCGGATGTCGATCCGCACTCGGAATTACCAGGGTTAGCGCAATAATGAACATAAAATGATGAATTTTTATCAGAAAAACATGGTGAGATGAGAATGGTAATTAGAAGAGTTTAAACATGCTTGATTTTAGAGTGAGAAAAACTACAACCATATCGAAAAATAATGAAACAAAATTAACTTTATTAATTAAATTAAATGGAATACAACTAGTAAAAAGAAATTAAAACAAACATTAAACAATTATTCTAGAAAGCAATAAATGAGAGAGATAGAGAGAGAAACAAGAGAGAAAGTGTTCTCTAGAGAGAGACAGAGAGGGAGATCTCTAGAGAGAGAAATGGAGAGGGTTTTAGAGAGAGAAATTGTGGGTGTAGAGAGAAATGGAAAGTGAAGGAATGTTAGAGAGAAGAAGAAGAATAACCTTACCGTGGGTGAAGATGGTGAGGACCAGTGAATTTATGGGCCGAAGAAGTTGTTGATGATTCCTCTTCACCGTAGGGCGGCTTGTGATGAAGCACTCAGGGTACCACGGTTTGGCAAGTGGAGAAGACGATGAGGACTAGCAAGGAGATGCCTTTAAGTTGCTGAATTGACGGTCATGTGGTCGTGATATGAGAGGCGACGCTGAAGGCCGTAGAACAGCAACTAGGGGGCGCTAGAGTGAAGGAGACAGCCGTTGCAAGGTGCAAACAAATCTGGATGGTTGCACACAGCGTGAGGGAGAACGCTGCAAGGAAGGCAGATATGCATGGTAGCGGTGCTGACGGAGGTGCAGCAGCGTAGGCGCACGGCGGAGCTGCTACAGGAGCAAGAGAAGGTGGTGGAGCATGAAGATGATGGCTTACCGGACTGGTTCGTGGTGGCCGGAGGAACTCGCCAGAGAAGGAGAGGAGAACCTCTACCGTTTGGACGGTAATTGCAAGTTGCAGTCCATTTTTTTTTTGAAGAAGATGGAGCACCTAGCGCACTGCTAATGGAGAGCAAGGAGTAGTAGCACCTCTTGAGATAGTTGCTGGCCGTGAAGATTTGAAAGGCAGCACATGGGGTGGTGGAAAAGGTGGAGTTGCAGACACTGGAGTTTTGCAACTCCGATGGAAAGAAAGGAAGAAGGAGATTGAGAGAGGTTCTGGAATGTGGGGGAAGATGGACGAGGAGCGTGCGGTCATTAAGTTGCTGCTCGTGCTTGGACGACGCATGCACCAGCAGGGTGGAGGAGATCTGAAGGGCAGCAACCAGAGTTGCAGGCGGCCGGAGTTGCAAACTTGCAACTCCGGTGAGAAGAAGAAATGAAGAAAAAAAAGAAGAAGAAGAAGAAGAAGCTCCGTCGGAGAAGAGGGCGGCTGGCCGGAGAAGAAGAAGAGGAGAAAAGGGGGAAGAAGAAGAAGAAGAAAGGATGAAAAAGAAGAAGAAGAAGAAAAGGAAGAGAGGAAGAGGAGCACGCACCACCTCCTCGTCGGCGATGGCACGCCGGAGAAGAAGAAGGAGGTGAGAGGATGAAAGAGAAGGGAGGAAGAGGAGGGAAAAAGAAGAAGGAGAAGGAGGGGGGTCTAAGGGTTTTTTTTAACCCCTCTTCACAAGGAGAAACCGTGGGTTTCTAACTTCTAAGGTTAGAAACTCACGGTTTCTAAAAAAAGAAATTTTTTATTATTTTTTTTATTATTTATTCATTTTATTTTTTTATTTTTATATTTGAAGAATGACTCGGGGGGTTGCGGGCTTGGGCTCGAGGTTTATGGGCCGTTTGGCCGTGAGTTTAATGGGTTAGGGTACGTTTGGTTGCCAAGGGAAAATGCATTTTTCTTCGGAAAACACAAGCATCGATAGCCACCTCTTCCGTGCAACCAAACACACCCTTGAGATTTTCTTCCCTTCTGTGAGAGAGAGATCAAAGAGATGGGAGTCACGGGCTTAATATGGAAGGATGGTCGAGATGGTAGCCGACCGGGAGACATCAATGACGATCAGAGAAATCGGATGATCAGACGGTAGATCGGATGGCGATCGAACGATAGAATTGAGTGATGAAAGAATTAGGATGATGATGATTGGCCTAGTGAGGGATAAAATGGGTGATGAGGGAGAGATCATCTGGTGAGAATGACAATCGGATGGTCAATCAGATGATCGACATGTTGTAATGGAGAGGGGAGAGAGAATTAGGAGAGATGAGTGAGAAAATAATAGAAAATACAGAGAAATGAGCTGGCAGAGGGTCTAGAACCCTGGTCTTCACTGTGTCCCTTCTCACGCTTCACCAGTAGAGCAGACCATCATTTCTTGTTGATTCATGCAGCTTTAAATGCTTTGGTCCGTCTCTTAGTCATTGACTCTCCCATTCTCTTCATTCTTTGGACCGGCTCTTCGGTCCTCTTGTTCAGCCCACATTTGGCCTATACCTTCTAGTCATAGCCTGTAGGCTCTTTAAACTTTGATAATGGGCTTTAATGATCGATGTGGGCCCGCAAGTCTTGAGAATCATCCACTCAGGGTTTCCTGGGACAAAAGAAGAGCGTAATGAGACTTAATCAGAACGGCTTTATATCTAGACTTTCGAAAATGTGTTTAATGCATGCAAATATACCATTTCGTCAAGAAAAGTGTGTTCTACACAACAGAAGAGACTCTTACGTAGAAAAATAGATAAATAGAGCATTTTACGTAGGAGAGTGCGATAACGCTAAAAGGATAATTGCTTAAAATAGGTACTTTTGTGCGAATATCAATCAACCTTCTATTTTCTCTTGGACGATTTGCCGGGTCTGGCAGCCTTCTTCACCTCATGCACAGATATTGTCACTCCTTGACCATGCTGGAGGGTATCATCTTCGAGTTCTGTCACGCCCCGAATCCGGATACCCAGATACGACCCAAAAATCCGAGGATCGACACGTACCCGAACCCAGAGGTGATCCATGAATGTCCCCTAGTGGTCCAATTAGGTCAATTAGACTACTAAGGTTCATTAGAAAACCCACTAAGTAAAAAAGAGAGTCTAGATGTAGGAAACAAATAATTCAAATAATTTATAATTCAAATAATTCAATCAATCAACTAAATGTGGAGAGATGGAAGTGAGAACATGCTCTCAAACAAAGGCTTACATGCCCGTGAAAATAAATAAATAATGTTATAAAATAGTCAAATACAACTTTCTAAAGTGTGGGATCGACTCCCAAATCCTCGCCGATCTCCTCGAATGCACCGGAGTCTTTAGTCTCAAAATCATCTCACGTACCCGGCTCCTCAAAATCTGAAAATGGTATCGGTGTAGCACCGTGAGCCGAGGCCCAGTAATACAACAATGTGCATGGTATGATATCATACTATACAAGTTTTTTAATCAAGATATGCATCTCAATCGTATAATAAGGATGGCATGAATATGAGGATGAATGCAAATGAGTAAGGGATGCCAATGCAACTAGTACCCATAACCACATAGGGTCTCCATCTCCTTCCCGCACTGGGAGCGGTCTCATCGACCCATCTGCAGGATATAATAACGTCTGGGGCCTTTCACCCTAGGGTACTGAACCCTGATTAATTGATAAAACCAATATAAACGTATATAATATACTTCAACCCCGTTCCCTTATGCACCCCTTATATGAAATGACGTGATGATCATAGTATGATAACAAGATGGTACTAGGGTTACATGGCATATGCACACATGTATTTAACATTTAAATAAGAAAATAAAATAAACACATGATCATTAAAAGTGATAACATGGGAACGAATTAGAGTTAAACATGAATAACATGAAATAAACACCGAAGGTCACGATCAGCACGGATGAACAATATAAGTGGAAATCACAAGGCAATCAAACACACCATGGCCGAACCCTATGAGGGATCCATGACACAAGGTCGAACCCTAAAGAGGGATCCAAGACACTTGGCCAAACCCTATGAGGGATCCAAGACACATGGGTGGGATCCCCCATGCATACAAGTATAGGTCGAACCATCTAGGTATAATAGTCAATAAGACATGACCAAATATCACAATCAACATCGATGAATAATATAAGTGAAAATCGCAAGAGAATCTAACACGCCATGGCCGAACTCTATGAGGGATCCATGACACAAGGTCGAACCCTAATGAGGGATCCAAGACACTTGGCCGAACCCTATCAGAGATCCAAGACACATGGGTGGGATCCCCATGCATACAAGTATAGGTCAAACCATCTAAGGTTTAGTCAAATAACAAGGTTAAAACCTTAATAGTTAATAATCATGACCGAACCACGAACAATTAATAGGTTTTTTACAAAAAAAAATATACTGCATTATAAAAATCATAACTAAATAAATATAAATTAAAAAAATATAAACTCAATAGATTTAAAAACTAGATTTACAGAGATTTTAGAAAAAAATAAATAAAAAAATATTCGAATTCAAAATATAGGTCAAAAATCTTAATTAATTGGGCCGGACAGAATCTGGGATACAGAAAAGTCCCGCATATTTAAAAACTCATAACTTAATCAATACATATCAGAAAAATACAAACTCAAGGGTTATAGAAACTAAATTGATAGAGGTATCTATGAAAAATAATTAAAAAAATATTTAGGTTAAAAATATAGATTGAAATCTCAAGTGAAGTCGACCGTGTAAAATCTAAAATTCTGGGTTTTACAGAAAAGTCCAACACGTTTGAAAAATCATAACTTAATCAATATAGATCAGAAAAATAAAAACTCAAAGGTTCTAGAAACTAGATTAATATAGATATCTGTGAAAAATAATTAGAAAAATATTTAGGTTAAAAATATGGATCGAAATCTCAGTTAAAGTGGACCGTGTAAAATCTGGAATTCTGGGTTTTACAGAAAAGTCCAGCACGTTTGAAAAATTATAACTTAATCCATGCAAATCAGAAAAATATAAACTCAAATGTTCTAGAAACAAGATTGATAGAGATATCTATGAAAAATAATTAGAAAAATATTTAGGTTAACAATATAGATCGAAATCTCAAGTGAAGTGGACCGTGTAAAATATGAAATTCTGGGTTTTACAGAAAAGTCCAGCACGTTTGAAAAATCATAACTTAATCAATAAAAATTAGAAAAATATAAACTCAAAGGTTCTAGAAACTAGATTGATAGAGATATCCATGAAAAATAATTAAAAAAATATTTAAGTTAAAAATATAGATCGAAATCCTAAGTGAATCAGACCGTGTAAAATCTGAAATTCTGGGTTTTTTGGTAAAGTCATACAATTTAGAAAAATCATAACTTAATCAATAAAAATCAGAAAAATACAAACTAAACGGTTTTGAAAAATAGATTCACAGAGTATTTAAAAAAAAATAATTATAAAAATAATTAAATTATAAAAATACAACAAAAATGATAAAGAACATAGTCATCCGTTATAGGCACAAAATAGACTATGGCCAAACCCATCATGGTGGCCCAAAATAAAGCTCAACCAAATAAGAATAAGGTAAATATAATTGAAATTAATTTATAATGAGTATCAACCATTATCTAATGAAAGAAAAACAAGTATAGGATGGATCAAGCGCACTTACCTCAAGGTTTCTTGAACTTTAATGAAAATCAAAAGTTTCTTCAAATTTGAAAGTCGTCGGATCGTCCTCTCCTCGGAGTATGTTCTTCTAAGCGGAGTCCCCGTCAATTCTCCCTTCTTGCTCGAGTGCGATCGATGCCCGGATGAAGGTTTAATGGAGCTTTCTCTATTCTTCAATGGAGTTGGGTTTGTGAAAGCTTCTAAAGCTTTAGGGTTTTCATAAATAGGTTTAGGGAAGGATTAGGGTTTCTATTTTGTTGAAATTCGTAACTAGCAAAGGGATGACTTTTTTAACCCTCAAAAACTTATATTTTACACTATTAATGGGTTAGGAATGGGCCCAAGGCCCATATACATCAATAGGCTTCATTTAATAATATTATTAAGCCCTAAAGGCCTCTAAATTGGCCATACGGGCCCACCCAACAATCATAACACAAATAATTATAAATTAATTCAATCAAATTATATTATATAATTTAAAAGTCCATACAATAAGGTATTGACATATGTCACACACACAAATCACATAAAAGTAGTCTAAATACATAAAAAATCATAAAAAAAGTTCAAAGCACCGGAAAAGTGTCAAGTGACATCGGAATGACCCAAAAGTGATTTGCGGGTCTCACGCTCCTATTAAATAAATAAAATATAATTAAATATTATTTTTAAAAATATAAGAATGGTAGGAAAGTTTAAAAATTACGAAAATACTATTTTTGTCAAAATCTCCCGAAATCTCCCGCTAGGGTTTTATGTATCAGGAAAAGTTCCAAATTTCACAAGTAAGTTGATAAGGATAAAATAGGAATATTTTTAGAGTCTCGGGCCTACAAAATAATTTTTTTATAAAAGTTCTGTAATGTTAGCTAGGGAAAGAAAAAGTCCTCAGCAAGTTATGGTTCATTTGTTTAGTAGGAATTTAGCCCTAAAGAGCGAGTTTTAAAAATAGCAGGTTTTTCAAAGTTGTCAGAATGAAACCAAATTAAATACACATACTCATACATGATATTAAACAATAAAAACAATAATAAGAGTTTGAAAAAGTTTCAGGTTTGCATTATTAGGTGAATTTACCATAATACCCTAAAACAAAAGTTCGGGGTATTACAAGTTTAGAGTACTTTTCAACTCAGAGAAATAACAACTTCATATCGATAGGCTTGGTCTTAGTCAAGGACATGTAAAGTCTAGAACCAGTAGACAGTGCATTCCAAAAAGCTATGACGGCATGTTTATTGTCGCAATCTTCCACCGTGGTCATCAAAGTACGAAATCTTTTTGTGAAATCCCGTAGTGTCTCATTTTGACCACAACGTATATTGAACAATACATCGATGTCATTTTTGTGCAATCGGTTGCATGAATATCGAGTAATGAAGAGGGTGCTCAACTCAGTGAAATCTGAAATAGTCAGAGGAGCTATCGGATTGAACCAAATGAGTGCATCGTCACTCAAAGTAGACGGGAACATTCAACAGAGGAGCTCATCGTGGAACTCCCACATCATCATTGCTTTCCGAAAATGAACATGGTTCACGAGATCTAAAGTTCCCGTGAAGATGGAGAATTTTGGATAGGAGAATGATTTGGGAACGCAATACTCCTAGATTTATTCAGTGAAAGGAGAATCTCATGGAGCCCTTGTTGCCATTGCCGTCATCTTATCGGCCAATGTTTATTTTCTTTCCATCATTTCTGCTACCAGATCTGCGATCTACCTTCTGGTTTCTCGCTGAATATGATTTGAGCTTCGTTGATAGGAAGACTTGGCCTTGTGACGCTTCTCGGATGGAGGGATGTAGGAATCCCCACGTTTGCTCCCTGGATTCCGCAGATCAGATTATTCCGAACCAAACATGTCCGATCGAAAATGTATTTTCTGATGGTGGCTAACTCCGATATTCTCGAAGACTTGGTCACCTGCATGTTGAGCTGTCATCCGTTATTTCAGCTCCTCATTCTCTTCTCGCAATTGGGCGATGACTTTCTGCTAGCTATTGAGTTCTCTAGCCCTTCTGTTCTTCGTGATAGTATCCCTGAGATCATTGGGGGGATTCCTCTCTCTTCCGCTCCTGAGACCGGTTCGCCTTGTATCCACCATGATTTGAATCGAATCTCTCTTAGAACAGAAAACTTCTAGTCATTTCCCACAGACGGTGCCAAAAGATATGGGCGAAAATATTAGATCTATCCTACACAATCTTCGAGGTCAGTTGATTCGTATCTCAATGATGATCCGGCAAATCCGATGCTCCAGAACAAAACTTCTTCTCCGCCGCGGATGATAGGATAATCTTCGAACGAGACGTGGTTGTACCTGTTGACAATACTCCGATGCTCAAGTCAGTTTATGATGTTTTAACAAGGTTTAGGAAATGTAGAATAGATGATCCAGAGTTAGACTATCTGGATCTGGAGATCTAGAGATCCCCTTTTCAGTTTTGAGTGTCATGTATTTATACCCTCAAAACCGGAGTGACTCACCTTCTACTTGTCCGCTTCTCGTTAGTTAGATCCGATCTGTAGAGATTATGTTATGAAACTGTCTCTTCTTGTTAGATCATAACTTCTCACATTCAGTTATATCTGAAACGACTGAGGTGGCACTCCTCGTGGCAGATATTTGAATGGGGGAACGCGAGAATAGACGTAATAATCAAACTGATTACCATGTGGCAATCATATAACAGATAAGTCAATAATCAACCTGGTTGTAGTTTAAAACACTTATCTTGTTCGTAGAATTTTATATACTTGTTGGGATGGATAAAAGGTCACTCCCGTTAAGTGTGATGCTTAACCTTGTCGAGATGAGTTGAAAGTCATTCCCGTCAAGTATGCTGTTGAACTTGTGGGGATGAGTTGAATGTCATTCCCATCAAGTATGCTGTTTGAACTTGTCGGAATGAGTTGAAAGTCATTCCTGTCAAGTATGTTGTTGAACTTGTCGGGATGAGTTGAAAGTTACTTCCGTAACTTGTCGGGATGAGTTGAATGTCATCCCCGTCAAGTATGCCGTTGAACTTGTCGGGAATGAGTTGAATGTCATTCCCGTCAAGTATGCCGTTGAACTTGTCGGGATGAGTTGAATGTCATCCCCGTCAAGTAGACCATTAAATGACTTGTCGGTAAAGATTAAATGTTTTGCCGACAACTTTATTACAAATTCAACGTTCTCCATTATTTCCCTATTTCGAGTGCCAATTTCCTTGGATGTCTTCTCTGACACGTGGCAATTCTCGCTTGTAAATGGCGCATGACTGAAAAAGCAAAAATTAATAGATGTCTTCCGTAAGTTCTTCCGGCATATTAACTCATGCATGGCATGAGATGCTAGATGTCGACTTGATAATTCTGCACGTGCTATGCCAACACCACGTGGAATCATCTCATTAGCCGAAAAATACGGTACCCACACTAGTTATTGACCCACTATAGGCATCGGGCTAAGTTGATCCGGTTCAACCGGCTAGGTTAACTAGTTCAACCTATAAGGATAGTTTGTTGGCGAATTTTTTGTCAAACAAAGCTAGTCAAATGTAATGTTGGGTTCTCATTGTCCCAACATTGATATTGAAGTATGAAGTGAAGACTACGCAATATGTTCTACAGTTTGAAGATCATCTGCGTGTCTGAAGACCTCATACTTAAAATTGTAAGTTACCTAGTAGACCAAATCGACCATAGCTAGGACCATTTTTCCTTGATTGGGATTGGTTTTTATGTGAAAATAGACTTAAAAAGATTCTTTTTTTGAAATTCACAATGTTTTTTCGAACGAACTTGGTTTGGTTCGAACCAATTTGTACAGGTTCGAACGAAATCAAAGATCGGTTTTATTTTTAGAAGTGCGTAGTGTTCATTCGAACGAGGCCTTGGCCGGTTCGAACAAACTCGGGTTCGAACAAGATTGTAGTTTGAATGAGTTTCAGTTGGTTCGAATGAATTTATAACATTGGAATTTTAGAAACCCTAAAAATTCGTCCGATCTAATTCAAAGTCTCCTAAAGGGGATGGTGAATAGGTATTTAAAATTAGTCTAATAATTAACACCCTATTCAAATTACTGGTATTGGTACGGAATAATAATCGCATGCAAACTATCCTAGTTATGATTGATTTTAATTAACAAGATGATTACCTCGATTCATTTAGATTTAATATACCAAATGTATATTATTTCTTCATCGTTTGATTTAATCTAATCAATAAAGTACAGTATTAAATAAATCAATCAACACACGATTTTTACGTTGAAACCTTTCTCAAGAAAAAACCATGGGACTATGTCTAGGTATAAAAGTATCACCAAAGAAGTTACCAAAAATAGAAATTACTCATGTCACACCGTTGATACAGCATATACTCGAACTACTCAAGCAATTGTCGATACTTTCATGCCCTCTAACCTTCCACGAACGAATCATTTGAACATCGTCTTTACGCAATCCCTTCTACAAGATTCAGTTTGGTCTAGCCCCAAACCTACCCTTCGATCAGTAAAATCTTGACATTTCTTTAGCACATTTGATCCAACCTCAAATTTTAAGGATCTGATACAGCCCCAAATCACTCATAAACTCAAGAAGATGAATTTATACGAACCTTGTGGTCTCTAACACATCTAGGTCAAGAATTAACCTTTGAGAAATCTATACGGAGATTAGTCAAGCTTGGATGATATTAACCATGGAATCTAAACATTGAGTTAAAAAAAATCTTAAGAATTAAAAATTAAAGTGTAGGATTTTTCTCTCCTGAAGATGCTTGATATTCGCTCAAAAGTATTTATTTTAAGCAATTATCTTTATAGCGATGTCACATTCTCCTACGTAAAATTTATCTTTTCATCGACTTTTCCATGTAAGAGTTTATTTCATTGTGTAGAACACATTCTTTAGACGAAAATCGACTATTTGCATGAAATATACACATTTCAGATAGTCCCGTATCAAGCCGTTTTAGTTGAATCTCAAACGCGCTTTTTCACTTGCAGGAGACACTATCGGGCGATTCTCATGACTGGCGGACCCACGGTCAACCACAGAAGACCTTTATCAAAGTTTAAAGATCCAGCATGCTAGGATAAGAAGATAGAAGCCAAGTACAGGTGAAAGTAGGGTTTTTCCGCGTCGTTGGTTACGAAAACCCTAGAATCAACACATTTGTAATTTATCCAAGATTTTCTGCAAAATTAAGCGATTCTTTGCACAGTGGAAGTATGTCGGATGTCGATCCGCACTCGGGGTTAGTTTGCGCGACTCAAGAACATGAAATAACGGCTTTTATCACAGAAATTGCTAAAAAGAAAGGATGGAAGGGTGAAGCGATTTAAAACAAGCTTAGTGATTTTTAGAGAGAGAAATTGTCACAAACAACCAAAACCACAAAAGTAAACTAACAAATGCAAAATAACAACTTTATTTACCACCAATGAGTTCTTACAAAATCAGATTAAATTTAGAAACAATCTAAAAAGCCATAAAAATTATCCTAAAAATTATGATAATGCTAGAGAGAGAAAGTGGAGAAAGAAAGAGAAAATAAGAGATTTTAGAGAAAAAGAAACCAGAACCTAGAGAGAGAAAGTTAGAGAAACTATGAGGATTATCTCAAAACACTCACCTTTTGGATGGCATTAGAGATCGAAGAGTGTTTGGCCATTGTGGTGGTGCTCGACATGGTGGAGTGAGTGCTTGTGGAATGGCGGATGATGGAGAGGGCAGCACGTGGTGAACAAGAGAAGTCCACTCTCTAGCACGCCCTTTGGCTGCTTGCTATTTTTGGCAGCAAGGTGGAGAGATAATGGTGAGACGTTACCGGTAGCAACAATGGTAGATGGTTGCTTTGGTTCAAGGCAAACAGTGGGGGGTGCTAGGCGGTGATGGAGCAAGGTTCAACGGCCTGCAGCTTGCAAGCCGTGGCAGCAGCAGGTGCGGTGAAGGAGATGGAGGAGGACGGCCACGGTTTGGACAGGTGAGGGCGTCCTTCCCTCCTCCTTCCTCTCTTCTCTTCTTCTTTCCTCTTGTCTTTTTTTTTTTTTTGTTTCTCTTCTCTCAAAAGAAAGAAAATGGCTTGTAAGAGGAGAGATTGAGGGAGCTGCAAGGTGAAGGCGGACTGGTGCATGCGTAGTGGTAGCCGGTGGAGGAGCTAGGAGGTGCTGTTCTTGGTGAAGGCAGCAAGGAACTGGAGATGCAGGGACTGGTGTTGCCATTTTTAACACTAGCTGGTCATCCTTTCAACGAGGAAGGAAATAAACGGAGGAGGGCAGCTGGAGTTTTAGGAGAGGGAAGAGATGGGAGAGATCTCAGGTTTGATGGATACGGTGGTGGCTGTTGGAAAACAACCACCATGTAGAGTTGAAGAAGGTAGGTGGCGGAATGGAGAGAGGTGTGAGGACGTGGAAGAGGATGGTTGCAGGCAGAGGAAATGGTGCTACACGCAGCAACAAGGAGGAACGGATGAAGAAGAAGATGGGACAGAAGAGAATGAAGAAGAAGGAGAAGGCGGCCGGAGTTGCTGGCTGCAACTCCTGCGGAAGAAGATGGAAGAAGAAGAAGAACAACAACAAGAAAAAGAAAGGAGGAGGAGCAGGCTGAGGTGCAGGCGATTGGTGAAGAAGGGGAAACAGAAGAGGAAGAGGGCGGAAGAGAAGAAGAAGGGAAGAAGAAGGCGTGGAAGATGAACCTGTCGGAGTTGCAGGTTCTCGCCGGAAAAAGGAGAAAAAGAAGAAGAAGAAAGGAAGAAGAAGAAAGAGAGGAAAAAGTCGGGAAAGAATGATAGGAAAATGTGCGGAAGGATTTTGGGGAAGGAGAAGAAGAGATTGGAGGGGGATTAGGGTTCAAACGAACCCTTCTCCTTCCCCTTTTAAAGCTCCCTAGTTTCCATTAATGGAAATTAGGGAATTTTTGAAATAAATATTTTTTTTTAAGTAAAACCTTACTTTTCTTTGGGGAATTTCCCCATTTAGTGGACCCCTCTTTTTTATTTAAAAATAATTAATTTAAAGTGTTTGAAAATCGCGAGGTCCACTAAATAGTCGGGCCACGGGTCGATGATGATGGGCCCGACTACTGGTCCACAAGGATTGATGATGTCCATTGTCTCACAAGATGATGTGACAGACACTTTGATGACGATCGGATGGATGGTGACTTGATTGGGACCCAGATTGGTAGATCGACGGATCTAGAGAGATCCAACGGTCCGGTGGAAGATCCAACGGTCCGGTGGAAGATCCAACGGTCCGATTGAAGATCCAACGATCAGAAAGCTAAGGGAGATGAGACAGAGCCAATGGGCAGGAGTTCTGGGGTTAGGTCAGTAGATTCGAGGACCGAGAGATGAAGAGAGGGAGAATAAGGAGAGATGAGAGAGAAAATATCAAAAAATGGAGATAAAAGTATTGGCAGAGGGTCTGGAATCCTAGTCTTCACTGTGACCATCCTCACACTTCTCCAGTAGCGTAGACCATCATTCCTTGCTGACTCAGGTGGCTTTAAACGCTTTGGTCCGTTTCTTGGTCATTGGCTCTCCTGCTCTCTTCGTTCTTTGGGCCAGCTTTTTTGTCCTCTTATTCAGCCCATATTTGGCCCATATCTTCTAGTCATAGCCTGTGGGCTCTTTAAGCTTTGATAATGGGCTTTCATGATCGATTTTGGCCTGCAAGTCCCGAGAATAGCCCGATCGAGTTTTCTGCAAAAGAAAAACACGTAATGAGACTTGATCATAACGTCTTTATACCTAGACTTCCAGAAATGCGTTTAATGCATGCAAATATACAATTTCGTCCAGAAAAGTGTGTTTTACGTAATAAAATAGACTCTTACGTAGAAAAGTAGATAAATAGAGTATTTTACGTTGGAGAGTGCGATAACGCTAAAAGGATAATTGCTTAAAATAAGCACTTTTGAGCGAATATCAACAGGCTTATCATACAGCTTATGAGCGAGGAACCATTCCCACGGTGGAAGAAACTGACTAGATCAACCTCGGTAGCGAGGAAGGTCCAAAGTATACCTTTATCGGGGCTGGTTTATCTATCGAAGATAAGATATCCTACACTGATTTTCTGAAATCTTATGTGGATGTTTTCGCATGGTCATTCAACGATATACCGGGTATTCCTCCCGACATCTCTTGTCATCGTTTACAGGTAAATAGCAAGCATTTACCTGTGAAGCAGAGACCTCGAAGGATTGCTCCCGAAAAGCAGCAGGCAGTCCAAGAGGAGATTGATAAACTCCTGGAGGTCGGGTTCATCCGTGAAGTCAACAATGCTCAAACGATCAGCAAACTATCAAACGATCGTATGATCGCCGTGTCAGACGCAGGACCTTCAAAGTTGGAGATTTGGTATTGACGAAAGTATTTGACAATACCAGAGAGCCTGGGAGTGGCAAATTGGGTGCCAATTGGGAAGGTCCTTACCTTATTGACAGGATTGGACAGAATGGGGCATATTACTTGAAAACACAGGATGGAGATGTATTCGAAAGGCCGTGGAACGCATTTAATATGCGCATCTTTTATCAATAAAGATGACTCCAAATTTCTCATACAAGAAGCATCATCATCAACTTTAAAGTCCTAGCCGGGAGCCTTGAATTCTTATATATCTTGGCTACTTGCCTTGATGAGAATTCAAGTATACAAACCGGAAGGCTGGGATGATCTAAATATTCTTAGTCATGCGATTAGAATTAACGAGATTCCCGTCGACTATAAAGTCCTAGCCGGAAGCCTTGGATTCTTATACATCTTGGCTTTTTGCCTTGATAAGAATTCAAGTATACAAGCCGGAAGGCCGGGATGATCTAAATATTCTTAGTCATGTGACTAGAATTAACGAGATTCCCGACGACTAAGAAGTCCTAGCCGGGAGCCTTGGATTCTTATACATCTTGGCTTCTTGCCTTGATAAGAATTCAAGTATACAAACTGGAAGGCCGGGATAATCTAAATATTCTTAGTCATGCGACTAGAATTAACGAGATTCCCGTCGACTATAAAGTCCTAGCCGGGAGCCTTGGATTCTTATACATCTTGGCTTTTTGCCTTGATAAGAATTCCAGTATACAAACCGGAAGGCCGGGATGATCTAAATATTCTAAGTCATGCGACTAGAATTATCGAGATTCCCGTCGACTATGACGTCCTAGCCGGGAGCCTTGAATTCTTTTACATCTTGGCTTTTTACCTTGATAAGAATTCAAGTACATAGACCAGCAGGCCGGGATATCCCAGGTTGATTCTCGACAAACCTATATTCCTACCCAGGATCCTTGAATTCTAACACATTGACTTCATGCCTTGATAAAAATTCAGTTCATATTATAAGAGGGAAATATTTTCTATTATATCAGAAAGCCTTAAGCGGCATCTACATACATTGGCCTCTTAGGCACAAAAAAAAAAAAATGCCCATGGCATTGATCATAGATTTAGACACTCTGCTCGCCTACCGGCTGAATGGCAGGTGTATTGACATCGGGACTCCCTTCGACAAGGGATGATTCGGTGAGAAGAGGTGGATTGACTGATGGGATTTGAGAATCAACTATAGATGTTGAGTCAGCGGGAGGAATTACTGCGATACACTACTGAGATTTTGCTCGCACATAGTCATAGAAGGTTCAACGGGAGTAGATATCTCAAGGCTATTATCAGGAAATTGTTCAAGTTCCTCAACAGCTTCTGATCCATCTTCTCCAAGATCCATCTGACACTGAGCATACCCTTCGCGGTATCCCAAGGCGTGACTCTCTCCTTGAAGTTCATGAGAAGCTCTTTTAATCTCATCCCTTTCAGCAGTGACCTTTTCCAAATCTTTCCCGAGCTGAGCAACAGCTTGGCGGGATTTTTCGAATTCCTTCTATAGTTGGTCATTCTGAATCTTTGCCATGGCCAGATCATCTTCAGCATTCTTTTGAGCAGCCAAAGCCTTGGTTGCTATATCTTTTTCCAATACTGCCTTGGTCTTGGCAATTTCTGCAGATTGAAGGGCAGTTTGGAACTGATCTTCACGGGCTTTCAGATCGGCTTCACGAAAATTTAATGTCGACTCGAGCTCAGCAATCTTCTTCTTACCCTCCTCATATCGGTTAGTGACATCTGTCACATAATCTTTTAACCCGATATATGAGTGAATAGTCTGCAAAAACACGAAGACTTCAGATTTGGAAATTCAAACAAGGAGCTTCAGAATCATCAAAAGTTTCTTTTTTACCTCAAGAATGGAGCGGCTAATCACATCGTGGATTGTTGAGGGGTCTGTCAGATCAACATATCGAAGTCTGTCTTTTGGAAGACATATCTGTTCAATATATTTTACTGCAACCCCGGGGTCGGTGATCGAACTGGCCCCGGAAATTGGCGTCCCGTTGTCCAAATGTCCTGCTTTGATCACATACTCTTGACCTGCATCAAATTCTGAAAAACCTACAATGGGATGTCTTCTCCGGTAAGCCTCTTTTTTCGATATCCACTTATCTATCATATCAAAAGAAGTTCTCTTTGGGATGGAAGTCCAAGATGCATGTCCCTTACTTGAAGAAGTGTTAGCTTCACCAAGCCTTTGGAGGTTTGCCGGGGGAACAGGGAGCATCTCTATTGATGATGAGTTCTTTCCCTGATCTCCTTGATTAGACAAAGGAGAAGGGAATTTGGAAGGAGAGTTAGGGGTGATAGGAGGATCAACCCGTCGAGTTGAAGGGCTGGGACTTGCCTGTTGAGCAGGTGGTTGAGGAACCACAACAGGTGGAGAATGTGTTGACTCATGAACGGATATCTCAACTAGACGAGAACTGGATGCGTCAAACTCTGGTGTCAAACCTTTCACCAACCTCATCCTCTTCCGTCGCGGAGGATCTACAATGGGGCGTGGGAAATCTGTCCGCCTCATTTGATCTTTCTTACTGGCCATCTACAATGAGACGAGAAGATTGTCAGAAATAATTTATTGAAGTCAGAAAGTACGATCACAAGCTTATTACATCTTCCGCTCTTGTTAGTTGACGGGCGAGCTCGTTTCGTGGCTCTAGGTGTCCACCTGGATGCCTGAAATATTCGACAATGGGCAAAGCATCAGTAGAAGCGCGGGAGGGACGAGACTCTGATGGACTTGACATCCGAACCTCGGATTGAGGTTTCCTCTTTCTTACGAGAGGAATTTCTGGACTTGTATCCTCGGGATTGTCTTCATCCATCCTGGTAGAGATCACGGGAGCAGATGATCTGGAGGAGTTCTTTGGAATAGCTGGTTGTCGGGTTTGCGGAGGAATATTCCCAGCAAGTGACCAGACTTTTACTATTGCAGGGATCTTTCGGAGGATATGTTTGACCTTATCTTCAATATCTGCTAGATATCTTAACGGGGGTCTCACAAAGTCTGCAAGGAACAAATTTTGTGGTAAGGGTTCTCGAGATATTAAGATTAGTATACCCGGGAATAATGAAATAGTGAGAGACGTACCTCGAAGATTGAAGTTCGATCTAACCCTATTCCTCGGGGGACCTTCCTCCGTCCTCTCATCAAACTCCCACGATCCCGTCACCAGGAGGGGATTAGCATGCCAACCCTTATGAGAATTGGGCAAGTTTTTGACAATCTTTTTGGTTTTATCCCGAGCAGCCACAGTCCAGAACATTAGAGGGTGAGTGGAGTCGGGACATCTCTTCAAGAAGTACAGATAATCGATCTCAGGAAGACCGATTTTGAGCTTATTGGAAGCGTTGATATAATCGATTCTGGCCATTAGACGCCAGAAATTACTATTTAGTTGACCGGGAGCACGATTGTAAAAGCGAAGTACTTCCCGGACAAGAGGAGAAAGAGGGAGAGACAGCCCAAATTTGAGTTGGGCACAAGTTATACTAATCTCGCCAGGATTGGTATCCTCACCATGACGACCTCCAACCATTATGAAGATTGGGGCAGGAATTCCAAATTTTCTCATCAAACCAACGATGTATGGGTCATTCCCATAAGTGGGAACTCTGACTATCATCCCCGGAACATCTGATTCCGTTGATGGGTCAGCAACAGGGTTTACTCCTTCATGTTCTTCATCAGGCCTGACCACATAGGTGTCAATGGCCTGATCCGTCTAATCGGAAGTATCTTCCCCTTCCAAGGGAGGGTTAGACCCTACAGGCTCACGCCCAGGTAACTCAGTACTTTCTTCTAAGACTCTTTTACCCCTCATGGTTCTTGAAACAAGAAAAGAAAACAAAAAGGAGAAGATGAAGATACAGATACCCAAAACTTGAAGATCCCAGCGGTAGATTATTAAAGAATAAGATGAAGAACTCCGGTCGAATGCAGACAAGATCTTCAGGAAGAAGATGAACCAGGACAGATTCGCACAAAGAAGAAAGCGAGAAGCCATAAATGATAGAAAGAGGTGTCCAAATCTATTTATAGAGACAAAACCTGGATTTATCAAACTTACGGTCTGGGAATATCAAACCCTGGGCTCCAAAATTTTAAAATTCTTATTCGACTATTCGACAGCTTGCCTCTTCGAATACTGCATCTATCAATCATTCTATTCGACGGCCGTACATAGGGCTTCACGCTTGTACGGACACGTCCCATTTTGGCAGTTGTGATGGACGCCACATTAAATGAAGGAGACAACAGTTGAGTGACTTAAGGGAAATCCGATGGACACAAATTAACAACAGATCGTCAGCGGTTGAGATCTTTTTCTGAAGATACGGCAATAGCTCCTCGATTTTCTAAAAAAGGGGGGCGATGTGGGTGCCATATTTTCTGGCAAATGATATGATGACACGTGTGCTTTCTACACACGTGCGGTATTAGAAGATTGATGCGTGGTAATATTATCGTGCGTAAGTAAATGCGCCGGAGACATCGACAGAGGCCATAGCCATCCCATCGCTGCCATGCAACTTTTATTAATGGAAATGCCACGTGTCAAGTGAGATGATCAGGGAGGAATATCTCGAGGCGGAGTTAATAACAGAATGCATTAACATCTCAAACATTAAATATGTCGGGAAGCATTCAATCTTGCTTGACATATTAATGGTAGATCTTAACGGGATTTCTATTCAACCAATCCCGGCGAAATCCAGCAACCCACATGGTTTGAAATCCCATTTATCTCAACAAAATCAAGTGAATTACTTGACGGGATCTATTTCCATCTCATCCCGGCAAGGTCAAACGAGGTCAAGTGACTTACTTGACGGGATCTATTTTCATCTCATCCCGGTAAGGTCAAACGAGGTCAAGTGACTTACTTGACGGGATCTATTTCCATCTCATCCCAGCAAGGTCATATGACTTGCTGGTGCATATATCCCGACAAGGTCGACAGACTTACTTGACGGGATCTATTTCCATCTCATCCCGGCAAAGCCAGATGAGGTCAAATGACTTACGTGGCGCCTACGTACGAGGTAAGTACTCTGAACACAATCGATTTCTTAACTAATGAATATTGGCCACATGGCAACTAGTTGAACTATCACGAATTCAACATCCCCTTGTCCAAATACCTGACACGAAGGATGCCACCTCAGTGTCACTTCAGTTATTTCAGGTATAACCGAATCAAGGAAGTCAAGATCTAACAAGAAGATTATGTTTTATAACAGAATCAATCCGAGTCATCGTTGACTGATAATGACTAGACACGTGGATGGTGAGTCACGCCAGTTCTAAGGGTATAAATATGAGACCTTCAGAATTGAGAAAAGGATCTTGCTCTCCAGATCCAGATAGCCTAAACTCTGAAATATTTTACTATTTTTGTGAACCCTGTTACCATTCCTAAGCTGACTTGAGCGTCGGAGTCTTGTCAACAGGTACAACCATATCTCATCTGGAGATCATCCTATCCTTTGCAGATGAGAAAGCAGTTTCATCCTGGAGCATCAGAGTCGTTCGATCATCGCCAAAATCTGAATCGTCTGACCTCGAAGATTGTGTGGGTTAGATTAGATATTTTCCCCCCACAGACCCTTAAACTGAGAAAATTAAAACTTATAATATCAATTACATCCCCCTTAAGACAATTTGAGTGAGCATGGCTTGCGTCATAACCACCACATCCATTGCCAAAAAGAGGCCTTCCACCTGGACCTGCACGTTCCAAAAAACAACTTGAATAAATATGAAAAAATTAAAAAATGATAAGTTATGATTTTTTCCTTACTTAAGAAATGGTTGTAAGTGTACACAATTAAAAAATGCCAATATAACAATCCAAACGTATTACATGTTCACGCATATCATTCATTATCAAGATAAAGGATAGAATGTTATACCAAGAGTTAATCTTCAGTCATAATAATGTGGTCTGTAGGCCATGCAATTGTACTTCCTACAGCTTCTCCTATTGTTCGCATATCAGATGTTGACCTCCATAATAATGCTGAAGGGTTTGTCTTCATCAACCCAAACTTTGGAGGCATTGGATCCAAAAGGTAGAAAATGCACTAGTGCTTTAGGGTCATCTGTCACCCAACGTGCATGAGCAACTACCTCATCCGGTTCCATCCAATTTAGCAACTTACACTTGTCACCTCCTCGATTAGTACTTCCACATTGTGACTATCATTAAAATAAAAAAATAGTTACTTCTACATAAGGAGTCTTTTAAATATATATATATATATATATATATATATATATATATATATATATATATGAGAGAGATGATTTAACATGAGAATTCAGTGTTGATAAAATTTACCTAGGAGTACTTACACTCTTTAGGAACATTTGCTCATTTCCTACACTCTGATCCTGTAAAAAGTTCAAATAAAAGACATGAGAAATATAATAAAAAATATTATATGTACTTATAATTATTATATTTTCTACATTAGTAACTTACCTGATTATTCATTGACTGTGACATCAAACTTTCCATAGGCTTCATTTTTTTCTTCATTGACATAAGTTCTTGTTCTAACTGATTTATCTTCTTGGTGCTTTGTGATATTGCACTTAATTTAGATGGAGCAACTCCAAATCCAACCCCTCTTACTCGACCACGACGTTCAGGTCCAAGTACTTGTGAAAGTGCATCATCTTTTAGAGTAGAAGAAGATGATTCTCTAAGTTGTTGAATCATTTTCTGAATTTACATATCAAATATCACTATATATAAGCATGGCCTAACAATGAAGACAGAGATTTATTATAACAAGAGATAATTAAATAAAATAAAATTTTAAGACATACTAAGTGCTCAACAACTGCTGGGTTAGATGGTTCAGCACTTGACTTGGTATGTGCCCGAGACCAAACATCAACTCTAGTTATGGAGGATGGGTTTGGACTCTCCTTTTTCTACAAAATATAATTCCTGAAGTGAAACATATTAATATATTATTTAAACTTTTCATTAAAATCTTTACAAATTAAGAAGAGATTACCATCTCATCCTCCAAGCGAGCATAGCCTTTACGACTGCATGTGTAAGGAAACTCTTGCATTGCCCTCATTTCCTTGAATTTCTTGCTCTTTTCCTGCAATACAAATTACATTTTTAGTATATTAAGCACATTTGACACGCACATTGACATAAAAGTACCCTAGTATACTTACCAAGAATAGTTTAGAAGACTTTCATCTTATGAAGGTTTGCCATTGTGCAGAGTCAATATGATTGGGTTTGATAGTTCTTAAATCTTTTTGCTCACTTGAATTTATCTTATCCACCTATCTCGATTTATAAGATCGCAACAATCTCCCCATTAGTTGTAGGATGTAAGGTTTGTGTTCTTCATTCATGATAAATTTTTGCTGTAAAATGACAATTGTTAAAATGAAATAATTATCACTTGTTAAATTTTAAATGACAAATAATATTTTAAATATTACTGCCAAGCATCGTCTTTCTTCTCCTGGGGAACCTTCCTCCAATCATCGTAGATTATTGGTAGCATCTCTCGTACTATAACTCCCAAGAAGAATGTCTTGCAAATCTTTACGAGAGTTAAGTCCATCTTTTGATTTTCCCTTCACATCCAACAATGTCCCGATAACGCTTTCGCAGACGTTCTTCTCTATATTTATTACGTCTAAATTATGACGCAGAAGTAGATGCTGAAAAATCAATCAGAAGGAAAATTTTTAAAAAGATATCATTGACTATTATTAGCTATTTAGAATTAAAAAAAACATACTATTACCTCCCAATATGGTAAGTCAAAAAATAATGACCTCTTCTTCCACATTTGCGGTTCTTGCATTTTTCTCTTATTTTTCTTCTTTCCTCATTTTCCCCAATCATTTTCTAAATTTTTAACTTCATTAAAAATTATTGAACCAGATATTATTCCTAGCTTCTTCCTATTTTCATGGTTTCCATCAAACCAACTTCTCTTCGATCGAAAATGATGACTGGGTGCAAGAAAGCGCCTATGACCCATGTATGCCATTTTCCTACTGAATGTTAGCCATTGTCCCCATGTATTAATACCGCATACAGGACATGCTGTTCTTCCCTTTGTGGTACGCCCAGCTAGGTTTCCATATGCAGGAAAATCATTTATTGTCCACATCAAAATTGCCTTCAAACTGAAAATAGACTTAGTGAATGCATCATAAACATCCACTCCATTGTTCCACAACTCTTGCAAATCATCTATAAGTGGTTGTATATATACATCTATGTCATTCCCTGGTTGCTTAGGACCTGGAATCAATAATGTTAGCATCAAATGTTCCTTTTTCATGCATAGCCATGGTGGGAGATTGTATATAACCAGCATCACTGGCCAACAACTGTATCTAGAACTAAGATCACGAAAGAGATTGAATCCATCTACAGTAAGACCAAGTCGAAGATTTCGTGGATCTGTTGAGAAAGAAGGCCACTTCCTATTAATGGTATCCCATGCCAAGGAATCCACTGGGTGTCTCATGTTGCAATCTTCACTTTTATGAGTGGAATGCCACCTTAACTGTTCTGCCATTTCTGTTGACCTAAACATCCTCCTAAACCTTGGTATTATTGGAAAATATCTCAACACCTTTGCAGGAACTCCCTTTTTAATTTTTTTTGTTCGATGATCTACCTTCCATCTAGACGAACCACATTTTGGACAATTCTCCATTTCTGCTAGATCCTTTCTAAATAGACAACAGTCGTTCACACATGTATGTATCTTCTCGTACTCAAGATCAAATGACTTGAGTAACTTCTTCGTTAAGTATATTGATTCTGGAATTGTGTTATCTTGTGGTAGCATGTCATGCAATATCTCCAGAAGTTCTTTAAAACTCTTATCAGACAAACCATTCATAGCTTTATGCTTGTATAAAGATACTATTGCAGATAACCTTGTGTACTTTGTGCAACCTGGGTATAAAGGGGTTTCAGCATCTTTTAAGAATTTTTTGAAGTATGCCTCTCTTTTATCTTCAACAGGTTCTGGAACATCTTCATCTGCCTCTCTTATATCTTGAACATGTTCTGAAATATCTTCATCTTGCACATACATAGCTTTACATAACCTATATGTATCTGACATTTCGATTCCAGGTTTTGATTCACTTCGTGGCTCCCCATGCCAGACCCAAGTTGTGTATGTTAAATCTATCCTATTTATGACTAAGTGCTCATAAACAGTTGGACCATTTCGAAGATACAGATTCTGACATTTTTTGCATGGGCATCTAATCCATTCTGGGTTTTCTGCATTCGCCTTAGCAATTTCTACAAACTTCATAGCTCCTTCTTGGTACTCCGTCGTAACTCTACAAATAAGAAGCTACAATCGTTAAATCTACCATGCGGTATGTGTACATTATGGTTTTATTAATTTAGGGAATGTATTTCAAAACCTGTTAAGATGCACCCAAGCTTTATCCATCATGATGGCACCACCTGAAAACTTCAAACCTGCCCATAACTCTATTATGATTCTTCACTTGTTGCACCCTACGATAAGAAACAAATCCATGTCTACTAATTTTGAGTATTTTTAACAAATAATTATCCTAAAGATGGTGAGTATTGCATCAAGCTATTGTGTTAACCAACATAATACGGGTTGTAAGTCATAAGTGTTGCCATTAATCATTTTATTGAGGTGCTAGGGTTCTGAATTTTAGAAGCGTTGTGAAAATATAGAATTTCATAATACAAGCTTATATTTCTAGTGTCACATCAATTATAGCCTTAGTCTTAACTTTCCTCATCAAGGTTTCTAACTACAATGCTGTGAACTGACTTTAATTACCTAGAAAGGTGAATTTCTAAATAAGATTTGGGATTATAATACTATACACATCAATTTCTATTGTAATTAAAGGTAAAACTACAAAATGAAAGAACTCCCTATATAACATGGACTCCCAATGAACAACAAAATCTTCAAAGAAACGTTTGCATTCAAAGAAACTTCAAAGCTTTGAGTGGTTTGTCAGGCCATTACTAATTATAAAGGAGCAGATCAAAGGGTTAGTGTCTGTAGGCAAATACTTTGCATTGTATCTAAGAACAATTCAAGTATATAAACTTACCAAAAAAAAGATTGCAATCATCCAGATAACATAATTCAAAACTAAAATCAATTTTCAGACACCCTTCTACTATAAGCTCTTCCTTAAACTATGATTTTTTTATGAAAAATTTATTAACATGATGAAGAAAGAAATTGGTTAAAGAATGAATCCCCTCTGTACAACAACAGAGAAAGAGAGTTCCTTCACTTCCTGTCTAGCTAAGGAGTTGGCAATTACTGTAGGCTTCTTAGCATGTGATTGAATTAATGTTCAGTCACTAGAATTCCTCAATATACTAAAATATATTCACTAATCTAGAAGCACCCTCAGCACAATCTGATGCACATTCGATGAGTGACATTGATAGTTTCCTTCCTTTATGAATGGACCAACGATAAAGCTTTTAACAATTTTTGAACCTACCATCAATGTCATTGTTGCTTCATTGTAATCTCTAAAATTAATAGGACTGAACCTACCTCTATGTATGGACCAACATCACCATTCACCTTTAAAGATAGTAATTGTTTGCCAAAACAAAATTACTGGCTGGATTGCAAATCTCCAGGATCCTAAAAACTTGGAGAAAACCCATAGAAGCGAGTAAAATATAGAACTTCAAGGCTCTCATCTCTTTTTCAAGAGCATGGATAGTTTTTTAGTTTCTAGATGATAACACTTAGCATCAATGCTATTTATAAGTTTGCATTTACATACATGCCCTTATTGACAAAGAAATTACTAGTCCGTTACTTAGTATTAACAAAACAAAAATGTTCTTCCAGCAAAACTTATTGTGAAGAAAACCGATTGAGTAGCCAATACGTAAAAAGGTATTGTTACAATATTAAGTGGAAAATGAGACTCCAAGAGCAAAGTTATGTGTCATTTATTCACAAATCATTACAAGTATTGTGGTAAAGAGTCTCCCTATGTATTCCAATTGTTTGGGAGCCATAGAATACATGAAAAATTGTGAGAGAAGGGGAAAACTGCTAGATTTATTTCGATCACAGGATTTGATCACAAGGTTCGATCATGATGAAAATCGCAGGCCACGTGGCAAATTTACTATTACTGTACTCTGACCTATGGATGTTTGGCCAGTCCCTCAGTGGACCTCTAAATAAAAAATTAGTCTGATTAGTGATTTCTAAGCAATGTGATTGAAGTTATTTTCATGGGTTGCTCTTAACGGCAAGTATTCGAGCATTATTGAGCGTTATTTGGGTGCAAAGATCCAAAGGTTGTAAATCACAAATCCACATGATCCAGCACATTGGTTCTCGTCTGTCCAAAATTTAACATGAGAAACACAAATTCACAATAGAGAACCTTTTCTCACAAGTGGCACGAAATTTCTATAAATGTAGCAGCAAATTAGCCAAGTGGAGACCAAGTGTATCAGTTTCAGTAATGATCGAGCCATAACTGAAACCAAGATTTGATTCCTTGCACACAATGCTAATGTCACATAAAATTCTCACTATATTTTATAGATAGATAAAAAAAAAACTTACTCTCTTCAAAATGCAGATCTCGTAGAGGAAAAGCATCTCATCCCAATCAGTTGTTAAACCACTCACAAAGGGGAAATTGTCTGTGTGCATTAACATGACTTTCATGAGAGGGAAAACAATAATTGAAAATAAAAATTCCTTTTTTTTTTCGAATGGAACAAGGTCTATTTATTCTTAAGAAAAAATCCTTCAAATTAAAATAAAAGAATGCAAAAGCAACAGAGGTCCATTACCATGTGGCAAGCGATTTTCATCTTGATTGACCCCTGTGATCAAATCCTGTGATCGAAGTTTTAAAACTTGATCACAGCCGTTAGGGTTGATGAAAACACCGACAACAGAGAATAAACGTGATGAAAACACCAAACCTCCAAACCAGCAACAGAGAATAGTCGATATATTCTCTGTTTTCTTACTTCAAACCCCCCCCCCCCGTAAAAAAAAAAACAAGATTGTAACAGAGAAGAAAACAAAGAGAAGAGATGAAGGGAACTCACCGGTGAGAGATAGAGTAGATCCTTGTGAAGGAGAGAAATCGATGGTAATCGGCGACGACTTTTGTTGTAATGACTTGCTTCACCGATAGAGGTAAGAAGGTTTAGGCATGTCGATCTCTTCCCCTTCCCCATCTTTCCAATTTGGGAGGGAGGAAGACCAAGCGTTTGATGAGGGTTTCAACTTCGGGCTTCAGCGTGAAAGATTTCCACGAGCTCGTGGCTAACGTACAAAGGCATTCACTAACCTAAAATGCTTTCTTATGTTCGAACATTTTACACCATGTCCGAAAATGCCCTTACAATAAAATAAAATATTGTAAAAAATAATTTTATATTGTGGTCACTTGTTAACACAATAAAATAATATTTTTAATCACATTTCCAGGTGAATGTGATTAAAAATGTATTTTTAATTGCATTTTTCATTGAACGGCATAACCGCAACGTTATTAAAAGCACTTTTTGTTGTAGTGATAAAATTATTTTGAGTCACAAGATGACTCACAATTCTTCTAGTCCCAAAATATTTTCATTGAGTGATCTCAAAACTTTGCTTTGGTCATGAAACTCAGAACGACATCAAATTTAGATTATTACATAAAGAACATTTTCTATATCCATTCGAGATATCATAAATGAAAGTTCAAACCCTAGAAAATGATATAAGTCATATTTCTAACCAATCAGACTTTTTAGCTTACCTAATATCTATACTGTTAGAAACCATTTTTTAGCCTTTTTTATGAAAATCTTTTTTTGTTAACGCATCAACCAAAAACCCAATCCCAAAAAGAGTTCAACATGATAACCTATTTCTGAGAGGGATTAAAGAGTATTTGGTATGATTACACCATGAAAAGATAGAAACCAAGAAAAGAAAAGAAAAACAAATGGTTCAAGCTAAAAAGAAGCATAATCAGAAAAAAAAAATAAGGAAAGGAAAAAGAATCTGAAAAAGAATGCTAAATAATATCTAAAAGGACAAATATTGGAAAAAGAAAAGAGGAAAAGTCAATGAAATACTACACCTGGAAAAGGTTGCAAAGAATAGTGAGATATCCTCTCAGAATTTTTGAATTTCATAATATATTCTTTTCTGAACCTATCCTACGCCTCAATAAAACCTATACAACTCCTATTTGATTCTAGATTAATACCATCATCAAGTGTTGTGAATGGAGAAAAGAGAAATTATAGAATTTGATCCGACGTTCTTAAGTGATATGACATTCCAATCATGAGATCTTATATCTTCTTAAATTCTCCGTTCAAAAACTATATATGTGAGACGTTTGCCAGTTCTTATATTCATCTCCTCACATATAATTTGAGAGAAAAGTATAAAATTATTTCTGAGTGATTCACTTTTGAGTGGATAATGTTTGCCAATCTCTAAGACAATCGAGATATCTTTATTGCCAGATAAGGATGATGTTGAACACACACACACACACAAAGTCTGAGTAATCTTTTGTTTAAATATCCATTTGTAGAAGTGTTGCATTTTGCTGATTAGCTCTAATGTGTAAATGATTTCTTTCATCCTTAAAATAAATTTGACAAAACGGAGTTTTTCTGAGTAATACAAATAAGCTTTCTAGCATGTTATGCCTAGCCCTTTTTAGCTCACTTATTTCGCAATAATTGACAAGGATTGACAATATGCTAGTTGGGGGTTGTGATATTTGCTCAAAAGTACATATTTTAAGCAATTATCCTTATAACGATGTCACATTCTCTTACGTAAAACTTATCTTTTCATCGACTTTTCCACGTAAGAGTTTCTTCCATCGTGTAGAACATATTCTTTAGACGAAAATCGACTATTTGCATGAAATATACACATTTCGGATAATCCAGTATCAAGTCATTTTAGTTAAATCTCATTACACGCTTTTTCACTTGCAGTAGATACTATCGGGCAATTATCAAAGCTTAAAGAGCCAGTTAAAAGCCAAGTACGAGCAAAGCCAGAGGATCGTAGAGACGGACTAAGGACCAAAAGAAAGAGGAAGTGTAATACCCTGAACTTTCGTTCTATGGTAATATGGTAAATTCACATAATAAATGAAAATCAGAAACTTATTATTATTTTTATTATTTAATATCATGTATGAGTATGTGTATTTAATTTAGTTTCATTTTGACAACTTTGAAAAATCTGCTATTTTTGAAACTCGCTCTTTAGGACTAAATTTTTGCTAAAAATAATGAATCATAACTTGTAGGGGACTTTTTCTTGCCGCAACTAACATTCCAGAACTTTTATAAAAAAATTATTTTGTGGGCCCGAGACACAAAAAATATTTATATTTTATCCATACCAACTTACCTGTGAAATTTGAAACCTTTTCTCAGACATGAAAACTCTAGTCGAAGATTTTGGAAGATTTTGACAAAATAGTATTTTCGTAATTTTTTAAACTTTCCTACCATTCTTATATTTTTTAAAATTAATATTTAATTATATTTAATTTATTTAATATAAGTGTGGGACTCACGAATCACTTTCGGGTCATTCCGATGTCATTTGACACTTTTTCGGTGCTTTGAACGTTTTTTATAATTTTTATGTATTTTGACTACTTTTTGTGATTTATGTGTGACATGTGTCAATACCTTGATGTATGAACTTCTAAAATATATAATATAGTTTATTTGAATTAATAAATAATTATTTGTGTTATGATTGTTGGGTGGGCCCGTATAGCCAATGTAGAGGCCTTTTCAGCTTAATAATAATCTTAAATGAAGCCTAGTTGATATATATGGGCCTTGGGCCCATTTCTAACCCATTAGTAATGCAAAATATAAGTTTTTGAGGGTTGAAAAAGTCATCCATTTGATAGTTACGAATTTCACTAAAATAAAAACCCTAATCCTTCTCTAAACTTATTTATGAAAACCCTAAAGCTTTAAAAGCTTTCACAAACCTAAACTCCATTAAAGAATAGAGAAATCTCCATTAAACCTTTTTCCGGGCACCGATCGCACTCGAACAATAAGGGAGAATTGACGGGGACTCCGAATAGAAGAACATACTCCGTGGATAGGACGATCCGATGACTTTCAAATTTGAAAAAACTTTTTATTTCCATTAAAATTCAAGAAATCTTAAGGTAAGTGTGCTTGGTCCATCCTATGTTTATTCTTCTTCAAGTTATTTCTTTTCTTTCATTATATATTGGTAGATCTTCATTATAAATTAATTTGGACATAATTTTGTATATTTTTTTTGAATTGATTATTGTTTGGTGTCACCATGATAGGTTTGCCCATGACTTATTTAGTACCCATAACAGATAGCCAATTCTTTATAATTTTCATGGTATTTTTAGGACTTAAATATTTTTCTAATTATTTTTCCTAACACCCTTTATGAATCTATTTTCCAAAATAGTTAAGTTTGTATTTTTTGATTTATATTTATTTAGTTATGATTTTTCTAAGGTGCTGTCCTTTTCTTCACAACCCAGAATTTCAGATTTTGTATAGTCTACTTCACTTGAGATTTTGATCTATATTTTTAACTTGTACATTTTTTTAATTATTTTTCATAGATAGCCCTATCAATCTAGTTTCTAGAACCTTTGAGTTTGTATTTTTCTGATTTGTATTGATTAAATTATGATTTTTGAAATATGTTGGACTTTTCTGTAAAACTCAGATTTTCAGATTCGGTCCGGCCCATTTCATTAAGGGTTTCGACCTATATTTTGAATCTAAATATTTTTTTTATTTATTTTTTCTAAATACCTCTATAAATATAGTTTCTATAACCTTTGAGTTTGTATTTTTCTGATTTGTATTGATTAAGTTATGATTTTTACAATGTGCTGGACTTTTCTACAAGACCCAGAATTTCATATTCTGTGCGGTCTAAATGATTAATGATTTACACATATATTTTGAAACTAAATATTTTTTCTATAAACCTATGTGAATATATTTTCCAGATCTAATGATTTTGTATTTTTAAGATATGTGTTTATTTAGTTGTAATTTTTCTAAAGTGCTGACCTTTTCTGAAAAATCTAGAATTTTAGATTCTGTGCATTCCACTTCTTTAAGAATTTCGACTTAGATTTTAAAAATAAATATTTTTAAATTTATTTTTCATAGAAACTTCGGTGAATATAGTCTTCAAATCCATTAAGTTTGTATTTTTTCTAATTTATATTTATTTAGTTATGATTTTTACAAGAAAATATATTTTTTGTGAACTACCTATTTCTTGGATTTTGGATGATTAATGGCTTTGGGAACCCTTAGTGGTTTGGTCATGATTATTGACTATAAAGAGGTTTAGCCTTTGTTGTTTGACTAAATCCTAGATGGTTTGACCTATACTTGTATGCATAGGGATCCCACCCATGTGTCTTAGATCTCTCATAGGGTTCGGCCAAGTGTCTTGGATCCCTCTTTAGGGTTCGACCTTATGTCATGGATCCCTTATAGGGTTCGGTCATGGTGTGTTGGATTCTATTGTGATTTTCACTTATATTATTCATCGATGTTGATCGTGATCTTTGGTGATCGTTTACATGTTATTCATGTTGTTTAACCTTAGTCCATTCTTATATTATTATTCCTGATGATCATGTGTTTATTTTATATTCTTATAATATCATGATTTTATAGTATTCAAATACATGTGTGCTTATTTAAATTTTATATTCTTATATATATAAATTGGAGTCAAAACAGAACACTTGCGAAGTTTTTAAAAATAGTTTCGAGTCAGCCCAATCGATTGGGGGTCACCTCCAATCGATTGGATAATGTTCCCAATCGATTGAGCACATTTGGATAGAAAACAAAAATCGATTGGTTTTCTCAGTCCAACCGATTGGGGCTTTTTCAAAACATCTATAAACCTCTAAAACTTTTTTTCAAGTTCTATGGATGAGTGCTCTTGGCATAGTTGGTCTGGCTTTGAACCTATGTGCCTATGACTTCGTTTCCCAGGAAATCCGTGCAGCGGAAGATCCTGAATTTGAGACTTTTTACACCAAAAATATTCTTTTAAACGAAGGTATTCGTGCTTGGATGGCGGCTCAGGATCAGCCTCATGAAAACCTTATATTCCTTTAAGAGGTTCTACCCCGTGGAAACGCGAATTTATTGAACTTTAGCTTTAGCTGGTCGTGACCAAGAAACCACCAGTTTCGCTTGGTGGGTCGGGAATGCCCGATTTATCAATTTGTCCGGTAAACTACTCGGGGCTCACGTAGCCCATGCCAGATTAATCGTATTCTTGCTCAAGTAGACTTAGACCATTATTTTTTAACATTAACCACATATGTTCTATGGTCTCTAAGTCACTAACCAACCTAAACAATGCGATTTTGGACAAACTGATGGAGCTTCAAGTCTTTAAATGAATCACTTCAATCTTCTGAGGCAATAGTCTTCATCTAGGTAGTCTTTAGGCAGTGCTTGAGTGATGTGACCACAATATACTTTAAGGCCTAACTAACACACACTAGGATGGTTTACAGATTATTTTGTCAAATGGGATTAAACCAATACAAAACAAGGTTCAAAAACCTTATAATGTCCACTTTTGGCAATTCCATGACAAAATCAATAGGGGTGCAACTTGGACGGGATCAACCCGATATTGGGCTCGGGTTTGGTTGGCTTTTTCAGTTCTCGGGGTCGGGGTCGGGTTATCTTTTTGCAAACCTGATCAAAATCGGGTTGGGGCTTTGAACAACCAGACTCAACCCGAGCTCGACTAACACAAGTGTATATATACTAAATACACCAGGGTTTCCCTTTCTATCTCTCTCCCCTTTTCTTTCTAATGTTAGGGTGCCCTCCTCACACGGTTCCTCCTCTATTGCCATTTGTGCTCTCACTTTGAAGGAGAGTCACTTTGAAGAATAGTAAAGAAGAAAGAAATAATCAATAATGGATGAGATACGAACATAGACAGATCTCCTCTTCTCTCGCTAGAAGCCCTTCGTGAATGATCTTCTTTAAAATATGGTTGCAATGGAAACACGTGGAAGGAAAATGGGCGCTTCAACCAACATTTTTAAACCCAACCCAGTTATTGACCCACTATAAGCATCGAGCTAAGTTGATCCGGTTCAACCGCTAGGTTAACTAGTTCAACCTGTTAGTACATTGTTTGTTGGCGCATTTCATGTCAAACAAAGTTAGTCAAGTGTAATGTTGGGTTCTCAATGTCCCAATGTTGGTATTGATGTATGAAGTGAAGACTAAGCACTATGTTCTATAGTTTGAAGATCATCCGCATGTCTGAAGACCTCACACTTAGAATGGTATGTTACCTAGTAGACAAAATTGACCATAGCTAGAACACCTTTGCCTTGACTTGGATTGGTTTTTATGTACAAATAGACTTAAAAAGTTATTTTTCTAAAATTCACATTTTTTTTCTAACGAACCTAAACTTGGTTTGGTTCGAACCAATATGTACTATTTCAAACGAAATCAAAGACCAGTTCCATTTTTAGAAGTGCACAGTGTTCATTCGAACGAGACCTTGGCTGGTTCGAACAAACTCGGGCTCAAACAAGATTGTGGTTTGAATGAGTTTTAGTTGGTTCGAACAAATTTATACACTGAATTTTTATAAACCCTGAAAATTCTTCCGATCTAATTCAAAGTCTCCTAAAGGGGGAGGTGAATAGGTATTTTAAAATTAATCTAATAATTAACACCCTATTCAAATTACTGGTCTTGGTACAGAATATTAATCACATGCAAACAATCCTAGTTATGATTGATTTTAATTAACAAGATGATTACCTCGATCGATCAGAATTAAATAAATCAATCAACACACGGGATATTTACGTGCAAACATTGCTCAAGGAAAAACCATGGGACTATGTCCATGTATAAAAGTATCATTAAAAAAGTTATCGAAAATAGAAATTACTCATGTCACGCCGTTGATACAGTATACACTCGAACTACTCAAGCAACTGTCGATACTTTCACGCCCTATAACCTTCTACGAACGAATCATTTGAACGTCATCTTTATGCAATTCCTTCTACATAATTCAATTTGGTCTAGCCCCAAACCTACCCTTCGATCGATCAAATCTTGACTTTTTTTGTCACATTTGATCCAACCTCAAATTGCAAGGATCCGATACAGCCCCAAATCACTAACAAACTCAAGAAAATGAATTTATACGAAGCTTACATTCTCTAATCCATCTAGGTCAAGAATTAACCTTTGGATAAAGTAAACGAAGATTAGTCAAGCTTGGATGATATTAACCATAAGAATCTAAACATCGAGTTAAAAAAACCTTAGCAATTGAAAATTATAGTGTATGATTTTTATCTTTTGAAGATGAAGGCTCTTTTGATATCTTGGATACTCGAGTTCTTAGGTTCTCTCTCTCTCTATCTCTCTCTCTTTATATATATATATATATATATTCGCTTAAAAGTACTCATTTTAAGCCATTATCCTTCTAGTGTTGTCAAACTCTCCTACGTAAAACTTTTATTTTTATCAACTTTTCTACGTAAGAGATTTCTCCATTGAGTAGAACACAACTTTTCTGAACAAAATTGGCTATTTACATGAATTAAACACATTCTCGTAAATCTAGATATTAAGTAATTCTGATTGAGATTTCACTATTGCAGGAAACCCGATCGGGTGATTCTCAAGACTTGCGATCCCACGATCAACCACAAAAATCTCTATCAATTCTACAATCAATCTAAAGGAAACCAACTGAGCAAGTGAACCTGGACTTTGTGGGCACATGCAAGAGGACACACAAGGGAGCAACACTGGAAGCTTCTCCACATAAGCAAGGTGATCAAGCCTAGGGCTTAAAGAAGAGTGTCGAAACGTAAGTTCAAGAAACTTAAGATTGAAGTCCATGTATAAGAGCCCGAATCCAAGCATCAATGTGAGACACGAAAGTGGACCAAAGTGTGGAAGACATGGCACATCGCAAAATCAGGCAGACCGTCACATGATGTTTGACGGTTAGCTTACAAAGAAATGAGGATGAACATTTTGGTGCAAAAATCAAATCCGATGCTTGAGAGAACACAACGTGTGCAAAAGATCAGTACGGATAATCGGATGATTTGGAAGTGGGTCATCAAACAAGGCTAAAGAGATGTCTTTATTGTGGGACCCATGATGATAAATCACAAGTTCAAAATCCAAGGGAATGCATCACGTGAATGACAACTCATCGATCAACATACTTAAGATATACGATCAAGTTGCATGCATGGAGGACTCAAACTTTGACTTACCATTGTTGTGATTGATGAATGACCGGACTAGAAATGACAAGTGGGTGATCATATGTGGTGAACCAAAAAAATGTTGAGCCATTACATTAGTCAAGTTGCTGGATAAAGGTCTAACCAAATATTTGGGCCCATGGGTTAGGATCCATGCAAGGCAGCTAGGTAGTTTGGAAAAATGAATGGTCCAGCTTACATGTGGATCACAAAAGATATTGTTGAAGGGAGAACTAATATGCTAGATTGCAGGCTGGATCAATATTACTAATGGTGGTAAAAGCAACAAAAGTCACTTCATCTATCGTCCACCTGCCACTATCACCCACAACTCCATTCCAAGCTCCTCTCCACATCTTCAACAAATTTCCAAAACATCTATCACCATCCCACCGTCTTCACATCTTCACTCAAGCCAACCATCTCACACACTAACCCACGTCCCTGACCTAACATACCCCCCACCACACCATATCACAACCTCTCACACGCCCATTCAACTTACGCTCCTCTCAACTTTCACTCAAATCACAACCGTCCATGCACTCCTCTATCTAATACACTAGACAAACAAATCCCAACGCTTCATTACACTCACCTTTTCACTCTCAAACTTTAACCCTAAAAAAAACCATAAAAAGAAAAGATCATTTTCCGTACCCATGCACGTGTTGGCCTACCCCTTATGGCTTCATACACCAAAAATCAAACCTGATTGGGGAATTTTAATTACTGCTCCATGGATAACCAGACAAAAAAATGTACGATTGAGGCTTTTGATTGTTGGATTCAAGAGATCCACGAAGCAACAACTATTTTACTATGTGCAGTTGTGGATCTCTTAAATCCAATGGTCAAGGGTTTCAACCGAATATATTTATGTCCGATTAACGGTGGGGTAGCATTTTCCTTTTAATTATACCAATTGAGTACCCCAAAATATGCTCGAATTTCAAATCACCCCACAAAAATGCTTCAAACAATGGCTAAAAATACCAATCAGGCTGATTTTTGGTGTGGGGACATTGAGGGTGGGTCAAACATCAATGGACCCAAAAGAGAAAATATTTTATAGCCATGTCTTCCCCTCCAAAAAATTTCATTTGGAGTTTAGTTTAGGGCCTACTAACCTTAAGGATGTTTGGACCACCTCTTGTTGGACCTACATACCAAAGATTAGCTTGATCGATGATTTATAACAGTTATATTTTAACATCCAAAAGAGGCTCATATTCAACAATCAAAAATTATGTTATTAAAATACTAAATCCAACGGTTATAAATCACTAACAGGTGTAAGATCGTCAAAACCCTTAATGAAATTATGTAGGAGTGAGTGACATAATACATGGGCAGGTGGGCAAACAAAACTCAAGTATGTATCTTGTGCCAAGAACACAACGATGATTTGATTCAGATATCTCATGATCTCCTATTACCAATAAGCATAAACTACACGATGAACCTTCAACAAATTCAACAGTAAGACAATGGATCAATGAACAATAACCCAATTACAAAGATAGCCTTCAATGAAAGTTCACATTCATAATGCACTTCTTCCAAACTAAATTGCTCTCCATGAAACAACTTGGTGAAAATTGTTTTAAAGAGACATAAAGATGAAAAAAAATCATAACTACCCCTAATTCTCATTTTCATGTTTTCTCATGAAAAAGGTTCCTTAGCAGGTTCTACACATGTTTAATTAACTAACATAAGATTGTTCACAGATCAAATTTATAAATTGACAATTTTGTTCTTTATGACATAAAAGAGAAGATAAAAATTATACGGAGTTAAAATTATTAATTTGGGTAACTGTAAAATATAATACAAAGAAAAAACAATTCTAGAAACTTGTGGCAGATCAATAAATTCATATTTCAAATTATTGAAGTTATATGATTGGAATTCATCTGTGCACATTTTCAAATCTTGGGATGAAGTTAAAGAGTCAAATAAATGCACCTATTTCTGAATGGAAATATATTCTCAAACTGCTGGAATGAGTTCTAAGGAGTACATCAGGTCCAAAAATCAACTCAATGAAATTTTCAATTAGTGTCTGTAATACTCCGAACTTTCCTTATAAGGTATTATGATAATTTCACAGAAAAAAAAAAATATTCAAACTTCTGTTGTTATATTTATGTTTAGATATCTTGTATGAACATGTGTATCAATTTTGGTTGCATTCTGACAACTTTAAAAATTTAGATTTTATATGACCCACAAGAATAGACCTAAACTCTCATAGAAAATTCATTTGACCTCCGATCGACGAACGGATAGTTCCGGCAGGATCGTGTGCTAATATAGATCATAAATATCAAATAATGTGGTCAACTTTATTTTTTTTATTTTTAGGCTAAATTTTAAGTGAGACCTGCGTCTTAGAATTTCTAGACCCTGTAAAGGGACTTCAAAATTATAATAAATATTTTTGGCAAAAAAATGTATTTTTATAATTTTTTAATTTTCTCATCATTTTATACTTTTAAAATATTAAAATTTATTTTTAATAATTTTGAAATAAGTACGGGACCCGCAGAACAAATTTTGAGTTAATCCGATAAGAGGTTGTCCATTTTTCGAGACTTTGACCAATTGCTAAAATTTTGTATATTATAATATTTTATTTGAATTTTAAGTGTGTGACAAATGTTAACATCTTATTAATTATTAATTTTTAAATTATATGATATGATTGATATGAATTATTGTGTATTAACGTATTATAATGTATAACTTAATACTCATTTATATTATATATTATAATATTTTATTTGAATTTTAGGTGTGTGACAAGTGTTAACATCTTATTAATTATGAACTTTTAAATTATATGATATGATTGAAATGAATTATTGTGTATTAATGTATTATAATGTATAATTTAATACTCATTTATATTATATATATCAAACAATCACTTTTTTATGGAATATCATAATTATAATTAATAACTATTTTAATTATTAATATAAGTAATTACATAATTAATTAAGTTATAATTGTTGGATGAGGCCAATTTAGAGGCCTTTTGGGCTTATTAATAACCTTAAATGAAGCATAGTGGATAACAATGGGCCTTGGGCCCATTTCTAACCCATTAGTAATTCAAAATATAAGTTTTAGAGGGTTGAAAAAGTCACCTATTTAAAAGTGACGAATTTCACCATTGCCTATTTTGTTGCTCAAAAACTTGCGAGAAACTCTCCCATTTCAAACCTTCCCTCCCTTGTGTTATTTAAACAAGGCAATCCAATAGAGTAATCAATAACCAATCTTTTTGGACCCCATTGTTGTTTTCAAAAACCTTTATTCTCTATCCTCTATTCTTTCCCCTTTTATCTCTTTAAGCATCCATTAAAAATTCAATACTAAACTCTATTAAAGAAATAAGATAGCTTTGATTAAGCCTTCATCCGAACTCCAATCGAACTCGAAGTAGAAGAGAGAATTGAATGGTACACCGAGTAGAACAATATGCTCAGAGGTATCTAATCTGACTTCTTTCAAATGTAGAGAAAATTTCTATTTTCCATTAAAGATAACCAAGCAGGTGTGTGATGACCGTGAGTGGCTTTAACCATGTTTATTTTATCATTACATAATTATTTACCTATATGATGTATACATTTAAATCATCTATTTTCCATGATATTTAAGTAATGATCATATGTGATTATTGTTTTTAATGAAACATTATGATGAGATGATATTTTTGAGCATGATTATGTAATGATGTTATTATGAACTTGCGATGACTATGATTGGAGAGATTCGACCATGATGGCTTTTCACAATAGACCTTACGGTCCTACCCTATGAAAAATAATAATGTTATTTGATTTGATAGATTTGTATATCCTTTGGAGTATTATAATAGTCTATGATCTCATTTTTTAGTTTGGAATCTTGGGGAGAGCTATGCATTATGATGAAACTATATTATTTAGACTAGTGAGGGAAAGATATGGAGATCCCATGTAGTTGATATATAAAATTAAACAAGGCCCGGAGCCCTAGGGGGCAAGACCCCAAACTTTATATTTTCTGCAAAAAGACCCTCGTGTGGTTGATCTCCCAAAACTCCCATGTGTGATTTGAGTGAACGAGGGTGAGTGCATCTATTATTCATGTTACTGATGTTGTCAGTATGAGGGAGAATATAATATAAGAAATATGGTGGGTGGAAATATTAATGTGGGTGTAATTATTTTGACCTAGTAATATAAATAATATTGTGGGAAGTTGGTGATGCCCAATAAGGGCAAAAAAGTCGCCGACGGTAATAATAGAGGGGAGAAATCGATCCTCCAGCCTCAATACTCCACCAAACTTAAAATAAATAACATATGCATGTAGGTAATAATGGGGGGACCAAAACAAAGCAGCAATCGAAGCCAAGAAGCTTCGAAAGAGGTCGCAAATCACCACGAACTGAAACAAGTCTGTTTTTCAATATTTTCGAATATCGACCATAACATGCTCAAAAAATTCTTAAAAAATCACCAAAATTCTTGGAAAAATATCATCTACTAGGAGGTAAAGGTTTTGGAGATCTCGAGCACCCTGTCCGTACAGCTGATGACATCAGCTGTACTGTTCCATGACGTCAGCGATGACGTCAGCAATGTTGATCACCCCTTGAAGGTCTGAAGTGTGAGGAGATTCACCCTTGAAGTTTTTGTGTGGATTCGATTCGCTATGTTCTGATACCAAGTAGAATTTTAGGGTTTCGGGAAGAGAGGAAAAGAAGAAGGGAAAGCGTTGGAGAGTTAAATTCACCAACGTCCCACAATATTATTTATATTACTAGGTCAAAACAATTACACCCACATTAATATCTCCACCCACCATATATCTTATATTATATTCTCCCTCATACTGACAACAACTGACTCTTATTTATCTTTCTTCATGATTTAGATTATTTAATATGTGTTTAGCATGATAAATTATTATGACATTATAAAATACATGTCGGACTACCCGTGTTACACTGAGTCATTTTGGACTCACGTCGTTTGCCGATGCATTTTTTAGATTTGGTCGATAATTTCTATGAAGACTCAAATGACTGGATAAATTCAGATTTGGATGATTTACATGATGATGAAGATATTTATATTGAGGAGGGCTAGATAGCCCTAGACTCATTTTGGACACATTTACACGTTTTGATTATTTAGAATTAAACAAGCTTGTTCTGACTGAATTTTTGAGGGACTGTCCCCATTTTATTTTATAATATGTTTGAGTTGTTGTGAACATAATTTGATTGAATTTATGATATGATTTTTTTTTTTTTATGATTATGAACATGTATTAAATAATAAAATGAACGTCCTAGTACAATCTCATTTGGACCGATACACATATCGGGTTCTAAAAGACTTAGTCACCAAAATGTAACACGAGACAACAACCAAGATGTGTGCATTTTCCGATACCTAGATATCAAAAATTAATTTCTAACTAGTGAGAAAATTTTGAATCCCTCTGAGTTAGATGTCTAGAACAGTTTCGATTAGAACAGAAAGTTATGACCAAAATACTAAACATACCTCAAATCTGCCAGATTTGTAGTTCTGACTTGCAATCTAATTTTGGATATACAGATGACATTTCTTTCTAATTTTGAATATACATATGACATTTCTTGAATTTAGGCTAGAAGAACTTTTTGAAGTGATTTTGGAATGAAGATAATTCTTTCTCAGATGTGTGTAGAATGACTAATCGTAGATCTCTGCAAGACCTTTCCGAAAATATATGGCCAATTCACAGATTATTAATAACGAAGGAGATATGATCAAAATAGTGCCTTATTACCATGTTTAGCTAAAGTTTGAGACTTGGCCGAGTCAACTGGGTTGACTCATACCTAGCACCGTATGGACTTAATAGGTTACCCTAGATGAAAGTAGGGTTTTTCCGCGTCGTTGGTTACGGAAACCCTAACTTCAACAAGATTTGTAATTTTATCCGATTTTATCCTGATTATCCTGCAAAATTGACAGATTTGTATAGGGATTTGTGTCGGATGTCGATCCGCACTCGGGGTTAGTTGGCGCGACTCATGAACATGAAATAACGGATTTATCTCAGAAATTGTGGTGGGGTGAGAATGGTGAAGCGATTTAAAACATGCTTAGTGATTTTTAGAGAGAGAAATTTCCACAAACAACCAAAAACCCAAAAGTAAACTAACAAATGTAAAAATAACAATTTTATTCATCCTCAATGAGTTCTTACAATTCAAATTAAATTCAAAAACAATCTAGAAAGCCATAAACAAATTTAATCTAGAGAGAAAAAGATAGGTGCTAGAGAGAGAAACGAAATAGACTTAGAGAAAGAAAAAGAGATTAGGATCTAGAGAGATTAACTAGAGAGAGAAAAAGAAATTAAGAGATCTAGAGAGTGAAAACTGAGTTTTAGAGAGAGAGACTAGAGAGAGAAAGAGCTTAAGAGCGATATTCTTACCCTTGAAACATACCCGGAATGCTCGGTCGAGATCGATCATGATGGATTAGCCCAAGATGGTTGGAACGGCCTAAAGTTGTGATTGTGATGGTGAGTGGGCAGCAGCCACCATGGAGGGTATGATGCCCTCCTTTGTTTTTTTTTTTTTTTTTTCTTGGTGAAAACGGAGAGAGAAGAAGAGAGAGGCAGCTGTTCAAGAGGGGATTGGTTATGCCATTACCAACACCAGCAACGTGGCTGGAGGGGGATGAAGACGCGATGGAGGAGGGGGCGATCATGCAACAGGCGGTGTTGGTTTGTGGGGGCGGACTGTGGTTGGTGTTGCAATTTTGCAACACCAAAAACCGTGAAGAGTAGCAGTTCGGTGGCTGTTGTAGCGGCTTGGAGCGAGGAAGGAGAATGGGGGTCCGATCTGATGAAGGAATGGGCGAACCTGTCGGTGGTGCTCATGCAAGGGGAAGACAGTAGTAGCAAGGAGAGACGAAGGAGGCGGATCCAGCGGTGAAGTATGCTGCAAAATCCCCCTCTTTTCTTCTCCTCTCCTTCCCCGAATCTTCGGCCCACCGTTTCCCTTTCTTCTTCTCCTTCTTTTTCTTCATTTCGTTCTTCATCTTCGTCATCTTCTTCACGTTTTCACCGGAGTTGCAGGCTGCAACTCCGGCCGACAACTCTCCCACGATCTCTTCTCTCCCCATCTCTTCTCTCCCTTCTATCCCTCTCTAGCACATCCTCTTCTTGGGGACGTGTTCTCTGTTGCAGGTGGTGGCAATCTCATCTCCAACACCCCCCCCCCGAAACGTTGCTGCACCAACGGTACCGCCTGCAACCGCGTCGTTGCTTACGAAAACCCTAGAATCAACAAGATTTGTAATTGATCCGAGACATTTAACCTGTAAAATGAGCAATTTTGCACAGTGGCTTGTGTCGGATGTCGATCCGCACTCGGGATTAGTCGGGTTAGCGCAATAATGAACATAAAATGATGGGAAATTTGCAAAGAATGGAACACACTTTTATTCAAATCAACTTCATTCAATCGAACATGTCTCTTACAATCAAGTAGAAATAACTAAATTATAAAGCATAAAAAAAATTAAATAAATAAATTAGAGAGAGAAAGAAAAAACTAGAGAGAGTCTAGAAAGAGAAAGTGATGAGATAAAGAGAAAGCGAAGGACCTAATTCTAGAGAGAGAGAAACTTAAAGAGGAGAAAGGACTAGGGAGAGAGAATGGTTTTACCTTAACATTCTTGCCCAAAATGTTGTGGTCCGACCATGAATATGAGTGGATGAAGTGGGTCGAGGTTGAGATGGATTCAACATGCCCAAACCGTGAAGTTGTTGGAGGCGCTGCTAGAGGGAAGGTTGCTGATCCAGTAACTCAGGCGGTGAAGTGGATATTGGCAGTAGCTAGTGGCGGCTTCAATGGAGGTCGTCGGAGTGTCCAAGGAGAGGAGCGCCGGAGTAGATGGACCTCAGTAGAGAAGATCACCTACTTGGGAAGTGGAGGGATGGAGGAGATCCAACGGCCTGGTGGTGGTTGCTGGAGTTGAGAACGGGTTTAAGATGGATGAGAGAGGAGCAAAGCATTGCCGATGTGTCCTTTAATCAAATAATGATGGCCGGTGTTGTAGGTCACACAATAGCACCAGTGAAGGGTAATGTTGGGTAGGAGAGAAGATGGCTGGTGCGTACAAGGATGTTGCATGGAGCACACATGGGCAGCAGGTAGGAGAGGAGATGATGATCTCCTTGGTGATAGCGCTGGAGGACTACTCAAGAAACTTACCGGAGTTGCAGGTTTCCGACGAGCAAGGATGGTGGTGCTGCACGCTGATACTCATGTGAAACCGTAGATGACATGGTGGACTGCAACTATGATGCAGTGGATGGACGATGGTGGTGTTACAGCAAGGATGCAGGCTGAAACGCCTGAAATGGCTGGCTGGAGTTGGTCTGCAACTCCGGCGTAAAGGTGAGAAGAAAAAGAAGAAGAACGTGCGGTAGCTGATTGGGAGCGGCAGCAGGTTGCTGCTACACTGAGATTGGAGGAGAGGGTGGAGGCGGTTGTGGAACAGATGGAGATCTGAACCATGGAGGTGCAAGAGGTGGCTGCCGACCGGAGTTGCAGGCGTTAACGGTGGTGAGAAGAAGAACCAGTCCGGCAGGTGAAGGATGACGGTGGTGGAAGTGAACGGTGCAGGCGGTGCTAGTGGTGCTGCTCGCCTTTGCAGACGCAGGAAGAAGAAGAAAAAGAAGAAGAAGAAGGAGAAGAAGAAGCGGCCGGAGTTCTGCAACTCCGGCGAGATCAAGAAGAAGAAGAAGAAAAAGAAGAAGAAATGGAAGAAAAGGTCGGGAGAGGTTTTTGGAGAAGGAGAGGTGGAGATGGGGGAGAGATTAGAAGAGAAGGGAGGGGGATTAGGGTTCGAACGAACCCCTATCCTTCTCCTTTTAAAGCTTCCCTATTTCCTTTAATGGAAATAGGGGATTTTTGAAAATAAAAAAAATAAGAAAAATAAATTTTTTTTTTTAAGTAAAAACCTACTTTTCTATGGGGAATCTCCCCAATTAGTGGACCCCCCATTTAATTAAAATTATTTTGAAATTCGCGGGGTCCACTAACTGGTCGGACAGCGGGTCGATGAAGATGGGCCCGGCTATTGGCCCTCATGGATTGATGATGTCCATCGTCTCACAAGATGATGTGACAGACAGTCTGATGGCGATCGGATGGATGGTGACTTGATTGGGACCCAGATTAGTAGATCGATGGATTTAGAGAGATCCAACGGTCCGATTGAAGATCCAACGGTCAGAAAGCTAAGGGAGATGAGATAAAGCTGATGGGCAGGAGTTCTGGGGTTAGGTCAGTAGATTCGAGTACCGAGAGATGAAGAGAGAGAGAGAATAAGGAGAGATGAGAGAGAAAGTATCAGAAAATAGAGATAAAAGCACTGGCGGAGGGTCTGGAACCCTGGTCTTCACTGTGACCATCCTCACGCTTCTCCAGTAGAGTCGACTATCATTCTTTGCTGACTCATGTGGCTTTAAACGCTTTGGTCCGTCTCTTGGTCATTGGCTCTCCTACTCTCTTCGTTCTTTGGGCCGGCTTTTTGGTCCTCTTATTCAGCCCATATTTGGCCCATATCTTCTAGTCATAGCATGTGGGCTTGTTAAGCTTTGATAATGGGCTTTCATGATCGATTTGGGCCCACAAGTCTCGAGAATCGTCCCATCGGGGTTTCCTGCCACAGAAGAAGCGCGTAATGAGACTTTATCAGAACGGCTTAATATTTAGACTTCCGAAAATGTGTTTAATGCATGCAAATATACCATTTCGTCCAGAAAAGTGTGTTCTACGCAACAGAAGAGACTCTTACGTAGAAAAGTAGGTAAATAGAGTATTTTACGTAGGAGAATGTAATAACGCTAAAAGGATAATTGCTTAAAATAAGCACTTTTGAGCGAATATCACTAGACTTGACTTAAGAGAATTAAATCTATTTAATTAATTGATAACAACCTCGTGTATATTGTTACCTAGTTGATTAATGAACTTAACCTAACTCTGATAATTGGACGGTCGTTTAGGATTATTCTAAGTTATTTCCACTCTTAGACTTTTTCAAATTTAATAGTTTTCGAATGAACCTTAGTTGTCTAATTTACCAAATTAGACCATTAGGGGGACATTTATGGATCACCTCTGAGTTCAGATACGGGTCGATCCATGAATTTTTGGGTCATATATTAGTATCCAAAACTAGGGCGTGATAGCGTCTTGGTAGCAAGCACTTGTAACTAGTAAGCATGCTAGGGAAACAAACATATATGTAGTTATCATTTATTTATAATAGTACATGCTAATAGTTCTTTTCCTCCAATTTTTATCTATTCCACCTTTATGCTCCATTGAAGCTTTGAACAATATGTGAGAAAAATTGACAATACTTTTATACTCGTCTATAGTTTCTGTCAAGTATGATTCCTTGACTATTACTTAGAGATTGAAACTTAGGCATAATTACCAATGTAGAATTTCTATAAGCATCTCGAAAATGAGAAAACTCCTCCAACATGAAAATTAAAAAAGAAAAAGGAGAATAAAACTTGGATTACGCATATTGTAAATCTGAAGTACGACTTCTAGTTGATTGATGTGGAGTGAAAGGTACCAACAATGAAGTATGTACACCACCCTCTACAAGATTGTTGATGAATGCAACAATTGCCACTTGTGAAAATGTCGAACTACATGATGAGTTTTCATGAATAGAATGTTTCAGGCAAAGTGTTTTTGTCCCCCTTGGATGGAATGTTTCTGCAGCATGAATTTGCAGAAAAAACCATTTGGGTCACATGTTTAAATAGTTCAGTCTCTTGTACTTGTTTCAATAACTCTTCTTGGAACCCAAAAGATTGGTATTTCAAGATTCGTAATAGTGTGAGAAACTACAAAATGGGATTTTGGGCTCATTAAAAGCAAAACAGGAAAATAAAAGGTATGAAAGACCTTGACAGTAAGCCTTCCTTTCCCCTCTGCGCTTAAACATGAACTCCCATCTTCTTGTCTCCGAACTTTTGCAACCAACTTGATGAACTTTCCAAAATTGGTGGCGAGGGATGTAAATACAACAAAGAGAACTTTCTGAACATCTTTTACGTCATCAGACTTCAAGAGGACAGGCACATCATTGATTAAGTACTTTGTCGTACCAATCCAAATCTCATGCTTACAACTGCGCACAAAGATCCAAAGTTAAGTCCAGTTGTTTAGTTACAATCACCAAATGCCATTCACAATTTCAGAAAACTTCAAGCATGCAACCATCCACTAAAGAAAAGATCCTCCTAGTCACAATTCTATATTATCTTTTAAAGATCTAGGATGTGTTTGTATGGATGCTTGTAGACATGTTCAAGTGCTTCCAAAAGAAGGTGCATTAAGGGGGGTGAGTAATTAGTATGTTCGTCCAAATGCACAATATGAGAAATAAGAAGGCAAGGGTGCTGTAAATATTCACATATAAAAGATTTGAGCCCTCATAAATAATAATAGAAAAATATGAGGAAATCAAGCAAGTGGAGCATATTTAGAGCTGACACCACGATAAAAACCATGAAAGCCAAGGAATTGGTCCACGAACGAAACGAATATTTTAGTTAAAAAATAAATGTAGGAATAAATTTAATTTAAACAAAAACTTAAGCAAAACACACACGATCATGTGTGCATGCACACCACACTCATTGTGCATATACATAAACATACGCATCTGTGCACACACACACATAGATGAAGTAAGATGAAAGAGTCCAGCCAACCAAAATCATACCACAGTATGAGGCAGAGATGGTGCTTTGTGAAGCCTTGAGGATGAGCATCAACCTGAAAAATGATCCCACCTAAACAAGTAAATGGAGCAACATTTGAAGGGATCAACATTAAACAATTACACTCAGATCAGGAAAAGAAACCTCATAAAAATTACCTTGATTGATCTCAGAAACTGAAATCGCCCAAACCCACTACAAATCATTTTTTTAACTTGAAAATTCCCAAAAATAGAAACATAGTTCAAAAAGTTGAAAAAAAGTTTATCATTTTCACTAGCATTCCAATCCAAAAAGACAAAATTATAATAAAATGTACAATATTATTCACCCACTAGATCTCATAAAAGTGAAGAGTGAGATGTGATTGCCGGCCTTTCCTAACATCCACTTAGTAATAATAAAAGAGTTTCTTGTATAACATAGAACTAACCTGAACTTGAGAAAGAACGAGTTCAAGTTCTGTCGACTTCTAAAAGCTTTCATTTTAAAGGAATCTGATCCAAAACCATTCTCGCCTAGACCAAATTGGGAGGAAGAATTGTCAAAGAAGAGTAAACTAACAAGGAAAGGAAAGGATAAAAAGGTTTGATCATGAGGAGAGTGCGTTCTATCCACATCTTCCTTCTTTGTTCTATCTTTCATCTAAGAATCCCAAGAGTATTGGCTGCTCTAGATGGTCCGTCCGTCGGATATACCACGATAAAGTGGTTGCGACATTCTCCAACCTATGAAACTACATAAACAAAATTAAAGGGGCAAAGAACCAATACAAAGAAAATAAACCCACGAAAATTTCTTGAATCTCGAGAGAGAAAACAAGGGAAAGAAGAAAAGGGTATCTCAGGATAAGACCTGTGAGCAATTTTTTCAAACTAGATCCAAAAAACCCAATACAAAAAAATCATATTTTGATTGAAAACAACATTCTTACCTCGTAATTTAAGCATCTTTATCAGTCAAGTGTTTATCAAATACAAGTAGAGACGATATAGAAGATACAAAAAAAGAACCCAGATTCATTAACAACAATAACTAAGAAAACAGATAAAGAGAACAACCCATTTAATTGCTCTCAGTAGCACTCTCTCCCAATTCATCTCAAAGAAGTTCAGTTTAGTTAAAAAGTAGTTAAGTTCAGCTAAGCCAGGTAAGTACACCTAGGACTGGAAGGAAAAGTAAATAAAACCCAATACTACAAATGATCAAACATCTTAGATCAATCGACTAAAAAATGAAAAAAAGGCGCGCAATCTGACCATAAAAGCATTAAAAAATAGTAGCAAAGACAGATAGAGAGAGAAACCTTAGTGGGTTTGCTCAACCAACTGACAAATAGATAAAATAGAACCGCATTTAGACTTCAAATCCATCAAGAAAGTACAAGAAACCTACCTTGCTGAAGGCGAAAGGAGAAACCCCCCCAATTTCAGTGTCTTAAGCTGTAGATTTTCTGAACTCTTTTACGCCATCATCAACTCACTTCATTGTCTTCTTCACTTGAATTACTTGATTTCTTCTGAACTTTTTATCACACTCTGCACAAAGAACACAACTATCATTTCTTGAGATCTTTACAAGCTATACTTTCAAGAGTTGTAAAAAACCTAACTTTCTTTCAAGGATTACAAGCAAGAGAACCAAGTTAAATAGTGTAAAGAAATAATTTCATATTCTAGTTTGGCAAAGATTTTATATGACACAAAATATTATTGTAACCATTCCTACGAGCACTAGTGTAGCGTTGAAGATGTCGTGGTACGCATACTTCGTCGTCTACGTGAAGACTAAAAGACAGAGACAACGAAAATCAGACGGTTGACGACAGGAGTCATCTGAGTAACTGACAATTTATCCGTTAAAGATCGCGTGCGCTCGCCTAGGAAGGTAAGTGACTTAGTGGCCATAGGAATTGGTTTTAAATGAATAAATATAATGGTCAAACTTAGTCAGTGGATAGACCAGAGTCTAGTTAAGATTTTGATTATAGGGGTTTGTCCAATCAATTGAATCTCCCTGATCAATCGATTGGACCCTACGGAACAGAAACTATTTCAAAGTTCAATCGATTGGACTTTCCTGATCAATCGATTGGACTCTACGGATAAAACTCATTCTCAGTCCGATCAATTGGACCCTTTGTACAATCGATTGGATTTATGAAAGACAAATCCATCCGTACTAGCCCAATCGATTAGACTGTGTGCGAATAGGTCTTTTCAGATCTGAAATTCAAGGTTCCACATTCCACACCTCTCTTATGACCTAGGGCTATAAAACTCTATAAATATAACATTTCTTTGGACTTACAGATTATACATTAAAACTTAGAAGAGAGAGTTTTATTTCCAGTTAGTGATACTTTCCGTCTGGACATGGTCATGTGGTATTCCTTGGCTAAGGTTTTCACGTAAAAACTCTTTGTCCTGTAGATATTTGATTGTTGTTCAACTAATTGTATTGATTAAATCAAAAGACGAAAAGACATACCACGGATGTATATTGATTTGAGTTGGTTGAGATAATCATTTTATCAACAACTAAGGCATGCAAGTTTATCACCTTATCTTGATTAATAAGCTTGTGATAGGTTGTATTAATTTTTGAATACCTAATCACCCACCCTTCTAGGTATTATTGAGTAAAAGAGAACGAACCGATAATTACAATTGGTATCAGAGTAACGGTTCACTTATTAACAATATAATCACTTGAGTGAATTCCTATGTACAGTCTGTTTTCTTTTAAAGTCTGAGTTCTTACGTATAAAAATGCCGAGAGAAGGGTTCACTATGAATAGTCGTAGTGACTCAGATAGTGAAAATCAAGGTGATCTTTATACTACTTATCAAGAGTTATATAAAGAAAGCCTCAGACTGATCAAAGCAAATAAGAAATTGACAAATAGAGTTGAATTTCTTGACTGAAAATTTTGCTTTTAAACTAGACAATAATGAATTATCTATGCTAGTTGGTCAGCTTATGGAAGAGAAGAAATCCCTTCAAGAGAGAAAGAAGTTCTTGGAATGCGAGTTCCAAACTTGTACGGATGCTAAAATGTCTTTTGAAAGTGAGCATGAAAAATATGAAACTATTTTTAGACAGCTTGAAGAAGAGAAAGTTAGCCTCAAAGACAGAGTTAAATTTCTTGAATCTGATTATCAAGAATATCTGTAGAAGCGGAAGTCACTTGAACTTGATCTAGTTCAACTGAAAAAGGACTTGCTGTATATTTCTCAAAGCACTGAGAAATTAAATGAGATTCTAAGTATGAGATAAAGATATTGAGACAAATGCGGAATTGGATATGTTGATAATGTTAATACCTCATCATCTTTAGGAACTAAATTTATAAAAGTCAAAGTTCCTTCCACACCACAGGTTGATCAACCTAGACTTAGACCAGTTATACATTTGCCTGTATGTAATTACTATAGGGGTAGAGGTCACCTGAGCAAGATTTCTTTTAAAAGATTAGAGATACCATGGTTCCTCCCAAGAGAAAATCATATGGGAACCAAAGAGATCTACTCCATAAAATTACAGCTTTGCATCAAAAGTTGGATGCGTTGATTAGAAAGATTGCAAACCTTATGAAACTTAAGGGCACTCAGACTCAAATGGCTCAGAAAAAGAGGACAAATAAAAAGAGATCAATCATCCATCGCCGCCTAAACAAATGGCGAACAAAAAGAACCCACCTAAAAGATATAAGACCATATGGATGAGAAAGGAAGGACTGATAAATCTAGATTTTATTTGAAATGAATTTCTTATGGAGTCTAGTAGCACTTGTCCCATTGATTGAATAAATGTTGTTCTTTACACTCCTCTCAATTTTATGATTTTATATATTTTATGAGTTGGATGTGTACTTTTTGTCTTAAGATTTTGTTTTATTCATTATTTTCTATTTATTTTAGACCTTTGCTTATTTGCATTATTTTGATTTCATATATTCAAAAATAAAAATTAAAAATTTAAAAATTAAAAATTGTTTTTGTGTCGTGTTAGGATTTTATTTTAGAGTTGTGCATTGCATAATTGCTTTTAATATGATGGGCATTGACTCTGGAAAATTCTAGAACTAAAATCTGACACAAGGTAAATTGAGACTAGATTATTGTAGAAAATTCTTGAAAATTTAGAAAATTAGTCTATTTTACTAATTCTCAGTTAGTGGATGTTCATAAGTTTTAACTTGTTATTCACATGCACACTGACTGACACTGGTTGGGACTAAATTTGATAGAGGTAACAAATCTAGTACTATATGGGAATCAAGAATAAACTTCTACTTTTCATGATTTCAAATTAGTTATGTTCCTACTTTCAGTTGATTTCAAAATTACAACATAATCGACTGTTAGCCTCCTTGTGTGATAGTTCTCCAGGTAAAGATCTACCTCAAATGGATATGGTAAAATCTGTATAGCTCCGATATATATAAAAATCTGATTCTTAATGTTGCAGAGGATATCATACTGATCGATTGTGAAAGGTACCATACCAACTAAGTGTCAAAAGATTAGAACTTGAAAAATAAAATTTTGATAAAACAAGTGAGTAAAATATTATCATGTTTGCTATAAAAGTAATGTGAAATCACATTGGCAAATACACTTGTAAATAAATAATTAAGTTAGAACCTATTAGCTCTAATGAAGATTTCATGATTGGATACATGATACATCTAGATTTTGAGTAAGTATTTAGAATTTTACTAACATCTGTCTTGTACCATAAGAAATGAAAGTTATATTACAGTACATGCACCCAAGTAAAATAAATTTAAAATTCAATTAAAGTGAACTAGTTTAACTGACTGGCTCTAATGAATGACCTAGATTGACTACATTTGAACTTTTCAACATTAAACTGAGTAGTTAAGTCTAAATTCCTATATTTGATATTTGTTAGTGCCTATGACATTGAAACTCATTATGCATTGTATTTAACTTGAGTTTTTGCGCACTTTAGCATTCTTTAAATTTGAGATGTTTATCCGATATGATGCAATTTGAGTTATGGGAGTTGTAAATCTTTTAAAAAATGATGTAATTATTTGAATTCATTTGAAAATGAATTTTTGATTAATTAGATTATTTATAGTTCTGATTATATAATCTATATCAATATATTAGATATCTAAATCATTGATGTATTTAGACTATGCTTCATGCTTATCTTTCAGTCTTTATACTTGTTATATTGATGCACTTGTGTTTCATGATTATATCTAATGCATGTTATTTATTTACTTATATTTATGTACTTTTTGTTATTCTGTGACAAAAAGGAGGAGAGAAAAATTATAGAGGTAAACAAGTAGATACATGAGATAGGAGGAGAGAAATTTAGGGGGAGAAAAATTATTGCATTATTTTTCTAATTTCTCTACCTGTGATGTGCATAATTAACTCACTGCAATTTTAATTATTTATCTATTTCTGCTTATGATATTACATGGTACATTTTGTTGGCAGAATGTGCAGGAATAAATCAAAGTTTTTTATTATCTGTTCGTTATCTTCGAGAGATTATGAGATAGTGAGTAAATTTTGTAAGTGGGTGGGAATGTAATTCTATTTTTGTTTACCATTTATATGATTAATAGTTTTTTGTCATGGAATTACCAAAGGGGGAGATTGTAAAGAATAATTTCATATTCTAGTTCAGCGAAGATTTCATGTGACACAAAACATTCTTGTAATCGTTTCTATTAACATCAGTGTAGCTTTGAAGATGTCGTGGTACACATACTTCGCCGACCACATGAAGACTAAAAGACAGAGAGAACAAGAATCAGGTGGTTGATGACAGAAGTCATCTGAGTAATTGGCAATTTGTCCATTAAAGATCATGTGCACTTGCGTAGGAATATAAGTGACTTAGTGGCCGTAGGAATAGGTTTAAAATGAATAAAATATAACCGTCAAGCTTAGTCAGAGAACATACCCGAATCTAGTCAAGATTTTGACTATAGGGGTATGTCCAATCAATTAGATCTTCCTGATCAATCAATTGGACCCTACGTAACAGAAAGGTTTCAAAGTCTGATCGATTGGCCTCTCTTGATTAATCGATTGGACTCTACGGACAGAACTCATTCTAAGTCCGATCGATTGGACCCTTGGTACAATCGATTGGATTTATGAAGGAAAAATCCATCCGTATTGGCCCAATCGATTGGACTGTGTGCGAATAGGTCTTTTCAGATCCGAAATTCAAGGTTCAACATTCCACGCATCTCTTATGACTAAGGGTTACGAAACTCTATAAATATAACATTTCCATGGACTTACAGATTACACATTAATATTCAGAAGATGGAGTTTTATTTATTAAGAGTTGTTAATTCGAAGAAGAAAAGTTCAAAGCTTCATTATTATTTCTTGAGAGCTTTTCTCTTCTCTTTGATCATATTTTAGTGCTTGATCTTCACTCAGCTTAGGTTTCCCACTTAGAATATTAAACCTAGCAAGTCTGAGAATACCGATGGGTCTCAACACTATTTGAGCGACTTGGAGTTCAAGGTGTACTGAATCCTTCACTTTCAATAGAGACCGGAGTGCTGAGAATAAAGATCGGGGAGTACTGATCAAATATAGGTTTGGGGAGTACCAAACTGAACAAGCGGATAAGGCTTCTTGATTGGGAGGGCGCGCGTAAAATCGTAATGTTGATTCAGAGGACGTGGACACATCGATAGTGAGCCTTGGCTAAGGTTGGAAGCTGCATTTGAAAATGTGCTGCATAGGTAACTTCTGTTTGATTTAACTTTTCAATTAGTGATACTTTCCATCTGGACGTGGTCCCATGGTTTTCCTTGGCTAAGGTTTCTACGTAAAAACTCTTTGTCTTATGGATGTTTGATTGTTGTTCCGTTAATTGTATTGATTAAATCAAACGACGAAAAGACAACATACCACGGAGGTATATTTAATTTGAGTTGGTTGAGATAATCCTTTTATCAATCAACTAAGGCATGCGAGTTTATCACCTTACCTTGACTAGTAAACTTGGGATAGGTTAGATTAATTTTTGAATACCTAATCACCCCCTTTCTAGATATTCTTGAGTAAAAAAGAACGGACCGATTATTTCATAGACAATATTTTATAGATTAATTATGTTTCAGATTTGCTCGATGGAACAGGTGGGTAGCACATTCGGAGCCAGCAGAAAATTAATCATTATCTTAATTTTGCTTTCTTATAAAATATATATTAGGCATTACTTTAGAAGCTATGATGTAATAAACCTTGATACAATTTTATTTAATATTTGAATAATGTAGCGATGAGACATAGTAATGAAATAATTCAATTATTCTCGTAATTCTTTTCTCATCCTCATATCCAGAACCATGGATCTTGGTTATGGGCCACGGGTCAGACTGAGTCATCGCGGGTCGAGTCCAGTAGATCGAGGTTCAGGGCGTGACAATTCTATAAACATCTTCTTCACTGGTAAGATAGTTAACTTGGCTATCGCCGGCATCTTTGTCCTATCGACGAAAAACATAGTTGAGAGGGTGGAAAATCTAAAAAAAGAAGTGAAAAGTTCACTTAAATCAATGGAAAACATTGGAAAAATTAACTAAAGTGGAAGAGAACCTTCCATAAACATCTTCTTCACTGGTAAAACATCTAATTTCGCCATCGTTAACGTCTCTTCCTTATTTTTTTTGCATACTTTATAAACGCCTGTAACTCATTGTGTTGGTTGCTCGACGTTGACATTGCTTCATCCATTTCAGTTGGATCCAATCGAAGTTTCTTTCCATTTGTCAGTTGGATCCAATCGACAGTAACAAAAACTCAGGCCGTAAAAGGGAGGACAGAGAAACTATGTCAGTTACATACAACCGACACTCTCTGACGCTGATATCCAATCGAAATTGCTTGTACAACTTCGGTTAGATCCAACTGACATGAGTTTGTAAATTTTAGTTGTATCCTATCGATACTAAGAGAAACTTAATGAATCTATTATTTTTTTATTTGGAAGATCTTACCTAATTGATCAATATGCATAGAACATTGAACGAAAAAGATTATGATCCAATAAATTAAACAATAAAAAAGGTTCACACGCCTCAATAAGTCTATGGCACATATGCCTAAAAAATAGAGTTTATGATACTTATGCCTAAAAAAAGGCTCATAGGGCTCAAGAAGTTTATGACGCTTATGCCTCAAAAAGGCTTACAGACCTACACAATTCCATTTTTTTCTTTTCTCTTTTTCTCTTCTTTTCTGTGGATCTGTTGGGTGAGTTGCTAGATTTGCTGGGTGAGCTGCTGGATGAGTTTTGGATCGCAAGATGTTATAGATTTGTCTCTCTTGTTGACGACTTCTCTTGAGCTTTCCTAAGATGCTTTCTATGCGATGTTGTGGGAGCGTGTCATTTTTTGGGTGCATTAGGAACGAGACCTTGGTAAGATTTCTTCCCATTATTGTAATCTGATAAGGAGAACAACCATTGTCATGTTAGGAATAGAAAAAGAACTAAATCAAATTTTATTAACAGAAGACGGTTGGATCCAACTGAAGCCATCATCATAATTTTGATTGGATCCAATTAATAATAAGTAGTTTGAGTTTTTCTGTAAAACCCTGCAAATCCTTAAAGGGGTATTTTGGTCCATGTAAAAGTCCTTAGACTCTTTTTCACTTTTTTCTTCATTAAATGTCTTAGGTTAACTTTTAGAACAACTACGTGCATTTTCAGCCATTTCTGAGAAAATTAAATTTTTGGGGTCTTAGGGCCTATCCATGCGGGCCCCACATGGGCATTGTGGGACACGTATAAATTCTGTGACCGTCTTGGGCCCGTTAGATGTTATTAATGTTAAATATAATTAGAATAATTTTTATAAGCTATATGATTTTTTAAAATAAATTATACCTCGTTTTTATATTAGTTTAAGTTTCGTATGTGTATGTGCATGTACATTATCTTTATAGTGTAGATTATACATCATATGTTAGTTATTAAATGTATGAGTATTGTATATTAGTATGTGATCTTTTTTGTAAGATGTTAATATGTAATATGTTACTTACACAACATATTATAAGTAAGTTATAATTGGATTAAAATAAGTTAAAACACTTATGCATAACACATGTCACTTTATTAAAATAATTTTTGTTATACAAAAATGCATATGTGTGGAACAAACTACATACCCATTACTTGTTAATATATATATATATATGCCACACTGTACCATCATGTAATATAACTTGTGGTTGCTTTCTTAAACACCAAAATACCTTATCAAATTTTCCATTGATCATAACCGTACCCTAACTTGTCCCTTATCAACACCAATACCTTTAAGACTCTATATTAGTAAACATACCCCCAATGCAAAGCCCTCCATCAAAATAGAATCTCTCCACGATGAGTTCTCTTTGCCTTTGACCCAAAACCCAAACCCTTTGGTAATGAAATTCTCATCGTCCAACACTTATGTACGTTTCTCACTTATAACCTAAACCTAACAACACTTTCTAAAAACCCCTCCTAGATAGTGCAGTAGCAGCCAGCGCTCTCTTTACGTGGAAAAACTCATCCTCACAAGAGCCCGGAACCACCCCTCATCAACAGTCCAAACTCTGATTGTTGCACTACTCAACCTTCACAACCCACCCACCATTCAACGATTGTGGGAGCTGCAGGCCACCGATCATTACAACTACAGATCATTCTTGAAGACCACCATTGGATCAACACTTTTGCCTTAGCCATCATCTCCATCAAGTGCAACTCGTTGCTGCTACGGCTAAGAAAGTTGCAACTGTGTAACTCGTGATTATCTTCTCATCTTCCAACCGGGTAGCCTTTTTCTTTCAGGTAAGAGTTCTTCCTTTCTTTTTGTTTCTTCTTCGAGAATCTCCTCTGGATCAAACCTAGTTTCCTCCTTTTATTTTCTATTCTTTTTGTTATATCGGACCATCGGGTTTGGCCGTGAATGCATCGTTAATCCTTTTGTTTCGTTCTTTTTAAACAGTTTAGTCTTGAGTGATTATGTGTTGTCCAAAACTTCACCTTCATCCTTGTGTCTTGCTTCTAAAATTTAGTTGGATTCATGAACTTGGGTCCACCACTTGATGTGCCTATGTGAGAAACATTAGACTGTCCAATGTTAATTTTTAACTGTTGGATTAAAGTCGCGTTGTATGGCTAGACTCCAAAAATAGTTCTGACCAATACTCGAACAAATTTAATTTATGAACATATACATATTTGACTTTGTTAACCTCATCTCATGAGCCGATCATCCTTCCTTGCTTTTATATTTTCTTTTTGTTTTTTTAAAAAGGGGATCACCATACCAACATTCCATAGACCCATGATCGTGTAAAACACTATCTTCTTAGCCATTGAAACTCCTATTTTGGACTCGAGATCAGCCCCACCCTTATATATATACGGTCTTTATAGTTCAGCTAACCTCACCTTGCAACATATTACTCAAGTTCGGGGTATATAGATGGGCCACAAATCGTTATATGGTAGCTTGGCCCACCGTCTTGACTTGTAAATATGTAGAAAGTTTGAATGGTACCTCTAGACACCGCTAGATAGCCAGTGTGGTTTTGTTCCCATGTTTATATAATGTAATCCATTTTGCCAACTAAAATATAATAATATAATAAAGACAATAATATATTGATAATTTTACTCGAACGATCATAGCGGTAACTCCACTGACCAGCTAGAGCCACCTTAGATCAGGAATTTGTTTTACAAGCATAGACCTAACTCATAAACATGAAAAATTGAAGGTTCCATAATCTTGGGTTGGGATTGACGAGAAGAGGGCCGATCAGCAGAATTAAGGTGAAATCTTGGAAAAGCGGTTAAGGTAGGTACCCCCATGATTTTTACAATATGGTTTAGAAGTATGCGAACATGTATTAATTATTAAACGGTAGATCTTGTATCATGATAATTCTATTTACCAGTATGATAACATGTTCAGAATGAGATCCCCTGCGTGGGTATTTACTTTTTAGCAATTTCTTATATAAATGAAAGCATGCATTGTATTTCCGATTCAGAAGCGATAAAACAAGTTGGGAGTGAGTTCCCCAGGGTGAAAGACCCGAAAACCCCGGAAGACCCCCTGTGTGGGTGAAGAAGGAGACCCCATGTGTGGGTTGTGCATTACTTTTGACTAATTGTTCATGCATTTGTTATGACCATAATATTACTGTTGGACAATTCAATCTGTGCTAGCTATAAATTGTATTGTTTGAATTATGTTCGGGGTGAAAAATTTGAGTGAGCGCTTGGCTCACTTCTACAACCAAATTTTTCAGATGTAGATGAGACCGAGACGTGCGAGGAAGATACGAAGAGGAAGTACAACCTGTTGACGAATTAGGAGAGGAGACATACAAACCCGAGGAGCACGAGCCGAACCTTGCAGATGACCATTATTAGTCGTTTATTATTTCATTGTCTAAGAATTCATGTAATAAAATCCATTATTTTTATTGTTTGGATCGTAGAACAGATGTGACGTTTTGATGAACCGTGACTTGTAGACCATCGGTTCTTTTGATATTATGGTTCTTTTAACCTTATGCGTTATAGATGACATTAGCTACTGGAGATTTTATTTGAGAATCTTAATATTTTGACCTATTGATATCCTGTTTAAATTATGACATTCTTTCTTGATTAGTTCACCATTAAATTCGGATAAATGGGTTGACCTATGGATATTAGGGTCGGGTCATTGATCACGAATTTGGGGCGTGACATTTTCTTAATATCGATTGGATCCAACCAAACCTGTTCTAGTAATGTAGGTCAGATTCAACCAAACCCTTTGAGGTATTTTATCGAACATCATGACTTCATTCTTTGACTTATTATTTTCACTTCCCTTTTTCGGCGTGGATTCAAAGGATCCAACGGTGGTTTTGCTTTGGCTAAAAGTAAATGCCACCTCAGCGCTATCACCATCGTTGGATTCCGGAGAAGGGAAGTGAAAATGGTTGAAAAAAAAAGGAAAAAACACTGGAATAAGAGAATGGTTGGAAAAAAATTCACAAAAAAACTCAATAATGGTTGAGTTTTGACTTTATAGGTGATAGAACTCAAAAAAGGAAGAAAATTGAGAATGGTTAGACGGACGACGTAGTATCGCTGGACGGTTTCGCTAGACGCTGTAATGTCACCGGAGAACGTTGTCGGTGTCGACGAAGGAGAAGAAGGTGTAGGAGTACAGTTTGGAGGAAGAAAACCCTAAGCTATTTAATGCTGGAGTGCCCTTGGTAAGATTTGGGGTGTCAATAAGATTTACCTTTTAATAATCCGTATGGTTAGTGTATAATTTGCGAATTATCCGCAAATTTAAAAACTATGCGGGGGACAATCCACAGTTACACTGAGTCCCAAAGACCATTTCACGAATCTCAGAAAACCACAATACAAGGAGTAAAACTTCTATCACAACGTTCGGACAGATGCTTCTATCACAATGAAAATCACAGGCTACATGGCACACTCTTGGTGGACGCTGACCATATGGATGTTTGGCCAGTCCCTCAGTGGACCCCTGAACCAAAAATCGGCCTGATTAATGATTTACAACCTTTGGATCTTTGCACCCAAATAACGCTCTATAATCCTTGAAATCTTACCGCTAAAATCAACTCACGAAAATAACTTCAATCGAATCGCTTAGAAATCACTAATCAGGCTGATTTTTGGTTTAGAGGTCCACCGAGGGACTGGTCAAACATCCATACGGTAAGAGTCCACTAAGAGTGTGCCACGCGGCCTGTAATTTTTATTGTGACAGAAGCATCTGTCAAAGGCTGTGATAGAAGTTTTACTCCAATAGGAGTGTCAAAAACATCCAATTTAAGACGACAAATGGTAAGGCGCAGTGGCTATCACTTCCTTTTCTCCAAAGCCGCAAATATAGGTGGCGATTACGTGAAGAAGTCACCAAAGTTACTTACCACCCACAATCTGAGCCACGTGGCGTATTCTTAGAGATTTCTGACCTTATGGATGTTTGGCCCAACCCTAGATGAACATGCAGACTAAAATTTAGCCTCATTAGTGATTTCTAAGCGTTGGATTGGAGTCGTTTTCATGGGTTGATTTTTAACCATTGACCATTATTTATAAAGGGTAATCAGTCTGCGTTTTGGTCCGCAGGTTCATATTGTGGGCGGTCAATAACTTTGCTGATCGGCGGCGGTCAGCAAAGGTCTGCGTTCCAGCAAAAAAAAATTCGGGACTATATATGTCTCTCCACGAACCATTTTCTACCTTTCCGTTGTCGTCGACGTGCTAAAATAAAATCACAGAGTGAATTCACAAATCTTGGAAAAAAAATGGACGAAGAGAAGGAGAAATTTCTTAAGGAGTTTGTCGACGACTACGGATACCCGAATGCTCCAAGGAACGTCGACGAAATTCGAGCTTCCGAATTCAAGCGATTGGACGGTCAGAGTCTTCTTCATATCTGTTCGCAGATTTTTATTCAAAATTGATTTTCAAGATAACAATTCTTCAAATTCTCATTATTGTTGCAAAATTCTAGGTCTTGTTTACTTGGATCATGCCGGAGCAACTTTATACTCTGAATTGCAGATGGAAGCGATTCTTAAAGACCTCACTACTAATGTATACGGAAATCCTCGTATCCAAATATGTGAAATTTTATTTCATCTTTATTTTTAATGTTTTGGTGGGCAAAATTATGTTTTAATTGTCTGAATTTTTTTATTTTTTTGCTTTTGAGTTTAAATACTTTTGATTTTAGTTTTTTTTTTCTTCTTTCTTTCATATAGTTGGAGTACTTTGAATGTAATTCTTTTGGAATAAAAAGATTTTTTATTCCATCCATGCGGGCTTTCTAATCGATGGACTACATATGAAATTGGGCATAGCTCGAAAATCTTACCCATTGCAAGTATCAGCTTAGAGTAGATTCGTTTGATTAAATAAGTTATGGTTTTATGCAATTTAATTAGTTGGGGCTTCCTTACTTTTGGAAATTATTAGATAGCCAAAGCGACTCCAGCTCAGCTACTTCTGAAATCGTAAGGGCAGCGCGTCAACAGGTAAATATGCTGTCTTTATGGAATGAATCATTTTACCGTATTCGTATATGCAATTTTGTTAAAATGGATGACAGATTAGTTACATATCTTTTGTTATGGTTATTTGATGCAGGTAGAATATTTCTGTTTTTTTCTGTGGATTAATGAACTCAGAGGTGATATTTTAAGACTATTTATTATTCTTTTCCATGCCTTTGCTGAATGATCTGTGGTTGACCCAGGTCCTTGACTATTGTAATGCATCTCCCAATGACTACAAATGCATATTCACTTCTGGGGCGACAGCAGCGTTGAAACTGGTTGGGGAGGCCTTCCCTTGGACCACAGAGAGCTGTTTCATGTATACGATGGAGAATCACAACAGTGTCCTTGGGATCAGAGAGTATCCTACCAAGATAGCAGATCAATGTTCTGAAATTAGTTTTCTTCTAGTGGTATTAGTCCATAATGCATTGTGTATTGTGAAGTACCATATACCTCATATCTGCCATTCGGAGAGAGGGACCGTCTCATCCATGAGGTCTGTCTAATTGATGGACCACATATGAAACTGGGCATAGCTTGAAAATCATACCCATTGAATGATTCTCACCATTCAATAAATAGCATTCTTTCGGAGTGTCGAAAATTTTCATTAGCAGTTATTAGGAATGCAATTGATTGGATGGTTCAATCATTTAGCCTTTGCGATTCTTGGGCTATTGCCAATCCAAGGGGTAGCCCACTGATTGGTGGTCTGTATCTATGAGATGCGCCACTACTTAGTTTCTGCGGACCATAGTATTATTGGACACTTTCTCTTATTTTAAACTGCAACTTCACTATTGAACAACATAATAGTTAGACCGTGGGAAGCACTTTGGTAAACGAGGTGACTTCCAAAAATGACAGGAAGCAGCTTCTGCCCCAAAAGAAAAGAAATGAAAAGCAAGTAGAGTCATCAGCAGATACCAGTTCTGTACTGTGACTGGTCATCTTTAGAAACAAACAGGGATAATGCCTATTTACATTTTTACACGTTTATATCTCAGTAGAAATATCAGTGACATTCAAAATGCCTAACCAGTGAAGAATTGACATGTTTTTGAGCATCCAAAACTGTGGACCCAGTGGTGCATGCGACATGATTTAAAGGACCGCAAACCAAAGTTGCAATATAAATGGGAATGCAGTTTGATTGTAGTATTGGGCTTTAGTCTACTAGCTGCATAGCATTGTCAGGCCACTTTTGTATTAAGGCATCCACATTATGATGGTATGGAATGATTAAATGGAAGCCATAATTTTACTTGAAAAGGTGAGGTGGTCGCTGACTTTTTTAAGCTGTTTATGGGGCACATGAGGTAAAAAGTTTGTGGAAAGAAAGTGAAGAATGCTGGCAAGTTAAATATTTCAGTAACAAGCATATAGTTTGTGCTCTAAGAAAGAAACTTTAATTATTGATAAGCTGAAATTTCTCATGACATCTTTTACCATGCAATAAAGGGATGGTAGGACTAAGTATATGGCATCAGGCATGGAGTTGCTTGAAGTACATGTCACTTTCTTGGAAATTATAGTAGTTTATTTTCTTTTTCAGTATCTGTAAAAGCCTTGTAGCTGTATAGATGGATAAGCTCCCTTTTCAAGATTCAATATATTTCCATTGTGTGGTCCCATGTTGTCTAATATGTTCTTTCAGAATTATTGGTTATGTAAGTCTTGTTAACCTTTAGGAATGTTTAGATATGCTCTCAGTCAAGGAGCTGTGGCATTTGCAATAGATATTGAAGAGGTTGAGGATCACAGTGGACTACCTAGAAGTAATGCATCTTCTATTAAGGTGTCACAACGCCCTGCACAAAGAAGAAATGAAGCTAGATTCCTGGAAGAAGCGTCTAAAACAAATTCTTTAGGTATGTCATTTAGACATTAAGTTTTCATGTGACAACTGGCAAGAATTAGTTTTTTCAACTCATTAACATGTTAATTTGGGAATTATTACTGTTAGACCTTGATACGTATATGTGAATGAAGACACACACATACACATACTGATGAGTTAAGGGCTGATTTTTCGTGATGATATTCTTCTCAACATGGATATCTACCTCACAAAAATCAGCCCAGCCCCTTCCAGCATTTGTAGCCTTATGAAAAGTGGATTGCGACTAATATAATTTTTTTTATCACATTTTTGTGTACCATCCATTTTCACCGTTAAATTTAGGTCCATATTTGATGGGGTTAGAACTTTTAGAAACTGCTGATTGGTGGCACCAAAAGTCGGCCCTTAACTCCTCTGTATGTGGTCCCACGACCGCGTGTCGTTTATTAAGTCAAAAAGCATTATTAATTTTTCCCAGCTCACATATATATACATACACATACACATAATGTGTATATATGCATAGCATAGAGATGATGTAGTATCTACGGTGTCTAAATCGGCATCTGTTGTAGGCTTGTAGCATCTATTGCTCCAATGCCTTAAGCTGATTTGACAAATACAAAGAGTTGTACATAACTGAGAGTAGAACGAGTCATCTTGTCTCATAATACTAGCCTACTAAAAATCTTTACTAATTGATAAGCTTCGCTCCTAAAGATTCTGTGTTACCAGTTTGAACTGAATATTTTCACTGAGCTTCTCATCAAGTACAATGTTCCAAATGATCCCTCTTTCATGATTGCCATAAAAACCAACCCAATAACTATTGTTGGTTATATTCAAAATATAACGTTATAAGCTGGTTTTTACTTCTCCATCTAATGCTGTTTAAGAAAAAAAATTCAATAATTCTGTGATGCAAAAGCAACTAGCATACTAACTTATTACTGAAAACGTTTGTACCAAATATCAAATTTATGCCACTGGCCATTTCAGTATCTATGAAACTCTCACAGAACCGCGTCTGTCCATGGATCTTGAAAATTTCAGTTCAGCTGTAAGTGTCACTCCTCCAACCACGCTATCATACTACGTATTAATAGATCTACTAGGCTTATGTTTACTGAAAAACTATATTGGGTAATCCTCAAACAAGTTTTTTAAGGAAAAAGAAGGTAATCTAGGCATAGGGTAATGTTATGAATCAACATAAGATCATATCCAAAATACTTCTTGAAATGTGATCATTAATCTACAAGAATATACGAAAAGTCGCATTGGGAAACATGAAATCTGTTTCCTTAAACTTCTTGAAAGATGCTGCTTGCATCAAATAAATTAAAAAAGTTCTCCATAAATAACAATAATAATACCTATACATTAAGATCTATTAGGTGGTAATGTTTACTATGGGACAGTGGATTGGGCTCCATCTATTAATAGAATAAGTCGTTTGACCCTCGTTCCGTTCTTCAGGGGATAATAACCATTTTTTTATTCTTCCTGAAGAATTGGGATTGTTCATCGATGCTCTTCTTTATGAGGTAAGTGAGTTGGTGGAATGTTTCAGGGAGGAAGCTAAGGATCAATACTGTAACTTGTAATACTTAAGACATCATCCATCTGATCATGCAACCAAATGGGATTTCTTTCGATGCGTGCCTTGATCAAAGATCTCGGCTTGGTCATTGATCGTATGATTTGATTTCATCTAGGTCTTCTCCTTAGATTCTTGGATTAAAATTCTAATTCCACGATGTTCCTTGAAGAAGAAAAAGAAAAGAGTTCTAGTTGAAACTTGAAAGCAATTGCATAGCCTTACCCTTGGGTGTCTATTTTATTAGTTTTTTTTTATGGGGAGGTTGCAAATAGCATGAGATGTTGGAAATATTCTGAATTTCGGAGGAATAATCAAGATGGATATTTGTAAACATTAGCCAAATTGAAAATTAACAAGAGATTTCCAAATTAGCATTAATGATCATGTGAAGTTCAGATTATCAATAATTTGTTAAAGAAGATTTAAATACCAGAATAAAATTCCCAATGCGATTTAAGTACATACTGGTATTTCCAAGAGAAAAATGCAAAATGAATGACAGTTGCAAGATCTGTCAATAATCATAAAGGAAAGCAAGAAAACTTATCGGATAGGATATGTAAAAGATCGAGGCACGCATTGAACACAATGTTATCAAATACGTATTTTATACGTATTTAGCGTATTTGGTTGTTATGTAAATACCCCTTGGTGTGAGGGGTATACTTGTCTTTTGTAATGTCCCTTTCATATAAATAAGATTTATGGAGTCATGTGATACACATATGACATCCTTCTCTCTTCTCTCTCAACTCTAACCTAACCCTAACCCTAAAACCTCCATTGATTTCAACTTGGTATCAGAGCCATCTATCATCAAGACTTGCCGGAGCACTTTTAGAAGCAAACCAGAGGCAACCTTACGTCTGCCGATGTCATTAGGCCGTACGGCTGACGTCATCAACCGTATGGACATGGAGATCGAGGTCTGCTAAAACCTTCACCATTAGATAGATCATATTTTTCTCTGATTTTTGGTGATTGCTTAGGATTTTTTGGGGGTTTTCTTGGATTTTTTTTGCCCATTCTTCTTGAAATATTCAAGTTTATTGGTTTCTTGAACCAGCTTGTTTTTTAATCTTTGAGGGGTTATTTTTTTCCTTTGATTTGGTTCTCTACAAACCTAGGAAGATGTTGATTATGCCCATGACTCATTTGATTAAGGATGAAGTATTTTATGAGGATTCTCTCCTCCTCATATTACCGCCAGCTTCATTATTGGGCATTTTTGGCGTGCTACCTATACTTCCAGCAATAGTAACCTCTCATTTTACTTCTAAACCCTATTTCATCCTACCTATAGCCCATTTTACTGGTTATCTATGGGTCCTATCGTATTTTGGGCTATAGTTCTACCTATTTCAGGCCCTGATTGCTCTATTTTGCATCCATTCGTCGCTTATATTGGGCTTTAAGGCCTTTCTAAGGTTCTTGTATGAAGAGTGGAAGGATTTGTCCTCTTTGTGCTGCCCGTGAGGTTTTGCACCATTTCTTGGCTATCGGATCGGTTTTTTAGGCTTTGTTCTTGCCCAGAGTGTATTTCGTGGTACTCCATCGACTTGTGTCGTTATGGAAACTCTGCCACCTCCTCAGGACATTCCCTCAGGGTCCAATAGGAGCACGGATGCTACATCCAGTGGAACAGGAGGGTCTATGGTGCATCAATTGGCGTACGAGAACCCCGGATTGCAGATCACCTCAGTAAAACTTGACGGCAAGAACTAGTTGGAATGGGCACAGGTTGCCTGGTTGTTTATTGGAGGTCGCGGGAACGCCGGGAAGTAGGGCCAACTTACTGGGGATACAACTGCACCTGCCAAGACTGATCCTACGTATAGACAATGGGAGACCGATGACCTTACAGGTATGTCATGGCTCCTCAACTCTATGCAGCATGATATTAGCTGGAGCTTATTTATAAACACGGCTCAGGAGGTTTGGGAGACGACTAAGAAGACCTATTCCCGATAGCAGAACACTGGCCGGGCCTTCGAGTTGAAGTAGAGTATCTCCCGTTTCAGACAGAGGGAGAAGTCCCTTGCTGAGTACTACACCTCTCTCCGCAGCGTGTGGCCGGAGCTTGATTATTACTATTCATATCAGCCTCCATGCTCCGAGGATATTCTCCCGTATCAGCGACATGAGGAGAAGGGTAGGATCTTTGAGTTCTTCTCTGGACTCAATCCCTAGTATGAGCTTGCTCGGGTCCAGATCCTCAGTAGCAGGGTGGATCTTCCCTCTCTCAGTGAGGTCTATGCTTACCTTTAGAGTGAGAACCGGCAGATATCCCTCCAGGATGAGCATCCAGTTTCCGAGCGATCAGCGCTAGCCACCTTCTCTGCTCCTCCTGTCTCCCAGTTTCAGTAGTCTCAGAAGGGCCGCTCTTATCAGCCACCTGCTTCAGCCTCGTCATATGCTTCTATTGGTTCAACTTCTGGGAAGTCTTCTACTTGGGAGAGGCCCAAGAGTGACTACTGCAGTAAGCTTGGGCATGTGAGAGGCCGATGCTGGAAGCTCCATGGTCATCCCAGCCAGACAAGGTCTTCTGGTGCTCATACTGCCAGTCTGGATGCTCCTTTCCCTCGTGAAGAATTGCCACATGAGAGTAGAGTCATGCACTGATGCAGATTGGGTTGGTGCCAAGGATGACAGGAGATCTACATCAGCCTATTGCATCTTTGTAGGAGTCAACTTGGTTACCTGGAAGAGCAAGAAGCAACATGTAGTTGTCAGATCGGTGTAGAGGCAGAGTTTAGGGCAATGGCTCATGGCCTGTGTGAGATGCTCTGGCTGAAGATGTTGGTTGCTGAGCTTGGCTTTCCAGTTTTGGGGTCTGTGAGCTTGTATTGTGACAACAAGGCCGCTATCAGCATTGCTCACAATCTAGTACAACATGATCGGGCCAAACACATTGAAGTGGATCGCCACTTCATTAGGGAGAAGATTGTATCTGGAGAAGATTGTACCCCCTTTGTGAAGACTGATGAGCAAGTAAGGGATGTCTTCACCAAAGGAGTTCCCAGTTGTCAACTTCACAGCTGTTTATGCAAGTTGGGCATGAGAGATATCTATGCACCAACTTGAGGGGGAGTGTTATCAGATACGTATTTAGCGTATTTGGTTGTTCTATAAATACCCTTGGTGTGAGGGGTATACTTGTCTTTTGTAATGTTCAATATAAATAAGATTTATGGAGTCATGTGATACACATGACATCCTTCTATCTTCTCTCTCAACTCTAACCTAACCCTAACCCTAAAACCTCCATTGATTTCAACTCACAACGCCCTTTCTTCAATGCTACCAGGCTCATCATGCACACCTCCCATGATACAACAATCAGACCATCCAATTCCAATATTGTAATTGTTGGGTTAGTGGACTCGACTTGTGTTTTACCAAGAATATAAAGAGGAGAAAGAACAAAACTTGTCCCAAGAAAAAAAATCGAATAAAATTCTACTCTTCTAAGTGTCGGTTTTGAGTTTTTCTCCTACCTAGATAAGAGAGCAAAAATTTAAAGATGCCCAGAGTTCCACACCTTTTTGCCCTAATAAGAGCTCATCAAGGCAAAAAGGTAATACAAAGCGCAAGTCAATTATTAAAAAGTAGTAATGGAAATAATGCTTAAATGGTTAGAAGTAGAGAAATGGAAAGCTAAACAACTCTCTTAATAAGGGTGCAAATGTAATTAAAATAGTAAACGAAAAGCCATAAAAATTAATGCTAAAACGGTTAAAATTAGAAACATGATTTGTTATTTAATCCATTCAAAATGTATATAAAATTGGAATCACACTGCAAAAAATAAGTCACAAAGATTAGTGGATATCTAATCGACTTAAATTGTGTACAAAGATGACCACCTCACAAAAATTTCATTCAAATTTTTTGACAATATCATTGCTGCAAGAATAATTGTATAATAAGAGAAGTTATCTCCTTAGATCATATTTACATCAGTTTTATCTTGTGCTTTGCTGATTGCAGGTAATGTTTACAATTTATTTGCCTTTCCTTCAGAGTGCAATTTTTCTGGTATGAAATTTAGCCTCGACTTAGTGAAGATTATCAAGGAAGGTTCTGAAAGAGTTTTGGGAGGCTCACCATATTGCAGGTATAAGTTTTCTTGCAAATTTATATTGGGTATACAGTTTCTAAGTACGGTTATTTACTTTCTGCTTTCTCAAAAATACCAACCAAGGTTTTAAATTTTGATTTCCATGTATATTTCATGGAATATGTCAATTAGTATAGAAATACCATATAAGTTTTGGAAATTATGAAAACATCACATGAAATGGAAAAACATAAAAAAGATGTAATAAAATTTGAGGAATGATATAAAAGCACGAAAACATACTTATAGTTCCTCATACAATAACAACCATTTGGTTTGGGAAAAGCAAGATCAATAGTGTTAGGTACAACTTGGCATAGGTATTGGTGTTAGGGTGTACCCTTTATGTTATAAGGGACACCTTTGTATTGTAAGGGCATTCTTGTCCATGTAAAGTTCTTACATAAATAAGAAGTTTGGAGTCACATACTCTTCTTTTCTTCCCATATTTGCTCTCCTCTCTCTCTCTTGAAACACTAACCTTGAAACCCTAACCCTAAATTCAACTTGTTATCAGAGCCAAAGATCAAGATCGGAGTCTAAGATGAAGAGAATCTACAGGAGATCAAGAACGGGAGGTGCTGGTGTCATTGGGCTGTACGACTGACGTTAGCAACCGTACAGACACACATCCCAAGGTCGGCATCTGAGGTCACCACCCGCTGAAGAATGATTTTACGGAGTTTTTGGTTATTTTTGGGAATTTTTTTGAGTTGATCTTGTTGGAGTTTTGCTCAGTTTTCTAAAAAAAAGGTGAGAAATTGTTTTTCAGTTTAGCTCGTTTCTTGGATCTATAAGAGGGTTCTTGCCTGGATTTGTTGCTACGTTTTAGCCCTCTACATAATTTTTGATGTCATGAATCCAACCTTGTTGGATTCCTTGGAGTATTGAAGGTTTTGGAAGGAAAACTTCCCCCAATATTACCACCAACCCCTATAATAGGGTTTTTTGGCTATATTTTGGGTTCTCAGACCCACTCGTTCCTCTTTGTTGCCTCTTATCTGTCTTCCTGATCTTTTATGTGGTGCGTTTGGAAGATCCCATGAAGATGTTTGAGTTTTAGGTGATGGGTTGTTCTATGGTTTTAACCCTCTTTGATCTTGCTTACAAGCTGTGTTAGGCCTTTGTGTGTATACAACCCTCTTTTTTCTTTGGTTGCTTCTCTCATTTGTTGACATAGTTGAATTAGTGAATTAGGGTTTGATTTAGGTCTAGAGGTAGAGATGGAAGAGAAGAGAGAGAGAGAGAGGAAAGAGAAGTGGGAAAGGATGTCATATGATTAGATCACTATGACTCCATAAATCTTATTTATATAAAACCCAAATACAAAGACAAGTATACCCCTCTAGGGAGGTATTTACAGATATACCCCTCATGCATGAAAATACGTAAAGACGTATATGATAACACTCCCCCTCAAGTTGGTGCATAAATATCTTTCATGCCCAACTTGCACAAACACTTATGTAGTTGCCAACTAGGTACGCCTTTAGTGAAAATATCTGCAAGTTGTTCATCAGTCTTCACAAAAAGAGTGCATACTGCCCCAGAGACAATCTTCTCTCTAATGAAGTGGCAGTCCACCTTAATGTGCATGGCACGATCATGCTGAACAGGATTATGAGCACTGCTGATGGCGGCCTTGTTGTCGCAGTACAAGCTCACAGACCATGAAACTGAAAAGCCAAGTTTAGCGACCAACACCTTTAACCAAAGCATCTCACATAGACCATGAGCCATTGCCCCGAATTCGGCTTCAGCACTAGATCTAGCAACAACTGGTTGCTTCTTGCTCCTCCAAGTGACCAGATTGCCCCCAACAAGGGTGCAATACCCTGAAGTAGATCGTTGATCATCTTTGGCACCTGCCCAGTCTGCATCCGTATACGCCTCTATACGCATGTGGCCATTCTTCTCAAAAAGAAGACCTCTACCAGGAGCTGACTTGAGATACCTTAAGATCTTATGTGCGGCCTCTAGATGAACACCTCTAGGTGAGTGCATATACTGACTGATCACACTCACTACATAGGCAATATCTGGTCTGGTTAGAGAGAGATAGATCAGTCTCCCAACTAATCTCTGGAAGCTCCTTACATCCTGTAGTGGCTCACTACTGACATCGGCCAACTAGTGGTTCTGTTTTATAGGAGTTTCCACCGGCTTGGTACCCAACTTGCCTGAGTCCTTCAACAGATCTAAGATGTACTTCCTCTGAGATATGAAGATCCCTGATTTGATCTTACAATTTCAATACCTAGGAAGTACTTGAGAGATCCTAGATCCTTGGTTTCAAACTCCTCTGCTAACTGACGCTTCAGCGTTGCCACCTCTTCTGCATCATTCCCTGTGAAAATAATGTCATCAACATAAACAATGAGGGCAGTGGTGTGCTTCCCTCGATGCTTCACAAACAGAGTGTGATCTGCTTGACTCTGAGTGTAGCCCAGCTTCTTCACAGCTAGGGTGAACCTCTCAAACCATGCTCGTGGAGATTGCTTTAGCCCATAGAGGGCTTTCTTCAGTCGACACACCTTGCTACTATTCCCTGGTGGAGTGAATCCAGGAGGAGGCACCATGTAGACTTCTTCATGTAGGTCGCCATGAAGGAATGCATTCTTCACATCCAGCTGATGCAGAGGCCACATTTGATTTGCTGCCAGGGACAGCAGCACCCTAATGGAGTTCATTTTGGCCACTAGAGCAAAGGTCTCCACATAGTCAATCCCATAGGTCTGAGTGTACCCCTTGGCTACTAATCTTGCCTTGTACTTCTCAATTGACCCGTCTGCCTAGTATTTGACTGTGAACACCCATCTGCAACCCACAGGTTTCTTGCCTCTTGGCAAATCAACAAGTTCCCATGTCCCATTCTTGTCAGGAGCTCTCATTTCCTCTATCATAGCAGCTTTCCACCTTGGTTGAGCCAAACCTTCTGCCATAGAAGAAGGAATAGGAATGGTAGAAAGGGTATGTGACAAAAGCTTTATAGGAGGGAGATAAGGCATCATAGGAGACAAAGTGGCTCAAAGGATGCTGAGTGCAACTTCTGACTCCTTTTCGTAAAGCAATGGGAAGATCAGAAGCATCAGTAGAAGGAGAAATGATAGGTATAGAAGGAGAAGGATTACCTTGATCTGAGGATGGTACCACTGGTGCCGGATCCACTGTGACTCTCTTCCTTCTGTGATAGACTCGGAGCTCCTTCCGAGTACCAGGAGCACTGTCAATCACAGTAGCAGGTGGAGTAGTTTGAGGCCTCTCAAACTCGAGAGGGAGAAGAAAGTAATATAGCAGGAAGAGGAACATCACACCTCTCTTCACTACTACTCTCCCCCTGAAGAGAGGCGGAGAAAAAAGGTAGATCCTCATGAAATGTGACATCCATAGAAACAAATTTCTTTACGGTGGAGGGATGGTAACACTTATACCCTTTATGGTTATAAGAGTAACCCAGAAAGACACATTTAAGTGCCTTAGGATCGAGTTTGGTACGATGAGGACCGAGAATGTGCACATAGCATACACACCCAAAGATGCGAGGAGGAACTGCAAAGAGGGATGCATCGGGAGTAAGGACTTGTAGTGGAGACTTGAAGTTGAGAACACGAGAGGGCATTCTATTAGTCAAATAAGCGACAGTTAAAACAACATCCGACCAATAGGATTTGGGGACTTTGGAGCCGATCAGAAGAGATCGAGCAACCTCAGTCAGATGACGTATCTTTCTTTCAGCTACACCATTTTGTTGAGGGGTGTAGCTGCAAGAATTTTGGTGACAAATCCCATGGTCTAAAAAATACTGTTGGAGTCCCTCATAGATATACACTCCACCCTGGTCAGAACGAAGGACCTCGATGGAGGCACCAAACTGAGTTAGGATCATCTTATGAAAACCCTTAAAGATGGAATGAACCACATCTTTGGTTTTCATAGGATAAACCCAGGTGCATCTAATATGATCATCAACAAAAATAACAAAATAGCGGAAGCCAAAAATAGAAACCACAGGGGAAGGACCCCATACATCAGAATGCATAAGATCAAAAGAAATAGATGTTCGATTACCTCTTGAAGGATAAGTAGATCGACAGTGTTTTGAAAGCTCAAATGTCTCACAATGCAAGTCAGATAACAAAACAGAAACAAATAAAGCTGGAAATAAAAGTTTGAGATACTGAAATGAAACATGCCCCAGACGGGCATGCCAACATAAAACAGACTCTATGCTACTCCTACTACTAGGTGAGGACTGCAGTGCTATGAGCTCAGACGGTCGTCCATCAAGAAGGTACAGGCCACCAGCTTCATATCCAGTGCCAATCATCCTCCTCGTCTCGAGGTCCTGAAAGACACAGTATGAAGGAAAGAAAGTTACACTGCAATGCAATGATTTGGTAAGAGCACCAACAGATAAGAGATTAGAAGTAAAATTGGGCACATGTAAAACAGATGCAAGTGGAAGCTTAGGAGAGGGGAGAACAACCCCTTTCCCAGACACAGAAGATAAAGTGCCATCTGCAGTTCTAACTTTATCACGGCCAGAACAAATAGAATAGCTAGAAAATAAGGAAGACATGCCTGTCATGTGTTCCGAAGCCCCTGAATCAATGATCCATTTAGGACTGGAAGTGGGAATGGACACATGATGGGCAAGCCTAATGATACCTGTCTGTGCAAAGGATGAAGTAGCAGAAGGACCATCTAGCTGAGAGAGCAACCGACGAAGCCCTGCAAGCTCGGAAGCAGCCAAGGGACTAGTAGAAGCCAGTGGAGAGGAACTCTGATGCGGCTGGGTGAACGGAGTAGAGTTCTGAAGAGACGGATCTGCCGGTGATGCCAAAGTGTCCATGCTAGCAGAGTGGGCACCCGAAGATCCAGGCTGACTGAAGTGAGGAGGCCTGCCAAACAACACCCAGCACTTGTCCCGTATGTGACCTAACTTGCCATAGTGATCACATTTGGGCCTCTCCCTGGAGGGCTTCCCAGTAGTGGGAGGATGATACTACTGACCAGGAGAAGTATACTACTGGCTAGGAGAAGGATACTGCTGACCAGGAGAAGTATACTGCTGGCTAGGAGAAGGATACTGTTGGCTAGGAGAAGAAAAAGTCTTCGGCTTCTGAAAGCGTTGAGACTGGGAATTGGATCCACTATACGTAGATGTGACAAGAGCAGATTTCTCAGGAGGAGGATATGGTGCCATAGCACTACGTCTGCTCTCCTCACTCTGAATGTACGAGTACACCTCTGCTAGAGAAGGTAGACCAGATCGATTGCTCAGGAGCTGAACTCTAACCAACTCATACTCAGAGTTGAGTCCTGAAAGGAACTCAAAGATCCGACTCTTCTCCACATGTCTCTGATAGCTGTTGATGTTCTCAGAACCAGTCGGATGAAAGGCATGGTAGTGATCTAACTCCTCCCACATGCTTCTGAGAGTGGCAAAGTAATATGACAAAGATCTCTCCTCCTGGTGAAATCGAGAAATACTCTGCTTAAGCTGATAGGCGCGACCAACATTCTGTTGCTGAGAGTAAATCTTCCGAGTGGATTCCTAAATTTCATGAGCAGTTTGCATGAAGAGAAAGCCACGACTGATATGTGGTTGCATAGAGCTAACAAGCTAGGACATCACAGTGAGATTGTCCATCTCCCACTTAGCATAGGAAGGATCATCAGGTGAAGCAGGTTCAGTAATACGACCTGTCAAATAACCCATCTTACCACGGCCTCCTATGAATATCTTAGCGGCCTGTGACCACTCAAGATAATTTTTCCCATCCAATTTCACTGTAGTTATTTGCAATCCGGGGTTTTCCACGACCATCTGAGACACCATAGGTCCTCCAATCCCTCTGGAGGTGGCTTCCGTGCTCAATATAGATCTGGAAGGAGTATCCGGGATAATAGGTGGTACAATAGGTGGGATAGGATCTAATAGAGGAAGATTTGCAGCCATTTCCACCAAAAAAAACAACAACAAGGAAAGCCAAAGGAAAGCTAAATAGAGAAGCTATGCACACCTAAGAGCCAAGGCGGCACCATAGATCAAAAAAAGGTTTAACAAGACAAGGCAAGTGTCGAAATACCCAATTCGAACCTCCGGAATGTATCAAAAAAAGGGTTGTTGAGAGGCTATTAACACCGAAGAGCCATGGCAGCAACCTACGGATGGTTGGAAATACCATAGAGACAATAAAAACCATTTAACAAAGGTTTAGAGTGATGTTGGGGAGAAAAGAGACCCAATCGACAGTCCTATTGGGCTTAAAGTCGTTACCGGCGGTAACTATAGGGCAGAAAACTCGTCCCATGCTCTCCAAATCAGCATGAACCCATCCTTATGTGGTATGTACGTGAAGAGGATAAAAAAGGAATCAAAACGAAGTAATAAACCCCCCCAAAAAGGCCTTTAAGGCTCCAAGAACAAGGCTGGTTCGAAAACCTGATTTTTTTGAATTATATAGAAGAATGGATAAAAAACTATCCAAACAAATTGTAAAAAATCAGCAAAAATCACCAAAAAAGAGGATAAATCATACTCTATTAGGATCTTGAATTTCAGGTCGATCTGAGAACCTTGTCCGTACGACTGCTGACGTCAGCCGTACGGCTTTGATGACGTCATCGTCCTCTTGGCAGCCCTCTGATCTGTGTTCTTGTGAAAGAAATTAGGGTTGGCTCTGATACCAAGTTGAATTAGTGAATTAGGGTTTGATTCAGTTCTAGGGTTTCAAGGTAGAGATGGAAGAGAAGAGAGAGAGGAAAGAGAAGAGGGAAAGGATGTCATATGATTAAATCACTATGACTCCATAAATCTTATTTATATAAAACCCAAATACAAAGACAAGAATACCCCTCTAGGGAGGTATTTGCAGATATATCCCTCGTACATGAAAATACGTAAAGACGTATATGATAACAGACATTGGGTATCCATGTCGACTGGAGGTGGTACCGGAGGATCTACTGTGAGCTCGGAAGCGACCTCCAACAGTTCCAAAGGATCTGTAATGGCTCAAGTTGGCTTCGAAAACCCCGGAATACAAATCACCACAGTAAGGCTAGATGGAAAAGAACAAGGAAATAAATTTCACGAAATTATCGAAATATTTCGCGAAAGATTTCCATTTTCTAGGTTACCGACAGGAAAGAATACTTACGTCGAAATAATGTTAAATTTCCCGAAATATTTCCATTCATGTCGAAATATTTCGCTTGAACAGTAAATTTCGATCAATTGACAGTGTAAATATGTATTATTTCGGTCGAAATGTTTCAACATATATGGAAACATTGGAAACATTTCAATCATATGTACGAAACATCTCATTTGAGCTCAAAACCGCTATAAATCTCATATTTGATCCATTTAATCGCTTTCCATACATTTTGTTTATATAAAAGATCAATCCATTATAGATTTTTTGGTTCGTGGATTGATCGTGACGAAGAATCAAATCTCGTTTGGGAGTTTTTCAAATTCAAAATATACATAAGGATAAAATTTCTTGCTACAAATAAATAGGTTAGGTGTAAATTTATGAATCTATTATGCATTTACACTAGATTTGTGCACGGATTGAAGATCGTTTAGGGTTAAAATTTGGAATTTGGGAAAAACTCCAATACCCTAAACATCCATGATTGTGCATAAATTGAGTATATGTTGCATAACTTAGCCCGTTCTACACGTTGGTTGGGTTAAAAAAAATTAAAAAAATATTAACCTTATATTTTTTTTTCAAATAAAAATTAAACGTTCAAAAAATTAAATAAATATTATAAGTTAATAGTAAATAGGTTTTCTAAAATTACATATAATGTTAAGAAATTAATGTAAGTGAATAAGGATTTGTTAATATATTACTTTATGACTTTTTTATAATTAGCAATTAAATAATAGTTATATAATTAAATTAAACCTTGAATAATTAAAGATACTTGCCGCAACATATTATAGACCATTATGGTCATTCATTTCCACACTACATATGGTTTGAAAGCTTATGAGTGTGTTTTTATGCTTGTTTCATCATTTTCTAAACTTTCCACAAACATTTCCATAATATTTCCATCATTTCCGCATTATTTCCATCATTTCCACGAAAAATGTATTATTTCCACACTGGTCGAAATACTTCCACGAAATATTTCCATTTGTAGATTGGTCGAAATAAACCTCGAAACCGAAATTTATTTCCTTGGAAAAGAATGGTCTCAGGCAGCCCGGATGTTCATCGGTGGCTGAGGCAAGTTGGGCTACATTACTGAGAGAGTTGTTGAGCCCAAAACAGTCGATGACCCATCGTTTGAGAAGTGGGAGACCGAGAACCTCACAGTTATGTCTTAGCTCCTCAATTCTATGCAGCCCCACAGCAGTCGGGGTTTCTTGTTCCTGCGTACAGCCAAGGAAATCTGGGACATAGCATGTCAGACATATTCTCAGCAACAAAACTTGGCCTGGGCCTTCCAGCTTTGACAAAGTATCTTTCACCTTCAACAAGGGAACCGGCCCCTATCCGACTATTTTGCTACTACCATTCCTTTCATCCCGTGTGCACGGAAGATGGGCATCAACATCGGAAGCTTGTAGAGGAGACTCGGATTTTTGAGTTCCTAGTAGGGTTGACTTGAGTATTAGTTCGCTAGGATTCAGATCCTCTGTCGTGACTCTTTTCCCTCACCGGTCAGGTGTATTCTTATGTCCAGAGTGAGGAGACCCGACGTAGTGCCATGGCATCGACCCCAGTTTCAGATCGCTTTGCCCTTTTCTCTGCTTCCGTTGCGTAGCGTTTTTAGAAGAATTGGCATTTCACGCCTTCTTTTCCATCTTCTACATCACCCTCTGCTGGGAGATTCTCTGATCGAGAGAGGCCTAAGTGTGACTATTGTGGCCATCTTGGGCATGTTAAGGCCAAGTGTTGGGAATTGCATAGTTGTCCACTTTGCCCCAACTTCTCAGTGGCTTTTACGGCTCATAGCTTCACTACAGAGACTCTTGTAGGTGCACCTCCAGACACTCACATGGTCGTCTTTGCCTATGACTACTTAGGGCTCCTCTTTCTCCACTATGTCAGTTCAGCAAACCGAGATTGCAAACCTCCGGAGGTTCCTTGCCTAGCTCAAAGGTCCTTCTGCCACTCCTACCTCTTCATTTACCAAGTCAGGTACCACTCACACTGCCCATCATGTGTCTACTTCTCAGGCCAGTCCCACCTAGGTCATTGATTTAGGTGCCTCTGATCACATGACGGGTATGTCCTCCCTGTTTTCTTCTTATTCTATTTGCTCGGGTAGATATAAAGTTAAGGGTGCTGATGGTGCTCTATCCACTGTGGTTGGAAATGGACTATTAATCCCTCTTCCCAACTTTCCATATCTTCTGTTTTACATGTTCCCAAATTCACTTCAAATTTATTATCTGTTAGTGCCCTTACCAAACGCTTGAATTGTAGTGTTACATTCTTCACTTCCTCGCGTGTATTTCAGGGCCTAGATACAAGGATGACGATTGGTATTGGACATGAGGCGAATGGTCTCTTACCTCTTTGATGGACGACTTGTCGAGTAGTCATAGCAGCGACTCAGTTCAGAGTCTATTTTCTATTGGCATGCCCATCTTGGTCATGTTTCTTTCCAATATTTGAAACTCTTATTTCCTGCTTTGTTTAGTTATATTTGTATGTCTGAACTGCATTGTGAAACCTGTGAACTTGCTAAACATTGTCATTCATCTTATCCTTCGATGGGTAATCGTAGTTTATTTCCTTTTGATCTTGTACATTCTGATGTTTGGGGCCCTATTCCTGTTACTTCTTCTCTTGACTTTCGATATTTTTTAGCTTTGTCAATGTTCACACTAGGTGTACTTGGATCTATCTCATAAAAACCAAAGATGAGGTGTATTCCATCTTTCAAAATTTTCATAAAATGGTTCAGACTCAATTTGATGTCCCAATTAAGGTTCTCCGTACTGATCATGGGGTCGAATATATATATGGTGGTCTTCAACACTACCTATCTGAACACGAGATTCTTCATCAAAATTCCTGCAGTTACACCCCTCAACAAAATGGTGTCGCTTGGAAGGAAGAATCGTCTCCTGGAGGTAGCCCGGTCTCTCCTTCTTGCTAGTAATATGCCTAAGGTTTTTTGGCATGATGCAGTTCTTACTACTGCATTTCTTATTAATTGCAGGCTTTCACGCATCTTGCACTTTAAAACTCCTTATCATATCCTTAAACCCGATTGCTCTCTGTTTGCTGTAACTCCTCGTGTGTTTGGTTGTGTGTGCTATGTTCACATTCTAGGTCCCAACTGTATTAAGTTGGATCCCAAGGCTCTCAAGTACATCTTTTTTAGGTATTCCTCTTCCCACAAAGGGTACAAGTGTTTCCACCCCCCTTTTGGGAAGCGGTTTACCTCTATGGATGTCGCTTTTCACAAATCTACTTCCTTTTTTTTCTCCTGCCGCTCTTTAGGGAAAGACCATAAGTGATGAAGAGAGGCTTTCTTCTTCCAATGTTCCTCTTCCTGGTACTCCTTCACCTCCCACTCTGGTCGAGCCTGACTGATCTACTATGGGATTTGATGGTAGTTCTGGTGGTGCTGAAGGGGAACTTAAAAAGTCCATCGTAGAAGAGGGAAAACCACAGTTGATCCATACTTTGTGGTACCAGTTGTACCATCCTTGGATCTAGGTAATACTTTACCCTTTGAGCCTACTATACCTTTGTCTCCTGCTATTGATGATCTTCCTATTGCTCTTAGAAAGGGTACGAGGAGCTGTAGTCAACACCCTCTAAGCAACTTTGTTTTGTATGAGTCTTTGTCTCCATCCTATAGGGCCTTTGTTACCTCCCTCTCCACCATTCCTATACCTTCTTCAGTGGCAGAAGGGTTGAAGCATCCTAAGTGGAAGGATGCAATGCTTGAAGAAATAAGAGCCTTAGAGAAGAACAATACCTAGGAACTGGTTGACTTACCTGTGTGGGAAAAATGTTTGATCAATCCCACACAATCTTTGAGGAACGTCTGATTCGTATCTCGAGGTGGATTTGATGTTTTGGTTGAATCTTGAGCTTCTGGATCTGATCTTGCTCCTTGTCGCAGGCTCGCAGCTGACCGATTGATTCCTCCAAGGGTGGTGGTGTACCTATCAAAAACACCGACGCTTAAGTCAGTTTGTGTTTGTGGGATGACAGATAGAACACTCGAAATAAGAGATGATGGAAGAAGATCTCTAGATGAGATCTTTGTTTTCCTGGTTCTAACTATTTTTTCTCTCAGGGAGATGAAGTTTTTCAGCATATGAGGTAGTAGTCATTCTTTTTGATCTGGGGATCGATCCTCTTCTTGTCTTGGTTTTGTCAATATATATAGCTTCCCTAGGATTCCTTCTCTTGACTTCTTATTGGTCAGATCTAATTCAAAGGAATCTTGTCTGACATAATTCCCTCTTTCAGTTAGATCTGAACCTCCTTTCAGTTAGATCTTAACTGCCTCCCTTCAATTTATCTTTGGTGGGAGTTTTAATCATCAGCTAGATTTCCTATCATGTGTCATTCTTGTATTGATGATGACGTGTCGATAGTTTATTGGTTAGGGAGTTTTATTTACTCGTCTGCCGTCAAGTAGATGTTGGAACTTGCTGGGAAGGGTTGTATGCCTGACTGACAAGTTTGTTGCTGGGACTTGCCTGGAAGGGTTGCATGCCAACTCGACAAGTTTGTTGCCTAGACTTGCCTAGAAGGGTTACATGCCTGACCGACGAGTTTGTAGCTGAGATTTGCCGAGAACGATTGTATGTCTATCTAACGAGTCGTATTGCTGAGATTTGCCAGGAAGGGTTGCATGCCTAACTGACAAGTTTATTGCTGAGACTTGCCGGGAAGGGTTGCATGCCTCACCGACATGTTTGTTGCTGAAGCTGCCTGCTATTTCTCCATGCTAGCTGATATTTATCTGGGCAAATTCGTGTTTGTCTACAGATAAGTAGATGTCGGAACTTGTCGAGAAGGGTTTGAGTACTTGATGTCTTGAGAGCTCATTAATCTTGATAAGTGATAATTCGTGTCGCTCCTTGATACGCCTGACATAATGTGAGAAATGATGGGCGCAGCTCTCCAGTCACGACGATTCGGTATTTATGCTCATCTCTAGATGCCACATGTCACTCTCTCATCCACTATTTGTCGTTTGGTATTTGCCACGTGTCAACATCTGATGACCTGAAAAATATGGTACTCATATTACCAAGAGGGAAGAAACCAATGGGATGCATATGGGTGTATACTAGAAGTACAAAGTAGATGGGTCAGTAGAGAAGTACAAGGCTAGATTGGTAGCCAAAGGATATTCCCAAACTTATGGCATCGACTACATGGAGACATTTGCCTCAGTTGCGAAAATGAATTCTATGAGAGTGCATATCTCTTGCGACTAATCAGTCATGGCCTCTTCATCAGTTGGATGCCAAGAATGCTTTTCTTCATGGGGACATCAAAAAAGAAGTATACACGATTCCTCCAGGATTCCTTCCAGTTGGAGATGATAGGAGAGTTTGCAGATTAAAGAAGTCCTTGTATGGGCTAAAGCAGTCTCCCATAGCATGGTTTGAGAGGTTTACTAGGGCAGTGAAGAACCTGGATTACACTCAAAGCCAAGCAGATCATACCCTGTTCGTTAAGCATCAGGGGAGAGCACCACTGCTGAAGAGGTGGCAAAATTGAAGAAATACTTAGCAAGTGAGTTTGAAACAAAGGATCTGGGGCCTCTAAAATACTTTCTGGCATAGAAGTGGCTAGATCAAGACATGGGGTCTTCATTTCCTAGAGGAAGTATGTCGTAGATCTTCTTAAAGAGACATGAAAATTAGGGGCTAGACCTGTGGACACCCTTATAGAACAAAATCACAAGCTGGGAGAGGCAAATGGTGAGTTACTGAAGGATGTTGAGAGTTCTCAGCGACTGGGTGGCAGATTGATAGACCTCTCCTTGACCATGCCAAATATTGCATATGCTGTCAGTGTGATCAGCCAGTACATGCACTCACCCAGGGAGACTCACTTGGAGGCAGCCCACAGGATTTCGATGTATCTCAAATCCCTTGGTTGGGGACTTCTCTTCAAGCAGAATGGTGACATGAGAGTGGAGTCTTACACTGATTTAGATTGGGCAGGTGCCAAAGATGACAGATGATCCACATCTGGGTATTGCACCGTTGTTGGGGGCAACCTTGTGACATGGAGAAGCAAAAAGTAGCCAGTAGTTGCTCTGTCTAGTGCAGAAGTTGAGTTTTGAGCTATGGCTCATGGCTTATGACTGGCTCAGTGAGCCTGTGTTGTGACAACAAGGCGACAATTAGTATTGCCTATAATCCAGTTCAACATGATCGTGCAAAGCATATTGAAGTTGATAAACACTTCATTAGAAAGAAGATTGTGATTAGGGAAGTTTGTACTCCTTTTGTGAAGACTGAAGAACAGGTCGCGGATGTATTCACCAATGGAGTCCCTAGTCAGCAGTTATATATGTGTTTCAACAAGTTTGGCATGATACATATCTACGCACCAACTTGAGGGGGAGTGTTGTCAGGGTGTACCCTTTATGTTATAAGGGGACCCCTTTATATTGTAAGGGCATTCTTGTCCATGTAAAGTTTTTACATAAATAAGAAGTTTGGAGTCATGAGAGATACACATGCTCTTCTTTTGTTTCCATATTTGCTCTCTTCTTTCTCCTCCCTCTCTCTTTCTCTCTTGAAACATAACCCTAAATTCAAGAAACCCTCACCCTAAATTCAACTGGTATCGTTGGCTTAAACTTTAAGAGTCAAACCTATTAGTTTTTGTCATAGGGAGAAAGTCTCTCATCAGTTTTTGTTGCCAGGATCTATATATAGGGTGGGTGACCAACCCTAAGACAAACTTATTTTAATTTTTTTTTATAGAATTACTGAATAGAGAGAGCTATCTCCCTTTGTGTGAGTCAGGCCAACCGTAGTATACTTCTCTATTGCTAAACGTTGCTTTTAAAACCCGATACCATTCACGGGGTACCGCTCACAATTATTATTCACGTGTACTGTTCATAAGGGTGTGGTTGATGCTTGGGGTTTTACTCTTGTTCTGATTTGCTTCAGTTGGAATAAGGCATCGATGATGATGATGCACTTAAACATCACCTAAAGCGATTTCTATGCATGAATTGAGTTTAATAAATTTGATAACAATGAATTATTTTGTTTAATGTAAAAAATGAAGAAAATATATTACTAATATTTTACAAATTTTCAAATAAATTACAAAACTAGGAATATTGCATTTGATGATTATAGATCCATTGATCTGAACCATCTGGTGGATCCAAGACAGATCTATGGTCAAATAGCCATTCGTGCTAGGTTTACCATGTTTGCAGAAAAAAAATAAGGTTGAAACTTACCTTATAAAATCTTGATGATGATCTTTCAAGTCACAACTTGATGTGGACTATTGACAAACAAATTAAGTTGAGTGGGTTGTTTTGTTGGATTCTATGTACACCCACGTGGGGGTGTCTTAGTGGGCTGCGTTCCACTACCCCACATGGGGTTTATTCTCTATTGCTTATGGGTTAAGTGATGGGCCCACCCACTTAACCCACAATCTCTTTATTTCATGTTAGTGGGTTAAGTGGTGGGCCCCCACTTGACCCACACGATTTCGCCTTTACTTTTAGAAGGGGTTTCCCCTACTTTTAAATATTACTTATGGGAGATTGAATATTCACTTCAATCTCCCCATTCTCTCTCAAACCCTAATCTCTTATTCTCTCCCTAACCTCCATCATCTCTCTCTCTCAATCCTTATCAGAGCATGGTTACTCTAGGGCCTAAATCATTGTCCCCAAAAGTTTCCACGAAGATCTTATATGTGGGCATCCGAAGTCCGGGCAAGTTTTGAGCAAATCGCAGAGGGTCCTCCTGCGAAGTTCTTGGGTCTTTTCTGAAGCAAAGGAACCGGAGATCTATCATTCCTGGTGTATTGTCTGCTATCAGTCGTTAGAGGTCCACTCTATCCCCGTTCTTCCGGATTTTTTATCAGTTTTTCGGAGAACACGTATATCGAGGTTTTTTGGATTTTGATCTTCCTCGAGATTTGTGACATTTTGGGGCTCTCTACCCAAACCGCCCCTCTCATAGGGCCAGTAAGGTTCGACTGAAACTTATTTCAGAATTTTTGGATCATCGGATCTCCGGTTCAAAAAATCGGATCCCCGGCTCAGATTTCGAGTTTTTCATTTTCTTGAGATTCGTGCACTGCTTGGGCTCTCTACCCTAGCCGCACCTCCCTGTAGATTATCTGGGATCTACAAAGTCTCGTTTGAGAATTTTCTGATCGTCGGATCTCCAGTTCGAAAAAACGGATCCCCGGCTCAGATTTTGGGTTTTTTCTACCTCCAGATTCGTCCGTTGTTTGGGCTTTTTACCCTAACCGCACCTCCCTGTGGATTATCTGGGATCTACAGAGCTTCGTTTGGGATTTTTCTTACTGTCGGATCTCCGGTTTGAAAAATCGCAAAGCATTGTCGCACTATTTTTCCTCTTAGTGAAAATAAAAGTACTATTCCTTTCAATGTTGTGCATTCTGATGTGTGGGGTTCTGTCTCGGTGATGTCTTTATTTGGATTCCGATATTTTGTTACATTTGTTGATGATTTCAGTGGCTCTACATGGGTATATCTTATGAAGTCGAAAGATGAGGTTTCTTCTATTTTTCAGACCTTCCACAAGATGGTTACCACTCAGTTCAGTACCCCACTCAAAATTCTCCAATCTGATAATGGGGTGAGTACCTAGACGGGAGCCTTAGAGATTACTTTGCCTCTTATGGCATTGTACATCAAACTTCTTGTCCGTCGACTCCCCAACAAAATGGGAAAACTGAAAGAAAAAACCGTCACCTTCTCGAGGTTGAGCGTGCCCTTTGTCTTGGGATGCAGGTTCCAAAATCCTTTTGGTCTGAATCCATTCTTCTGGCTGCGTATCTCATCAATCGCATGCCCTCTCGCATTGTTGGCTTTCAGACCCCTTTTTGTCTGTCCTGCTTCCCGATAGTCAAGCCTTCATTGTTCCTCCCAAAGTCTTTGGGTGTGTTTGCTATGTGCATGTTCATCGTCACTCTCGTGACAAACTTGATGCACGGTCCTTGAGATGTATTTTCCTGGGGTATCCTTTTACTCAGAAGGGATACAAATGCTATCATCCGGGTTCGTGTCGACGTTTCACAGCTCTGGACGTCACCTTTGCTGAGCACGTTCCGTTCTTTGGCAGTAGGGTCACTCTTCAGGGGGAGTGTGACATTGTGGACGAGAGCCCTGTTCCCATGGCGGTTCTTGTACCTATCTCCACTCCTGTGCCTATGGTCTAATTTGTGTCTACTATTGACAATGACACTTCTACTACTGCAGCGGCAGATATACGAGTTTACGCCAGATCCAGGAAGAAAGGACAAGTCACTGATTCTGTACCTTCCAGTCTACCCTTGGATTCAGATCCAGGTATTGTTTCTACTCCTGCTTTAGTTCATGAGTCCTCAGAGACTCCTACTCCAGAGGAGGATCTATCCATTGCACTTCGTAAGGGTGTACGCACTTGCACCGAGCATCCTATCTCTCACTTCGTTTCTTACTAGTCATTGTCTCCATCTTATCAGACATTTGTTAGTACTCTGTTTCCTTGCCATCTACCATTGCAGATGCACTTAGTCACCCAAAGTGGAAATGGGCTATGATAGACGAAATGCAGGCTCATGAAAAAAACAAGACATGGGTTCTTGTTTCTTTACCCAGGGGGAAGAAACCAGTGGGGTGCAAGTGGGTCTTCACCGAAAAGCACAAGGCAGATGGTTCCATTGATACGTACAAAGCTCGGCTAGTTGCCAAGGGGTTCACCCAGACCTATGGGATAGATTACCAGGAGACATTTGCACCTGTAGCCAAGATGAACTCAATCAGGGTTCTACTGTCCTTGGATGCAAACTGGTCATGGCCTTTACATCAGCTGGATGTAAAGAACACTTTTCTACATGGGGACTTAACAGAGGAAGTTTGCATGAAAGTGCCACCAGGGTTGAAGCTTGCTGGAAGTGAAGACAGGGTGTGCAGACTGAAGAAAGCTTTATATGGGTTGAAGCAATCTCCTCGAGCTTGGTTTGAACGGTTCAGCAGTGCAGTGAGAAAGGTGGGCTACACACAGAGTCAGGCAGATCACACTCTGTTTGTGAAGCATCCACAGACCAGTACCACTGCATTGATCGTATATGTGGATGACATAGTCATTACGGGGAGTGACCTAATAGAGATCACAAGGCTCAAGGCCTTCTGGCCTTCTTGTCGTCTGAGTTTGAGATGAAAGATCTAGGACCATTGAGATACTTTCTAGGGATTGAGGTTGCCAGGTCATCGAGAGGCATCTTCATTTCATAGAGAAAGTATGTCCTAGACTTACTGAGCGAGACTAGGTATTTGGGTTCGCGACAAGCAGATACTCCTATTGATCAAAACCATCAGCTGAATTCCGACGGTACACTTCTAGGTGATCCTGCCTTATTTCAGCGATTGGTTGGCAGATTGATATATCTTGCCCATACACGGCCTGACATTGCTTATGCAGTAAGCGTCATTAGCCGATTCATGCATTCACCTCGGTCACCACATCTTGAGGTTGCACACAGAGTTCTTCGGTATCTCAAGAGGTCACTAGGTCGAGGCATATTGTTTGGAGTTCATGGCCACCTCGGGGTGGAAGCATACAGTGATGCAGATTGGGCAGGTGCAATGACCGATAGACGGTCTACATCATGTTATTGTACCTTGTTGGAGGCAACTTGGTGTCTTGGAGGAGTAAGAAACAACTAGTTGTCTCCCGATCCAGTACAGAGGCAGAGTTCCGCTCCATGGAGTGGTGAGCTCTCGTGGTTGAAGATCATGTTAGCAGAATTGGGAGATAAGGTGACATACTCAATGAGCCTCTAATTCGACAACAAAGTGGCCATTAGCATTGCTCACAACCCAGTTCAGCATGACAGGACTAAACACATCGAGGTTGATAGGCACTTCATCAAGGAGAAGCTTCAGCAGAGATTGATTTGTACATCAAGGAGAAGCTTTAGCAGGGATTGATTTGTACACCCTATGTAAGGACTCAGGAGCAGGTTGCCGATATACTTACCAAGGGAGTCAACAAGTCAATCCTGAATACATTGATAGCCAAGCTGGGCATGATGGATATCATCGCACCAGCTTGAGGGGGAGTGTTGGATTCTATGTACACCCACGTGGGGGTGTCTTAGTGGGCTGCGCTCCACTACCCCACGTGGGGTTTATTCTCTATTTCTTATGGGTTAAGTGATGGGCCCACCTACTTAACCCACAATCTCTTTATTTCATGTTAGTGGGTTAAGTGGTGGGCCCCCACTTCACCCACACGATTTCTCCTTTACTTATAGAAGGGGTTTCCCCTACTTATAAATATTACTTATGGAGATTGAATATTAACTTCAATCTCCCCATTCTCTCTCAAACCCTAACCTTTTCTTCTCTCCTTAACCTTCATCATCTCTCTCTCTCAAGCTTTAGCATATTGGTGACAACCTCAAACAACAACATGTTTTTGTTTGAAGGATGGGCTAAAAACAAATTTTCTTTTCTTTTCGCTTTCTAATTTTATTTTTAGGGTGCGTGTGTGTGTGCCTCGAGTTTGATATACACTGTAACAGTATTGGTGGTTGGTAGTATGTCATTTATGGGAATGTTACTCAGGTACTTCTAGATGGATCTAGCATCTGTGGTGGATATTTTAATTTTAGCGTGAATAGTGTGTTTATTGGGGTTGTGACCTTGGTGTATTTGGTTAACATAGTGAATGACTTTCTGTGTGTGAGTATAGTATTGTTTCATAAATTTCAAGTATGTGATGTTCACTGAACTTATTGTAACTCCTCCCCCTTTTAATTTGTGGGAAGCAGAGGGCGTTGGATGGTCTTGATTGACGCTGCAAAAGGATGTGCGACAGAACCACCAGATCTAGCTAGATTTCCAGCTGATTTTGTTGTTATCTCATTCTATAAGGTATCTACTTTTACAGGTTTTGGTTTTCCTCCAAACATAGTTATAAGAGATTGTCATTGGTATTTCGTCTTCATGTTGTTCTTGTGTAGATATTTGGCTATCCAACTGGACTTGGTGCTCTCATTGTCCGAAATGGTATGGAACTTCTTGTCAAACGTTTTTGTTTCATTTTTCAAATTATACTTGGATTGTTATTTTTAAAAGTTCATGCAACTCCATTGTTGATCCATATGTCCTTATTCGTTTGATGTTCTCTGTTAGATATTTAGGGTTTCATATAAAAGAGGGAGAGATAAGAATTGGGGAAGAGAGGAGTTGACGTCTTAAGCATGATGGCCTAGACGTGTTCCCCTATTTATATATTGAACCACTTAAAACATGAAGGAACATGTAATGACAATAATACCCCCCATACGTCCCATACATAAAACCCACTAAGAAACATAACATAATATCTAACACTCCCCCCCTCAAGCTGGAGAGTAAACATCATGCATCTCTAGCTTGGAACAAATAAGATCCAGATGAGCTTTGATAAGGCCTTTGTAAACACATCTGTTAACTGATCCTCTGTCTTCATATATGGAGTCGAAATGTCACCACACATCATTTTGTCTCGACAAAGTGACAATCTATCTCGATGTGCTTTGTCCGTTCATGAAACACCATAGTAGACGACACAAACCAATATCTCTTGAAATTTTTGAATATCGTAGAACATACCAAGGAATTGGTTAGAGGATGGATCATCATATTTTCCATACCCACTGTGGGGGAAAAATCTTGGATCTAACCCACACAATCCTCGAGGAATTGGATACACACTTTTGGTTGAGCTAACGAGCTAAGTAGGCTGAATGCTGTTGTTCCTCTGGGACTTGAAATAAAGGGGTTAGCTATGGACGCGGTTGCCGGTACCTTATTGTTCTTCTCCATGGTATTCTCGGCTTCAGCTACTCTCCTTGCCTTGAAAATTGCGCCAAGGGCGGGCGGTATACCTGTAGATAGCACTCCGACGCTCAAGTCAGCAATGAATCTAAGAAGGTTGTCGGTTACTCGCAGAGTTCACCGGAGAAGGAATAGGAATAGTGGAAAGGGATGTGACAAAGGCTTTATAGGAGGGAGACAAGGCATCATAGGAGACAAAATGGCTTAAAGGATGCTGAGTGCAACTCCTAATTGCTTTTCGTAAAGCAATGGGAAGATCAGAAGCATCAGTAGAAGAATAAATGACAGGTATAGAGGGGGAGGAACGATTACCTTGATCCGCGGATGGTACCACTGGTACTAGATCAGCTGTGGCTTTCTCCTTTTTACTATAGACTTTGAGCTCCTTCTGAGTGCCAGAGCACTATCAATTATAGTAGTAGGTGGAGTAGTCTGAGGCCTCTCAAACTCAAGAGAGGGAGGAGAGAGTAATATAGTAGAAAGAGGAACATTGCACCTCTCTTCACTACTATGCTCCCCCTGAAGAGAGGTGGAGGTGAAAAAAGATAGGTCCTCGCGAAAGGTGACATCAATGGACACAAACTTCTTCCCTGTGGAAGGATGGTAATACTTATACCCTTTGCGGGTAGACGAGTAACCCAGAAAGGCACATTTAAGCACTTTGGGATCTAGTTTGGTACGATGGGGACCGAGGATGTGAACATAGCATACACACCCAAAGATACGAGGAGGGACTGCAAATTTTGAAGCAGTAGGAGCAAGGACCTGTAGAGGAGACTTGAAGCACGAGATGGCATTTTGTTAGTCAAATAAGCAGCAGTCAGTACATCATCCGACCAATAGGATTTAGGGACTTCAGAGCCGATCAGAAGAGAGAGAGCTACCTCAGTCAAATGACGCATTTTTCTTTCAGCTACACCATTTTGTTGAGGAGTGTAGTTGCAAGAATTTTGGTGACAAATCCCATGGTCTAAAAAATACTGTTGGAGACCCCCATACATATATTCTCCACCCTGGTCAGAACGAAGGACCTTGATGGAGGCACCATATTGAGTTAGGATTATCTTATGAAAACCCTTAAAGATAGAATGAACCTCATCTTTGGTTTTCATTGGATAAACCAATGTGCACCTAGTATAGTCATCACCAAAAGTAACAAAATAGTGGAAGCCAAAGATAGAAATAACGTGGGTAGGACCCCACACATCAGAATGCACAAGATCAAAAGAAACAGAACTTCGATTACCTCTTGAAGGATAAGTAGATCAACAGTGTTTCGATAGTTCACATGTCTCACAAAGCAAGTCGGATAACAAAACAGAAACAAATAAAGCGGGAAATAATATTTTGAGATACTGAAAAGAGACATGCCCCAGACGGGCATGCAAACATAAAACATAGTCTATCCTACTCCTATTACTACTAGGAGATGACTGCAGTGCTGTGAGCTCAAAGGCCGTCTATCAAGAAGGTACAACCCGTCAGCCTCATGTCCAGTGCCAATTGTCCTCCTCGTCTCTAGGTCCTAAAAGATACGGTACGAAGGAAAGAAAGTCACACTGCAGTTCAAAGTTTTGGTAAGAGCACCAACCGATAATAGGTTAGATGAGAAATTTGGGACATGTAAACATATGCAAGTAGAAGCTGAGGAGAGGGGAGGACATCCCTTTCCCTGATACAGAAGATAATGTTCCATCCGCAGTTCTAAATTTATCTCGGCTAGAACAAATGGAATAATTGGAAAATAAAGAAGACATACCCATCATGTGCTCCGAAGCCCCTTTATCAATGATCTATGTAGGATTAGAAGGGGGAATGGACACATGATGGGCAGATTTGATGATATCTAACTGAGCAATTGAGGAGGTGGCAGAAGGACCATCCAGTTGTGAGAGCACCCTTCGAAGTCCTGCAAGCTCAGAAGCAACTAAAGGACCAGTAGAAGCGAGAGGAGAAGAACTCTGAAGAGATTGGCCCTGAGAGGATGCCGAAGTGTCCATGCTAGCAGAATGGGCACCAGAAGATCTGGACTAACCGGTGCGAGGAGCAGAAGACTGGGGGCGACCATGTAGCTTCTAGCAAGTCTCTCGCAAATGTCCAAGGCGACCACAGAAGTCACCCAAGGCGACCACAGAAGTCACACTTGGGCCTCTTCTTGGAGGAGGAAGGTCGGCCATGGAGTTGACAAGCCAAGACTAAACGGCGAGGTTCTTAGTTTCCCATTTCTCAAACATGGGATCATCCTCATCAGGTTCTTTAGTCCGTTCCGTGCAATGTCCTATCTTCCCACAGCTTCCAATGAACAACCGTGCGGCTCTAGCCCATTCTAAATAATTCGTCCCATTGAGTTTGATTGATGTGATTTGTAACTCGGGGTTCTTGTTATCAGATACGTATGTATTTACGTATTTTACATGTATTAAGGGTAGTATTGTGAATACATATAGGGGTATTTCTGTCAATGTAATGTTCTCCATATAAATAAGATTTATGAGGTCATGTGAGAATACACATGACATGTCTTTCCCTCTTCTCTCTTTGATCTTAAAGCTAACCCCTAACCCTAATTCACCAATTCAACTTGGTAGCAGAGCCTTCAATTGATCAATCGCCGGAGGAGATTATCGATGCTTCGCTGTACCGTAGGGTTGACATCATAGGCCATACGGACACACATCTTGAGGTTTGGACATGCAACTCGAGGTTTGTCAAGAACTCCTCCCTCTAATAGATCTTGATTTTTCGGGATTTTTGGTGATTTTTTGGGAATTTTTTGAGTTATTCTTGATGGTTTTAAGACCATTTTTCTTCAAAAAAAATGAAATCGTTTTTTCATACTAGTCGATTTTGCTTCTGATCTAGGGTTTCTTGGTCACTCCTAGTCCCTCTCAATCCTAGGAACCTATTGGATCCAACCCCATCCATTTTCATGGCCGATTGAAGTTTTTGGGTGGAAAACTTCCTCCCTCTATTAACGCCGATGCCTATTTTTGCCCTATTTGGGCTGTCGGTTTGGTACTACACCTCTTCCCTTGCTCCCATAAGATCCTCCATGGTAGTTTAAGATCTTTCATGGTAGTTCGAGAGCACCCTTTGCTATTTTAAGTTCTATGGGACGAGTTCTTTCCCAAATCAATACCGTTTGTACCCTATTTCAGCCCTATTGGACTCTCGGATGGGTCCCACATCTGTACAATCCTCTTCTTGGTTTTTTTTTCATGGTTTGGATTACTTATTTGAGGTTTTCGGCTATTGATATGATTCTACCATGGTCGTCGGGGACGAATAGTGCTTCTGCGAGTGATTCTGATGCTATCTGAAGGTCTGGTTGTGTGTATAAAGACCATCAGCTCTCTTTTTTGGTGATTTCTTCGTTTTTCTTGAGTGTAAATAGCCATGGAGATTACTCCACCTATCACAGGTACTCCCTCAAGATCCGATGTTAGCACGGAAATTGCCTTCAGAGGAGCTGGAGGGCCTATGGTGCAACAGTTGGTTTATGAGAACCCCGGATTGCAGATTACTTCGGTCAAGCTCAATGGACGAATTATTTGGAGTGGGCTCGAGCAGTTCGGCTGTTTATTGGCGGCCGTGGGAAGATGGGGCATTGCACAAGACGGACTAAAGGGCCAGATGAGGATGATCCCATGTATGAGAAATGGGATACCGAGAACCTCACAGTTCAGTCTTGGCTTCTCAATTCCATGGAGCCTCACATCAGTAGGGGTTATTTCTTCATGCGGATAGCCCAAGATATTTGGGAGACAACACAGAAAACCTACTCTCAGTAACAAAACACTAATAAAGCTAACCAGTTGAAGCAGAGCATCTCACGCCTTCGTCAGGGTGATAAGCCCCTCTCTGACTATTTTTCGACGCTACGGAGTACGTGGGAGGAGCTCGACTACTATCATTCCTACCATCCTCCTACACCGACTGAAGTGATCTAGTACCAGAAGCACGTTGAGGAGGGTAGAATATTTGAGTTCCTTTCCAGACTCAATCCTTCATATGAGCTGGCTAGGGTTCAGATTCTCAGTAGTCGGACCGCTCTGTCTACTCTCAGTGAGGTCTACTCATATGTACAAAGCGAGGAGAGCCACAGACTATCTCTCCAGGATGAGCTTCCAGTGCGCGAGCGATCAACACTTACTACATCCTCACCTACTCCTGATCAGTCTGCTCTTGCATCTGCTTCTCAGCCTCAGCAGAACAAGGCCCCACAGTTGGCTCCACAGTTCTCTGCCCCTTCTACTGGCCGACTATCCTCCTAAGGAAAGGCCTAAGTGCGACTTCTGTGGTCGACTTGGACATGTGAGAGCAACTTGCTTGTAATTGCATGGTCGTCCCCAGTTCTCTGCTCCTTGCTCTGCCCAGTCTGGAACTTCTGGTGCCCATTCTACCAGCATGGATGCTTCTGTGCCCCCTCAGAGCCAGACACTACACAGTCCTTCATCGATGACTGCTTCCGAGCTTGCAGACCATCGCCGATTGCTTTCACAGCTGGATGGTCCTTCTGCCACATCGACCTCATCCTTTGCTCAGTCAGGTATCATTAGACCTGTCCATCATGTGTCCACTCCTTCATTTAGTCTTACCTGGATCATTGATTCAGGGGCTTCAGAGCACATGACAGGTATGTCCTCTTTATTTTCCACCTATTCCATTTGTTCTGGCCGAGATAAAGTGAGAACCGCAGATGGCACCTTATCATCTGTATTTGGGAAAGGGGATATCCTCCCCTCTCCTACTCTTCCACTTTCATCTATCTTGCATGTTGCATGTGCCGAAATTTACTTCCAATCTTTTATTTGTGAGCAATTAACTAAATGATTGAACTGCAGTGTCACCTTTTTCCTTCTACTTGTGTCTTTCAGGACCTAGAGACGACGATGACGATTGGCACTGGACATGAGGCCGATGGCCTCTACCTTCTGGATGGATGCCTTCTTGAGCTGCAAGCATTGCAGTCTTTTTCTAGTAGTAGTAGTAGGATAGCTTTAGTTTTATGTTGGCATGCCCATCTGGGGCATGTCTCTTTTCAGTACATGAAATACTTATTTCCAGCTTTATTTGTTTCGGTTTTATTGTCTGATTTACATTGTGAGACTTGTGAGCTGTCTAAACATTGTCGCTATTCTTATCCCTTCAGAGGTAATCGCAGCTCTGTCTTTTTATCTTGTGAATTCTGATGTTTGGGGTCCTTCCCCTATTGTTTCTATTTTTGGCTTATGCTATTTTGTTACTTTTGTTGATGACTATACTCGGTGTACATGGGTTTATCTCATGAAAACCAAGGATGAGGTTCATTCCATCTTTAAAGGTTTTCATAAGATGATCCAAACCCAGTATGGTGCCTCCATCAAGGTCCTCCGTTCGGATCAAGGTGGAGAATACATGTATGGGAGTCTTCAACAGTATTTCTTAGATCCTGGGATTTGTCACCAAAATTCCTGCAGTTACACCCCTCAACAAAATGGTGTAGCTGAGAGGAAAATGCGTCATTTAACTGAGGTAATTCGATCTCTTTTGATTGGCGCCAATGTTCCTAAATCCTATTGGTCTGATGCTATGTTGACTACTGCCTATCTCACTAATAGAATGCCATCTCGTGTGCTTAAATTCAAGTCTCCTCTTCAGGTCCTTTCTCCTAGCTCTCCCTTATTTGCAATTCAACATCGCATCTTTGGGAGTGCATGTTGTGTACATATTCTGCGTCCCCATAGTACCAAACTTGATCCCAAAACGTTGAAGTGTGTTTTCCATGGTTATTCTTCTACCCATAAAGGGTACAAATGTTACCATCCATCATCCGGGAAGAAGTTTGGCTATGGATGTCACCTTCCGTGAGGAACTGTTTTTTTCTCCTCCGCCTCTATTCAAGGGGAGAATAATAGTGAAGAGAGGTGGAATGTTCCTCTTCCTACTATATCTCTATCACCTCCTCTAGTGTTTGAGGGGTCTTCACCTACTCCAACTACTAGTGTGATTGACAATGCTCCTGAGCTTCGAAGGACCTTAAAGTCTATAACAGAAGGGAGAAAGCTACGGCTGATCCAGTACTAGTCGTACTATCCTCGGATCCTGGTAATCCTCCTCTCTCTATTCCTGTCATTTTTCCTTCCATTGATGATTCTGATCTTTCTATTGCTTTGAGAAAAGGCACAAGGAGTTGTACTCAAGCATCCATTGAGCAACTTCGTTTCCTATGATGCCTTGTTTCCCTCGTACAAAGCCTTTGTCACTTCCGTTTCTACTATTCTTATTGTTGTAAATAAGGTTGTAACCAGTAGATAAAGGTTGTAGATAGAAGAGGGAAAAAGTGTAATGGAGGAGGAAGGTGGAGAAGGAGATTAGGGTTAGAGAGAGAAGTTGTGGGAAGAGGAGAGAATGAATAACAATTCATTCTCTCACACACTGTATATATATATATATAATGGGGAGAAACCCTACAAAAGAGAACACTATTCATGTGACACTATTCAAGTGGTACGATTCACGTGACACTATTCACACGACACTATTCATGTGAATAGTGAAAAACCCAAAAAAGGTCCCACGTGGGAAGTGGGATGCAACCCACTTGAGACACCCACGTGGGTGTATTACATAAACTCCAACACTCCCCCTCAAGCTGGTGCGAAGATATCCATCATGCCCAGCTTGCCAGTCAAGGTATAAAGAATAGACTTGTTTACCCCCTTTGTGAGTATGTCGGCAACCTGTTCCTGTGTTCTCACATACGGAGTACAAATCAATCCTTGTTGAAGTTTCTTTCTGATGAAGTGACGATCAACTTCAATATGCTTGGTCCTATCATGCTGGACTGGGTTGTGAGCAATGCTGATGGTAGCTTTGTTGTCACAGTAGAGGCTCATCGGCTCTGTCACCTGGAGTCCCAGTTCCTCAAGCATGGTCCTCAACCAAAGGAGTTTGCACACACCATGTGCCATAGAGCGAAATTTTGCATCTGCACTGGATCGAGCTACAGCTGGCTGTTTCTTGCTTCGCCAAGAGACAAGATTTCCTCCAACAAGGGTACAGTATCCTGACGTAGACCGACGATCAGTAACTGAACCTGCCCAATCTGCGTCAGTATATGCTTCTACTCTAAAGTGTCAATGTCGCCCGAACAGTATTCCACGACCCGGAGAGCCCTTGAGGTACCGAAGAACTCGATGAACTGCTTCAAGATGTGATGACTGTGGTGCATGCATAAACTGACTGATAACACTAACAGCGTAAGCAATATCCGGACGGGTTTGTGCCAAGTAGATCAGCCTGCCAACCATTCGCTGAAACGTAGCGACATCCTCAAGGGTGTCACCCTCCTCAGAATTCAGCCGATGGTTCTGAACAATTGGAGTCTCTGCTGGTTGAGCTCCCAACTACCCAGCCTCATCCAAAAGGTCCAATATATACTTCCGTTGAGAGATGAAGATGCCCTTCTGAGACCGAGCAACTTCAATTCCCAAGAAGTATTTCAGTGGCCCCAAATCCTTTGTCTCAACCTCCGAGGACAAGAAGGTCTTTAGCTGCTTTATCTCTTTAGGATCATTCCCAGTGATGACAATGTCATCAACATAGACAATCAGTGCCGTGGTACTAGTCTGCTGGTGCTTCACAAACAACCTGTGATCAGCCTGACTCTGCTTGTAGCCCACTCGTTTGATCGCACTGTTAAACCGCTTGAACCATGCCTTTGGAGATTGCTTTAGCCCATACAGGGATTTCCTTAACTTGCACACCTTGTCGTCACTTCCAGCAAGTGTCAACCCAGGTGGTAGTTTCATGTACACCTCTTCTGTCAGATCTCCATGCAGAAAGGCATTCTTCACATCTAGTTGATGCAATGGCTAGGATAGGTTGGCAGCTAAGGATAGAAGAACTCTGACTGAGTTCATCTTGGCCACAGCTGCAAAAGTCTCCTGATAGTCTATCCCATATGTCTGAGTGAATCCTTTGGCTACGAGTCGTGCCTTGTATCGTTCAACTGACCCGTCAGCTTTATGTTTCACTGTAAAGACCCATTTGCACCACACAGGTTTCTTTCCTCTGGGTAGTTGAAAAAGTTCCCATGTTTTGTTCTTCTCAAGAGCATGCATTTCATCCATCATAGCTTCTTTCCACTTTGGGTGACTAAGTGCGTCTGCAACACTGGAAGGCAAAGAAACAGAGGAGGCAATACTGACAAAATTCTGATATGACGGAGACAGAGACTGATATGAGACAAAATGTGAGTTAGGGTGTTCCGTACAAGTACGTACACCCTTCCGAAGTGCAATAGGGAGGTCAATATCAGTGCTCATATGATCATCAGAAGTAGGAGATGCATGTGGCTCAAGAACAGAAATAGGAACTGAGGCAGGGACAAAAGCAATACCTGGAACTGGATCCGAAGAGAGACTTGCAGATGTAGGTGTAGGGACAGTGGCTTGTCATTTCTTCTTGGTTCTGACATATACATGCACATCAGCTGCAGTAGTGGAAGTGTCATTGTCAATAGACTGAGGTCCCGGCATAGGAATAGAGACAGGCAGAGGGCTGGGGACATTCTCTTCTGCAACATCATGCTCCCCCTGAAGAGAGTTTTGCTCACCAAAGAAGGGGCTGGACTCATCGAAGGTGACATCCATAGAGATGAAGCGATGACGGGTAGCAGGATGATAACATTTGTACCCTTTCTGATTAGAGGGGTACCCCAAGAAGACGCACTTCAAGGCCCGCGGATCTAACTTGTCCATCGAAGAACAATGAATATGGACATAACAAACACACCCAAAGACCTTTGAAGGAACAACGAAAGATGGGCGGTCAGGAACCAGGAGAGATAGGGGAGTCTAAAATCCGAGAACCCGAGAGGGCATATGATTGATGAGGTAAGCAACAAGTAAGACAGACTCGGACCAATAGTGTTTAGGAACCTGCATGCCTAACCGGAGAGCACGCTCAACTTCAAGAAGGTGACGATTTTTTCTCTCAGTAGTCCCATTCTGTGGAGGTGTTGAAGGGCACGAGGTCTGATGAACAATGCCATGTGAAGCAAAGTAGGATTTCAAACCCCCATTTAGGTATTCCCCCCCATTGTCAGAGCGAAGAATCTTAAGAGTGGTATGGAACTGAGTGGTAACCATCTTATAGAACTCTTGGAAAATAGAGAATACAACATCTTTGGTTCGCATAAGGTACACCCAGCTACAACCACTAAAGTCATCTACAAAGGTAACAAAGTACCAATATCCAAACAAAGAAGTCATGGGCGCGGGGCCCCACACATCAGAATGCACAATAGAAAAAAGAGTAGTACTTTTATTCTCACTAATGGGAAAAACAGAACGACAATGTTTGGCCAGTTCACATGTTTCATAATGAAAGGGAACTACAGAAACAGAAGAGAAAGCAGGAAAGACACGCTTTAAGACTGACACGGGTACATGACCTAGCCAGTTATGCCAAAGCATTAACTGGTCTTTATTGACTCTACTACTACTACTACTACTACTACTGATGCTAAACTGGTGTGCAGATGCAGAAACCGAAGAATCTAGGATGTATAAGCCACCGTCCTCACGTCCACTGCCAGTCGTCCGTCTCGACTCCAGATCCTGAAACACACAGTGAGAAGGAAAAAACGTTACACTGTAGTTAAGACTTTTGGTAAGACTACTGAAGGATAGTAAATTAGCAGTGAATTGTGGAACATACAAAACAGAAGACAAAGAGAGAGCTGGTGTGGCATGAACATCCCATTTTCCAGAGATAGAGGAATAGGTGCCATCAGTTATCCGAACTTTGTCACGACCAAAGCAAATACCATAACTAGAGAAAACGGAGGACATACCAGTCATGTAATCAGATTCCCCTGAATCAATGATCCAAGAAGGGCTGGAAGGTACAGTAGAGGCGGGAAAAACAGTCCTAGTACCTGTGTGAGCAAATGGAGACGTAGAAGTGAAGGCCTGGCCATTGAGTTGGGCCATCATGCGGCGAAGTCGCTCAAGATCTATAGGAGAGAACGAGTCTGTCGCTAGAAGAGGTAGACACTGGTGGTGCGGTGTCCTGTGTGACTGAGCGCGCTGAGTGAGGTCCTTGTTTTGCTGATTGACGCTGACGGGAAGTCGGGGCCTGTCCTTGGGGAGTCCATGGAGCTTCCAGCAAGTGGCCTGGATATGGTCCATGCGATTGCAATGATCACACTTGGGTTTGGGTCGGTCCCCAGACTCCTTCGGACTGGATGTCTGGCCCTTTTGATTGGTAGCAGCCAGGGCAGAGTGGTCCTGAGTATCACTCCCACTGCAGAGTTGCATAGCAGAGCAGCGGCTGTCCTCCCCCTGAATGTAACCATAGACCTGTGCTAGAGAGGTAGGAGCAGGATCCTTACCAAGGATCTGAATGCGAGCTCCTTTAAAGCTCGGATGAAGGCCGGAGAGAAACTGGAAGATCCGGGAACGTTCAACCATCGCCCTGAAGGACTTGACGTCATCTGTGCACTTGGGGGAGTAACTCCGGTAGTGATCGATCTCCTCCCATTTGCTTCGAAGGGAAGCATAATATGTACCAAGCTTCATCTCCCCCTGACGAAGACAAGATATCTCTTGTTCTAGTTCATAGAGCTTGGCGAAATATCCCACCTGGGAGTATGTCTGAGATACGACATCCCAAACATCTTTGGCTGTTGGTAGGAACATAAACCCTTTGCTGATCTGTGTTTGCATTGAGTGAAGAAGCCAGGACATGACAGTTAGGTTCTCCATAACCCAAATCCGATGAGATTTGTCCTTCGGATCTGGTTCTTTAGTAGCACCTGTCAGATACACACTGTAGCCATGGCCCTCAATGTACATGAGAGCGGTAGTCTTCAATTCTAGGAAGTTGGTGCCATCGAGCTTCACAGTGGTGATGCAGAGCTGAGGGTTGTGATCTCTATGAGAGCCATGAGTCACAGGACGATCCTCAGAGGAAGGGCTAGAAATCACAGATGTGGCCTCGGGGGAACTCATCGGAGCAGGACTATCAAAAGTAGCAGGTAGTGTACCGGAGGCTCCCAGAAAATCGAAGCGAGGTCTAGATGACCCCTAAAGGCCCAATGAGTGGTGCGCCTAGGACAGGAGGGCCCAGAGGGGTTTGATTTTGAAAGAAAATCAGAACCCAAAAAGTAGCCGGGGGATCTGGGTGATTTTTAGAAACTAGGGTTCCGACGGTCAGAATTCATCGAATCAAGTTTCGAACTGTTCCACGAGTAGTGCTGAAGAGGGCGGCAAGGTCAGAGGGGCCTGTTGTTGCGCAAATATCACAAAAATCTAAAACCTAAATATCTGAAAATCAGGCCGATTTTTGGAAACTAAAGATCCGACAGTCGGAAAAATGCGATGCAACTTTCTGACAGTCCCTGGGTGAATACTGGAGGGGGCGGCTAGGGTAGAAAACCCTACTGTGGTGCGTATCTCAAGAAAAGAAAAAACCCAAAAATCCTCGAAAAGCGTGTTGGGCGGAAAAATGCTAGAGAAGCTTGAGAGGAAGACAAACTGGATCTCTGATGCGGCTGAGGGAAAAAACTAACCAGGAAATAGGAGCCTTTGGTGTTTTGCCTCAGGATTAATCCCTGGATAGCGCATGAATGGTCTTTGCGATTTCGTCAAAAGTTCTTGGCTCCGGATGCTCACATAACCGTCTTAGATCGGAATGAAGTCTCTAGGGGACAAAGACAGATGCCCTAGAGCTACCATGCCCTAATACCATGTACTAAATAAGGTTGTAACTAGTAGATAAAGGTTGTAGATAGAAGAGGAAAAAAGTGTAATGGAGGCGGAAGGTGGAGGAGATTAGGGTTAGAGAGAGAAGTTGTGGGAAGAGGAGAGAATGAATTGTTAATTCATTTTCTCTCATACACTGTATATATATATATATATGATGGGGAGAAACCCTACAAAAGAGAACACTATTCATGTGACACTATTCATGTGGTACTATTCATGCGACACTATTCACGTGAATAGTAAAAAATCCAAAAAAGGTCCCACGTGGGAAGTGGGACGCAGCCCACTTGAGACACCCACGTGGGTGTATTACATAAACAACAACACTTATTCCCTCTTCCGTGGCAGAAGGGTTGACACACCTTGAATGGAACGCTGCTATGATAGAAGAAATGAAGGCCTTGGACAAGAATAAAACATGGGAGCTTGTTGACTTGCCAAGAGGTAAGAAGCCTGTTGGATGCAGATGGGTCTTCACAGTGAAGTACAAGGCCGATGGCTCAGTGGAGAAATACAAGGCGAGACTGGTAGCCAAGGGATATACTTAGACCCATGGGATTGACTATGTGCAGACCTTTGCACCTGTAGCAAAGATGAACTCCATCAAGGTGTTGTTATCCCTAGCAGCAAACCAAGCATGGTCTTTGCATCAGTTGGATGTGAAGAATGCATTTCTTCATGGTGACTTGCATGAGGAAGTCTATATGGTACCTCCTCCTAGATTTACTTCACCAAGTGACAGTAACAAAGTGCGTCGTCTGAGGAAAGCCCTCTATGGGCTTAAGCAATCTTCGAGAGCATGGTTCGAGAGGTTCACCCTAGCAGTAAAGAAGCTGGGTTACACTCAGAGTCAAGCCGATGACACCCTATTTGTAAAGCACATAGGGAAGAGCACCATTGCCCTCATTGTCTATGTTGACGATATCATTCTTACGGGGAATGATGCAGAAGAGGTGGCTAAGCTGAAACGCCATCTAGCAGGGGAGTTTGAAACCAAGGATCTAGGACCTCTCAAGTACTTCTTGGGTATTGAAGTTGCAAGGTCCAGTTAAAGGATCTTCATCTCTCAACGGAAGTATGTCTTAGACCTGCTGAGAGATTCGGGCAAGTTGGGATCCAAGCCAGTGGAGACACCCATAGAGCAGATGCCAGTGGTGAGCCACTAGAGGATGTAGTGAGTTTTTAGAGACTAGTTGGGAGATTAATCTATTTCTCTCTAACTAGACCTGACATTGCCTATGCAGTGAGTGTCATCAATCAGTATATGCACACACCTAGAGACATTCATTTGGAAGAAGCACACAGGATCTTGAAGTACCTTAAGTCAGCACCTGGCCGAGGTCTTCTGTTAAAGAAGAATGGCCACATGCGAGTCGAGGCGTATACTGATGCAGACTGGGCAGGCGCCAAGGATGATAGGATATCTACTTCAGGTTATTGCACCTTTGTTGGGGGCAACCTAGTCACTTGGCGCAGCAAGAAGCAACCTATAGTTGCTAGATTTAGTGCAGAGGCAGAGATCAGGGCAATGGCCCATAGCGTATGTGAGATGCTCTGGCTGAAGACGTTAGTGGCTGAACTTGGCTTCCCCATCTCGGGTTCTGTGAGCTTGTACTGTGATAACAAGGCCGTTATCAGCATTGCCCACAACCCAGTTTAGCATGATCGAGCCAAGCACATTGAGATGGACCGTCGGTTCATCAGAGAGAAGATTGTATCTGGGGAAGTGTGTACTCCGTTTGTGAAGATAGATGAGCAAGTTGCTGATGTCTTCACAGGGAGTTCCCAGTTGGCAACTTCACAAGTGTTTATGCAAGTTGGGAATGAGAGATATCTATGCACCAACTTGAGGGGGAGTGCTATTAGGTACATATGTATTTACGTATTTTACATGTATTAGGGGTAGTATTGTGAATGCCTATAGGGGTATTTTTGTCAATGTAATGTTCTCCATATAAATAAGATTTATGAGGTCATGTGTATTCTGTATTCTCTCTCTTCCCTTTTTGATCTCAAACCTAACCCTAACCCTAATTTACCAATTCAACTGTTCTCATAAACCAACTGCTGCATCATAGGTTCTCCAGGTCCTCTAAAGGTGGCTTCCGTGCTCCAAATTGATCCTGAGGGATGTTCTGGGATAGGATCCGGGATAGGTGCAGTAGTAGTCATAGCAGATCAACAAGTAGATGTCGAAAAAGTAGCAAAGAAACACAGTGAAAGGTCTGGTTCACACAATCAGATCTCCAGGAAGCCTTAGAGATGCCTTGAGAGAGAGCGAACGAACCCGAAGAGCCATGGTCTTAAAACCAAGAAATCCCCCAAAAAAACCCTAAATCGAAGGGATCTAGTACTGGATTAAAAAACTAATTTTCACGATTTTTCGATGAAGAATGGTCTTAAAAGCATCAAGAACTCATCAAAAAATTCCTAAAAATCACAAAACAATCTTGTAAATTCGAGATCTATTAGAGGGAAGAGTTTCTGATAGACCTCGATATACGTGTCTAGACCTCGAGATGCGTGTGTAATGCTTATGATGTCAGCCGTACGGTCCAGTGATGCATCAGAAAATCTCTAGTGATCTCTAGTGGTTGATGGCTCTGATACCAAGTTGAATTAGTAAATTAGGGTTAGGGTTAGGTTTAGGATCAAGAAGAGAAGAGAGAGAATAGAGAGAAGAGAAAGAAGAGAAGGGGATGTCATGTGATTAGGTCACATGACTCCACCAAAATTATATTTTATATGGGAAACATTGCAAAAGACAAATATACCCCTCAAGGGGAGTATTTATAGAACTATCCCTAATACATGGAAATACGTATATGATAATACCAACTACTCTCCCCCTGAGGATCAGCATGGCTAGCATTGGAAAAATAGGGGGTCGATTCCAGGAAGGTGACGTCCATGGTAACAAATCTTTTCCTGTTTCTGTGTGGGAGGATGATAGCATTTGTACCCCTTAGCGGAAGAGGAGTGCCTGAGAAACACACATTTAAGGGATTTAGGGTCCAACTTTGTCCGATGAGGGCCAAGGATGTGGACGTAGCAAACACAGCTAAAGATTTTTGGAGGGATTGCGAAGGGAGTACTAGAGGGACGGAGAAACTGGAATGGAGTGCGAAACTGAAGAGACCGAGAGGGCATACGGTTTATGAGAAAGGCTGCAAGAAGCACTGCATCAGACCAGTAAGTTTTAGGAACATTGTACCACATAAGATGTCGAACCACTTCCAAGAGATGTTGATTTTTTCTTTTTGCCACCCCGTTTTGTTGTGGGGTGAACACACACGAATTTTGATGCTTCAATTCCATACTCTGCCAAATACAACTTCAACCCCCCATACATGTACTAACCCCCTTGGTCAGACCAGAGGATTTTTATACATTTCCCAAACTGAGTAAGAATCATTTTGTGGAAGCTTTTGAAGGTACAAAACACTTCATTTTTAGATTTCATGACAAAAATCCCTGTGCATCGAGAGAAATCATCCACAAAAGAGACAAAGTAACGATAGCCAAAAATGGAAGTAACATGGGATGGTCCCCAAACATCAGAATGAACCAAATCAAAGATAGCATTACTTTTATTACCCCTTGGTGGGAAAACAGAATGAGTGTGCTTGGACAGAGCACATACTTCACAATGAAGTTCAGACAATGACACAGATTTAAACAATGCAGGAAACAAAAGATGCAAAGGATGAACCTGTAGTAACATCCGTTGTAACACTATGGGCAGTGGATGATGCATGCGACAATGGTGGGGGGCGCCCAACGATATTCCAGAATTTCTCCTTGCTATGTCCCTTCTTCCCACATCCCTCACCTACATGAAGGCTCCAACATTTATCCTGGCTGTGGCCAAGGTCTCAAAAGGCTAGTTCAGGTACTGAGGCGGTTTGCCTCCAAAAGGCGAGGCGTTCTTACTGAGCAACGAACGTGATCTAACTCAAAATCAACATTCAGACCGGCAAGAAACTCATAGATTCGGCTCTGATCAACCAACTGGCGATAGGTCATACCATCTGTGGTACAGGTGGGAGTGAAGACTTGATAATAATCAACTTCTTCCCACATACTACGAAGCCTAGCTAAGTAATCGGCCAATGGCAAGTCTCCCTGACGGAGAGTAGCAATGCTCTGACGCAACTAATACACACGGGCGACGTTCTTCTGCTGATAATAGGTCTGGGCTGCAGAGTCCCAAATCTCCTTTGCAGTGGAGAGAAATAAAAATCCTCTGTTAATATGGGGTTCCATAGAGTTAAGGAGCCATGACATGACGGTCAAATTGCCTGACTCCCATTTCTCAAACTCGGGATGTCTCTGCAAGGGCTGGTAGACGGTCAGTAAAGTATCCTTGTTTCCCACAGCCACCAATGTACATCTTGGGAGCCCTAGACCATTCCAAGTAGTTTATTCCAGCCAACTTGGTGGTAGTAATTTGCAATTCTGGGTTTTCAAACGAAGTAGGAACCGAAACAGTAGACATGGGGTGGGGGGGGTGGGGAAAGACACATCCGACGCCCCGGATTGGGGGGGTGGGGAAAGACACATCCGACGCCCCGGATTCATTCATAGTGGACATATCCACGCCAAGAAACAATCAATCAGCAACAAATCAAAACTTGCTTTGATACCAAGTTGCAATTTAGGGTTCACACATAGAGAATAGGAGAGGAGAGAGGAGAGAGGAGAGGAGAGGAGAGAAGAGAGGATTGTTGGAGAGTGTTAACACTCCCACACGTCCCAATATTATTATTTATATCAATAGGGTAAGTGACTTACACCCACATTGCAAGATACACCCACCATACAACTTATATCATATATCATACTAGCAACACTTGCATCATCTAATAATTAGGTAGATTTCTTGTATATCATCTTTACTGTAAGTTTGTAACCAAACGAACATCATTGTCTTTTGGCCAAGCCATCTATGCTGGTGCTTCCTGCACTGGGGCCTACATGGTAATGATTCAAGGAATGCTTTTTTTGTGAGGATTACAACTCAAATGGATGGTCCAGATTTTTGCAACTTGTAATCCACCTCTCATTAGGCCAGAAATGTCAGAATAAGTGGATTACAAGTTGTCAAATTTTGGATAATATAAATATATATGGACTTGTATATATTATCCAGATTTTTTCAACTTGTAATCCACTATATATATAGTCTTTGTTTGCTACATAACAAGGAATACAAAAACCTATGTTTGTGAGATTTTCGTACAAACCCCGTGCAAATTATCACCCAATACTTCAATCCCCACAACATGTACTATGTAGACTGTAGATATGACCAAAGTAAGTCGAAGCAACTTAAGGGACTCAACAGTTGGTTATTAATCTTCTCAGCAATTTTCTCTTATATTTCATAGCTTTCTTGGAAGACTCGTTCTTTTTTCTTATTTTATAGGGAGCAAGTCATATTATGTATATCATCTTTGGATTTTCCTTCTTTGCGCTTTTTAGATGCCATTTTCTTTTATTTTTCTGATCCATAGGGTGAGTGTTATTTTGCCTGTGCCATCATTAGAAGATTTTCTATAAAGTATAAAAGAATTGTATTTTTAAAATAAATGTGCATTAGTACTTCATGTGTAATATTTTAGATGTTTGTTCTCCATAATGATTTGAGGTATTCAATTCATAGATTAGTAACTGCTTAATCTAATGCTCTAACACGCAATTAAGTTTCTTTGAATTTCTGGGATTTTATTTTTTGCTGTTTTCAGTCTTTTGTAGCTTTATGAAATGTTCAACTTTCTCTAAAATTGTGTTCATTTATGTAAAAACCACAGATGCGGCTGAGTTACTAAAGAAGACGTACTTCAGTGGAGGTTGGTATTTGTATTTTTTTTGGCATTAATATTTTCTGTTATCATTACTAGTTGGCTTCACCAGTGTAAGTTTTCCAGGTACCGTTGCTGCATCTATAGCTGACATGGACTTTTTTAAGAGAGGAGTGGTATTGAGGAATCATTTGAGGATGGAACCATATCATTCTTGAACATAGCTTCCATCCGACATGGGTTCAGAATAATCAATACTCTAACTATATCTGCAATAGCCCGGTATGTGGAAGATTGTCAGTTAAGAAAGGGTAAAACCTATATTACCCGGATATTTCAGCATGCATGTCATAACTGTATCGACACAATATAATACTAAAATCGGCACCGTATACTTCTTAGATAATTCTATGCTGCTAATTATTTGTTCCTGTTGTACTATTGTGTATTTTCTTAATACCCAGCATTTTCCTTAAAAAGATATAAAGACTATAGAGTGTTTTATAACAAATTTTACTTAGAATTTTAATTATATTTGACATGATGTGAATATTAACAGTGAAGAAACTAAAAAATTAAAGCATGGTATGAACATATTGGATAGGATATCCATATCTGTATCTGTATCTGTATCTGTATCGTGAATTTCGAGAAATGAAGAGTTATATCCCCGCGTCTCCATGTCTAGGCATCTCAGGGTAAAACATTTTTCCTAACCAAGAAAAACATGAAGAGCCCCACTTGTCTGGTAAATTTGCACTAGGTGTTTGTTTCTTTTATCATTTTTTGTTTGGTTATAATTTATATGCATTGGTATGGAGTCTTCAGATTTTGAGTTTTAAGCTAACTGCTAAGATGAACTAAAAGAGTGTGAACTTTTGTAGCTACACCTGACAGGAGTTAGAAGTGACTTTCCTTGGAAGCTACTTCTATCATTTGTAATTAACAAGGTATTTAATTTGACATTTCGTTGAAATTCAGGAAATATTTCCATTCAAGAGGAACCAATTGTAAACTTCGCATACATTGCTTTTCTGTGTGTATTTCGCAAAATAACCCTGGGAACCGGGGCCTGGCCATCCTTCGTTTGTGGTATTTCGAGAAACCATTGTTTATTTGAAAATATCTTGATGAAAATAAAATTTCAACAGAAATAATACAAACTCAGTTGTAAAATGGCAATATTTTGGTGAATGGTAAACTTCTATAGAAATATATCTTTATAATTTTTTTTACAAATATTCTAAAAATCTATAAAAATTTAAGAAATATTATAAATTATTTGTAGACAGAACTTGTAAATTACATATAATATTCATTCATTAGTAGACTACTAATGAATTATGATCAGTATTCCCTCACCACTACTCCCTTGCTTTTACGAACCCTTCTCACCAGCTTCATTCATATCTTACAGAAAAACAACAAAACTAAACCATCAAAAAAGGGAAAAAATAATATTTCTATTTATAAAACAAGGCAAAAACCCAAAATATAGTCACATACCTAAAAAACTCTCTAATGCTTTGATTTCTTTCTTGAGTTTGGTGAGGTTCCTCACAAGAAAACTATAAAATCTGAGCTCTCTATGAATATCAGAATTTTTCTCAAGCGAGGAAAATTAAGAATGAAAGTGCCTATCCTTGAGACAGGAAGATGATCCAAAGCTGCAAGGGCGGAATTATCAGTTGTTGTGGCACTAATGGCGGAGAGGGAGACCCACTGAAAGCAAGAGTAAACTTCTCGCACAAGCTCAACTTCAGAAAGAACTTCGTCACTCGATACTCCTCTCGTTGTCATCGCTGGATCTCTAGATCAGTAGTAGTAGCTGATATATGTTCAATTCATCAAGTATTCCCCGCATGCAGGCATAATATTCACCTAGACTTTTATCACCTTGCTGCATAACAGTTGATACATATTTAAAATTCTTCTCACCAGAATACATTTCCTAAATTATCTCCCATATTTCTTTTGCTTGGCCCAAAAATATCACATTTACACTTATTTGTGGATACATATTGTTCCACAACCAGGTCATGATCTGAGCATTTTCTTTTGAGTCCACTCTTCATAATTACTAGCTTTCCTTGAAGGCTGTTCTACAGTCAAATAATTGAGTTTCCCTCTAGCAACAAGGAAAACATATACAAATTTAGACCAAGGTACAAAATTACTCCCATTGAGTTTAATTGAAGTCATGTGAGACATATTTTATCAGAAGAAGATAACAGGTTCGGTTTAGATTCCATTACTAGCCAGAGTTGGAAAACTAAGATAGAGGTAAGTGAAAGCAAGAAGAAGTGAAGAAGTGAGAAGAAGAAGCAGAAGATGAAGGAATATGAGGAAAGAGAGTGTTCCCATCATATGAGAGCCCACTCACCTTATATTAGAAACATAAGAACCTTGAATGGACATAAAGACAAACATAAACAAGAAATTTAGAATAGACAAAACTACTCGTTAAGCACACAATATATATAATCTCTACAGTCTACACTCCCCTCAAGCTGGAGCATAGATGTCATACAAGCCCATCTTGCCCGAGATACTATGAAAGTGAGACTTGCCAATACCTATGGTAAAGTTATCAGCAAGTTGTTCTTCAGTCTTCAGAAAGGGAGTGTTAATCAAGCCGGAACGCAGCTTCTCTTTTATGAAATGTCGGTCCACCTCAATGTGTTTAGTTCGGTAATACTGAACGGGATTATGAGCAATACTGATGGCCGCCTTATTATCACAATACAAACTCATTGGCTCCTTGACAGGAAACCCCAGCTCTCCTAATAGAATCTGTAACCATAACAACTCACACAAACCATGTGCCATAGACCTAAACTCAGTCTCTGCACTCGATTTTGCAACAACAGACTATTTCTCTCTCCTCCAAGTGACAATATTGTCACCAACCAATGTGCAATACCCGAAGGTAGATTACCTGTCGGCGACAGAGCCAATCCAATCAGCATCAATGTAGGCCTCCACTCTTAAGTGAGCATGGCAAGCAAATAACACCCCTTTCCTTGGCGAGGACTTTAAGTTTTTGAGAATCCTGAAAATGGACTCAAGATGAGAAGTCCTGGGAGAGTGCAGGAACTAGCTGACAACACTTACAACATATGTTATTTCAGGTCGAGTAAAGGAGAGATATATGAGACGACCAACTAATCTCTGATATCTTTCGGCATCAATAAGGGGTTCTTCATCATTATCACTTAAGCGGTGATTTTGCTTAATTGGGGTGTCAATGGGTTTACTCTCAACATGCCAGTCTTCTTAAGTAAATCAAGGACATATTTCCTTTTGTGTGATGAAGATATCCTTCCTTGATCTAGCAACTTCAATCCATATGAAGTATTTCAATTGCCCCAGATCCTTGATCTCAAATTCGTTCGCTAACTTCCCTTTCAGCTGAGACATCTCTTCTAAGTCATCGCATGTCATAACTTTGTCATCAACATAAACAATGAGAGATGTTACCTTCCCTTCATTATGCTTAGTGAATAAGGTATGGTCGGCTTGACTCTACTTATACCCATACTTCACCATGGCACTGCTAAACCTTTCAAAGCAAGACCTCGGTGACTGCTTTAACCCATATAGAGCTTTCTTCAACTTACACACTTTACCTTTTGAGGTGGAAAATTTGAAGTCAAGAGGTAGTCTCATGTAGACTTCTTCTTTTAAGTCGCCATGCAGGAAGACATTTTTAACATCAAATTGTTGCAAAGGTCAGTTGGGATTGGTAGTGAGGGACAACAATACTCGAACCGAGTTCATTTTTGCAATGGGAGCAAATGTGTCCTGATAATCAACTCCATATGTCTGAGTATACCCCTTTGCAGCAAGACGGGCCTTATACCTTTCAACAGACCCATCTGGAAGGTGTTTCACTGTAAACATCCACTTGCATCCCACTAACTGCTTTCCCTTTGGCAACTCAACAAGTTCCCATGTGTTATTTTTATTAAATGCACACATCTCCTCACACATAGCTTCTCTCCACTTGGGGTGTGAGAGCGTCAGAAACACTGCGAGGCAAGGAAATCATAGGCAGGTTGAAATCAAAAGTATGACAACTAGAAGATAAGGAATCATAAGAAACAAAGTTGGAGATAGGATGTTGAAGAACTCCCTTTCGGACGACAATATGGAGATCTGATTCATTAAATGGAGGAGGAATGATAGGAGGATTACCTGGGTCAGAAGAGGTCTTTTGGCATGGCATAAGGGAGGTGGCATGTTCTCGATGTCGCCGGGAGTACACTTTCAAGACCTCACACTAGGCTCCACCTCAGCACTAGGTTTCCCCTCCAATGAACTCTAATATCATCAAGCATGGATGGAGAGACAGGAAGAGGAAGAACATAAGAAGACTTCTCTTCCAAATCTCAGAGCTTTGGCGTCAAGCTTGGAGCGGGCTGATTTAGAGAGGTGAACATAGCAAATACACTCAAAAATTCGTGGAGGAAGAGGGAATAAAGGAGTATGAGGAGAGAACCTCAATAGGGGATTTAAAACCTAGAATGCAAGGGGATGCGATTGATAAGAAAGGAGGCTGTAAGGACAGCATCAGACCAAGAAGTTTTGGAATGTTCATAGCAAACAAAAGAGGTTTGCGGTTTCAAGGAGGTGACAATATTTTCGTTCAGCCACCCCATATTGTTGTGGAGTTTCAATACAAAAGGTTTGGTGGATGATGCCATCCTCAGAAAGAAAGGAAGATAGACCGCTACACACGTATTCCCTGCCATTATCTGAATGAAGAATTTTAATCTTAGTGTCAAATTGGGTACATACCACCTGATGAACGACTTAAAGACAAAAAACTTCACTTTTAGCATTTAAGGGATACACCCAAGTAACACGGGAATGATCCTCAACAAAGGTCACAACATATTGAAAACCAAACAAAGAAGTCGTGGGAGAGGGTCGTCATACATCGGAATGGACAATCTCAAAAAGGGAATTACTCCGATTTCCACTAACAGGGTATGAGGTTTTACAATGTTTAACAAGCTCACAGGCTTCACAAAAAAGAGCGGAACAAGATACATATGATGAAAACTGGGGAAACATCCTTTTCAAAAGCAAAAAAGGAGGATGTCCCAAATGACGGTGCAGCTCCAACATGTTCTTTAAATCACTCTCTTTTGTAGTGGAGTGATGAGCATGTGATAGGGGATGAGGTGAGGAGTCGAACAGGTACATGCCACCTTCCTCACGACAACTGCCAATCATCATCTTCGTCTTCAGGTCTTGAAACACACAATAAGAAGGAAAATAGGTGACACTACAATTCAAATATTCTGTGATGCTACTAACAGGTAAGAGATTAGTAGCAAAATTTGGTACGTGAAGAATAGTAGAAAGACATACCCGTCATGTGTTCCGAAGCCCCTGAATCAATGATCCAAGGGGAACTAGAAGAGGATATGGACACATGATGGGTAGGTCTAATGTTACCTGACTGGGCAAAGGAGGTCAAAGGTGAGGCAGAATGACCATCCAGCTGACTCAGCAAGCGTCAGAGAACCGCAATCTCAGCAGTAGAAATACCAGCTGGAGCTACCAAAGGACTCGGCTGTGAATCCTGAAGAGGCACAGAAGCATCCAACTGAGCAGTATGAGCTCCAGAGGAGGGTGGCTGGCTAGGACGACCATGAAGCTTCCAACACCGATCTCGCATATGTCCCAGCTTACCACAATAATCACACTTGGGTCGTTCCCTCGTAGAAGACTTCCCGGAAGTCGTGCCAGTAGGAGCATAAGTCACAGCCGGAGAAGAAGGCTGAGAAGAGCGACCCCTCTGAGACTGCTGCTGATGAAAGGTAAGAGGAGCAGAAGAACTGGCAAGCGCTGATCGCTCGGAAACTGGATGCTCATCCTAGAGGGAACTCCGGCGACTCTCTTCGCTCTAAAGATATGCATATACCTCGCTGAGAGAGGGAAGATCCATCCTGCTGCTCAAGATCTGAACACGAGCAAGCTCATAAGATGGATGGAGTCCAGCAAGGAAATAAAAAATACGACCCTTCTCCATATACCGCTGGTAGGGAGCTATCTCTTCTGGATGAAGAGGCTGATAGGAATAGTAATGATCCAGCTCCTGCCACATGGTGCGAAGAGCGGTATAGTACTGAGAAAGGGATTTCTCCCCCTGTCGAAAGTGAGAGATACTCTGTCGCAACTGAAAAGCCCTACCGGCATTCTACTGTTCAGAGAAGGTCTTCCGTGTAATCTCCCAAACCTCTCGAGCTGTGCGCATGAATAAGAAACTTTGGCTGATGTCTGGCTCCATAGAGTTGAGCAGCCATGACATAACAGTAAGATCATCTGTCTCCCACTGACGATACAAAGGATTAGTCTTGGGAGGCTCAACTGTATCTCCCGTAGTATGGCCAAGTTTCCCATGGCCCCCAATGAACAGCCGTGCAGCCTGAGCCCAACGAAGGTAGTTCTTGCCATCTAACTTCACTGAGGTGATCTGTAAACTAGGGTTCTCATACGCCACGTGCTGCACCATAGGGCCTCCACTACCAGTGGGGGGAGTTTCTGTGCTCACTTCAGACATGGAAGGAGAAGCCAAGGAAGGCGGAGTGACCACAGGAGGTGGAGGATCTGCCATGACGAACTAGAGCCAACAAGACGATATCGGAGTATCGAAGAGTCACAAATAATCACTCGAAGCTCAGAATAAGGCTAAAGAACCATACCACAGAGCAAAAAACACATCACAGGAAAGCATATAGGGTCCACAATCATCTGAATAGGTCCTAATAGGCATTTTAGGACTCAATAATCCTCCCGAGTAATAAAAAACAAGACTAAAAGAAGAATGGGAACCAATTAACGCACATACGAACCCCGAAAGTAGGATATTAAGAACCAAATGGAGGAGGGAAGCAATGTACAAGAGTAATAAAGCTTCATAGGACTATCAAACCACTGGGAAAGAGGTTTAGAGTTCTTATGGGGGATTTTAGAGACCAACCGATGGTCAAAAAGACCCAAAACGACGCCGGCGGTAAGTACAGCAGATATAGAAGGTTCCACAACCTTCAATTCTTCGTGGATCTACTCGAGTAGACTATCCACATGTAGAGGAGGTTGGGGGGGACTAGATCGATGCAACAAACCCCCCCAAAAAGGTCATTAAGGGTTAAAAAAACCCGCTGGTTCGAAAACTGGTTTTTCGTGATTTTTCGAGGAAAATGGCTCGAAAACCCTTGAGATGGATCCAAAAAATTGTAAAAAAATAACCAAAAATCCTATAAAAAGGAGATCTAGCTAATGGTAAAGTTTGGGGAGAAAAGGAGGAGACCTGTCCGTACGATGCTGATGTCAGCCTATGGCCTGGATGACGTCATCACCTTCCTGGATGAAGTCGGAGAAGAAACCCTTCTATCAGCCTTGCAACCTTGCTCTGATACCAAGTTGAATTATAGAATTAGGGTTCCACAGTATGAGAGGGAGAGAGAGAGAGAAAGAGAAAAGAGAGAAGAGGGAGAAATGGATGTCTATTGTGCTAAGGTCACAATGACTCCATAAATGTTATTTATATAAAAAAGAAAAGACAAGTATGTCCCTCAAGGGGAGTAATTACAATACTACCCCTAGAACATAGAAATATGTATAAAATACGCATCTGATAACACTGCTCTAATACCAAGTTGGAAGACTAAGATGGAGGTAAGTGAAAACAAGAAGTGAAGAAGAGAGAAGAAGAAGAGGAAAATGAAGGAATATGAGAAAAGAGAGTGTTCCCGTTGTATGAGAGCCCACTCACCTTATATTAGAAATATAAGAAGCCTGAATGGCCATAAATGCCCTTTCAAGGAGGAATAAAGACAAACATAAGGAAAAAACTTAGAAAAGACAAAACTACCCCTTAAGTCCACAGTACATACAATCTAGGGAAAATTACTTTTATGTCTTTTTATGAAAATACTGACCATTCAGTCCCCTATACAAAACTACGGACACATTAATTAAAACGTTGGCCCATTAAGGCCCTTTTTAAAGTTGTCGTCCAAATTTTTCTTTAATGCCCATATTACCCTCCAGCCAGCGTCAGTTTGATTTGAGTTTTGGTTGACGCACAGTACCGTACGTCAGCCTCATCTTCTCTCTTCATTCACTTTTCCTCCACCTTCCCTCATATTTCCCTCCATTTCCTCTACAGCTTGTCTAGTTTCTATGCAGCTCGTTATCTTCATTGACTCTTCACAGCTTGTCTATGCTCGTTGAAGAAGATTGAGTAGGACGAAAGCAAGTACATCGATGCTTCGTTGAAGAAGATTGACTCTACAGCTCGTCTATGCTTTTTCGGTGAAAACAAACCTTTCATTTCTTTGTATTTCCTGTATGCAGTTCGTTTATCCTCCGCTAATTGAAGAAGGTTAAGTAGGAAGAAAGTGACGCCGGTTTTAAAGATCTTAGTACATTCAACAAGTTCTTTTGTGAAGAAGGAAGAAGGTGAAGAAAGAAGGTGAAAAAGGAAAAGGTGAAGAAGCTCTTCAAGGAAAAGCTCTAGCTATTTCTGTCATTTCTCTTTCCAATACTTTCTCCATTCCTATAAGCACTATAACTTTCATTTTCGTTAAGCTGGAATCGTCTTTCAAGTTTGAGTATTGATTTTCAATAAATTGGTTGAACCAGTACCATTTTCACCAAGGGGTTGTTTGTTAAACTAAAATTTCAGCACTTATAACTGAATTTCAATGTTTTCAGATATTTGTGAAAATCAGATGTGTTTGGTTCCGAAAAAAATAAGGGCTGAATGGCTAAAATGACTGAAAGTTCCGGTGATTTTTTTCAGTCACCTGGTGCATACTTATCACTTATTAAGCGATTAATCACTGAACGCGCTAAGTGATTTGCGTTTATGAAATATTTCATTTCCGCCGAAAATGTGCCTCAAAACATTTAGCAATGACAACATTGCCCTTACAGATATATAAAACATCTTCAATGAACCTTTTTTCCATGGTCTCCTCCTCCTCTTCAACTTCAACGAAGAAGCAGAGCCTCCCGACTTCGATTTCAACGGTCACAGGTACGTACCTCGGCTTAGCTCCTCCTCTTCGCACATCCCTTCTTCTCCTTCTTTAGGAAAACCCCTAGATTAGGGTTTTGCAGATTTCTACCAAACCCTAACGTTTTTTAAACCGATTTGCATAATCACCTAGCCTGATTCGATATTTATAAACATTGGATTGAAGTTGTTTTCATAGGTTAATTTGAACCGTGGAATTTGAGCAATACTGAACATTATTTGTGGTACAAATATCCAAAGGTTTGAAATCGCTAATCAGGATGTTGTTTGGTATGTAGGCTGTTTTTGGGATGTTGTCATGTAGGTCCAAAAATCTGAGACGTGTTGCATTGTTTTGAGTTGGTGATGCATTGAGACAATGAAGTTGTTATGCATATTCTTTGAATCTAGTGCTCTAATAACAAAAGAAAGTGTAGAAATTGATTTTCTTTTCACGAGGAAGGTGGTTTATTTACTTTCAGATGTTTTGGGTTATCAAAAAGTGATGGATGTGTCATAACTACCTCTTCTTCTTACTATTTTCCTCTAAATCCAGAAAGTAGACATTACATGCACGATTCATAGAATCATATTGATAAATTACTAAAATCATACCTGAGCATGCCATGAATTTTGGTAAAGAGATCATAGCATGTCCATCCATATATCCGCACGATATGTAGGTCCCTAGGGCTAAACCTCAACTTTTCTTTTGCCTGGGTTGTCACCTGTTTGCTACCTAGGGTTTGAACATGATCAACTATTTCCAAAAGGTGTTAGAGAACTAGATCTATTATTTTTTTTAAAAGGAATATACCACTGAACCAGATCCGCCATGTAGTTTCCCTCTTATAACTCCTCTTGAGGTCAAATGAGATTGCCACCAACTCTCATAGGAGTGCCAGAAAGTCCTTTAAAGCATGGTTGGATCCGCATTTCCCCATTGCATGATCGTGAGAGTTCTCCAAATAATCTTTAATATATGCGTATCTGAGCATCAACTTCTATTAGGAAGTGCAGGGTAGTAAGATAGCAGAGGGGCTTCTTATCTATTGGAAAAAATAGAGAGAGAATAGGGTTCTTGTCAAGAGTATTCAAAATCTGGATGTTTTTGTTCATTTTCTACTTATAGTTTGATATTTAGGCATGAAACCGAGGTAAATTTCTGTCCATCCCAAATGGTGGATCCTTGTGAATTCCAACCAGACAAGTTTTCTTCTTGTATTTTTCTTTAAGGATATTGAACGAATACTCAGGTTCAACACCATCATTTACTCGGGCTTTATTGAAGTAACGCTAGTTTTTTTATTCCAAGAATCCGTCCAACTTGAGGTTTTTACACCTTGGATGACAGGATTAAATCTTGGGAGAATGTTAGTGTGCCAAAGAATTGTAGAAATTGTGCTTAGGAAATGAATGTTCATTAAGGAATATAGCTTCATGGTAATTTCAGATTGAGTTGGAAAATTCATTTTCTTGTTGACGTAAATACTCATTGCTAGCTACACTTCCCAGGGAATTTCAGCATACTAGAGCATTCAAAACTACTCTTACGAACATTCATATACTTATTCTTCTACTTCATCACGACACATATGATGGGCCTTGGTTGACATGGAAAATTACTCTTTCTTTGTTAACTATGAACCACATCCACAACTAATAGAAAATACAATTGACAGTCATCATTTGGAAGAGAATTTAGAGAAGCCAAGGTGTAAGTATATTTTCTCATGTTCCATGAATCCAAGGTGCTCCCATTTGAATGATTTTTGACATAAAAAAAAGGTTCGGGCTCCGTTGACAGCCCTAAAAATGACAGGATTCTGTACAGGACACAATATGAGCCACGTGGCACACTCTTAGAGGACTCTAACCGTATGGATATTTGTCCAATCCCTTGGTTGACCTACAAATCAAAATCAGCCTGATTAGTGGTTTATAGGCGTTGGATTTTTGTACCTTAAATACTGCTCAAATTCCCACAGTTGAGATCACCCATGAAAATAAGTCCAATCCAAAGCCTATAAATCACTAATCATGCTGATTTTTGGTTTGTAGGCCCACCTAGGGATTGGCCAAATATCCATACGGTCAGAGTCGTGTAATAGTGTGCCACGTGGCTTATATTGTGTCCTGTACAGAGAATCCTGTCATTTTAGGGCTGTCGACAGAGCCTGACCCAAAAAAAAAATCTACCTTTATGTTTGTGGTAAAAAATATATCTCCTAATGGTGCTTCTTCCTTTTCATTCTTAAAAAAAAAAATTTTGGGTTACTTATAATCAGTTTATTTTTCAGATTAATGTTCATATTTGGCTTTTATGGGTCTCTATGCAGTACATTTTTGGCCCATTCCTAGGTGGACATATATACAAAAATCAACTTGATTGGTGAGTTTTAACTGTTGGATTTGATTCTTTTTCATGGGTTGATTCTCTTGGTCACGGACTTATCACCAATGTGCATTTGAGCCATGTGGCACACTCTTATAGTTCACTGGCCGTTTGGCCCATTCCCATGTGGACCTATATACCAAAAATCAGCTTGATCAGTTTTATCGCCAAGTCTTAGACATAACCAACATCTATTTCTAACAGTTGGATGGATTTGAGTGCCGAATGCACCCATACGTTTATTTGTGTACACTGTTGTGGAGTGCCATTGGCACGGGTCATCCCCTAGTTTTATTATAAAATATGCTTGAATAAATAGTTAACATATTTGTTAATATTATTATATTGCAGAAATATCTAAATGCAAAACAATTTCATCATAAATCATTGCTTCATGCGGATGAGTTGGCAACATTATTTGATGGGGTGCTAACGACTGGTTCAGAGAGTTGGTTTTTACATAGGGAAGGGATGCCTAATGAGTCTAATGTATCGCCACATCAATCTGAAATGAACATTCTCCTTGTTAAATTTGCGAGATCAACACATATGGGCCATTTGGACAAGCTCAACAAATGTTTGTCAAATTTGCGAGATCAAATCGCAAACCAACTTGTTTGAGGAGGCTTGAGATGTTTTGTTTATCTACTATCGTTTGAGATCATGTATTTTGAGTCCGTTAGATGGTTAGCAAAATGGTTATAAGGGCAAATCTGTCAAATAGCCAATTTTCAGACATTCTGGTTTATGTTTACCAAACAGACTTAACACTTAATTTTCAGATATCATGACTATTTTAGCCAGTTTATCAAACAGACTTAACACTTAAACTTCAGTACTTTATATTCAGCACTTTAAGCTTTCAGAACTTAATTCAGATTTCAGTGATAAGTTTTCAGTTTAACAAACGCAGCCTAAATTGGTTTAGTCAGTACCATTTTCACTAAGAGGGAGATGAAATTGTGAAAGAAAACAATTTTGGATGTGCGCCCATGTTAACGCAAGCACGATGTCACATTTAATTGGGAAAACTATCTCCCTTTCAATTGCTTGACAAAAATCTTTTTCACATGACACCCAAACCTGACTACTGCCAACCCGTCACCTATTCAAAGGTTTAAAAACTCGCTGACCCCCTGCTCTTTAATCTTGGCTTACAAAAATAGCCTCTACACCTTGTGCTTTCCCCCACTCATTTTCATTGTTATATCCACCATTGAAGCTTCAACTACTCCAACCTTTGCTGGTATTGAACCAATATTTAAAGAAAACAAAGTTACCAAAGAATGACAACTCTTGGCATAATATCATTCAGGTGTATGGTCCGTTTTTCTAGGAATGCAAATAATGAGAAACCAAGTGGTGCAATGCTATCCTAAAGTAATTGAACAAAAGAATTCAATCCAAGTTTATGGAGAAAATGATATGTATTAGTTTAACCAGTTCAACCATTACTCAACTATTTTAGTGAAAATGGTACTGGTTCAACCAGTTTATTGAAGATGGTATTGGTTCAACCAGTTTAATGAAAATAGTACCGAGAGAGAGAGAGAGAGAGAGAGAGAGAGAGAGAGAGACCACCTCTTCGTCATCTCGTTCTCCTCTGTTATCACTCACAGATGAAAATAGGATTTGAAAACATTTTAAATTTTGTTGAATTTCTTCAACCGGGGTTTTAGCGCACCGAAAACGAAGTTAACTTCGCTGGCGAAAAAGTGAGGGCATTTTCGAACAAAACACAATTTTATCACACGTGAGAGCAATAAAAAGACTTTTGTGTCTTGCAATTGAAAAAAACAAGACTGTTTGGACATATATTTTTCTACAGGTTTTTTAGCCTAACATGCTGTACACTACGGTCTTTATGGTAATTCTCCGTATAATCTATACAGCTACTAGATCACAAACACCTATACTCAGTCTAGAAAGCTTGCAATTCTCCCTAGATACCTGTGATATACATTGGAAAGCCTAGGATAGAAATCTAAACATATGCATTATTCTCTGGAGAGCTTTAGAGAGAACTCTGAACACTTGCGATTTGCTCAAGAAAGTCCTGAGAGAAACTGATACCTGCAATTTACTCACGGTGGACCGTGAGAAACGTGTCCCGAAGACCTCGAAAAATGTGTCATACCAATCTTGGGTAACGTGTCGTAGCAGCCACCAAGAAACGTGTACTATGACCTTGAGAAACGCATCGCAACCACCTTGGAAACGTGTCTATGGAAGGGGAATAGTTTGAAGGACATGTTTCAGAGTGAGGGGTGGCACAGATAGAAGGGAATTGACTCCACAGCCTAGAGAGGTAGAGGAGTTGGTGAGCTTTTGCGATTTATATTGGCATACTTAATCCTATTTGAGAATCTTCAAGATGGTTGATGGGGACAATAAGTTTACAACCCTCTACCATGCCATATAACTCATGAAGGATAAGGCGAAAGTAGTGGCCATTCACTCTTATCTAGGATACCTGAAGACCATTGAAGAGAGATGGATGAAGCAGCTAGCACACCTCCTTCACAAGACTAGTATGTTTTGTTTTTGTATCTTACTATGGACATTCAAATTGTTTCACTTTGTAAAAGCATTTCCTTAAGGGGCCTTTAGGTAAATTTCACCTCTGCGTTTTTTCTTTTGGCAATTGATGGATCCATTTTAACGGTATCGAGGATTAAAAGGCCAGTAGAATCAGAATTAGTACGCTCTCTTAAAGATTAATGTTCTCAAAATAAAGAAGCTTGTGCAAACTTGAATGTCTACAAGAACACAAAATTCTTAGATCACAATTTTAATCAAATTTCATCCTAGTAATTTAGATTGCTTTAGCTTATGTCCCTTATGCATGCTAATGACTGAAATTTGGTTTGTGGTATCTCGACTAATGTTCGTTCGGCTAGAGCATATAATAGAGGTTTATTTTATGATTGTTTGAAGTAGGATTTTAGAATTTTCTTTCATTTTATCCATTTACGTCATACTTTTTCCCCAATAGTAATTCATTGATTTTGCTCTAGTTATCTCTTCTGCCAAACAAATTTTCAAATCAATATAATCTTCTATCAAATACGTATGGTTTTTGTGAATCAGTAAAGACATGGAGATTGCTATGTTTATGCCATCATTTGGTTTATCCATATTGAATATTTAAGGAAAAGATTGTGAGCTCAGACGCTTCTATTCCCTCGGATGCGGTTGAGTTGATTATAAAGCTTTTTGTCAACATATGAAGGTCTAACATATATTGTATCTTATTTCTTTAAGGCATACAACATCTCTTGCCACCTATGTGAGGAACAAGCTTTTGGCCTTGAGGCATGAAAATGGAGCTAGCGTTTCAACAGTTTATGGAGGACATAGCGCAAAGGTTAGTTTTGTAATCAAAAATTGGACAATTGGATTAACTTTTCCAGAGTTGAATTATTTTTTGCAATAAAATAAATTTCATTTTCTAGAAATAAAATCTAATATTCATCTCTTAAATTTAGGATGAAGCTAATTATTCCTATATTCAAGTTATATTTTGTGCACTCTAGTCAATAGCTCTGTCTTGTTAATGGAACTCTTGAACATGGCTAAGCATTTTTCGGATTTAAATTATTCAATATTTGAGTGGCATGGAAAATATAAATTTTTATGGTATGTTTGTACATCACTGTGTTTGAAAAATATAAATGTTTTACGGTGGGTGCATTTTCAGTGTCTATTCGATGCAGATGTGTGGGGGAGAAGCTCACCAGGGTTCTCACAACAGTTTACGGTCCTTCGGGGAGCAGCTTCAGGGATCAGATTTGGGAGGAGCTGGATGATATTTCTGGATTATGGGACAATACGTGGTGCATTGGAAGGGATTTTAATGTCACGCGATTCTTTCACGAAAAGAATGTCAGGGGCAGAGTCAGCAGAAGTATGAAGCAGTTTGGGGATGTTATCAACATGAACTTTCTCATGGACATTCCTATGGGGGTGGTGAATTTACGTGTACTAATAACCAAGAGCACCCAACACTCCGTAGGTTGGATAGATTTCACATGTCTGCTAGTTGGGAAGATAATCTCCTAGGGGTGTTGTTGGAGTTTATGTAATATACCCACGTGGGTGTCTCAAGTGGGCTGTGTCCCACTTCTCACGTGGGGCCTTTTTTGGGTTTTCACTATTCACGTGAATAGTATCGCATGAATAGTGTTACATGAATAGTACCACGTGAATAGTGTTATCTTTTGTAGGGTTTTTCCCCATCATATATATATAGAGTGTGTGATTCATTCTCTCCTCTTCCCACAACTTCTCTCTCTAACCCTAATCTCCTTCTCCACCTTCTGCCTCCATTACACTTTTTCCCTTTTCTATCTACAACCTTCATCTACTGGTTACAACCTTATTTACAACATGGTATCAGAGCATGGTAGCTCTAGGGCACGTGTCTTTGTCCCCTAGAGACTCCATTCCGATCTAAGACGATTATGTGAACATACGGAGCCGATGAGAGCTTTTGAGGAAAATCGCAGAGATCATTCTTGCGCTATTCGGGGATTAATCGCAGAGATCATTCGATTTTCTGGGAGCCTCCGGTCCACTACCTGCTATTTTTGGTAGTCCTGCTCCGATGAGTTCCCCCGAGGCCACATTTGTGATTTCTGGCTCTTCTTCTGAGGATCGTCCTATGACTCATGGCTCTCATGGAGATCACAACCCTCAGCTTTGCATCACCACTGTGAAGCTCGATGGCACCAACTTCCTTGAATGGAAGACTTCCGCTCTCATGTACATTAGGGGCCGTGCCTACAGTGAGTATCTGACAGGTGCTACTAAAGAACCAGATCGAAGGACAAATCTCATCGGATTTGGGTTATGGAGAACCTGACTGTCATGTCCTGGCTTATTCACTCGATGCAAACCCAGATCAACAAAGGGTTTATGTTCCTACCAACGGCCAAAGATGTTTGGGATGCCGTATCTCAGACATACTCCCAGGTGGGCAATTTCGCCAAGCTCTATGAACTAGAACAAGAGATATCTTGTCTTCGCCAGGGGGAGATGAAGCTTGGTACATTTTATGCTTCCCTTCGAAGCAAATGGGAGGAGATCGATCACTACCAAAGTTACTCCCCCAAGTGTGCAGATGACGTCAAGTCCTTCAAGGCGATGGTTGAATGTTCCCGGATCTTCCAGTTTCTCTCCGGCCTTCATCTGAGTTTTGAGGGAGCTCGTGTTCAGATCCTTGGTAGGGATCCTGCTCCTACCTCTCTATCACAGGTCTATGGTTACATTCAGGGGGAGAACAGCCGCCGCTCTGCAATGTAACTCCGCAGTGGGAGTGATACTCAGGACCGTTCTGCCCTGGCTGCTACCAATCAAAAGGTCCAGACATCCAGTCCGAAGGAGTCTGGGGATCGACCCAGACCCAAGTGTGATCACTGCGGTCGCATGGGCCATATCTAGGCCACTTGCTAGAAGCTCCATGGACGTCCCCCAGGACAGGCCCCAACTTCTCATCAGCGTCAATCAGCAAAACAGGGACCTCACTCGGCGCACTCTGTCACACAGGACACTGCACCACCAGTGTCTACCTCCTCTGAGGACATAGACTCGGTCTCTCCTGCAGATCTTGAGCGACTTCGCCGCATGATGGCCCAACTCAATGGCCAGGCCTCCACTTCCATGTCTGCATTTGCTCACACAGGTACTAGGACTGCTTTTTCCGCCTCTACTATACCTTCCAGCTCTTCTTGGATCATTGATTCAGGGGCATCTGATCACATGACTGGTATGTCCTCCGTTTTCTCTAGTTATGGTATTTGCTCTGGTCGTGACAAAGTTCGGATAGCTGATGGCACCTATTCCTTTATCTCTGGAAAAGGGGATGTTCATGCCAGACCAACTCTCTCTGTCTTCTGTTTTGTATGTTCCACAATTCACTGCTAATTTACTATCCTTCACTAGTCTTACCAAAAGTCTTAACTACAGTGTAACTTTTTTTCCTTCTCACTGTGTGTTTCAGGATCTGGAGTCGAGGCGGACGATTGGCAGTGGACGTGAGGACGGTCGCTTATACATCCTAGATTCTTCGGTTTCTGCATCTGCACACCAGTCTAGCATCAGTAGTAGTAGTAGTAGAGCCAATAAAGACTAGTTAATGCTTTGGCATAACCGGCTAGGTCATGTACCCGTGTCAGTCTTAAAGCGTGTATTTCCTGCTTTCTCTTCTGTTTCTGCAGTTCCATTTCATTGTGAAACATGTGAACTGGCCAAACATTGTCGTTCTGTTTTTCCCATTAGCGAGAATAAAAGTACTACTCTTTTTTCTATTGTGCATTCTGATGTGTGGGGCCCCGCACCCGTGACTTCTTTGTTTCGATATCAGTACTTTGTTACCTTTGTAGATGACTTTAGTGGTTGTACCTGGGTGTACCTTATGCAAACCAAAGATGTTGTATTCTCCATTTTCCAAAAGTTCCATAAGATGGTTACCACTCAGTTCAATACCACTTTTAAGATTCTTTGCTCTGACAATGGGGGAGAATACCTGTGGGGTGCAAATGGGTCTTTACAGTGAAACATAAAGCTGACGGGTCAGTCGAACGATACAAGGCACGACTCGTTGCCAAGTGATTCACTCAGACATATGGGATAGACTATCAGGAGACTTTTGCACCTGTGGCCAAGATGAACTCAGTCAGAGTTCTTCTATCCTTAGCTCCCAACCTGTCCTGGCCATTGCATCAACTAGATGTGAAGAATGCCTTTCTGCATGGAGATCTGACAGAAGAGGTGTACATGAAACTACCACCTGGGTTGACACCAAGGTTTAAAATTTCGTTTCGGAGGAATGTCTCGGTCAAGTGAAAAACCAAGACAAACTCCGAAACGAAACGAAACATTCCCGAAACATTGAAAAAACGAAATTTCTGAAACATTACGAAACATTACGAAATATTACGAAATATTACGAAACATTCCGAAACATTACGAAATATTATTCAAAATCATTAAATTATATGTTTTATTTATTTTTATTGTATCGGATTGTATCGGATTGTCTCGAATTGTCTCAGATTGTCTCGGTTTGTCTCTGCGAAACAAACCGAAACATTATGAAACATTCCGAAACATACGAAACATTGAATGTTTCGTTTCGGTTTCCTTACGAAGGAAACGAACATACGAAACATTACGAAACATTCCGAAATTTTAAACCATGGTTGACACTTGCTGGAAGTGACGACAAGGTGTGCAAGTTAAGGAAAGCCCTGTATGGGCGAATGCAATCTCCAAGGGCATGGTTCGAGCGGTTTAGCAGTGTGATCAGACGAGTGGGCTACAAGCAGAGTCAGGCCGATCACAGGTTGTTTGTGAAGCACCAGCAGACTAGTACCACGTCACTGATCGTCTATGTTGATGACATTGTCATCACTGGGAATGATCCTAAGGAGATAAAGCAGCTGAAGACCTTCTTGTCCTCGGAGTTTGAGACAAAGGATTTGGGGCCACTGAAATACTTCTTGGGAATTGAAGTTGCTCGGTCTCAGAAGGGCATCTTCATCTCTGAACGGAAGTATGTATTGGACCTTCTGGATGAGACTGGGTATTTGGGAGCTAGACCAGCAGAGACTCCAATTGATCAGAACCATTGGCTGAATTCTGAGGAGGGTGACACCCTTGAGGATGTCGCTATGTTTCAGCGATTGGTTGGCAGGCTGATCTACTTGGCATACACCCGTCCGGATATTGCTTACGCTGTTAGTGTTATCATTCAGTTTATGCATGCACCACGGTCATCACATCTTGTGGTAGTTCACCAAGTTCTTCGGTACCTCAAGGGCTCTCCAGGTCGTGGAATACTGTTCGGGCGACATGGACACTTTAGAGTGGAAGCATATATTGACGCAGATTGGGTAGGTTCAGTTACTGATCGTCGGTCTACGTCAGGATACTGTACCGTTGTTGGAGGAAATCTTGTCTCTTGGCGAAGCAAGAAACAGCCAGCTGTAGCTCGATCCAGTGCAGAGGCAGAATTTCATTCTATGGCACATGGTGTGTGCGAACTCCTTTGGTTGAGGACCATGCTTGAGGAACTGGGACTCCAGGTGACAGAGCCGATGAGCCTCTACTGTGACAACAAAGCTGCCATCAGCATTGCTCGCAACCCAGTCCAGCATGATAGGACCAAGCATATTGAAGTTGATCGTCACTTCAGCAAAGAGAAACTTCAACAATGATTGATTTGTACTCCGTATGTGAGAACATAGGAATAGGTTGCCGACATACTCACAAAGGGGGTGAACAAGTCTATTCTTCATACCTTGACTGGCAAGCTGGGCATGATGGATATCTTCGCACCAGCTTGAGGGGGAGTGTTGGAGTTTATGTAATACACCCACGTGGGTGTCTCAAGTGGGCTGCGTCACACTTTCCACGTGGGGCCTTTTTTGGGTTTTCACTATTCACATGAATAGTGTCGCGCGAATAGTACGACGTGAATAGTGTTATCTTTTGTAGGGTGTCTCCCCATCATATATATATATATATACAATGTTGGTGAGAATTAATTAAGAATTCATTCTCTCCTCTTCCCACAACTTCTCTTTCTAACCCGAATCTCCTTCTCCACCTTCCGCCTCCATTACACTTTTTCCCTCTTCTATCTACAACCCTCATCTACTGGTTACAACCTTATTTACGACGAGTGTCGTTATTGGCTTTGCATAGACCCGCCTCAGATCATATCCCGTTGGTGCTGGACTGTGGGGGATTTCGATCCCGCCCGTTTCCTTTTTGGTTTGAAAAATATGTGGTTGAGTTGTCCTACTTTCAAGGAAGGGTGGAATTCTGTCTTTTATAGGGAGGCCGGGGCCTAGCTTTAGGCGCAAGCGTCTTAAAGAGGGATAAAGCAGTGGAATCGGGAGGAATTTGGCAGAATCGACTAGAGAAATTAGAAGAGATCTCAGGTCTTGACAGAAAGGAGGAAAGTAATCCTTTTTTCTATGGAGGATCTTATGAGGAGAGTTAATTTAAAGGCGGAGTATCAGAAGCTGGTCAAGATGGAGTAAATCAGTTGGAGACAAATTTGGAATCAGATGGTTGGAGGGAGACAATAATAAAAAGTTTTTTCATACGGTAGCAAGGAGTAATCATTTGGCCCAACTCAAGATTCGAGGCAGTACTTTGGATGACAAGAACGAGATTGGAGATGGAGTAGTGGAGTTCTATTTGCCTCTTTATTCAGGATCTTCTTCATATAGACCAACGCTTGATGGTTTGCAGTTTCGGCAAATTAGCTGTGGATAGGGAGAGGTTGGAAATACTGCTCGAGGTGGAAGAGGTGTGGCGACTAATAAGGCCCCGGACTCTTAACGGTTTCACTATAGACTTTTTTATGTAGTACTGGGACATAGTACGAGTGGACTTTATGCAAGTTTTCCGTGACTTCCACGATAATGAGTACTTGGACTATACCTCTAACAGTACATTTATAGGCATGATTCCGAATTTTTAAGGGGCCGATGACATGCGGACTTCAGACCCATTAGTATGATGGGTTGTGTCTATAACATTATAGCCAATATGCTTGCTACTAGGCTTCCTGGGGTGTTGTCCACGATTATTTCTTCGGTCCAAGGGGCTTTTGTTCGGGGTCATCAAATTCTTGATGGGGTTCTCATTGCTGACGAGTGCATTAATTCCAGAATCAAAGCTGGTACGTCGGGGATTATCTGCATAATTGATATGGAAAAGGCATACGATCATGTGGATTAGAACTTCCTCGACTACATGTTGGGAGAATGGGCTTTGGTGATAGTGGTAGTGGAGGCTTTGGGGAGCTTGATCACTAGAGCTGTTAGCCTAGGAGAGCAGGAAGGCTTTAAGTTTGCCTCGATTGCCTTGACTCTCTCTCACCTCCAGTTCGCAGACGATACTCTAGTCTTTCTTGGCCCTTCTATTGATCGTGAGGTTTCTTAGAGGCCTCCTGTGTTGCTTCGAAGCTGTTTCAGGGCTTCAGGTAAACTTGACTAAGAGTAAGGTCTATGGGGTGGGGGAGGTAGACCATATTATGGTTCTGGCTGATACTTTGAATTATCGCATTGATAGTTTGCCTTCCACCTATTTGGGCATGCCCTTAGGGGTGTCTTATAGATCTAAAGATTTGTGGGAGCCAGTCATAGATCGATTCTTGATAAGAATAGCTTCGTGGAAATCCAAATATCATTCGAAAGGTGGTAAAATGGTGTTGATCAATAACACCCTTTCAAGCATACTTATCTATTATATGTCCTTGTTTACAGTTCCGAGAAGTGTGGCATATGAATTGGAAAATCTTATGAGGAACTTTTTGTGGCATGATAGGATGTACAATCGCAGAATGCATTTTGTGGGATGGCAATCGGTGTGCAAGGAGAAGAAAAAAATGGGGTTTGGGGATCAAGAAAATCAAAGAGATGAATCACGCCCTTCTAGGTAAATGGCTTTGGAGGTTCAAGGTGATCTGTAGTCCTTGGATGGAGGTCATTGAGGGCAAGTATGGGGTTTCTCATTTCAGGTGGTGCTCTCTAGTCCTTGGCAGGAGTTCATTGCGGACAAGTACGGATTTCTTCTTTTGGTTGGGTGAGTAGAACGATTAGTATATGTATGAGTGCAGAGTGTAGAGGGGAATCTCTAAGAATATTGAAGACTTCGACAGGGGAGTTCGGTTTGAGGCAAGATCAGGAAACATGATCAGATTCTGGGAGGACCTATGGTGTGGGGAGGCACCCTTCAGTGTTGATTTCCCATAGCTTTATTCTCTCTAGAGCGAAAGGCATGGTCCATTTAGGATTGTGCTCACACCGGGGTGGGGGAGGTAGTGGGGTGGGATTTTGGTTTAAGGAGAAATCTCAATGATTGGGAGGTTGAGCCCCTCTCTAGACTACTTCGGCTGCACGATGTCCATCTTGTGCCCTTTCCTCAGGATAAGCCGGTGTGGATCTGGACTAAAGGCAGCTCATTTTCGGTTCGATCCTTTTACGAGGTTTTACACTCTTCAGCCGGGCCTACCTTCCCCGCTTCTATGGTATGGAGCTCTAAAGTTCCTTCTAAGGTGGCCTTTTTCACTTGGGCTGCCTCTTCGGATAAGATTTTGACAGTCGACCATTTGCGATCCAGAGGTATTATCATTGTAGACTATTGCTGGATGTGCAGGCACGACGGAGGTATTGCTAATCATTTTCTATTACACTATGACGTGGCTAAGGAGTTTTGTTCTTCATTCTTCTATGAGTTTGTGATGAGTTGGGTGATGTCTGGAGTTCTCTTGGCTTTTATTCTCAGCTGGCGATCTAAAGCATTCTCATCTAGAGGCTGCATTCTTTAAAGGATGCTACCTTTTGCCATAGTGTGGGGCCTTTGGAAGGATAGGAACCAAAGGGCTTTCGAAGGCAAGAGTGAAGATTCAACTTCGATCATCCTCAGCATTAAGGGGTGGTTGCTTTTACGATCTAGGGCGTTTTCGGAATGTAGGGGACTACAAAGATTTTGTTTTTCGTATGGATCTTCTGTGCTCTAGGGATAGCAGTTAGTGGTTATTCCCTTGAGCCTTTGTCTTGGTGTTTACTTCTTTATTGGCTCTCCTCGGCTTCTTGTAGGTCATCTCGACCTCTTATAGCCTTGGAGTTTGTATGTCTCGTTTTCGATATTTAATAAGCTTACATTTATAAAAAAAAAATGTTTTATGTGTTTCTAACTGACATCATTGATTTCACCTCAATTAGAGTTATACATAGAAAGTTATGATTAATTTACTAGTGAGTATACACAATTCTAGAACCCCGAAACCATAAAAATTAATCTGAAAAATCATCAAATAACATTAATTAAATCCCACCATCATCCATCATGAATATCAATTAAAACCAATATGTCTAAAATATGTTCCAACAAAAACATAAAGAGTTTTACAATCCTTAATTATATTAAGTCCAATAATTAATTAAAATCTTCTCCACACACCCAAAAACTCGGTTCGTGCTCGCCTTCACACTAAATTTGAAAAACAGTAAGTTGAGTGAGCTGCGAAACCCAATAGGAACGACATCATCCTTCCTCATAATAATGGAGAATGAGAACGCTATCGATTTCGAAGATAACTTAGCATCTAACAAATAAAACATAATGCATCGAAAGCGGTATCCAACCATCGGATCTACCCCATGGAATATATGCTAGCTATTAATCTATCCAATTTCCACCAATTTTCTTTAGGGGCTCAAACCCAGGTACTGCAACCCTTCATTAAACGAGAGAGCAACATAATAGAACGTATGTACCAAAAATTTCCAACAAGAATATGACACAAGACATGCTTGAAAACATAGATCAAAACATCAGTTTTTAAAGAGATTAATATTCACACATGCATAAAAAAATCGCATTTTAAACATTATCATGCATCACCACATCTAAATTGATTTCCATAGAAGAATATTCATGAAAACAAAGCTTTAACATGAGAAAAAATCTTGCAAAAACACCTCAGAAGTCAGAACTATGAAAGGATGAGCAGTCTACCTTGTTTCTTGATATGGTTGAGTATGAAAGTAATATTATCACCAAGGGTGATGAACAAACATTTAGGGAGGTTTAATCTTACTTCCCTCTAATCAAATATTTAAAACAAGTGGCTTAATACGATCATTATGCCAAATGAATAACTTAATAAGTACCATTATCTTCTTTGGTTGTATTATAGAGTGTAAATACTCCTTAATGACATCAAGTGAGCCTAATGCAGAGAGACTCAATTGAACGAAGGCTATCTCAATCTTGTCTAATCTAAGTAGAAATCAAAGGGAGTTCCCTTGTAAATAATGGATGTAATTAAGGGTGTCCACCTTGAAAGGGTCAACAACACATCAATGAAATTCATGTGACCCATGGGTGAATTGCGTTTGCGATGGGAGTGAACACGGACACATTTCCACATATACACACTGCAAGACTTGTATAGTTATCATGGGAGTAAGCACGGGCGTGTGAGGTTTAGAGAGAAGATTTTAAGAAACTTTCCTTAACAGAAAAGATGGTTTTAGACAGAATTGAACATAGGAACAAGATTCGTGCAACCGACCCCATATCCTTGGGATAAGGCTTATGATGATGACATTGATAAGGTTTACTTGTTAAAGGTTTATGCATGAATATGATTTTAATTGGACATTATGCTTTATTGGCTTTTCTTTTTCTAACATCTTACATTAGAAAGCAACCGGATGAGAGTAAATTAGGCTAAAAAAATTGATGGTTGCTCTCACTGGTCTGCCCAGAATGGGGGACTTTTTTTAGTAATTAATATATTTGAATTAGTGTATAAGAAAGGGGAGAGAATCCCTACTATACAAGAGACAACAAATGAAATTAAATCACAAAAGCAAGAGTGAGAAAAAAAATGCACAAAGCCATCCCAATCACAAAAACAAACTACATATGACCATAACTCATCGTATTCCATTTAAAGACGATATCATCAGATTGAATGCCTGGAAATTATTGGCAGATTGACGGTCAATGAGCCAGAAAAGTTTTGATGGTTAAACATATAGTCATAGCGCCTGACGTACAAGAAAATTCATTAATTCAATCGTTAGGATTAACTTGGGCTCTAGCTTGGCTATGAAGGTGGACTTGGAATCTGACTTTAGTTCAAAAATATATTATGGCCCACAACAAATAAAGTCCGGTTAAATGAAAAAGGTACTAGTAAGTGGAATCTTTAAGAAATTCCTTTTCTTATTTTTCTCTTCCTTGTGAAGAGCCCCCATCATGGTGGGTTTTTTAGAAACTCTAGTATCAAACGTATGTAACTTGTGGAAGTAGCATATTGCTGATGAGGATGCTGAACTATTGAAGGGGTGAAATCCAGTTAGCCTTCTATGCCCATTGATGACATACCACAACAAATAGGGGAACACCAACAAGATGCAGAGGATCCATGACGAATGCAATAGTGATCCAGGTTTTAAGAAAATAGTATAGTTGAACAACTTCACGCAAAGGATAATGTTTTCAGATTATCTACCCCATAGTTTAGGGTTTCTGTAGGGTTTTGAGACATGGAGACTTATCAGATACTGAGCCATTTCTAAATCTCTGAGAGTCCATGCCAAGGAGAAGTTCCCCATCGACACCAAAACAACAGGTTCATTGAGAACTGGAAACAGGGATTGCAACTCTGAGTTATTGTAGTGCAATAATTGCACAGTTTATCGGTCTGCCTTGGAGTAAGGTTGCAATATGATAAGCATGACAAGTTCAGATATACTATACGTGTAAAGAAGGCATTTCCTATTACAACCAATGCTTAATAAGCTTTAGCATCAAGGGGAGATGTGTTGCTGGCAAAGAATTTAGAGGGAGAAAGGAAATAGGAGCTTTTGAATTGACTTGGAGTATGTGGAGGGGCATTGTGTGCACTCGAGAGAAATTTAGAGGGGGCATTTCTTTCAAGGTGGGTCGTGGGAACATAGTGATGCTCTAGGAGGAGCTATGGTGCGGGGATGAGTTGCTCCAAACCTAATTCCCAACTGTATTGTTTATCCGACTGGCAAGGGACCACTATTCAAGAGGTACGTAGAGAGCAAGGAAATAAATTCCGTGAAATTATCGAAATATTTCCATTTTCTAGGTTACCGACAGGAAAGAATACATACACGAAATGCTCCCATACGTGTTGAAACATTTCGCGTGTACAATAAATTTTGATCAATTTACAATGTAAATATGTATTATTTCAGTTGAAATATTTCGACATCTATGGAAACATTTCGATCGAAGGTAGGAAACATCCCATTTGCTCAAAACCACCATAAATCCCATATTTGATCCATTTAACCCTTTTCCATATAATTGTTTTATAAAAAAAAACCAACCATTATAGATCTCTTGGTTTAAGGATTGATAAGTATAAAATTTCTTGTTATCGTTTCTTGCTACAAATAGATAGATTAGGTGTAAATGCATAAATCTATGGTGCATTTACACTTGATTTGTGCACAAATTGAAGATCATTAGGGTGAAAATTTGAAATTTGGGGAAAACCCCAATTTCATTGGCTTTTACCCTAAACGTCCATGATTGTGCATAAATTGATTATATGTTGCATAACTTAGCTTGTTCTACAAGTTGATTGGGTTAAATTTTGTTACAAAAACAATATTTAAGCATTCAAAATATTAAGTAAATGTTATGTTAATAGTAAATAGGTTTTCTAAAATTATACATAATATTAGGAAATTAATGTAAGTGAATAAAGATTCGTTCATACCGTGATTTATGATTGACTATCAGATACTTGTTTTAACATATTACAGACCGCTATGGTCACTCATTTCCACACTACATATGGTTTTATATTATGATTTGATAGCTTATGAGTGTGTTTTTATGCTTGTTTTATCATTTCCCAAACTTTCCACTAACATTTCCATATATTCCATTATTTCCGCATTATTTCTATCATTTCCACGAAAAATATATTATTTCTACACTGGTTGAAATATTTCCACGAAATATTTCCATTTTCAGATTGGTCGAAATAAACCTCAAAATCGAAATTTATTTCCTTCGTAGAGAGTAGTGGAGGGTTGGCATCTTTGAATTTTGGCTTCCGCAGAAATTTCAATGATTGGGAGTTGGGTTGCCTTGCATCTCTTCTTCTCCGGGTAGGTGAGACTTTTGTTTTGAACTTGGGAGGATGATAGGAGAGTATGGAAGTGGGATCCTAAATGATGCAGGATGATGAGAACTAGCCTATATGAGGTGCAAAGATCAGAAATAAATTACCACAAGTAATGAGAAAATATAAAACTATAACAATTACCACAAATATGTAGATATGCTAGCAAATAATTAACTGATTGTTTCAAAAGCTAGATCTCACAACCAAGTAGTGAAAAACCCTCAATTATTGATTGAGCGGCTCGAATGGAAGTAAGGACTTCCACTAGCTAGGGTTCAACCAACACTTGTAGGTTCACTTTAATTTCCTTTTCCAAGATATTATAAGTTATTTGAAGTTCGGGAAGGTTTCTGGCAAGTTTTGAGGCTTTCTGACAAGTATCAGATTTTAGTCGGGTTTTGGGAGAAAAAGGAAAACCATGGAAAATTAGGGTTTGAGAAGAGATTAGGGGTTTCTATGGTTACCGCAGAGATCTAGGAGTATTTGTGGGTTGTGGTGAGGGTTTTGGGAGGGTTTAGAGTGCCATAAGGACAAGGTTTAAAATCTCAGAATATTTCGTACGAAACATTTCGGATTTTACCAATCCGAAACGAAACATGCAAAAATTCGTATGTTTCGGAATGTTTCGGTATGTTTCGGTGTGTTTCGTACGAGATAATCCGAAACATACCGACACATTCCCAAAAAAAAAAACAGATGCAGCAATAATAGCATACATTATTTCACGAGATAAAGAACCTACAAAAATAAAAGCAAAAGGGTTGAGAATCTTACCTCGTTGCAGGCGACCTGGTTGCAGGCTACGGCTTACGGGCTGCAAGTTCAGCGCAAATCACGCACACCGACACACGAAGCCGTAAAATGGTATTTCACAGCCCTTAAAAATCGCTGCAACGACGACCCAACCTCAATTATTTTGGCATCAAACTCTTATTTATAGCAAGATTGTGTAAAAGATTTGGAGCAAAGAGCCAAGATCTGAAAAAAAATAAATTGCGTAAGTGCATGGGAAGGTGTGAGAGAGAAGAGGAAGAGAAGAGGGAACGAACGGCGTCGCCTTCTCCTCCGGCAACAGCGAGGTTGGGGCGATCTTCTCCTTCGTCTTCTCTTCATTCGGCGGCAACAGCAAAAGGTAAGTTCATTCCATTAGGTTTAGGTTTTAACAAAAAAAAAATCATGTAGTATGAAACTACCATTATAAGTTGGGTCGGCTACTTCAACCTCCTTGACAGCCCTAAAATAACATGATTTGACCGTATGGATGTTTGGCTAATCCCTAGGTGGACCTACAAACCAAAAATCAGCCTGATTAGTGATTTCTATGCGTTGGATCTTTGTAGCTCAAATACTGCTCAAATTCCAACAGTTGAGATCAACCTATGGAAATAAGTCCAATCCAACGCTTATAAATACCTAATCAGGCTGATTTTTGGTTTGTAGGTCTACCTATGGATTGGCCAAACATCCAAACATTATAATTGCGAAATTAGATAGTTGTATGAAATTAGTTTAATGTTGATACACTTCTTATGCTATGTAGTCAAAAAATTTTCGAGAGGAAATGTATGGATTTGGTGATCATACCACAGTCAATGCACGGATGAAAACAGCACCAGGTATTGGAGTACATTAACTAAGTATTTTATTATAGACTAGTGCTAAATATCATTTTAACTAATATTTTTATTTCCAAATGTAGCTGACTGGTGGTTTTTATACGGTGGAGATGCCCCAAACTTGCGAAAAATTGCAATAAAAATATTATCACAGACGGCATCTTCGAGTGGATGTGAAAGAAATTAGAGTACATTCTCCTTGATCCACACAAAGCCTCGAAATCGCCTCTCAGTTAAAAAACTTGAGAAATTAGTGTATGTGCACTACAACATGAGGCTAAGGGTGAAGCACATAACACAAGATAATAGGAAAGGAGAGGCGATTTTTGATCCAATTGACCGTAGTCATATATACGAGGAAGATGATCCGATGACTTCTTGGTTAGGACAAACCATAGAAGCAGAACTAGATGAGCTAGGTGAGCCACCAAGGCCTAACACATCATTGGCCTCAGAAATGGGGATCGATGTTGATCAGTGGGTAGCAGAGCTAGCAACGGGGGTTCAAGCAGGCACAAGTAAGGGGAAAGCAAGTAAGGCTGTTGATGATGAAGAAGAGTTTGAGAGGTTGATGAGAACTCTAAGTTCTAAGGCTGGAGATGATGACGATGGTGACGATGATGACGATAGTGATGGTGATGGTGATGGTGGTGGTGATGGTGATGGTGGTGATGACCACGGTGGGAGTGGTGGTGGCCATCACTCACAGTCACAAAGAGGATTGCCTCCATTTACAGAGGAACAATACTTTGATCATGCCACTCAAGATCCTAATCATGGCTCTCGACCTCCTCCTGGTGAAAGAACTTATATGCGATGGCCACATCGAAACCAAAAAGACATGAGACGGGAGCAATGCTTTGATGACCCGACTGCAGATGGCATGGATGTAGTTGTGCAAGGCATTGGGATGATTAATATGAGATTATCTGACATGGGATTTACCAGATATGGTGCTCAGCCTAGTTATGCTTCATCGTCTCATGGATCGTACTGTGCTGGATATGGATCAGGATACGACTCTTCATATGATGCTCAATCCATGTCATCCTCGAGTTATGGATATGACTAGGGGGCGAGTTCATATCAGCCATATGGTTATCAACCGACATAGCCGCAACCGCAACAAATGGTTCAAATTCATATACTCCCTACTTGTAATGCTCAGCAATACCAAGAATTTCTGCGGCAATACACGATGTGGTATCAAGATCACATGAGTTGGATAGAATATTGTGATCACATTCAACAAACATACCACGTGCGTTTTGGAAACCCAGAGGATGACTCAAATTACTTTGAACCTCCACGCAAGTCCACTTTTTATTGACATGTAATTCTTCTTACTTCAATATAACTCAAGTACTCTTAATATATTTAGTAACTTTGAATGCATGGTCTTGTTTATGTGTATATATGTGCATATCCATACTTAGGTTATACATTAAGAGTCTAAGCCCCGTATAGTACATGTCAGTATCCATTCGACCATCGTTGGCACCGATTCGTACTTTAATTAATCGTAAGGGTAAAATTAACACGTCCTAAATTAATTTTAATCAATCACAAGTTCACAACCATCAAAATAACATTTGCTTAAAGTCAGATTCCATTAAATAAAAAAAAAAATGTGCTATTACATTTTCTTCAAAATGTTGAATGAATTTGATTGTTATTTTATCATAACAAATTATAGGAAATAATATGATCGGGTTTAAGAGTTCTTGAACACTCATAATCCATTCCACATTGTCGAACCATCTTATGTTAGCAACAATAGCAGTATTGTAGTAGCCAATTTCTCCCTCATCTCTTTGACTTTGATCTGCACATAAAGTTTAGTCAAATTATAAAAAAATCAGTAGCTTATAAAATAATTCAATCATTCATTAAATAAAAATACAAAAAATCAATATCTCGATGCGTATGGGTAAGAAAAAATATAATTTCTTTATAATATATGATTTTAAGAATCATTTAATTGCTTAAAACATCATTTTTAAGCTTATTTATGCATTAAATGCATGAATTTCGGAATGTTTCGCAATATTTCGTAATGTTTCGCAATTATTTCGTAATATTTTGCAATGTTTCGCAATTATTTCGTAAAGTTTCGGAATGTTTCGAAATATTTCGGAATATTTCGCAATGTTTCGGTAATGTTTCGTAATATTTTGGAAAATTTTGCCCGTTTCGCAAAATTTTGCCCGTTTCGGTAATGTTTCATAATATTTTCAGTTGAATGAAACATTCATCCGAAACGATATTTTAAACCTTGCATAGGGAGAATTGTGGAGGAAGGTTACTATTCACGTTACTATTCACATGACACTATTCATATGGCACTATTCATGCGGTACTATTCACGTGACACTATTCATAGTTATGATCAATGGTTAGGGTTTCGGGATAAAAGATGTATGGTTGGGTTTTTTAGGTCAAATTTGATCCAAAGAAAATAAAGATGGAGAAAGAGAAGAGAATAAGAGAGAAGAGATAAAGATAAAGAGAATACCTTTCGGATTCGCACCGAGTAGCTTGGATTCGCACCAAGGAAGAAGAGAACAATCCACAAGAGATTTCTCAATAACAAAAGTCAATAAATTCATCATCAATCAAAGATTACAACTAAAAGAGTTTATATAATAACTCAAAACTCCCTAATCTAATCTCAGCCATCCATTTAATCTAATGGTTATAAAAAAGTACAGCAACTTAAAGTAACTAACCAAAATTACAATGGGCCCCCTAACTATGGGCTAATTGCAAAGACACCTAAAACTCAAAAAAATATCAAAATAAGCCTAGAAAACTAATAAAAACTCTGCACAAGCTCCATACGCAGCCCACATGCATCTTTCCAATGTGGAGTCTTCATGATGCACATGCACGTGGGGTCTTCCGCTCCCATAATTCAAGGAGAACTAAAACGGGGGCCCACATAGTCATCAAAATACAAAGACATGGGTATGGGCCCAGTTTTCCTCCTCCACTGGTATACTCTAGGTAAGGACGTGATGTCCTCATCACTAAAGGCACGTTTTTAGTGACTTCTTTCTACGAGCATTGCTCTTGAGTAGGCTAAGTGTTCCCTTAGGATTTACAATTTGGAAGGTCCCGGTCCAATCGAAGGTAAATATTTTCGTTTGGACAACAAGTCTTGATAAGATTTTGACTTTGTATCATTTAATCAAGAGGGGGCTGATGTGGCTGAATAGATGCGCATTATGTAAGTCTTGTGCCGAAACAAAGAACATGTGTTATTGCACTGTAGTTTTACTTTGGAGGTGTAGCAGGTTTTTTTTCTCTTTTCAGGGTTGATTTCGTGGTCCCGGAGTATGTGGATGATATGATGATAGCATGCTTGATGGGTTTCCTTGCTAGGAAAGGTCGGTTACTTTGGTGTTTACTTCCTTTTGCTATGTTGTGGGCGGATTGGAAGGAAAGGAATGCACAAATTTTTGATGGGAAAGAATCTTCTATTCCTGATATGGTCTTGAAAGTCAAAGCTTTGGTGTTTCTCTGGTCCTCAATTAACCCAGAGTTTAAATGATGTTTTTTCCAGTCCTTCGTTTTTAGATGGGAGGATCCTTTAGGGGATTCCTTTCCCTCTATTTAAAGGGAGGAATCTACCTTCTGTTTGTTCTTCTTGGGATTCATCCCCGTTTAATGAAATATACCTATTTATCAAAAAAAAAGAAAGACGTAAGGTTCAAAGTTTGCTCTGAAATATTTGACAAGATGCCATACTTGCAGATCAGTGACATCTGGTTTGCACTTTCACGGATCTCCCTACCAACAATACTTCTGGAACTCTTCCCTTCCTTAACCGCCAAAAATGAGACCTTCACTGATGCTGGATGGGAGTACTGTTCTGCAATTTGAGAAGGAATGAGGAGAAGGTTACTATTCACACGGCACGATTCACGCTGCACTATTCACACAACTCTATTCACAGTGCTGTGATATGATTTGGGTTTTAGAAAATTGAGATGGAAAATCATCTCGAGCCAGCACATTGGATCTTGAGATATCTCAAGTCAGCTCCTGGTAGAGGTCTTCTGTTTGAGAAGAATGGCCACATGCGTATAGAGGCGTATACCGATGCAAATTGGGTAGGGGCCAAAGATGATCGGAGATCTACTTCTGGATATTGCACCTTTGTTGGGAGCAATCTGGTCACTTGGAGAAGCAAAAAGCAACCCGTTGTCGCCAGATCTAGTGTAGAGGCTGAATTCAGAGTAATGGCACATGGCTTGTGTGAAATGCTCAGGTGTTGGTTGCTGAATTTGGTTTCCTAGTTTCAGGGTTTGTTAGCTTGTACTGTGACAACAAGGACGCCATCAGCATTGCTCACAATCCCGTGCAGCATGATCGTGCCAAGCACATTGTGGTGGACCGGCACTTCATTAGGGAGAAGATTGTCTCTGGGGCAGTGTGTACCCCATTTGTGAAGACTGATGAACTGGTTGCAGATGTCTTTATGAAGGGAGTTCCAAGCTGGCAACTCCATAAATGTTTGTGCAAGTTGGGCATGAGAGATATCTATGCACCAACTTGAGGGGGAGTGTTATCATATACGTATTTCTACGTATATTTCATGTATTACCCTTGAGGGGTGTATTTGTCTTTTTGTATTCCTTTTTACATAAATAAGATTTATGGAGTCATTGTGACCTAGTCACAATACATCCTTTCTTTATCTCTTCTCTCTTCTTCCTTCTCTCTTCTCTAAATCTAACCCTAATTGAAGAATTCAACTTTTCTCAGCTTCACATGAACAGTTTCAGAGAACCTCCATTTACAGTAGTTTCAATACAAATTCTAGCATAGGATAGTCACTCAATGTTTGTCGGTCTTCGTACAGTCCTGACTGATGACTGAGCTCGGTACTTTGCCTATGTTTCTCATTCTAAACTGCAGACAAGCTTTAGTAGGTGAATATATACTGGGGTAGGGTCGAAATCGATCTTTTCAAGTGATAGCTAAGGTGTCCAAGTCCTTATACCAAGGGATTGTTTCAGCTCAAACCATGGTCCATTTTCGAGGGTTTCACTCTATCATCCTTGTCAACATTACAATTAAATTTGTGGTTCCTCTGCTTTCGGACCTGATCCTGTCCACTTCCATAACCACATGTTACTTCTCGTATGCTGAAAGTAACGTGGTCACTTGGAGTCGGATGTGACTTCACCTTAATCTTGTCTCTACATTTCAGTGGTGCTTACAAGGCAAAGACTTATGTGTTTCTTGTAAATAACTAAATTGTTTGCACTGTAATATAGAGGTAGGATATCCTGGAAGATTACAGGGTATACATATGTTCTGGAGTTCCTGAGAAAAATGCTTTACAAGCTCTTGTTCATTCACTTCAGTATGTTCTTTTTGATGTATAACCAGTGTACGATTATATATTGAAGTTTTTTTGCATGGGATTGGGTATTATGGAGTTCCTGAGAAAAATGCTTTACAAGCTCTTGTTCACTCACTTCAGTATGTTCTTTTTGATGTATAACCATTGTTCGATTATATATTGAAGTTTTTTCGCATGGGATTGGGTATTATGAAGAATTTTAGCTCTAAATTCTTCTACTTGTTCCTCCTGAAAATGTTGCCAAGTCTAACAAACTTGTGGAAAATACTCAAGAGCATCAGTTTTATTGTTTTAAACCTTCAACTATGCAGCCTTCCTTTATTTTTCAGTACCTTGGATGAGTTCCTTTTGCAGTGCTTGAAGTTCTTAATGTATAAAACTCCACCCTGTCCTATTATCCCAACTTGGCTATTCAATCAACAAAAACTAGTTTTTTTCCATTCACATATGAATCCCCAAGTGAAATTGTGGAAAATATTACAAACTAGAAATTCTAAAAATAACAGTTTACCCTAAATTTGCGGCCTAGTTCAAGAGAACTTATGGAAAATACTGAGAGCACCATTTTACTGTTTAACACCTTCAACTTTGCGGCGCTCCTTTATTTGCCAATACCTTCACTAAGTTCTTTTTGCAGTTCTTGATGTAATGAACTCTGCACCCTGTCCTATAATCACAACTCGGCTCTCCAACAACAAAAATCAACTTTCCTTGAGCCACCTGTGAAACCCCAAGTGAGAGCGTCCTCCGGCTTTATAATGTTTCTTGCATGTATTTGTGCGTATAAAGCATTTGGTCTTGATTTCAAGCTTTGGATGCATTAATTTGCTATAGAGCTTCACAATTTCTTGTATGCATTTCCTGTAGTTTGGTGGTTTGGCTTATGCAATTTGTAGAGGATTTTTGATATTTTTCTGAAAATTTTCTTTAAGGTATCATCTTGTGGAATGGGTCCTACGGTAGCATTCAATTTGAAACGCCCAGATGGCTCTTGGTTTGGATACCGCGAGGTGGAAAAATTGGCTTCTTTATCTGGACTTCAGCTACGGGTAAGAACTTAGAAATGCTAATCTTGCTATTTACTTTTTTTAGAATGAATAATTCATCCACAACTTTTCTTATAAATTTATGTATATTGTCATCATTGTCATCATCATCATCATCATCATCTATTCCTTGTCCCAACTATTTGGGGTCGGCTATATGAATCATTCTGCTATTCCATTCTATCTAGGGCCATATCCCCTGTCAATGGAATGCTCCATCATGAGCTTGAGACACTGAATCAGGATTCATGCGAGAAGAGTTGGCAAAATTTTAACTATGGCTTGCAACCTGACCTAATCCTCCTCCATCTAGGCTTGGGACCGTCCATGCAACACTAAAAAGCTTGACACAGTCCTTATCAGATTCTGTTAGCCCAATCTTGGGAACAACAGCTCAGTAAGAGAACATCATATTGCGCATAGCCATTTGTTGTCAAGCTGTTCATGCATGGGAGCTCCTTAAAAATCCTCTTGCGAGGCGTCCCATGGCTAAGAGACTCCATTTCTAGGTGTCTCCTAATATGAGAAAGGGCATGCCAAGTGGAAGGAGGAATACATGTCTCTGTCCCTCGAATGAAAAAAAATGTTTCTCAATGAAAGGAGGACAAGACTCGTTCTCTAGATCTTGTAGATTCCCTTTTGGGACTATAGCGAATTGATGTTGAAGCCCTCTGAGCATAATTAGGATATCCGCCTTTTGCTTTATTTAGTACAACCACTTATCCACATAAATTCTTTTTTGGATAAGTAATAAAGATGTATTAATGAAAAGAAAAAAACACTATACAACAGTGTAAAGGATAGGCTGTGAAAAAGGAAATCATGGCCACCCACAAAAGGAGAACGAGGGAACCCTCCACCCCCATACACAATGTTGTTAAAATGGAACACAAATTGCTTAAAAGGAACCCCCCTTGAAATCTTCCATGAGAGTGGTTCAGAGATATAAAAACGATTTAATGTTCAAAATCACAGTCATTGTCTCTTCAGTTTTATCCTCAAAGATTCTTTTGTTCCTTGCTTTCCAAATGGCCCACTGAACATCGAATGGGGTCAGTCTCCTTAAGATACGTACCCGAGGCCAAGGGTTGAGGAAGTTAACATTCCGCCCTTCTACCTAGCTCAACATATTTGCCGAGATAACCCAACATACCCCAAAAAGGTTGAAAAGAGACGACCACATCTCCTTTGCTAAACTGCAATGCAGAAACATATGATCCACCGACTCCTCACTCCCCTTCCATGTGGAACACGTATTAAGAATCATGTTTCCTTTACTAATCAGCTGATGCATAGGAAGGGTTTTATTGAGGGTAACTAGCCAGAAGAAAAATACAACTGTAGATAGGACCGGGGAACCCCATGCGAAATCATTAAGTAAATCAATGTCATTCGGGAGTAGTCATCCACAAAATTAAAAAAGTACTTAAAACCATTGCATCAAGGTATCTAGCCGGTGTGTGGGTACCTAGATTTCCAAGCATCCCTGTAGATTGACACATGGCCATTTGGAGATGCATGCCTTAGTTGCCTGACAACAAGACATGGGGGCATGGTTTAAAATTTCGTAATGTTTTGTATGTTTCGTAACGTTTCGGTTTATTTCGCCGTGACAAAAATAAAAAATAAAAAAAATATGATTTCATGATTTTGGGAATGTTTCGGTAATGTTTCAGAAATTTCGCCATTTCGCCATTTTTCAATGATTCGTTAATGTTTTGTTTCGTTTAGGAGTTTGTCTTGGTTTTTCACTTGACCGAGACATTCCACCGAAACGGAATTTTAAACCTTGCATGGGGGAAAAACCAAGACGTTACCCAGTTGAGGTATGACCTCATGAGATCGTTCTCCCGAGAGTCATCATCCTGAGAGTTCTCCAGAAGTAGAAGGGTCAATAGGCAGGCTTAACATACCAAACTAGTAACACTAGACTCAGGCTGATCAGCAACGCACCCACGTACGCCGACCACTGCCATGGCAGGATGTAGATCTTTGTCAAGACTCTGACGCAGAGCATCCGGGAAGCACCACAATGGCAACCAGGAAGCTCTCAGCAAACTATCTGTGAGTGATTTAGACTCATGTGAGCCCAACAACAGTCAAGTTTGTACACAAGGCCAGGAACACAAGAAGCCGATGACAAAACTATACGTGAGCTCTTGAGACTCATGTAAGCCCGACAACAGTCAGATTCGCACTCTTGGCCGGGAGCACAGCCAGCAATCGGCCGACTGGTCTCTGACGCCCAAGAGGCTCTCAGAGGTAGCAACTTCCAAATAGGGCTCATTCACCCCCCAAACACGGCGAGCTATCAGTGCCCTAGTTGAATACACACTCAACCAACACATCAGGAGATAGTTTCGTGGTGGAGCTCAGATGCTCAACTAAGGAAGATCTCTCCGTGGTAGTTTCCGTAATGAATTAAAATATTCGTAAGGAAAGGTAAGTGTGTCAGCCTCAACAGTTGGCATGGGACAGATGCGCAAGATCTGCAGAATCCTAACAGAATGCCAATTGAAGAGGGAGTTTCTGGATAAGGAAAGATCCCCAGAATCTCACCAACTAGGAGCATCATTATGGGGAATACATTCCTAATCCAACAGAAACACATCCTAGACGAGCGGCCAACCTCACCTGTAAAAAGGGCAGGCCCCTTTTGCAAAGGGGATCAAACACTCATCTAGAGAACTCGTACCTCTCACCCTACTTACTATCTACCTCCCTCTTACACCCGTTGACTTGACTGTCAGCGTGTCTTTGGCAGGTACACCACCCCTCGTACACGTGAAGGTGATCGTTGTCATCGGCAAGTGTTCTGTTTGCAACTTAACCTTGGATTGCGTGCCCAATTCCTCGGAGATTGTGTAAGCGAGATTAGATATTTTGCCCCCACATCTTTTGGCACCGTCCGTGGGATACGACTACAAAAGTTTCCTTAGACAAGAGAGCAATTGTTCACGCTCGCGACCATGGTGACTACAGAGAGAACTAACGCTCAGGGAAGCCAGACTGTTGACCCTTCTGTTGATCTGAGACACCCTCACAGAGATGAGAGTCAGAGTGGAATAAAAGACACTGCCTCTTAATTTCTCGCCCCCAGGAGGAGAACAACCGGCTGAGACGCCGATTGGAGAAGCAACCCCAAGATGGGGACAACGCTTCAGGCAACCGCCCCGGAAGGGAAGAGCTTGAAGGACACAACAATGTAGTTAGGAGCCAGCACGACGACTCAGGTCGGGAGGAATCAGATCTTAGGAATCTAAGGACTAGGTGCAGGGATTCAGACATCCCGATAGCCACTGAGACCTCTTGGCGGGAGCTGGCCTATCGACACATACGAGCCAACTCAGCTGATCACCAGGGGACAGATCGCAGACTTGGTAGCTGAGTTACTTGACAAAAAGAAAGTTTGGCTGACAGGATGACAACCATTGCCACTAGGGTTATGAGAGATTCGCCCTTCGTTAAGGAAATCCAACAGTATTGGGCGCCAGCATCCTTCTACTAGAAGTTTGCCACCTACACTTGGCTCTCGGACCCCGTGAACCACGTATTACGCTTTCGAAAAGCGATGGCCCTGTGGGAGTTCGACGACCGGCTGCTTTACCGGATGTTCCTGTCAACTCTGTGCAACAAAACACTCATCTGGTTCAACAAGTTCTAGCCGAGGTTGATCCACGACTTCACGGAACTGGGTAATAGATTCATTGCGCAGTATTCGTGCAACTGACTGCATTGTAAGGACGTCAATGTGCTGATCGACGTCAGGAAGAAGCAGGAGACGTTGAAGGACTTTATTAAGAGGCTCCAAACAGTGATGTTAATGGAGTACTGTGTGGACAAACATGCCATCACAGCCTTTTGTAAGGTGCTTCCCATTACATCGGACCTCTACAAGTCCCTCACGAAGAATTGGCCAACGGACATGGAAGCTCTATTTGAAAAGGAAGAGAAGTACGCAAATCTTGAGGACGACACCCTCCAGCACAGTCGAAAGCATGCAGCCGCAGTTCATGATGTGGCTAAACCCTTAGATGGGAATACCTCCAAATGGAGGAATAAGAGGAAGTTGCGGAATCATGCAGATTCAGGACCCTTTGAGTAGCGAGAGAGGAGGGAATTCACCCCCTTCAACACATCACTCGACTGGATCCTTGAACGGATCGAGGAAGAGAGATATTTGCAACGGCTGGTTCCTATGAAACTAGATACTAAAGGAGTTCGGGACCAATCAAAGTATTGCACATTCCATAAGGATCATGGGCACCCTACTAACAAGTGTTGGTCCCTGAGGAACAAGATTGAAGACCTCATTAGCCAAAGATACTTGGAGTAGTTTACGCTTAGGCCGATGATCGAGCGCTGTAGAAGGGCCTCTGTAAACAATACAAACAATGCACCACCCCTAGAGCGTAGAATGGTCATTGAGGTTATACACAGGGGAACCAAAAGCTCTCCCCAAAAGAGCATGAAAGGCAGGAACGGACCAAGATGCACAAGATCGAGCACATGAAAGCGGTCTTGCACATAGCTCTCGGGCCCAAACTCACAGAGTCGGCAGACCCCATGGATTCTATCGGTGACATAACGATTTCCTTCTCGGATAGAGACTTGAAAGGAATGGAGCATCCCAATGCCGAAGCACTCACCCTCCCGGTGGGGAGATACGATGTTCAGTGCATCCTGATAGATCCCGGCAGCTCAGTCAAGATATTGTTCTCTGAAGCTTACCAGAATATGGGCCTTCCGTCGACAGCTTTGGTGATGACATACACACCTCTGATCGGATTCAGCGGTCAAAGGGTATACGCCTTGGGGGAAATCACCTTGCCGGTTAGGGCAAGTCAAGTCACCACCATGACTGAGTTCATGGTAGTGGATAGTCCACCCCCCTATAACACCATCTTAGGGCAAGGATGGATCCATGAGATAAAGGCTACCTGTCATTAACTTACGCACTTCCTTATCAAACAGGGGATTAGGGGATTATGGAGATCAGGGGGATCGGACATCCTCCAAGAGAGGCTACACTATGACAGTTAAATCGAAGAACTCCAACAACCAGGTACTAGCTCCCAAGAAGATGGCCAGCTTCCCGACGGCAACGCATAATAGCCACAACATCCCATCTTGGAGACAAAAGCACACGACATCAGACCTTGACTAGAAGGGGGTGCCCACAGTTGGGCCGATACATGAAGTTAACCTCAGAACCAAAGGAGATCTGAGAACGACTTTCGTTGGCTCGAAGCTCACTACAGAAGAGAAGGAAGCGCTCATAAGCTTCTTCAGGGCGAATAAGGATGTATTCGTCTAGTCCTTTTGAAAATATGCCGAAATTCATCTCGACATCTCATGTCATAAACTGAACGTTGATGAACGGTAGTAGAGACCACGGGTAGCCGCACTAGAGAAGCATGTAGCCATATGGGATGAGATTGATAAGCTGCTGAAGACGAGATTCATCTGAGAGGTCATGAATCCGGAGTGGCTCGCCAATGTAGTAGCCGTATCAAAGAAGAACGGGAAGGTGAGAGTTTGTATAAACTTCACCAACCTTGAAAAGTCTCAGTTGTCAATCCCAGGAATACTTAGTTCTTCGGAAATATATATCGCTGTGTCACGAATCCGCTGAAGACTGAAGTGTCAAAGATCAAGTGGACTTCAACAAAACAAATCAAAGAAGAATTAAAGCTGAAGAAAATCAACCGAAGTGTTCAAGATCAACTGAAGACAAAGTCAAGAGATCAAACTCAACTGAAGACAAAGTCAAGCTCAAGCATGAAGATTTAAAAGATCAGAGTACGTTTTCACTCAACGAACGTTCAACTATAAAGAATCTCGTGTTGCAGTTACTTACGTAAATCTAAGGGTACACTGCGTTGCCAGTGGATCAAGATTTACCCTAGATGGTTCAGTGATAATTAGGTATCACGTGCGTGTGAAAAAGAGAAATTCATAAAGATTAGGATTGTTCCGGCCGACCGACCTCTTTGAGCGGGAGACCGGATGTCCGGTTGACCGGCCAAAAAGGTGCGGCCGACCCAAACCCTCGGGTTCGAGAAAAACTGTTGCTAACCTGAGCGGGCGACCGATTAAAAGGTTCGGTCGACCGAAGTCCGGTTGACCGGCCAAAAAGTGCGGTCGACCTCGCCCATTTCGGATCTCGTTTTGACTCAATCTCTTTTGCGATTTTAAGCGCACTTTGGCCCTTCAAACGGCTATATTCGGTTCGGTTCTATTGATGGGAGGCTTGCTTATGAATAAGAGTTCTCTCCCTTCATAAGAATTAACCCAATCAAGAGATCTCTAATTTTACATTCTTTGATTATCATTCTGAGTCCAGAGATTTGGGATTTGTGAGAGCTTCACTAGAGCAAAGCTGTGTATTCATTGTGAAGGCTCTAAGTGTTTGGAAGAGACTATTAGATATTATTATTCTGCAAGCATCTTCTTTCAAGAAGAGGATTACTCTTGGCAGAGTGTCTCTTAGGCAAATTCTTCTCCAAAAGATTTTCCATTTGATCGTATTCATCGAAAGATAAGTGTTTCTATGATCAAATACCTTTTTGATAGAATTCGAAATTTATGAACATTGAATATTTTGTGATTGGTGGATGAGTGAGGACTCATCTAACTGAGTTGAGGATTGTAGATCCATGAGAAAAAAATTTCTCTAAATCGACTACTGGCCTAGTCTGACTCTCTAGGTGAGCGAGAAGTGATTCTCGTTAGATTAAAACTAAGTGATATCTTAGTTAGTGGATTATTTATTTCAATTGGATATGTTGTAATGCATGATTGAGATAATATAATATTAATCGTGTTGAGTATTGGACAGTGGACGAAAGTGCGGAGTCGCCAAACCACTATAAATCTGAGTCTCGTGTGATTGTGAATGTTTGCATATTGTATCTCAGATTTTTCCATATCTATGTTCTGTGGATGATTCATATTTTAATTGCTTGATCCTTTTCCGCCTTGTGTAATCATTAATTTTTAAATCCATATAGAATTTGCAGAGGAATTAAAAATTGTCCTATTCACCTCCCTCTATGACTTAACGTGGTAATTAAAAGAGAATTTCAATTGGTATCAGAGCAAGGTTACTTTGTGAAGGGCTTAACAACCCAAGTGTGATCCTTAGTTCCCTTAGAATAACCATGAGTCTGTTGTTGTTTGAGGTTGTCACCAATATGCTAAAGATTGAGAGAAAGAGATGATGGAGGTTAGGGAGAGAAGGAGAGATTAGGGTTTGAGAGAGAATGGGGAGATTGAAGTAAATATTCAATCTCCCATAAGTAATATTTATAAGTAGGGGAAACCCCCTCTACAAGTAAAGGAGAAATCATGTCGGTCAAGTGGGGGCCCACTACTTAACCCACAAACATGAAATAAAGAGATTGTGGGTTAAGTGGATGGGCCCATCACTTAACCCATAAGCAATAGAGAATAAACCCCACGTGGGGTAGAGGAACGCAGCCCACTAAGAACACCCCCACGTGGGTGTACATAGAATCCAACACTCCCCCTCAAGCTGGTGCGAAGATATCCATCATGCCCAGCTTGGCTATCAATGTATTCAGGATTGACTCCCTTAGTAAGTATATTGGCAACCTGCTCCTGAGTCCTTACATAAGGTGTACAAATCAATCCCTGCTGAAGCTTCTCCTTGATGAAGTGCCTATCAACCTCGATGTGTTTAGTCCTGTCATGCTGAACTGGGTTGTGAGCAATGCTAATGGCCGCTTTGTTGTCGCAATAGAGGCTCATTGGGTCTGTCACCTTGACTCCCAGTTCTGCTAACATGATCTTCAACCACAAGAGCTCACACACTCCATGTGCCATGGAGCGGAACTTTGCCTCTGCACTGGATCGGGCGACAACTGGTTGTTTCTTGCTCCTCCAAGACACCAAGTTGCCTCCAACAGAGGTACAATAACTTGATGTAGACCGTCTATCGGTCACTGCACCTGCCCAATCTGCATCACTGTATGCTTCCACCCTGAGGTGGCCATGACCCCCAAATAATATGCCTCGACTTGGTGTCCCCTTGGGATACCGAAGGACTCTGTGTGTAGCCTCAAGATGTGGTGACCGAGGTGAATGCATGAATCGGCTAATGACGCTTACTGCATAAGCAATGTTAGGCCGTGTATGGGCAAGATATATCAATCTGCCAACCAATCGCTGAAATAAGGCAAGATCACTTAGAAGTGTACCGTCGGAATTTAGCTGATGGTTTTGATCAATAGGAGTATCTGCTCGTCGCGAACCCAAATACCCAGTCTCGCTCAGTAAGTCTAGGACATACTTTCTCTGTGAAATGAAGATGCCCCTCAATGACCTGGCAACCTCAATCCCTAGAAAGTATCTCAATGGTCCTAGATCTTTCGTCTCAAACTCAGACTACAAGAAGGCCTTGAGCCTTGTGATCTCTGTCGGGTCACTCCCCGTAATGACTATGTCATCCACATATATGATCAATGCAGTGATACTGGTCTGTAGATGCTTCACAAACAAAGTGTGATCTGCCTGACTCTGTGTATAGCCTACCTTTCTCACTGCACTGTTGAACCGTTCAAACCAAGCTCGAGGAGATTGCTTCAACCCATATAAAGCTTTCTTCAGTCTGCACACCCTGTCTTCACTTCTAGCAAGCTTCAACCCTGGTGGCACTTTCATGTAAACTTCCTCTGTTAGGTCCCCATGTAGAAAATCGTTCTTTACATCCAGCTGATGTAAAGGCCATGACCTGTTTGTAGCCAAGGACAGTAGAACCCTGATTGAGTTTATCTTGGCTACAGGTGCAAATGTCTCCTGGTAATCTATCCCATAGGTCTGGGTGAACCCCCTGGCAACTAGCCGAGCTTTGTACCTATCAATGGAACCATCTGCCTTGTGCGTCACGGTGAAGACCCACTTGCACCCTACTGGTTTCTTCCCCTTGGGTAAAGAAACAAGATCTCATGTCTTGTTTTTTTTCAAGAGCCTGCATTTCGTCTGTCATAGCCCCTTTCCACTTTGGATGACTAAGTGCATCTGCAATGGTAGATGTCAAGGAAACAGACGAAACAGACTACTACACCAAACTAAGTAAAATAATTAACTTCATGTGCGGTCTTGGTGAAGCTATTCCTGAACCAAAAATTGGTAGAAAAATTCTGAGATCATTACCTAATAGGTTTCATCCTAAAATTACAGCTATTGAAGAAAGTAAGAATGTTGATTTAATCAAATTAGAAGAACTAATAGGATCAATTCAAACATTTGAACTGAAACTTCATGCACCTAAAAAGAAAGGATTAGCTCTAAAAACCTCTAAGAAACAATTAAGAGAAGAAACTGATTTTGATAAGTCTAATAACATTGATGATAAAGTTGCCATTTTTGCTAAAAAATTCAGAAAGTTTTTCAGAAACAAAGACAAGAAAAATTTCACACAAAAGAATAGGAAGCCTTTTGAGAAATTTGATAAATACAAAAAAGGAGAGAACAACAAAGATGAAATACAATGTTATAAACGCATGGGGTTTGGTCATATCTCTATTGATTGTCCTAACAATGTTAAGAAAGGAAAAACTAAAGCTATGAAGGCTGTTGCTTAGGACATAAATAGTGATGAATCCGATACAGAAACGAACACATCCAGTTATAGCGGAGAATCATCAAACGTTAGAGCATTGATGACCATTGCTAATCTTAATGGAAATTGTCATTCTCAAATTGCTGAAATGAATAATGAAACCAATTTAAGTGATGATGAAAGTGAAGAAAACATTCAGATTGCTTTCAATAATTTGTATAAGGAAAGCCTAATTCTGGCAAAATCCTGTGATAATTTAAAAAAGGAAAAACTGTTTTGTGTTGTGAAAATACTTCACTAAAGACTGAATTAGAAAATCTATATCAAATTGTGAAGGAAAAAGAAGATGAAGTAATACAAACCTTAAGCATAGAACGAGAACTTGAAGACGAAATTAAGAAATTAAGTCTTGAAAGAAATGAGCTTGAAGTCAAGAATGCAACCTTAATTAGAAACATTACTCAAGGAAATTCTAGACTGGAAAATCTATTAACCATAGGAAAAGCAAACCACGACAGGAGAGGACTTGGTTACATTGGAACATCGGCTAAAAATTAAAATTCCAAAACTGTGTTTTAAAAGCCACCTTGGATTCAACCCAAAAGGAACAAATTGAAAAGCTAAATATTATTTATCATTATTGTACATTCTGGACATAAAAATATAATTGTCATGTTCTTAAAAAGAAATTAGAATTTCAAAAGAAAAAGGAAGAGAATGATCTAAAAAATTTGGAGAAAATCAGAAAACTAAACAAACAAAAGAAATTGTTTAAATAGATAGTGGATTTAAATGCTAAAGCTAAAGGCAAAAGAAAACCTTAATAACTTTCAGATCAATCAGAATGGTAATGCTCCCATAAAAGATGGAATAAAAAATATGTTGAAAAATGTTTAGTTATTCATACTGCTCTAATTGCAAATGAAACTTCTAAGTGGTATTTGGATCGTGGATGCTCCAGACACATGACTGGAGAAATATCTCATTTTTGTTTCTTTGATGAATGCCATGATGGTGAGGTTATATTAGTTGAATTCCTTAGATGAGATTAGGGTTAGGAGTTAGGGTTTCCAATATGAAGAGAGAGAGAAGAGAGAGAATTAGATGGAGGAATTGGATGTCTTGTGTTAATTCACAATGACCCCATAAATCTTATTTATGGAAAAGGGTTACATAAAAAAGGACAAGTATACCCCTCATAAGAGGTATTTACAGAACCACCCCTATACAAGATAAATACGTATTTCTACGTATCTGATAACACTCCCCCTCAAGTTGGCGCATAGATATCTTTCATGCCCAACTTGCATAAACATCTATGAAGTTGCCAACTGGGAACACGTTTAGTGAAGACATCTGCTACTTACTCATCTGTCTTCACAAAGGGGGTACAAACCTCCCCAGATACAATCTTCTCCCGAATGAAGTGGCGATCCACTTCAATATGCTTGGCCCGATCATGTTGCACCGGATTGTGAGCAATGCTGATAGCCGCCTCGTTGTCACTGTACAAGCTGATGGGTCCCAAGATTGGAAAGCCAAGTTCAGCCACCAACAGTTGAATTGAAGAGTAGAATTGGAGAATTAGGGTTAGGATTAGGTTTGTGGAAGAGAGAGAGAAGAGAGAGAAGAAAGGATGTCAATTGTGCTTAGGTCACAATGACTCCATAAATCTTATTTATGTAAGTCCCAAATACAAAAGACAAATATACCCCTTAAAGGGATATTTACAGAACTACCCCCCGATACATATAAAATACGTATTTCTACGTATATGATAACACTCCCCCTCAAGTTGGTGCATAAATATCTCTCATGCCCAACTTGCACAAGCACTTATGGAGTTGCCAACTGGGAACTCCCTTCGTGAAGACATTTGCAACCTGTTCATCAGTCTTCACAAATGGTGTGCACACTGCCCCAGAGATAATCTTCTCTCTAATGAAGTGTCGGTCCACCTCAATGTGTTTGGCATGATCATGCTGAACGGGATTGTGAGCGATGCTGATGGCGGCCTTGTTGTCACAATATAAGCTCACAGATCCAGAAACTGGGAAACCAAGTTCAGCAACCAACACTTTCAACCAAAGCATCTCACACAAGCCATGAGCCATTGCTATGAATTCGGTCTCTGCACTAGATCTGGCGACCACAGGTTGCTTCTTGCTTCTCCAAGTGACCAGATTGCCCCCAACAAAGGTGCAATATCCAGAAGTGGATCTCCGATCATCTTTGGCCCCTGCCCAGTCTGCATCGGTATAAGCCTCTATACGCATGTGGCCATTCTTCTCAAACAGAAGACCTCTACCAGGGGCTGACTTAAGATACCTCAAGATCCGATGTGCTGCCTCTAAATGAACACCTCTGGGTGAGTGCATATACTGACTGATCACACTCACTGCACAGGCAATGTCGGGTCGAGTCAGGGAGAGATAGATCAATCGCCCAATTAGTCTCTGAAAGCTCCCTACATCCTGTAGGAGTTCACCACTAGCATCTGCTAGCTGGTGATTCTGCTCTATAGGAGTTTCCACTGGTTTGGTACCCAACCTGCCTGAGTCTTGTAACAAGTCTAAGACATACTTCCTCTGAGAGATGAAGATCCCCTGACTGGATCTTGCAACTTCAATGCCTAGGAAGTATTTGAGAGGTCCTAGATCTTTTGTTTCAAACTCCTCCGCTAACTGAAGCTTCAGCTTGGCTACCTCTGCTGCATCATTCCCTGTGAGAATGATGTCATCAACATAAACAATGAGGGCAGTGGTGTTCTTCCCTTGATGCTTCACAAATAGGGTGTGATCAGCCTGACTTTGAATGTAACCTAGCTTCTTCACGGCTAGGGTGAATCTCTCGAACCATGCCCTTGGAGATTGTTTAAGCCCATAGAGGGCTTTCTTCAGTCTACACACCTTGCTACTTTGTCCTGGGGAAGTGAATCCAGGAGGAGGCACCATGTAGACTTCTTCATGTAGGTCCCCATGAAGAAAAGCATTCTTTACATCTAGCTGATGCAAAGGCCACTCTTGATTTGCTGCCACTGACAACAACACCCTGATGGAGTTCATCTTTGCCACAGGTGCAAAGGTCTCCACATAGTCAATCCCATAGGTCTGGGTGTACCCCTTGGCTACTAATCTCGCCTTGTACTTCTCAACAGACCCGTCTGCCTTGTGTTTGACTGTGAACACCCATCTGCAACCCACAGGTTTCTTGCCTCTTGGCAAGTCAACAAGCTCCCATGTCCCATTCTTGTCCAGAGCTTTCATTTCCTCTATCATAGCAGCTTTCCATCTTGGTTGAGCCAGCCCCTCGACCACTGAAGAGGGTATAGGAATAGTGGAAAGGGAAGTGATAAAGGCTTTATAGGAGGGGGACAAGGCATCATAGGAGACAAAGTTACTCAGAGGATGCTGAGTGCAGCTTCTGACTCCTTTTCTTAGAGCAATAGGAAGATCAGAAGCATCAGTAGAAGGAGAAATGACAGGCATAGAAAGAAGTGGAGGATTACCTGGATCCCAGGTAGGAACCACTGGTACTGGATCGGCTGTAGCTTTCTCCCTTCTGCTATAGACTTTGAGCTCCTTCTGAGCTCCAGGAGCACTATCAATCCCACTAGTAATATGAGTAGGCGGAGAGCTCTCAAACTCTAAGGGAGGAGATAGGGATATAGCAGGAAGAGGAACAGTCCACCTCTCTTCACTACGACTCTCCCCCTGAAGAGAGGTGGGGGAGAAAAAAGACAGCTCCTCACGGAAGGTGACATCCATGCAGACAAACTTCTTCCCAGAAGACGGATGGTAACACTTGTATCCCTTGTGGGTAGAGGAGTAACCAAGAAAGACGCACTTGAGTGCTTTAGGATCGAGTTTGGTGCGATGGGGACCCAGGATATGTACATAGCATACACACCCAAAGATGCGAGGAGGAATAGTGAATAGAGGAGAGCCAGGAACAAGGACTTGAATAGGAGACTGGAAATTGAGCACTCGAGATGAGTCAAGTAGGCAGCCGTCAACACAGCATCCGACCAATAAGATTTGGGGACCTGAGAGCCAATCAAGAGAGACCGAGCTATCTCAGTCAAGTGCCGCATTTTCCTTTCAGTTACACCATTCAGTTGAGGGGTGTAGCTGCAGGAATTTTGGTGACAAATCCCATGGTCAATGAGGTAATGTTGAAGACCCCCAAACATATATTCTCCACCCTGGTCGGTACGAAGAACCTTGATGGAGATTCCATACTGGGTCTGGATCATCTTATGAAAACCCTTAAAGATGGAATGAACCTCATCTTTGGTTTTCATGAGATAGACCCATGTACCTAGTATGATCATCAACAAAAGAAACAAAATAGCGGAAGCCAAAGATAGAAGTAGTGGGGGAAGGGCCCCATACATCAGAATGCACAATGTCAAAACAAGTAGAACTTCTATTACCTCTGGAGGGATAATTCGATCTACAATGCTTAGAGAGCTCACAAGTCTCACAGTGTAAAGCCGAAAAAGAAATAGAAATAAACAAACTAGGAAATAAAAGTTTCAAATACTGAAAATAGACATGCCCCAGACGGGCATGCCAGCTCAAAACAACATCTATCCTACTACTACTACTAACAGACGACTGTAGTGCTGTAGGCTCAGGAAGGCGTCCATCCAGAAGGTAGAGGCCATGAGCTTCATGTCCAGTGCTAATCGTCCTCCTCGTCTCTAGGTCCTGAAAGACACAAGAAGTAGGAGAAAAAGTGACACTACAGTTTAGGGATTTAGTCAAAGCACTAACAGAAAGTAGGTTAGAAGTAAATCTGGGAACATGCAAAACTGATGAAAGAAGCAATTGGGGAGAGGGAAGGATATTCCCTTTCCCAGACACAGAAGATAAGGTGCCATCAGCTGTCTTCACCTTATCACGGCCAGAACATATGGAATAAGTAGAAAATAAAGAAGACAAGCCCGTCATGTGTTCCGAAGCCCCTGAATCAATAATCCAAGTGGGGCTGGATGATGGGAGGGACACATGATGAGCAAGTCTAGTGTTACCTGACTGTGCGAAGGAGGTGGATGATGTGGCAGATGGACCATCAAGCTGCTGAAGGAGGCGTCGAAGGCCTGCATACTCGGTGGCTGAAAAACCACTAGGAGGAGCTGAAGGAAGAGGGCTCGCTAGGGCCTGTCCTGGAAAAGGAGCAGAAGAGTCCACACTGACTGTATGAGCACTGGAGGAGGCTGGCTGGCTAGGACGCCCATGTAGCTTCCAACACTTGGCACGCACATGCCCTAACTTGCCGCAGAAATCACACTTGGGCCTCTCTCTAGGCAGAGACTTCCCAGGAGAAGATCCAGTAGGAACATAAGATGGAGCTGAGGTAGGCTGATGAGATATACCCCTCGAAGGCTGCTGTAACTGCTGAGGCTGATAAGCAGGAGACGCTGCTAGCGCTGATCGCTCTAGAAGGGGATGCTCACTCTGAAGAGAGATCCTCCGACTCTCCTCACTCTGAAGATAGGCATACACCTCACTGAGAGAGGGAAGATCCATCCTACTACTCAAAATCTGAACCCGGGCAAGCTCATAAGACGGATTGAGCCCAGCAAGGAAATCAAAGATCCGGCCCTTCTCTATATATCGACGAAAGGGCGCAACCTCTGATGGGTTGAGAGGCTGATAAGAGTAGTAATGATCAAGCTCCTGCCACAAGGTACGAAGAGCAGTGTAGTACTGGGAGAGAGACATCTCCCCCTGCCGAAAGTGGGAGATAGTCTGTCGCAGCTGAAATGCCCGTCCTGTGTTTTGCTACTGTAAGTCTTCTCAGTGATTTCCCAGACCTCTTGCGCTGTGCGCATAAATAAGAAACTCTCACTGATATCAGGCTCCATAGAGTTGAGGAGCCATGACATGACAGTAAGATCATCTGTCTGCCACTGTCGATAAGATGGATCGGTCTTGGGAGGCTCAACTGTATCTCCCGTAGTGTGACCCAACTTCCCACGGCCTCCAATAAACAACCGTGCTGCCTGTGCCCAACGCAAATAATTCTTGCCGTCTAGCTTTACTGATGTGATCTGTAAGCTAGGGTTCTCATAGGCCAAGTGATGCACCATAGGGCCTCCAATACCAGTGGAGGGAACATCAGTGCTCACATCTGACCCTGAAGGAGAAGGCAAGGAAGGAGTAGGAACCACGGGAGGCAGTGGATATGCCATGAAGAAATAGGGCCAAGAACAACTATAGGGCGAAGAGGAAAGTCACAAAAAAATCACCCCAGGATCAGAATAAGGCAAAAGAACCAGACCAGAGATTGTAGGAGCATCTACACAGGGTATATAGGACCCAAGAATTTCTCAAGAGACCAAAGAAAGGAGCTGGATGGAGAATGAGACTCAACACATACCCATACGAACCTCAAAATGGAGCATAAGTAGCCCGATGAAGGAGGAAATAGGTATAGATGTGCAAACAAACATCCTAAAACCAGAAGAACCCTGAAGGAAGGTGTTTAGAGTTGAGTGGATGGGATTTTTTATCAAACCGATGGACATAGGGAGCAATATAGCCACCGGCGGTAACTACTTGGGGAAGAAAACTTCCCACAAGTCTCAAATCTCGATGGATCCTTTGAAGAAAGGTATCCACATGTCGGTTAGGTTGGGGAGGACTAGAACGAAGCAAGAAACCCCTCGAAAAACTTCATATAATGGTCGAAAAATGAGCTAGTTCACAAACTGGTTTGTGCGAAATTTTGTGAATAATGACCAAAAAACACCTCAAATGGATCCAAAAAATACCCAAAAAACAGGAAAAAAGGAGATCTATCAATTGGAGAAGGTTTCAGCAAACCTCGATTTTCGGGTTCATAGAGCTGATGACGTCAGCCTGCGGTCTGATGACGTCAGCAGGCGTCAGGTTGCCTCTGGTTTGTATCCAAGAACACTCCGGCGAGCCTCGATGGCAGATTGCTCTGATACCAAGTTGAATTGAAGAGTAGAATTGGAGAATTAGGGTTAGGATTAGGTTTGTGGAAGAGAGAGAGAAGAGAGAGAAGAAAGGATGTCAATTGTGCTTAGGTCACAATGACTCCATAAATCTTATTTATGTAAGTCCCAAATACAAAAGACAAATATACCCCTTAAAGGGATATTTACAGAACTACCCCCCCGATACATATAAAATACGTATTTCTACGTATATGATAACACCAACATCTTCAGCCAGAGTATCTCACACAAGCCATGGGCCATTGCCCTAAATTCTGCCTCTGCACTGGATCTGGCAACTACCGGTTGCTTCTTGCTCATCCAGGTAACTAGATTGCCTTCCACAAAGGTGCAATAGCCTGAGGTAGATCTCCTGTCATCCTTGGCACCAGCCCAGTCTGCATCGGTATATGACTCTACTCTCATGTGGCCACTCTTCTGAAAATGGAGGCCTCGGCTAGGGGCAGACTTGAGGTATCTCAATATCCTGTAAGCTGCTTCTAAGTGAATCTCCCTAGGAGAATGCATGTACTGACTGATAACACTGACTGCATAGGCAATGTCTGGACGAGTCAATGAGAGGTAGATCAACCTTCAAACCAATCTCTGAAAGCTCCCCACATCCTGTAAAGTTATACTGCTCGAGTCGGTCAGCTGGTGATTCTGCTCTATGGGGGTCTTCACTGGCTTAGCTCTCAGCTTGCCAGAGTCCTTCAATAGATCTAGGACATACTTCCTTTGTGAGATGAAGATCCCTTGGCTGGATCTTGCAACTTCTATGCCAAGAAAGTACTTAAGGAGTCTTAGATCTTTGGTCTCAAACTCGCCTGCTAGATGATCCTTTAGCTTGATCACCTCCTCTGCATCATTCCCTGTCAGAATGATATCGTCAACATAGACGATGAGGGCCGTAGTGCTCTTCCCTAGGTGCTTTACAAATAGGGTGTGATCGGCTTGGCTTTGAGTATATCCCAGCTTCTTCACTGCTAGAGTGAACCTCTCAAACCAAGTTCTGGGGGATTGCTTAAGCCCATAGAGGGCTTTCCTTAGACGACACACCTTGCCGCTGTCCTGTGGGGGAGTGAACCCTGGAGGAGGTACCATATAGACCTCTTCATGCAGATCACCATGAAAGAACGCATTCTTCACATCCAGCTGATGCAAAGGCCATGCTTGGTTTGCTGCTACAGACAACAATACCCTGATGGAGTTCATATTTGCAACGGGTGCAAAGGTCTCCACATAGTCAATCTCGTAGGTCTGAGTGTACCCTTTGGCAACTAGTCTTGCCTTGTACTTCTCTACTGACCCATTGGCCTTGTACTTCACTGTGAACACCCATCTGCATCCAACCGGCTTCTTGCCTCTTGGCAAGTTAACAAGCTCCCAAGTTTTGTTCTTATCCAGCTCCTTCATTTCTTCTACCATAGCAGCTTTCCATCTAGGGTGTGCTAACCCTTTTGCCACGGAAGAGGGAGTGGGAATGGTGGAAACTGATGTGATAAAGGCTCTGTATGAAGGTGACAAGGCATCGTAGGAAACGAAGTTGCTCAAAGGATGTTGAGTACAACTTCTGATGCATTTTCTAATCGCAATAGGAAGATCAGAATCATCAGTAGGCAAGGGAATGACAGGTATAGGGAGAGATGGAGGATTACCTGGATCCGAGGAGTGAACCACTGGTCCTGGATCAGCTGTGACTGTCGCCCTTCTGCTATAGACTTTGTGCTCCTTCTGAGCTCCAGGAGCACTATCAATCACACTAGTAGTATGAGTGGGTGGAGGCCTCTCAAACTCTAGAGGAGGAGATAGGGATATAGCAGGAAGATGAACATTCCACCTCTCTTCATTACTATTCTCCCACTGAAGAGAGGTGGGAGAGAAAAAGAAAGCTCCTCACGGAAGGTGACATCCATGCATACAAACTTCTTTCCAGAGGATGGGTGGTAACACTTGTACCCTTTATGGGTAGAGGAGTAACCGAGGAAGATGCACTTGAGTGCTTTGGGATCGAGTTTGGTGCGATGAGGACCAAGGATATGTACATAACATACACACCCAAAGATGCGAGGAGGAACAGAGAAAAGAGGAGAATCAGGGGAAAGAACCTGAAGAGGAGATTTAAAATTGAGAACATGAGAGGGTATTCTTTTACTCAAGTAGGCAGCCGTCAACACAGCATCTGACCAATAGGTCTTGGGGACATGAGAGCCAATCAAAAGAGATCTAGCTATCTCAGTCAAATGTCGCATTTTTCTCTCAGCTACACCATTCTATTGAGGGGTGTAGCTACAAGAATTTTGATGACAAATCCCATAGTCAAGAAGGTAGTGTTGAAGGCCTCCAAACATATATTCTCCACTCTGGTCAGTACGAAGAACCTTGATGGAGATACCATACTGGGTTTGGATCATCTTATGAAAACCCTGAAAGATGGAATGAGCTTCATCCTTGGTTTTCATGAGATAAACTCATGTACACCTAGTATGATCATCAACAAAGGAAATGAAGTAGCGGAAGCCAAAGATAGAAGTAGTTGGGGAGGGACCCCATACATCAGAATGCACAATGTCAAAACAAGTAGAACTTCTATTACCTCTAGATGGATAATTTGATCTACAATGCTTGGAGAGCTCACATGTCTCACAACGTAAAGCAGAAAAAGAAATAGAAGTAAACAAACTTGGAAATAAAAGTTTCAAATACTGAAAAGAGACATGCCCCAGACGAGCATGCTAGTTCAAAACAACATTTATCCTACTACTACTACTACTAGAAGAAGACTGTAGTGCTGTGGGCTCAGGAAGGCGTCCATCTAAAAGGTAGAGGCCATTAGCTTCATGTCCAGTGCCAATCGTCCTCCTCGTCTCTAGGTCCTGAAAGATACAAGAAGTAGGGGAAAAAGTGACACTGCAGTTTAGGGTTTTAGTCAAAGCACTAACAGAAAGTAAGTTCTGGGAATATGCAAAACAGATGAAAGAGGCAATTGGGGAGAGGGAAGGATATTCCCTTTCCCAAACATAGAAGATAAGGTGCCATCAGCTGTTTTCACCTTATCACGGCCAGAACAGATAGTATGACTGGAAATAAGGAAGACATGCCCGTCATGTGTTATGAAGCCCCAGAATCAATGATCCAAGTAGGACTGTACGATGGAAGAGACACATGATGAGTAGTTCTAGGGTTACCTGACTGGGCAAAGGAGGTGGATGATGTGGAGAAGGACCATCCAGCTGCTGAAGCAATCGTCGAAGGCATGCACGCTCTGTGGCTGAGATACCACCAGTCGAAGAGATAGTCAAAGACTGTCCAGGAGGAGCTAAACCCGAAGTATCTACATCGACAGTATGAGCACCAGAAGACCCTGGCTGGCTAGGGCAACCATGTAACTTCCAACAATTGGCACGTACATGCCTTAACTTGCCACAGAAATCGCACTTAGGCCTCTCTCTAGTCAAGGACTTCCCAGACGAAGGTCCAGTAGGAGCATAGGATGGAGCTAAGACAGGAGTCGGATAAGAGGAGCCTCTCTGAGGCTGCTGTGACCACTAAGGCTGATAAGCAAGAGAGGCAGCTAGCGTTGATCGCTCTGGAAGAGGATGCTCACTCTGAAGAGAGATCCGCCTACTCTCTTCACTCTGAAGATAGGCGTACACCTCACTGAGAGATGGAAGATCCACCCTGCTACTCAAGATCTGAACACGAGCCAGCTCATAAGAAGGATTGAGGCTAGCAAGAAAATCAAAGATCTGGCCCTTCTCTATATATCGACGAAAGGGTGCAATCTCTGTGGGATTGATAGGCTGGTAGGAGTAATAACGATCAAGCTCCTGCCACTAGGTACGGAGAGCAGTATAGTATTGAGAAAGAGACTTCTCCCTTTGCCGGAAGTGGGAGATAGTCTGTCGCAGCTGAAATGCTCGTCCATCGTTCTGCTGCTGCGAGTAGGTCTTCTCAGTGATCTCCCAAATCTCTTGCGCTGTGCGCATGAATAAGAAACTCTCATTGATATCAGGCTCCATAGAGTTGAGGAGCCATGACATGACAGTAAGATCATCTGTCTGCCACTATCGATAAGAGGGATTTGATCTGGGAGGCTCAACCGTATCTCCTGTAGTGTGGCCAAGTTTCCCACGGCCCCTAATGAACAACCGTGCAGCCTGAGCCCAACGTAAGTAGTTCTTACCATCTAACTTCACTGAGGTGATTTGCAAACTTGGGTTCTCATAGGCTAAGTGCTGCACTATAGGGCCTCCAACTCCACTGGAGGGAACTTCTGTGCTCACGTCTGACCCGGATGGAGAAACCAAGGAACGTGGAGTAACCACGGGAGGTGGAGGATCTGCCATGAAGAATAATGGCCAAGAACAACTAGTAATACGGGCGGAAGATCAGTTTTAGATCCAGAGAGGACTAAAAACCAGCATCGAAGGTCAAGAAATTATCCAAATAGATCCTAATAGGCATGTAGGAACCAAAAAAAATCTCCCAAAATAATCAAGAACACCCATACAACATCAAAAAGGGTGTGTAAGAGGCTGGATTAAGGCGAAAGGCTAAATTTAGGGGCAAAACAACTGCCACAGGCCAGCATACCACTGAAGAAAAGCTATTAGAGCTTTTAGGAGGTATTAGAGGAGGTTTGAAAATAGATTGGGGAAGTTTTATACCCAACCGACAGGCCAAAAACGCTAAAGCTGTTACCGGCGGTAACAAAGGGGGGGGTTTTTCGACCCAAAACCTTCAATACTCCATGGAATGGGTGCAATGGGTTTCTAAGAGAAAAACGAACCAGATCCAAGCAAGAAATTAGGGTAAAAACCCTGTTCAATGAACCGAAATCCAGAAAAACGAAAAACAAGTACCGAAAATTGCTTGAAGAAGAATCAACAAAAAACTATGTAGATGTGCTCAAAAAATCTGGCAAAAATCACCATTAATTCCAGGGGATCGAGATCTACCAGGAGTGAGAAGCTTAGAACAAACCGACCGTACAGGTGCTGACGTCATCTGTACAGTCTGGTGATGTCAGCATGACGTCAGCAGGTACAGAAAAAACTCCCGGTGCCTTCTGTAGACAACAATCCTTCAGTGAAGCTCCGATACCAAGTTGAATTCCTTAGATGAGATTAGGGTTAGGAGTTAGGGTTTCCAATATGAAGAGAGAGAATTAGATGGAGGAATTGGATGTCTTGTGTTAATTGACAATGACCCCATAAATCTTATTTATGGAAAAAAGGGTTACATAAAAAAGGACAAGTATACCCCTCATAAGAGGTATTTACAGAACTACCCCTATACAAGATAAATACGTATTTCTACATATCTGATAACAATATTTGGTGATGTCAGTATTGCTAAAATAATTGGTAGAGGGACTATTCTAGGTCCAAGAATACCTAAGATTGAACATGTTTTGTGTGTGGATGGGCTAAAATATAACCTCCTAATCATTAGTCAAATCTGTGACAAAAATCATATTTGCAAGTTTTCGAAAGAGAAATGTGAAATCATATACAAAACTTCTAACAAAGTAATAATTCAAGGAAAAATAAATACTGATAATTGCTGTCATTGAGACTGGTGGTTCGATTAAGTGCAACATGGTACTAACAAATGAAACCGAACTATGGCCCCCACGTCTAGGACACAAACTTTAAAGACTTAGCCAAGATCAGTAGGAAAGAATTAATAAGAGGTATTCCAAAACTCAATAAGAATTATCAAACTGTTTGTGGATCTTGCCTAAAAGGAAAACAAATTAGAAACTCTCACAAGAAGATAAAAAATATTGGTACCTCTAGAATTCTTGAATTGTTACATATGGACTTAGTTGGACCTAATAGAATAGAAAGTTTAGGAGGAAAAAGATATTTCTTAACTGTTGTTGATGATTTCTCGAGATTTACTTGGGTAGCTTTTCTTAGAGAAAAATCCGAAGCATTTGATGAACTCATGAAGATCTAAGTTCAGTTCGATTGTGTTCGGTTATGGTTTTTTACGCTTCACTTCCGATCATTCGGTTTTTGTCAGACGGTCTTCCACTGGTGTTATTGTTCTGATTGTGTATGTGGATGATATCATAATCACAGGAAGTGACTCCCACGGTATTTCAGACTTGAAGACTCATTTATGTAGGCAGTTTCATACTAAGGATTTGGGTCTTCTCTGTTACTTTCTTGGCAAGGTTGCTCGTTCCAAAACTAGTATTAGCCTTTCTCAACGCAAGTATGTGTTGGACCTCTTATCTGAGACATGTACACTAGGCTCTAGGACGGTTGATACTCCTATTGATCCCATTGTTAAGCTTGATGCTGGACATGGGGAGGTTTATGCTGATGCTGGTCGTTACCGTCGGTTAGTTGGTAAGCTGATTTACCTTACTGTTACTCATCCAGATATCACCTTTGTTGTTGGCGCAGTTAGTCAGTTTATGCATGCCCCACGACGGCCACATTGGGATGTAGTTCTCTGGATTCTACGTTATTTGAAGGGGTGACTAGGCAGAGGTGTCACACCCCAATCTGGAATTCAGGATCCGACCCATAACTCCATAGTCAGATCCTAAAATCAAGTTATGTCATGCCCCGAATCCGGATACCCAGATACGACCCAAAAATCCATGGATCGACCCGTACCCAAACCTAGAGGTGATCCATGAATGTCCCCTAGTGGTCTAATTAGGTCAATTAGACTACTAAGGTTCATTCGAAAACCCACTAAATAAAAAAAAAAGGTCTAGATGTAGAAAACAAATAATTCAATCATTCAACTAAATATGGAGAGAAGGAGGTGAGAACATGCTCTCAATCAAAGGCTTACATGCCTGTGAAAATAAATAAATAATGTTATAAAATAATTAAATACAACTTTCTAAAATGTGGGATCGACTCCCAAATCCTCGTTGATCTCCTCGAGTACACCGGAGTCTTCCATCTCAAAATCATCCCACGTACCCAATTCCTCAAAATCTGAAAATGGTATCGGTGTAGCACCGTGAGCCGAGGCCTATGCATGGTATGATATCATACTATACAAGTTTTTTAACCAAGGTATGCATCTCAATCATATAATAAGGATGACATGAATATGAGGGTGAATGCAAGTGAGTACGGGATGCAAATGCAACTAGTACCTATAACCACATAGGGTCTCCATCTCCTTCCTGCATTGGGAGCGGTTTCATCGACCCATCTGCAGGATATAATAACGTCTAGGGCCTTTCACCATAGGGTACCGAACCCTGATTAATTGATAAAACCAATATAAACGTATAGAATATACTTCAACCCCGTTCCCTTATGCACCCCTTATATGAAATGACGTGATGATCATAGTATGACAATAAGATGGTACTAGGGTTACATAGCATAAGCACACATGTATTTAACATTTAAATAAGAATATAAAATAAACACATGATCATCAAAAGTGATAACATAAGAACGAATTATGGTTAAACATGAATAACATGTAACATTCATTGAAGGTCACGATCAACACGGATGAACAATATAAGTAGAAATCGCCAGAGAATCCAACACACCATAGCCGAACCCTATGAGGGATCCATGACACAAGGTTGAACACAAGGGTGAAGTGGACCGTGTAAAGTCTGGAATTCTGGGTTTTACAGAAAAGTCCAGCACGTTTGAAAAATCATTACTTAATCAATACAAATCAGAAAAATAAAAACTCAAATGTTCTAGAAACTAGATTGATAGAGGTATCTATGAAAAATATTTGGGTTAAAAATATAGATCGAAATCCCAAGTGAAGTGGACCGTGTAAAATCTGAAATTCTGGGTTATTTTGTAAAGTCCAACAACTTAGAAAAATCATAATTAAATAAATATAAATTGAAAAAATACAAACTAAACGGTTTTGGAAAATAGATTCATAGAGGTATTTATGAAAAATAATTATAAAAATATTTAAATTATAAAAATACAACGAAATGATAAAGAATATAGTCACTCGTTATAGGTGTAAAAGAAACCATTGCCAAACCCATCATGGTGGCCCAAAATAAAGATCAACCCAATAAGAATAAAGTAAATATTGTTGAAATTAATTTATAATGATTATCAACCATTATCTAATGAAAGAGAAACAAAATCTTGAAGAAAAACAAGTATAGGATGGATCAAACACACTTACCTTAAGGTTTATTATACTTTAATGGAAATTGAAAATTTCTTCAAATTTGAAAGTCGTCGGATCGTCCTCTCCTCGGAGTATGTTCTTCCATTCGGAGTCCCCGTCAATTCTCCCTTCTTGCTCGAGTGCGATCGGTAATGAAGGTTTAATGGAGGTTTCTCTATTCTTTAATGGAGTTGGGTTTGTGAAAGCTTCTAAAGCTTTAGGGTTTTCATAAATAGGTTTAGGAAAGGATTATGGTTTCTATTTTGTTGAAATTCGTAACTGTCAAAGGGATGACTTTTTCGACCCTCAAAAATTTATATTTTACACTACTAATGGGTTAAAAACGGGCCCAAGGCCCATATACATCAATTAGGCTTATTTAAGAATATTATCAAGTCCAAAAGGCTTCTAGATTGACCATACGGGCCCACCCAACAATCATAACACAAATAATTATTCATTAATTCAATTAAACTATATTATATATTTTAAAAGTTCATATATCACGGTATTGACACATGTCACACATAAATCACAAAAAGTAGTCTAAATACATAAAAATCATAAAAAAAGTTCAAAGCACCGAAAGAGTATCAAATAACATTGGAATGATCCGAAAGTGATTCGCGGGTCCCACACTCCTACTAAATAAATAAAATATAATTAAATATTAATTTTAAAAATTATAAGAATGGTATGAAAGTTCAAAAATTACGAAAATACTATTTTGTCAAAATCTCCCGATAGGGTTTTTATGTCTCAAGAAATGTTCTAAATTTCTCGGGTAAGTTGGGAAGGTTAAAATAGGAATATTTTTGGTGTCCCGGGTCCACAAAATAATTTTTTTATAAAAGTTCTGGAATGTTAGCTGGGCAAGAAAAAGTCCCCTACAAGGTATGATTCATTATTCTTAGCAAGAATTTAGCCCTAAAGAGTGAGTTTCAAAAAATAGCAGGTTTTTCAAAGTTGTTAGAATGAAACCAAATTAAACACATATACTCAAGCATGATATCAAACTATAAAAAAACAATAATAGAAGTCTGGAAAAGATTTAGGTTTGATGAATTTACCATAATACCCTAGAACGAAAGTTCAGGGTATTACAAGTTAAGGTATGATAATAATTATAAATACATAAAAAAAATCCACTACACTAATGACATTTTACAGGTATTTTATTACACTAGTTAATGAACAATTTATAAACATAGATAATTATATAAAATCCCAACCAAAAGCCTTACTATAAAAGTCAACAACTGTTTAACAACTCAAAATGAAACTCTAAACCAAAACTTCAATGCAACAGAAACGAAGTCTGATTGACAATTAACTGAAACTAGACTATTGCAGAACTTGTCCACCTCAGCCAATGACGGCTCAAAATCTTCCACAGTCTGATCTGAAAAAAAAATTTGATAATACGGGTGAGTTTCAAACAAACTCGTAGGGATGACGACCATCTCCACCATGATAATGGAGATGCAGCGTCAAAATATGCAAGATAAAAATATGTATGACAGGTTGTAATAATCTCAAAAGAACTTAAGAATGGTTAAATCTTACTCGTCTTCTTTATTTTTTATTCATATAGTTCCCTTTTGTTGTTCCACAACACGTGTGTGGCCTCTTCCAAGGGTGTGCGGAAGATTCGACGTCAGGTAGAAGCCGGCTGCTTTGGAGGTACCTGCCTTTTGCGATCATTTGGGCTATTTGGAAGGAGAGGAACCACAAGATTTTTGAAGATAAGGAAAAAGGTTTGGAGGAAGTGATTTTAGATGTGAAGTCATTCCTCTATGTATGGTCCTCGAGCTCCCCTCTTTTTCGGGGTTGTTATTTTGAGTCCTTTGTTTTTCGTTGGTTCGAGTTGATTAAGGATCCTACTCTTAGTGTTAAGAGCTAGATCCTGGCCTTTGTACATTCTTGGGGTTCCCCCTCTCTATAATATACACACAATTATCAAAAAAAAAAAAGGATATGCAAGCTCGACACTCTTTGGCCTATTTTCCCAACAGTTGGTCAGACTATGAACCCCTCACTCATGGATCCATGGAGGTTTAAGGTTTTGCACCGAAGGACTACCTCGACCCTACTTATTATCAAAGTGCCCTTGTACCTAGGCTTAATTCTCATTCAATAATAGATTATCACTGTATCAATTTACTTTTTCAACCAAATCCAACACCTTTATCCAAGTTACAAGGTATTTTATCACCATAATTTATCACGTAAGTCTCAATCCATATGCACGATATCAGTTTATACAAAACAATCCTATACATGCAACTAATTAGTATAAGGCAATCCATGAAAACAATCATTTAATAATCAAGATAATGCATAAAGCAGTTCCGCATAAATCAAAATTTCAGTGTACAAAATGTCCTTATATATGGACTGATTTTTAAGTATAAAACAGTCCCTTAAATGTAAATATATTATGTCAAAAAATCCAATTTAGAATCTGATTGTCATTGTGTAACAGTCCATTTTCTAGACCGATTATCAGTAAAAACAACTCCTTAAGTGTAAATTTATTATGTCAAAACAGTCCTAATTTATAATCTGATTGTCATAGTGTAACAGTCCATTTTCTAGACTGAATATCAGTAAAAACAATCCTTTAAGTGTAAATTTATTATGTCAAAACAATCCTAATTTAGAAGCTGATTGTCATAGTGTAACAATCCATTTTCTAGACTGATTGTTACACTAGAACAGTCTTATATATGTGTATTTAGTGATGACAAAATTGTCACAGATTCTTTTCCCATAAAACAAAAGGCAAAGAGTTCTTTCTTTTAGTAGTAATATAATATCTGAAAAAGATAAACCATATTACACATATTAAAGTCCAATCCAAAATCATAGAAAAGATAGAAGTCCACCTACCTCTCTTGTCAAAATCTTCTATTCTTCAAGTTTTGCTCCCTCTTCTCTTCTCAAAAAGTTGCTGGAACTTTCAGAAATTCTGGAATAATTCTATTAGGGTTTGGTGTCTACTAGAGTTTAGAAATAGAAATTGAGAGAGACTATTAGAGATTTCTCTCTCAAGAGAATTTTGTAGAGAATTCAATAGATTCCCACCAATAAGGCTAGTGTGTATGCCACACACACTAATGAACCTCTCATTTCTATAACATTAACACTTAATCAAATTAAAGGAACAATTTAATTACATCCATACACTCTATTCTAGGTAGTTCAGCCAAACATAATGGCCACAAGTTTTGGTATTTGTAAATAAGCCCACTAAACTTTGGAAACTGTAAGAAAGTCCCTATAATATATATATATATATATATATAACAAAATAAAACCCTCCATTCCTATTAAAATCACAGAAAATACTACTAATCTTGTTCTATCAAAAGCACATGCTCCCAAGTGGGTCCCACACTAAAACATAATTAGTACAATAGTTTATATAATAAAAACACACCAATATAATTTAACATTTCAGATTTATAACTAACATGATATGCAAGGTCCCGCACAAAACAAATTACTAAAATACTCTAAATTCTTAAGTTTACGAAAATACCCTACTTCCAATTTTAAAATTTCAGGGTATTACAAGAGGCCCAATGGGTATCGACTATTACAGACTTTAGCTATTATTAGTTTCTCTGATGCTAATTGGGCTGGTAGTCGTACAGATCGTCGGTCTACTTCAGGTTATTGTACATTTGTTGGTGGTAATTTGGTGACTTGGTGTAGTAAGAAGCAGAATGATGTCGCTTGCTCCAATACCGAAGCAGAATACAGGGCTATGGCCCACACTGCGTGTGAGATGTTATGGGTCAGTCCCTTCTTAAGGAGATGGGATTTGAGGTTCCTTCTCCTATGCCTATGCATTTATGCTAGATTGACATGGAGAAGGCATATGACCATGGGGAGTGGGGCTTTTTGGACTATATGTTGGGGAGATTGGGCTTTGGAGACCGATGGAGATCGTGGATCCGAAAATGCATATCTACGGTCTCCTTTTCCATCCTAGTTAATGGATCTCCAGCAGGTTACTTTAGGAGTTTCAGGGGTCTGAGACAAGGGGATCCTCTATCACCCTTCCTGTTCATTGTGGTAGCAGGGGCTTTGGGTAGTTTGTTCTCTAGAGTTGTGAGCATCGGTGAGATGGAAGGTTTCCAGATAGCCCCGGAAGGCCCGACGATCTCCCATCGGTGGACATGCAATATTTCTCAAAGGGCTGTTGTGTTGCTTTGAAGCAGCTTCAGGTCTTAGAGTGAACTTGGCTAAGAGTAAGATCTATGGGGTGGGCACATATCAGCTTTGGCAGACACTCTTCATTGTGACATTGATACTATGCCAACCATGTACTTGGGTTTACCCCTAGGGGCACCAAATAAGTCGAAGGCCTTGTGGGAGCCAGTCATAGAGAAGGTCAGATCTCGGTTAGGCTCATGGAAATCCAAATACTTATCAAAAGGGGGAAAAGTTGTTCTGATCAAAAGTTCCCTTTCAAGCCTTCCCATCTACTACATGTCCCTCTTCACTGTTCTGAGAAGTGTGGCGAATGAGTTGGAAAAGTTAATGAGGAATTTCTTGTGGAACGATAGGTTGGACAACCGTAAAATTCTTCTGCTGAGGTGGAAGGAGGTGTGCAAAGACAAGAAGAGAGGGGGCCTAGGGATATAAAGAATCAAAGAAATGAACCAAGCCCTACTGGGTAAGTGGCTGTGGAGATTCGGGATGGAGCCTTCAAGCCCTTGGGCTAAAGTCATCGACGGCAGGTACGGGACTTTTCACTATGGGTGTGAAAGTAGACCCACCAGCCTTCCTTACGGGTGCAGCGTATGGAGGGGTATTCAGCAGGTCTCTCGGGACTTTGATAGAGGGACAGGCTAGGTAGCAGGGGTGGGAAATAGATTCAAGCTCTGGGAGGATCCTTAGTGCGGAGATCAACCTTTGAAGACAGAATTCCCTGAGCTCTATTCTCTGTCAGAGATAAAGAACTGGTCCATTCAGGATTGTGTGTGTAGTAGAAGGGAGGGGGAGTTGGGGTGGAACCTAGGGTTCAGGAGAAATCTCAACGACTGGGAGATCGAACCCCTATTTAGACTGCTAGCCAGACTTCACAATGTTAATCTTCCTCCATTGGCTCAGGACAAGAGGGTGTGGACAAGGACGAAGAATGGAGCTTTCTCAGTCAGATCCTTCTATAAAGAGTTAAGCAGATCTGGAAGGCCGTCTTACCCGGCTCATGCAGTGTGGAAGGCCAAAATCCCGACAAAAGTCACGTTCTTTGCGTGGGCAACATCATTGGACAAGATATTGACTGTGGATCAGTTGCAATCAAGAGGGTTAGTCTTGGTAGATTTCTGCAGTATGTGCAAGCACGATGGAGAGACCGTGCACCATTTACTGATGTGCGATATCGCGAGGGTGGTGTGGTCTGCCTTCTTCAAAGAGTTCAGGATAAGTTGGGTGATGCCGGGTACCCTTAAAGATCTCCTTCAGAGTTGGCACACAACTGCCTTTTCCAGAAGAGGCCATATATTATGGAAGCTAACCCCTTTTGCGATCTTGTGGGGGCTATGGAAGGAAAGAAACCACCGCATCTTTGAGGACAGGAGCGAAGAAGTGGCATTGATAGTTCTCAACATCAAGGGGATCATATTCTTATGGTCGAAAATGTACATTGAATGCAAAGGGTTGTTCTTTGAGGATTTCGTGGTCATATCAGACACTATTTGTCTTAGGGAGGGCTTCTAACGCGGATCCTAGCCTTTTCGTTTTGGTGCCTAGCTAGGGGAGGTCACCTCGACCTCTCTAGCTGCGTTGTTGTACCCCGGCTTTGCTTTTTAATAAAATTTACACTTATCAAAAAAATGTATTGTGGTAATTAGGCTACTAGCTATATTGCTAGCAATCTAGTGTTTCATTAGCAGACAAAGCACATCGAGGTTGATTGTCATTTTATTCCTGACATGGCATTACACAAATGGATTATCACTCCTTATATCAAGTCAGTAGATCAGTTGGGAGATGTTCTTACAAAGGCCTTGCCTGGGAATCCCTTTTCTACTCTATGTACCAAGTTGGGCATGTTTGATTTGTATGCTTCACCTTGAGGGGGAATGTTAGAGTTCTTAGTTTATTTCTTTCATGTTTATATTTCATAGTTGGGTTTTATGTAGAGTGTTGGGCCCATATTTTCTATTAATGTAAGTGGGCTCACACCACTTAAGTGACTAGTATATATATCACAATGAGGAGGCCAAACTACTCTAGTTTTTTATTCTCTCTTTCTCTAACCCTAGGACTTTACTTATAATAGTTATAATTCTGTCAAACTCCACAATTCTTCTTCTTGCTTCTTTCTTCTTGAACCATAAGAAGGTTTTGTGGGCTTGATTTGAAAAACTAGGTGGCAACTCCAAACCTTTCTGGATCCTGGTTTACAGGACTGTCCTTTTTACACACTAAACTTGTTGCATTATATCGATCTCAAAATATCTTGATCCCTTTACTGAGAAAAGAAGGGAAATTCTGTAACATTATACACATCAAGTTATCTTGAACCTCATCATGAAAAGGAAGAAAAAAGGTTATGATAATCATCATTGAAATTGACATATTAACAAGTGTGTAGTTGTAAAGTACAATGCGATGAAATCTCTATCATGTCAGTGTGAGTCATTTTCATTCATCATCTTGAATAACTACGTCTACCATTTTCACAACATTCTGTAGTTTGAGGCCTCAAATGACATCAAAAACTTCGGTGTACTGCTAATTGAGTCGTTATTAGGAATATATCTAGATTTTTAGAAGGACCCCTGAGAGTTATTTGCTCAACATTTCATCATTCTTTTAGCGTTTATTTGGATGGCTAGGATAGATTAGAATTGACGATTGAGAATTTGTAGGAACCTTAGAGTTTATTGCTTTCGGAGTATATATTGATTTGATTTAGTTTTCATTTATAAGGACTTTTGGAGTAGAAATTGAGTCTTCTTTAGAGAAGAGTGATTCCTCTTTGTACAAGAAGTGATTTCTCATTGTTCAACACCAATTCGTGTGATGCTAATCAAATCAAACAGCTTTTTTCTCGTTTTATTGAGCAGGCCTTGGTACATGTATATTTCTTCATCCACCATCCAATTAAATAAATAAATGTAATTAATATAGTGTGTTGCCTGCTTTCATTCTTCTTTATTTAAATCTTCAACTTAAAGCATATTTATGTGAAATATGTTGAGTCTCTAGCAACAAACAATTGAGATACTTCCAGCCGTCTTTATCATGATTTTAAGTAGCCATGTCAAATGCTGTTTAAAGACCCTTATTACAGATATTGTCAATCCCTGTATCACACTGTACACATCATCGATATGCATTGTATTGTTGGATATGCACCTGAATTGCTCAATATGCACTGCAGATGCATCCCATACCACTCAAGATGCTAGGAAATGATTAAGAAAAGCAACAGATTCTTTTGTATTGATACAGCTCGATGGTGATTTGATACACGCTGTATCAAGCACTACTTTAAACTATCATCATTATGCCAACACATGGATTGTATTTTTGCTTCTTAGAAAATGTTCTGCGTTACCCTTACATGTAATAAATAACGCCGAAAATGTAATTGGTGATCCGAGAGAGCCAGCCAGAAAAGATATCGATAGATGGATTCTGTTGTATTGTTGTTGGCATGCTGACATAGTGGTTGTTGCCATGATTTTTCTGTAGACAGGATGCTTTTGCAACCCTGGTTCATGTGCAAAATATCTCAGTTTATCTCAGTTGGATCTTCTTTCCAACATCGAGGTACTTCCTATCCTTGCTCCAACTTCATCCATCTTCTTGTATTACCAATTTCAGTGGATTGGGCTTACTTATCAAAAAAAATATGAGTGGATTGGGCTTCGGTAGCATTTTGTAAGTGCAAGCATAGAATGTAAGTGCATTCTTACCTATTGTGCTTTTTATGAATTTAGGCTGGTCATGTATGCTGGGATGATTATGACATATTGCATGGAAAACCAACAGGAGCTGTGAGAATATCCTTCGGCTATATGTCGACATTTGAAGATGCCATGGTAGAGTTTCTGTCCTATTAGTATATGAGTTGTAGCTAAATCTTCTAAATGCACATAAATTCCCTTTTCCCATTGCTTGGAATTTTTCTTCATATTTTTTTTCTTCTAATTTTGCTGTAAACTCGCGCTCCTATTTGACGCCAAACCACTTGGACAAATAATCATGATCCTAGTTAGCAATTCGGCATACGTCTGTACAACTTTTATTCGGTTTGGGCATTCAAAAGAATGGTAAAACTTTAGTCAATTAAACAGAGTACGGCAATAAACCCGGTGAGTGATATATTTGTATTTATACGATATTTTATTAAAATGCGGAACTAATAAATCACCATATACATATATAATATAATAGATATACATACATAATATATTAATATTTCATATATTCATATATATAAATATATGAATATTTCACCGTATACATATTATTCAATATATATATGAATATTTCATATATACGTGGACATCTTTTTTCGCGGATTTTGGGATCGCTTGGATTCTCCCTTCCTCGTTGCTTCTAGTTTCGAGTTGGTTAACGAATGTGTTTTCATCCAGAGGGCGTATTCTATAGAGATTGCTCCCTTTTGCCATTGGAAGGATCGTAATCGCAGGGTGAAGGAAAAGAAGATTCGGTGGCTAGTATCATTATTAATATCAAGGGACTGCGATTCCTTTGGTCCAAAGTCTTTTGGGAATGCCACGGAGTGTTATTTGAAGATTTTGTTTGTCGGTGGGACCTTATTTGTAACAGAGATATCCTGTAATTTGTATTATCTTTGTTTTTGTTATAGCTTTGCTGGTTTTAGCCCCGAGAAGTGTTATCATATACGTAGAAATACGTATTTTATATGTATCGGGGGTAGTTCTGTAAATACCCCCCTTGAGGGGTATATTTGTCTTTTCTGTAATTCCTCTACATAAATGAGATTTATGAAGTCATTGTGACCTAAGCACAATAGACATCCTTTCTCTTTTCTCTTATCTCTTCCACAAACCTAACCCTAACCCTAACTCTTCAATTCAACTTGGTATCAGAGCTATCTGCCATCGAGGCTTGCCGGAGTATTTTTGGAGACAAAAACAGAGGCAACCTGACGTAGGCTGACGTCATCAACTCTATGGACACGAAAATTGAGGTTTGCTGAAACCTTCACCTCCTGATAAAGATCTTTTTTTTTTTTCTGTTTTTTGGTTATTTTTTGGATCCATTTGGGGTGGTTTTTAGCCATTATTCGCAAAAATCAATTTGTGAACCAGCTCGATTTTCGACCATTAGATGAACTTTTCGGGGGATTTCATGCTTCTATCTAGTCCCCCCCAATCTAACCGACATGTGGACACCTTACTTGCAAGGTTCCATTGAGGATTGAGTTTTGTGGGAAGATTTCTTCCCCAAGTAGTTGCCGTCGGTGGCTTTATTGCCCCCTATGACCATCGGTTTGGTCCAATATCCCTTCCAATCGACTCTAAACACCTATACTTCGTGTTTTTTTGGTTCTAGGATGCTTTCTTGCATCTCTATACCTATTCTCTCCTTCTGGCTACTTATACCCAATTTTGAGGTTCGTATGGGTGTGTGTTGAGTCCCATTCTCCATCTAGTTAACTTTCTTTGATTTCTTGCGGGTTTTTTGGGTCCTATATGCCCTGCTTGGATGTTCTTATAGTCTGTGGTGTGGTTCTTTAGCCTTGTTCTTGCCCTCGAGTGATTATTTGTGACATTCTGGTGCTCCTATATAGTTGTTCTTGGCCATAGTTCTTCATGGCAGATCCTCGACCTCATGGTTACTCCGCCTTCCTTGGCTTCTCCTTCAGAGTTAGAAGTGAGCACATAAACTCCCTCCACTGGTATTGGAGGCCCTATGATGCATCACTTGGCTTATGCGAATCCCAGTTTATAGATCACCTCAGTGAAGTTAGACGGCAAGAATTACTTACACTGGGCTCAGGCTGCACGGTTGTTCGTTGGGGGCCGTGGGAAACTTGGTCACACTGCGGGGGATACAGTTGAGCCTCCCAGAACTGATCCCTCGTACCGACAGTGGGAGACAGATGACCTTACTGTCATGTCTTGGCTCCTCAACTCTATGGAGTCGGATATCAGCCAGAGTTTCTTATTCATGCACACAGCACGGGAGGTCTGGGAGATTACCCAGAAAACCTACTCAGAGCAGCAGAATGCAAGACGGGTATTTCAACTAAGGCAGAGTATCTCCCACTTTCGGCAGGGGGAGAAGTCCCTTTCTCAGTATTATACTTCTCTTTGCATCATGTAGTAAGAGCTCGATCATTATTACTCTTATCAGCCTCTTCACCTAGGAGGGATTGCTCCCTACCAGCGGTATATGGAGAAGGGTCGGATTTTTTATTTTCTTGCTGGGCTCAATCCATCTTATGAGCTTGCTCGTGTTTAGATCTTGAGTAGCAAGATGGATCTTCTCTCTCTCAGTGAGGTGTATGCCTATCTTCATAGCGAGGAAAGTAGGCGGATATCCCTTCCGAGCGAGCACCTTCAAGAGCGATCAACACTAGTTGCTTCTCCGGCATACCAGCCTCAATAGCCTCAAAGAGGTCCATCTTATCAGACTCTTGTCTCAGCACCTTCCTATGCTCCCACTGGACCTTCTTCTTGGAAGTCCTTGACTAAAGAGAGGCCCAAGTGCGATTTCTGTGGAAAGTTAGGGCATGTGCGTGCCAAATGTTGGAAGTTACATGGTCGCCTTAGCCAGCCAGGGTCTTCTGGTGCTCATACTGCGAGTGTGGATACTTCTGTTTCTCCTCCTGGACAGTCTCTAACGATCTCTCCGACTTTAGCTCCTCCTGGTGGTATATCAACCACAGAGTTTGCAGGCCTTCGATGATTGCTTCAGTAGCTCGATGGTCCTTCTGACTCATCGTCCACCTCCTTTGCCCAGTCAGGTAACCCTAGACCTGCTCATCATGTGTCTCTTCCATCATTCAGTCCCACTTGGATCATTGATTCAGGGGCTTCAGAACACATGATGGGCATATTTTCCTTATTTTCCAGTTATACCATCTGTTCTGGCCGTGATAAGGTGAAGACTGCTGATGGCACCTTATCCTCTGTGTCTGGGAAATGGATCATCTTTCCCTCTCCTAAACTACCTCTTTTATATGTTTTGCATGTTCCTAAATTTACTTCTAACCTACTTTCTATTAGTGCTTTTACTAAATCCCTAAACTGTAGTGTCACTTTTCCCCATACTTCTTGTGTCTTTCAGGACCTCAAGACGAGGAGGACAATTGGCACTGGACGTGAAGCGCATGGCCCCTATGTCACGAACCAAGTCTTCCAGAATTGCCTCAACAGCACACCCAAGTCCCTCGAGGGTCCTTCCTTTATTTTCTCCTTTATTCTTTCATTCTGTTGCTGATGTTCAATTAGTCCAATTTGTTAGTGATCTCCTAGCATACGAGGAGAGAGTCCAAGTCCACTCCAATTAATGAGGAAAGGATGAGGATTGTTGCTTAGGATAGAGTCTATGGAGTCTTTATATTCTGAACTTGATCTTTGGATCCGCATGAAATGAAATATCTTAGTCTTTAGCTTAATCTATAGTTGATTTTGTCTCCACTGCTAGAAGACTCTTATCAATTTGGTATCAGAGCTCACATCCTGCGACAATGGCAGCAGCAGCACCACTCCCAGGTTTTGAAAAGTCAACCGGAGAACTCAGAGTAGATTTTAACGACAACCAAAGAGACAGGGCTGATCTAAATGCTCGGCTAACCGAACTCACCGAGGTTGTTCTCTCCATGCAGACCACTTTCAGCAACTTTCTCCAACAACCAAGACTACCTGCGCCTCCACCCCAAAACGTTGAACCACCTATTCAAATACCCAGACAGCCCCCGAACCCACACGTCGAACCTCCTTTTCCCTTGGCCAGACAGCCACCGCGCCTGAATCATGCTTCTTTCAGTGGCTTTCAAGGCCGACCCATACGGCTGGACTTCCCCACCTTCGACGGCACAGACCCGGAGGGTTGGATTTTTAGAGCCCAACAATTCCAGGCCTTGAATGTTGTTCTAGATGAACACATGGTCGACTTGGCATTTGCATACCTTCTGGGTGATGCAATCCCATGATACCAGTGGTTGGCACGGACGGTAGGACGACTATCTTGGGGTGCTTTCAGTCGAGCTTTGTGCTCCCGATTTGGCTCAAGCGAAGATGCTGATCCTGAAGGTTCGTTATCCAAACTATACCAGTCCACTACAGTGAGAGATTATCAATCAAAGTTTGAGCGCCTTGCAAACTGGAGCCTCATCCTACCGGAACCCTTTCTTATTCGGTGTTTCATTTCTGGGTTACATGATGATATCCGAGCTGGTGTGAAGTTGATGAATCCAGCCATGTTGATACAAGCATATACCGTGGCCAAACAACAAGAGGAAGCGACCCATGCTATCGTTTCAGCTGTGTCTAAGCGACACACCAATCGGGTACCCTTTAGTCGTTTTTCAAATCCTCAATCGCTTCCAGCACCTCCATCTAAATGGATAACGACTACTCCGGCCATTACAACATTGGTCCCACTTGGAATACGACGCCTCAGTGTTGCTGAACAGCAAGAACGACGATCCATTGTTAGTGATCGTGATCCAATTTTCTTAAGTCAATTTTGGGAGGCTTTCTTCACTCTACAAGGAACCAAGTTATGCAAAAGCTCGGCTTATCATCCGCAATCGGACGGCCAAACTGAAGTTGTCAACCGCTTTGTTGAACAATATCTGAGGTGCTTTGTAGGCCACCATCCACATCAATGGACAAAATGGTTACCGTGGGCAGAGTTTTGGTACAACACCACGTATCATAGTTCACTTAAAATGTCTCCTTTCCAGGCTGTGTATGGGCGACTTCCACCAAGAATTGATACTTATATCCCAGGTACGACCAATGTCCACATGGTTGATACTACGCTCCAAGATCGGGACAAACTACTTCAAATGTTAAGGGAAAACCTCACATCGGCTCAAAATCGGATGAAAATGCAAGCTGACAAGCATCGTACCGAACGCTCATTTGATGTTGGAGAATGGGTTTTTCTTAAACTACAGCCATATTGTCAAGGTTCATTGCGCAAGAATAAGCATTGCAAGCTATCTCCACGCTTTTATGGTCCTTTTCAAGTCATGGACGAGTTGGACAAGTTGCTTACAAGCTTGCATTACCAGCTGAATCAAAGATCCACCTGGTATTCCACGTATCTTTACTCAAACGGAAGGTGGGGGAGTCGGTTATTACAAGTCAAACCCTTCCCCCAATTTCTGAAATTGGAGCACAACAATGGCAACCTGCAAGAATCCTAAATCGTGGTATGTTCAAAGTTCAAAATCATGCTGTCACAAAGTTACTCATTCAGTGGGAAGGTCATTCTGAAGACGATGCAACATGGGAAGTTTATGATGAGTTCGTGGCTCGTTTTCCAAGCTTCCCAACTTGAGGACAAGTTAGTTAAACTACATACGAGGAGAGAGTCCCAAGTCCACTCCAATTAATGAGGAAAGGATGAGGATTGTTGCTTAGGATAGAGTCTATGGAGTCTTTATATTCTGAACTTGATCTTTGGATCCGCATGAAATGAAATATCGTAGTCTTTAGTCTAATCTATAGTTGATTTTGTCTCCACTGCTAGAAGACTTTATCACCCTACCTTCTGGATGGACGCCTTCCTGAGCCCACAGCACTACAGTCTTCTGCTAGTAGTTGTAGTAGGATAGATGTTATTTTGAGCTGGCCTGCCCGTCTGGGGCATGTTTCTTTTCAGTATCTTAAACTTTTACTTCCTATTTTGTTTGTTTATGTTTCTTTTTCGGCTTTACATTGTGAGACTTGTGAGCTGTCCAAGCATTGTAGATGGCAAGAACTACTTGCGCTGGGCTCAGGCAGCACGGTTGTTTATTGGCGGCCGTGGGAGGTCGGTCACACTACGGGGGATACAGTTGAGCCTCCCAAGACCGATCCCTCTTATCGACAGTGGCAGACAGATGATCTTACTATCATGTCCTGGCTCCTCAACTCTATGGAGCCTGATATCAGCGAGAGTTTCTTATTTATACGCACAATGCAAGAGGTCTGGGAGATTACTGAGAAGAGCTACTCAGAGTAGCAGAACACTGGACAGGCATTTCAGCTGCGACAGACTATCTCCCACTTCCGACAAGGGGAGAAATCCCTTTCTCATTACTATACTGCTCTTCGTACCTTGTGGCAGGAGCTTGATCATTATTACTCCTATCAGCCTCTTAATCCCATAGAGATTGCTCAATTTCGTCGATATATAGAGAAGGGACAGATCTTTGATTTCCTTTCTGGACTCAACCCTTCTTATGAGCTGGCTCGTGTTCAGATCTTGAGTAGTAGGATGGATCTTCCCTCTCTCAGTGAGGTGTATGCCTATTTTCAGAGTGAGGAGAGTAGGAGGATTTCTCTTCAAAGTAAGCATTTCCTTCTAGAGCGATCAGCGCTAGCTGCCTCTCCTGTTTATCAGTCTCAGTAGTCACAGCAGCCTCAGAGAGACCCATCTTATCAGACTCCTGTCTCAGCTCCATCCTATGCTCCTACTGGACCTTCTTCTGGGAAGTCCTTGACTAAAGAGAGGTTGAAGTGTGATTTCTGTGGCAAGTTAGGGTATGTGCGTGCAAAATGTTAGAAGCTACATGGGCACCCTAGCCAACCAGCCTGCTCCAGTGCTCATACAGCCAGTGTGGATTCTTCTGCCTTCCCCAAGATAGTCTATGGCGAGTCCACTTCCTACAGTTCCTCTTAGTGGTTTTTCAGCCACAGAGTGCAGGCCTTCGACGATTGTTTGAACAGCTTGATGGTCCTTCTACTACATCATCCACCTCTTTTGCTTAGTCAGGTAACATTAGACTCGCTCATCATGTGTCACGTCCCAAATTTGGGTATCCAGATCCAACCAGAAAATCCATGGGTCAACCTCATACCCGAACCTAGAGGTGATCTATGAATGCATCCTAATGGTTCAAGTGTAACTCTAAACCACTAAGATCCATCCTCAAACAAGTCAATCTATACCACAATTCATTAAGTGATTAAATAGATTTCGGTAATTAGACCCTAGAATAAATTATGGAATTAATTATGAAAAAAATACTAAATTAATTATTTTTCATTTTTAAACTATATTGCATTAACCCACTATATATAAGGAAGTCTCAAACCAAAAATTAGGTCAAATGGAGAAAATAAATTTTCTTCTCATTTTTCCTGTCCTCATAGTGCACCCGGATAGCGCTGCAGTAAAACGGCTGCCATTTCTTTGTCTGATGTCCGATTTGGTTGTTCTAAAGCCCATTGGATAGCTCTCTGAGTTGACTACAACTCTCATATTGAGGTTGGAGCTCAAAGATGCCATATAAAGGGTCGAAACTAGGTCTGTTTGGCTCGGGTTCAGAATAGACTGGTTCGTACTACAGTCAGTGCTTTGGCAATAACTTTCTGTACAGAAAGAATCTGTGAAAACCGTTTATATCGCTGGAAAGCTAACTGATAGACCTTCGAAAATTCCTTCTACGACAATCGCAAATTCTGTCAGTTACCTTACTGAATATACGTTACAGGTCGGAAATTACAATTCTGTCTCATATGGTATTTCGAGTGCTTTTAGTCTCTCGAGTCCAAAACTCAGTCTAGGTCCATTAAGAGTCGATTTTCCATTATTAACCACTAATCTACTATCATCATATAAACAATATAATGTCAAATAATTATTTTTATCGAATAAAATAACCAAGCATCATCCATAAGATAAAAGAGACAAGTTCCCAAAGATAGGCCAGAACAAGCCCGCAATCAAAATCAAAGATAACTAGTTTTTATCAATAAAGAGTTTAAAAGACTAGAACTCCTTCGATGCCTTCAAAGGCTCGCCGTAATCACCATCCTCGTACTCCTTGTCATCGGGTACTTCCCATTTAACGTCATCCGTCGGGTTAAAGCCCAACTCGTCTGTGCGGTGTCACAAAACACCGTGAGTCCAACGGACTCAGTAGTGCAATGGGTAATCCCATGGCACTCTTAATCCACATAATGTTAACTAAGCATAATCATAGGAAGCAAGGATAAAATAAAGCATGTGATAAGCAAGACATAACAATCAATATACAACGAATAGTCTACAAGGTATGTAAAATGCGAGACATCCCATCCCAATAACTCAACCACTAATGGGTCTCCATCTTATTCCCTCGCTGGGAGCAGCCTTATGGCTCATCTGTAGGATTGTTTGGGGTCTTTCACCCTAGGGTTTTTTAGCCCTTCTTGCTTAACGATAAAAATAACGGAAAATTGCATAAAAGAAAACAAACTTTAATTTATTTACAAAAAAGAATACAACTTTTCGCAAATCCCAAAAAAGAAAACGAAACGCCCTTTCAAAGGGCGTTTCGTCTGCTGTCAGTCTAATCAGTCGCCGACTGACTAATGAATGACTGATGGCTGACACGTCTGACAAACGCCCTTTTAAAGGGCATTTATTCCTGAGAAATTTTAAAAAAAGTCCCATAATTCCTCAACTTCTAAATCAATCTACAAATATCGGAATGATCTGAATTTTTGTGAGGATGATCTCCTCACCGTAGAGATCATCCTCACCAAAAATCAGCCATTGATTCATCTTCTGGGTACGCCAAAGTGGGCGTAAAAATTGGGGTATCAAAAAACGCCCTTTAAAAGGGCGTTTGTCAGTAAAAAACGCCCTTTAAAAGAGCGTTTTCTACTGACACACGCCCTTCAAAATAACGTCTGTCAGTTGTCAGAGATCTGACAGACGATCTGACAGACGTTTTTTAAAAAGGCGTCTATTACTGAAAAACGTCCTTTAAAATGACGTTTTTTACTGACAAACGCCCTTTTAAAGGGCGTTTTTTGATAAACATGTGCCACGTAATGAAACGCTCTTTGAAAGGGCGTTTCATTTTCTTTTTTGGGATTTGCAAAAAGTTGTATTCTTTTTTGTAAATAGATTAAAGTTTATTTTCTTTTTAGAAATTTTCCGTAAAAATAATAAACTTCCTCTCACATAAACCCCCAATGAATATGATAAGCATAGTGTAAATCAATGTCAAAATAACTATAACGAGAGGAGGGTTAAGGCCAAAAATGTTTTCACCTAGGGGTGTTCTCATGACCGATCCACTAATGAGAACTATCCGTAGTTTCCATTAGTGCATGGTCACGGCACGTTTTCACCCATATCCTTCCCTCCAAATCAAAGATAATATACAAGAAGGGGGTTACAAGGAAAGAACAATATAATATTCAGATAAAAAGAAATAGAAGCACATATGAGTAATTCAAAACAATAATTCAACCACTTCCTACCCATAATAAACATGTTTAGAGAAAACAAAATATGTAAAAGAAGATACGCACGGTAGGGGTTACCTACCTCTTAAATAGACAATAGATTCGTATTGTGAAGCTTGAAATAATGGTGGAAGGGGAGCTATACGTTTTCTTTGAGTTCTCTGATGCCGTTGATGTCCAACTATGTTGAAGAGGTTGATGAGAGGGTTTGAATGCTAGGTTTTGATTTCTTTTTTATGGTGGGATGAGGGTGTTCTAAGGCCTTGAAAAGGTTCTTTAATGGAGGTGCTTCAAAGGAGGAAGAGGGAAGAGAATGAGAGATTTTTTGATGGAGAAATAAGGGAGTGATGGTTTAGGGTTTGTGAAAGCTCTCAAGCCTTAAGGCTTTCTTAAATAGGTTTAGGAAATAATCTTTAGGATTTCTATTCTAGGTGAAATTCTTAACTCTCAAAGGGGTGGCTTTCTCAACCCTCAAAAACTCATATTTTAAGTTACTTAGGCCCAAGACCCGTATGTATCCATTGGGCCTCGTTTAAGGTTATTCTTAAGTCCAAAATACCTCTAAGCTCTACAGGCCCACCCCACAATTATAGCTCAATAATTTATGCAATTACTTATATTAACAATTTAAATATTTATTAATTATAATTATGACATATTCCCTAAAAAGGTGGTGATTTAATATATATAATATATGTGGGTCCAATACTATATATTAATATATAACAATCTTGTATTAATTCAAATAAACTATCTTATAAAATTTAAAAGTTCATACAACAAGGTATTGACGCATGTCACACACACATAAATCACATGAAATAATTTAAGTATACAAAATTCACAAAAATGCTCAAAGTCCCGGAAAAGTATCAAGATGACATCAGAATGACCTGAAATTCGAGAGATGGGTTTCCAACCCTAAGATAAGGTAAGTAGGTTATTTTTGAAAAGTTTTCAGGGCCCGGGGTCAAAATATTTTTATTATCTTATTAGATCAAGTATATCATCTAGTGTCCAGAAAAATCTCCTGTGAGTTATTGTTCATTATTTTTAGCAGGAAATTAGCCCTAAAAGTGAGTTCCAAAAATTGCAAGTTTTTCAAAGTTGTCCGAATCCTACCAAACTTGACACATGACTTAATATAGGATATCTAAGGATGAAAGTAAGTTAAAACTGCCAAAATTATCCTATGAAGGTCAAATTACCATAATACCCCTAGCTGAAAGTTCGGGGTATTACAACCTTCCCCCCTTCAAATAATTTCGTCCTCGAAATTAAAAGAAAACTCACCACTGTTCAGAGAATAGGTCTGGATACTTCTCGCGCATCTCGGATTCCAACTCCCAAGTGGTCTCCTCCTGACTGTGATGCTGCCACAGTACCTTGATGAGTCGGATGGTCTTGGTGCGTAGCACCTGCTCTTAGTATCCAAAATACGTACAGGTCGCTCCTCGTATGCCACGTCTTCTCGTAGGTGTAGTTCTTGCCAGTCGACAACGTGCGTGGGGTCTGGCTCATATCTCCGAAGCACAGATACGTGGAAGAAAGAATTAATCACAATAGACATCATTTTTCTCTCTCTTCTCCACTCTTTATTCTCTCTTCTCCAAACCTAACCCTAACCCTAATTCTTCAAATTCCACTTGTGACATGTCTCTTTTCTAGGTTTTAGGGGTTTGGTATGCTGACACTTTGTATAATTGTTAACATGTGACACATGCTTGTGTCCACAGACTACACTTTCCACGATATAACTTTTTTTCACACAACTGCACAATCATCATAGAAGTGGAGAACAATTACAATGAGCTATCCAAAATACCAAACCATATTGATGCTATCTCCCAAGTTTTAAACAAGATATTTGCTAACATTTGAACTCAAATTTCATAGCCTACTAAACCCTACTAACAAGTTCCTTTAGCATTTAGTACTTCAAAGGAGGTTAACATCTTAAGGAAATAACGTTTTGGAGCAATACTTACTCTTTGCAATCTCAAATTTGTTTTACTTGTGGTTGTGCAGTAATAAAATTGTTTCTTACTTTTTCAAGAGAAGGAAAATTATTGGGAGTGCCCAAAAATGCATTATTTGACAAGAAATACAACGTGGGGGTGGAGGTGGGGGTGGGGTGGGGGGGTGGGGGGGGGGGGGGGGGGGGGGGCGGCCTATGTACAATGTATTGGTTTCAAACGAGGAAATAAATTTCGGTTTCGAGGTTTATTTTGACCAACCCGAAAATGGAAACATTTCATGGAAATATTTCGACCAGTGTGGAAATAATACATTTTTCGTGGAAATGATGGAAATAATGCAAAAATGATGGAAATGTTTGTGGAAAGTTTGAGAAATGATAAAACAAGCTTAAAAACACCTTCATAGGCTATCAAACCATAATAAAAACCATATGTAGTGTGGAAATGAATGACCATAGCGGTCTGTAATACAAAAGTTGAGGCGGATATCTGATAGTCAGTCAAGGAATTATATAATTTGATAACTATTATTTAATTGATAATTATATAAAAAAAGGTCATAAATCAAGGTATTAACGAATCATTATTCACTTACATTAATGTCTTAATATTAGGTATGATTTTTAAAAACCTATCTACTATTAACTTGTAACATTTACTTAATTTTTAAAATGATTAATTTTTTTTGGAAAACATTTAACCCAACCAACTTGTAGAACAGGCTAAGTCATGCAACATATAATCAATTTATGCACAATCATGGATATTTAGGGTAAAGACCAAAGAATTTGGGGTTTTACGCAAATTTAAATTTTCACCCTTAACAATCTTCAATCCGTGCACAAATCTAGTGTAAATACATCATAGATTTGATGCATTTATACTAAATCTATCTATTTGTAGCAAGAAACGATTGCAAGAAATTTTATACTTACGTACATTTCGAATTTGAAAAACTCTAAAACATGATTCGATTCATCTCACGATCAAACCGCGAACCAAGAAATCTATAATGGATTGGTATTTTCTAAATATATATATATATAGGGCTGGGATAGAATGACTAATGCTATTCTTACTAATGGACGTGGGGCCCACATGCGGATGAGTTAAGGGTTGATTTTTGGTGAGGGTAATCTCCTCACCATGGAGATCATCCTCACCAAAAATCAGTAATTTTTAAAACTTCTAACCCTACCAAATACGGACCTAAATTTAACGATGAAAATGGATGGTCCAAAATTTTTAAATTTGCAATCTACTTTTCACAAGGTTACAAATGTTGGAATGAGCTGATTTTTTGTGTGGTTGATATCCACATTGAGAAGATCACCCTCATCAAAAATCATTCCTTAACTCATCCGTATGTGGGCCCCACGTCCATTAGTAAGAATATGAGTAAGAATAGCATGAGTCATTCTGTCCCAGCCCATATATATATATATATATATATATATGGAAAGGGGTTAAATGGATCAAATATTGGATTTGTGGCAGTTATGAGTTCAAATGAGATGTTTCCTACATTGGATTGAAATGTTTCCATACATGTCGAAACATTTTGACCTAAATAATACATATCTACATTGTCAATTGATCGAAATTTATTGTTCACGCGAAATATTTCGACATGAATGGAAATATTTCGTGTATGTATTCTTTCCTGTCGATAACCTAGAAAATGGAAATATTTTCCGAAATATTCTGATAATTTCACGAAATTTATTTCCTTGGTTTCAAATATGGTGAGGTTTTATGTGGAAGTGGATCAGAGGATATCTTTCATTGATTAACTTGATCAATAACAAGATAATTCTATAAAGAAAACAAAAGAAGGGATAATGTTTCCTAGAAAACAAAGAAGTATAAAGGCAAAAAAATAAATAAAAATAAAGCCAACAGGAAGAAGGTTGACCTATGTCCCCAAAATTAGAGAATCCCAACTACATTGATTTTCTATTTTGGTAGTGTTTCAAGTTCTTTCCTAAAAATATATTTTTCTTCAAGGTTTTTGTTTTTGCATATAGTTTTTGCACTTTATTGCTAAGAGTACCTAATTATTGTGAACTAAATTCTTTTTTGCATTTCTCATACACAGAAATTTATCAGCTTTGTAGTAAATTCTTTTGTCTCAATACCAAGTCCAGCTATATCAATAGTCAAATCAATCGCTTTCTCAAGCAAAGGTTAATTTCGAGACTATGCTCTACTATAACCCTGTTTTGAAATGCATTTCATTCATTTTTTATTAGTTTACTTGCCCTTTAGTTTCAATAGTTTCACGTATTCTTCATTCTTAATAGATTGGTAGCTATGGAAGGAACTTTGTTTGGACCTTTCGATGTTGCCACCTTTCCCTATATGTCTTTAAATTATGAATACATCCATTATTATGAGCACTATCATTTGTTGTTTAGATTATTTCTGCATTTTAAACATCCAAGTAATTGTATATGTTCTCAACTTCACATACCTAGAGCTGTCCAATAACTTAATAAAATATTAGTACGTTTATAAGGGGGAATACTAATAAACAACTATATTTATGTTTAACAGCTTAATTAAGTAGTGTATGGAGGGTGGAAAACACCGACCTTCTTTCAGGAATTATATTTTGATAAATAATCACTAGAAAAGGTGGCAATGCTGTACATGTTGTTTTAACTTTGCATACCTAGGGTTTAAATTAAATCAGTAAAGTTGAAAATAAAGAGAAAAAGATTAGGAGAGGAGAAGAGAATAAAGATGAGAGAAGAGGAGAAGAGAGAAGAATGGAGAAGGGGAAATCGTGTATATGTGGAGCACGATTTTCCACATATTTATATTAATGAGGTGAAATACAAAGAAATACCAAAAATAACCCAAGTACCTCAAGTTACAATGAAAGAAGGAGAATAAAGACATAACCAACTCTCCCCCTCAAGTTGGTGCAAAGATATCTATCATTCCCAGCTTGATTAACATATTTTGGAGAAACCTTTACTAACACCCTTAGTCAGAATTTCTGCAATTTGCTCTCCTGTGTTGGCATAAGGTGTGCAAATTTGGCCACTACTCAATTTGTCCTTGATGAAGTGTTTGATAACTTCTATGTGCTTAGTCCTATCATGTTGGATTGGGTTATGGGCAACGCTAATGACAGTAACTGGATGTAGATAGATGATCAGTATCTGAACCTTCCCAATCTGCATCAATATATGCTTCCACACGTAGGTGTCCATGCCTCTCAAACAGTAGACCTTTGCTTTGAAAGCCCTTGAGAGCCGATGTGATATCAATCTTCTTTCCCACATATGATTTTTTCTTTCTTTCCTGCATCCATCTATTGATCAAGAAATGATTGTTTCTCATTATCATCTTAACCTTTTGTGAAATGAGGCGGTGGTGGTTCTTCCTCAGTTTGAATACTCACTTCAGTGCGCTTTCTTTTAATAATTCTACTCTGTTTAAATTGACATGCATTCTTTATATTCATCTCTTTGATTATGAAATCTTGTAACATCATTTCTGTTGTAATTTAATACAGCTTTGTAGATGCTAATACAGCTTTTTCAGATGTTTATGATAGAAATCTAACTCTATATCATCGCAATTCTACCTTCTATATTCTCCAATGAATATATGCAGGCCTTGAAAGAAACATCCCAACTGGTGTTTATCTGAAGTCCATTACTGTCTACCCAATAAAATCATGTGCAGGATTCAATGTGGATAGTTGGCCTCTAAGCACTGCTGGTAGCCTTCTATTTTCCCTGTTTGTCGGATATCTTTTAGTTTGAACTGTTACATATCTTCATCTTATAATATTAGATTTAAACTAAAGGGATAAAACTGGATGAACTTTAGAAATGAATTTATCTTGTCAAATTAAATTGCAATTTGTGAAGTGGATGTAAAGTTTTCCGTAAGTGTGAACTGTAGACAAAATTTGGCATTCTTTCCTATGAAAAAAACACGAAAATGCTCATAATAATATCTTCCGAGCATACTTGCACCATATTTGTTGACAACAATGCCACTGAACTTAGACCATATTTTAACTGATGATTTATAAGTGAGCATTACCTTAAAATTCATCATTAGTATGAAAGATGGAGGCATCCTGAACAAGGATTATTCATAGCATTATAATTTTACAGAATTCAGATACTTATCTTCTATGACGATTTTGTGATGATAGACACAAAATGCTGTGAAAATGTTCACTTAAGATTTTTAAGCGTCTGGTGTATGTTGATGATTTGTAGCAAAAATGTTATATTGGTAGCTGAACAGTTGACAAATTTAATTTCTGAAAATGATTATGACAAACTTAGGAATGTGCCTCCAGTTTTCCCTAAGTTAATGGCATGGGTTCAAAAAACCAACTTGGTTTCTCCTACAGCTGGTTGACTGAAGTGAGGTGAGCATGAGAAAGAGGTCTCACATAGTTGGGGTCACCCATGCCTTGAAGCCTCCTTGCCAATCCACATGGGACGAATTACCATAAAATCCATGTACAGACAATGACAATTTATTGTTGACCGGTTGATCCTTTCCCCACACCATTTAGGAATTCATTTACATATGAGATATTTAAATTCACAACAGAGCATGTTTGTAAAAATACGAATTGTTATTGCATGTATGGGCTTTAAAGCTATATGATTTGAATACTGGATCATTAGATACTTGGCATGACAAATGTGAATATATCATATTTTTATACAAACTTGGTCAAATTAATTTTCTAGTTTCTAAATATCTTTTTATTTATTTTGTTTTCTGTTTTCCGTGGTTTTTCTTCTTATATTTATTTTCATTTGTTTGATTTTTTTGTTTTTGAGAAGATCAAGAGAATATATATAAAAGGAAGAGATTGAGAAGATCTCGAGAGTACAAAGAGGGCAGCCCTACAAGGGCTAAAGCGAATACAACATAAATCAAATTAGTTTGATTTATTAAATCAAATTAGTTTACTATGACCTTGGGATAGAATGAAATGGTGAAACAGGATTTGTGTAACCAACCCCAAATATTTGGGACAAGGCTTGGATAGTGATGATCACTGTCAACAAAACAGTTTGGTCAGTTATTTATTGCATTTACATCAATATTGATCTTTGCAACATCTTCCATAAAGCTAATGACAAGAAAACTGAATAGTAGAACCTCCCAACTCAAGAGCAGGAAGGGCCTTATCTGGAATTAATAAAATAATACATGAGCCATCTGTACATTGGTTCTGTGAATTCTTTACCATAAAATCAAATTTTTGAGAAGTCCATATTTGATGTCTAATTGTGTATTCTGCACCACATGAGTGTTCTTTCTTAAAACTTAATACACATCATCTCATTTTTAATGTATGGAATTCTATTAATTTTGAAACTTTGAACCATCGTTAAGGTAGTGATTCAAATTGTATTTTAATTATTTTATTGTGAATGTTTGAGCAGGACTGCGACATGATCGAGAATGGCTTCTCAAAAGCCCAAGTGGTGAAATTCTTACTCAGAAGAAGGTAATCTGTAAGGACTTTTCAGTCCAAGAGGATTCTAAATAGGAATTAACCCTAGTCACAAAAATCTCCATTTCTTCGAAAAAATCTTCAAAATTCTCCGATTTTTTGAATTCATGAATCAATCACCGATTAATCGGCAAAATCGGTAAAATCTCCGATTAATCAAAAAACTTGGCGATTAATCAGCAATTTTGCCGAATTTTTCCAATTAATCGACTGAGACCCATTTTTTTCCCTTTTGATTTTTATTTTGCCGATTTTTGGAATTAAGAATGATAGATCATGCTTATGATTTATGACTAACTATTATGGAATTATAGATGTGGTTTTCATCATATAAATGTGTTTTGTTGAACAACATTTCTAACTTAAAATCCCATGATATATATATATATATATATATTTTTTTTTTTTGCTACATAATTTATCCGAATTTTCCCGACTTGACTCCTTGCTGATTTATTGCCAAATCCCGACTTTGTGACTATGGAATTAACCTCAAAATAAAGGATTTGTATTCATTTTCCTTCGTCTTTGTTAGACGATGGTTACATTTATAGAGAAAACAAAAGACATTTAATTTCAAATTATAACTACCTATTGGTTTGAGAAAATAGGGGACAGTTATGATAACTGTTGCTATCTAGAAACTGTTTATTTTAAAACAGAATCATGGAGGGAAAGGCATCATGTGTGTTGCCAACTCATATGTCATCACGTGAAGATCATGTATGTTGCCAACTCAGATGCTGTCTAGAAAATCCTAACATTCCCGCCTCCTTGAAGCATGGCTTGTCCTCAAGTCGAAAACTCAGGAAAACGCTCGGCAAAGGATGAGTAATCTTCCCATGTGGCATCCTCCGGAGGAAATCCTTCCCATTGTACCAACATTTGGGTGACGGTACGATTGTGACATTTGATCATCTTTCTATCAAGAATAAGGTGCGGTTGCCACTGAAGTTGACCCATATCTGAAATTGGAGGAAGATGAGCAATTGATGTGCTTGCAGCACCGAGCGATCCAAGTGATACGCCACAGTTCCAATACGTTCTAAGATACGAAATGGTCCATAGAATTTAGGAGACAATTTGTGGTTATCACGAGCTGCAAGAGATTGTTGGAGGTGCAAAAATACTGAATCGTCCTCTTCAACAGTGCGCTCAGTCTGTTTTCTATCAGCAACCAACTTCATACGCTCTTGTGCCATGTGAAGGTTGTTCTTGAGAAGATGAAGAATGTGATCCCGATCACGGAGAGTGACATCAACAGTATGGACAACTGTAGATCCTGGCATGTAAGAGTCAATCGTAGGTGGAGAATACCCAAAGACTGCCTGAAATGGCATCATCTTAATGGCAGCATTATAGGTGGTATTGTACCACCATTCGGCCCAAGGCAGCCAGTGAACCCATTTAGAAGGTTGTTGTCCAGCAAAACAGCCTAAGTAATTTTCAAGGAAGCGATTGATGATCTCTGTTAGCCATTAGATTGGGGATGATAAGAAGAACTCCGACAGAGATTAGTTCCTTGTAACTGAAAATATGCCTCCCAAAATTGGCTTGTGAATATAGGATCACGATCGCTCACAATCGAATGCGGCATGCCATGGATTTTTGCCACATTATGTACAAATACGTCAGCTACCTTAGTTGCTGTATAAGGGTGTCATAATGCACAAAAATGTGCATACTTAAAGAGATGGTCGACCATTACCATGATAGAACTTTTACGATTAGAACATGGAAGTCCGTCGATGAAATCCACTGAGATATGACGCCAAATCCCTTTTGGAATAGCAAGTGGCTGTAGGAGGTCGGGAGGAGAAATTGTTTCTGCCTTGTTCCGCTGACAAATGTTGCACTCAGCAACAAACCTTTTGATCTCCTTACACATTCCGTGCCAAAAGAAATTGCGCAGAAAGCCCGAGTGTCCAGCAATTGTGTGGCATGAAATTCAGTCATAATATTTAACTTCCAATGAGATTTAGATGGTACCATGATACGCCCCTGGTAACGTAAAATGCCATTGGAGTAAGAGTATGCCGAGTCCTTTAAGGTGCCTTGCTGAAGGTCATGAATAATAGCGGCCAAAGTTGAATCTTGACGATAGTCAGCTGTGATGTCTATTATACCTTGGAATACAGGAGCGGAGATAGCAAGGATTTCAGAGGAGTCAATTTTCCTTGAAAGAGCATCAGCAGCTGAATTTTCTGACCCTTTACGAAATGAGATTTCGTAGTCGTAGCCAAGTAGTTTGGAGACCCACCGTTGTTGCTCTAGGGTAGTAATGCGCTGATCCAAAATGTATTTCAAACTTCGGTGGTCAGTAACAATTTTAAAGTGCCTACCCAAGAGATAGGGTCGCTACTTTTGAACAGCAAAAATAACAGCTATCATTTCCTTATCATATACGGATGAATGAAGGTGGCGACCAGATAAAGCCTTGCTAGCAAAAGCAATTGGATGACCAGATTGCATCAAGACAGCACCAAGGCCAACTCTGGAAGCATCGCACTCAATAACAAATAGTTGGGAAAAATCAGGCAAGGCTAAGACTGGTGTCGTTGTCATAGCCTTTTTTAAGGCCAAGAACGCAGCATCTGCCTCAAGCGACCAAACAAATAAGTCTTTTTTGAGTAAATGAGTGAGAGGTGCACTGATTTTTCCATAGTCACAGATGAATTTTCGATAGTATCTGGTTAGTCCCAAAAATCCTCGTAGAGTTTTGACATTTGTGGGGGTCAGCCTATCAATCATGGCCTGAATTTTTTGTGAGTCGACGGCCACCCCATTAGATGAAATAACATGGCTAAGATAATCAATCGAGGAGCGACCAAAAGAGCATTTGGATTGCTTCACAAATAAACAATGTTGTCGCAAAAGGCCAAAGACTAAAGAAAGATGCTTGATGTGATCAGATAAAGTACAGCTATATATCAAGATATCGTCGAAAAACACCAAGACAATTTTCGTAGAAAAGGGTGGAATACCTCGTTTATTAGACTTTGGAAGGTAGAAGGAGCGTTTGACAACCCAATTTGATGGTAACCGTCGTGAGTTCTGAAAGCTGTCTTGGGAACGTCAGTTTCATGCACCCTAATTTGATGGTAACCTGGTGAAGATCTAGTTTGGAAAAAACACAAGCGCCTTGAAGTTCATCCAAGAGTTCGTCAATCACGGGAATGGGGAAACGATCTTTTATTGTGACGTGATTTAGAGCACGATAGTCAACACATCTTTTTTGTCTGACAAGAAGGACAGGTGAAGAGAATGGGCTCACACTGGGTTTAATTATACCCGTATGCAACATCTCTCAAACTAGGTGTTCAATTTTATCCTTTTGGAAATGTGGATAACGATACGGTCTGACATTAGCAGGCTAGCTGCCAGGAAGAAGAGGAATGCAGTGATCATGGGAACATTTAGGGGGAAGGCTTGTTGGTTCACAAAAGACATCATTGAATTCATTGAGCAAGTTGACAAGTCCTGGAACAGTCGTAGGATGAGAGTGTGGCAATGCAAGGGACAAGATTTCAAGTAAAAGACCAGATCGTTCTTTAGTAAGAAGTCGTTGCATGGTGCAACATTTTGTCAGATTTGCAACAGCCAGCTGGTTGCCCACAAGTTGAAAATGACAGTTGGTGATGGAGAAGTCCATGCTCATTTTGGAAAAATCCCATGATATTGGCCCCAATGAATGCAACCATTGGGCCCCTAAGACCACGTCACAACCACTAACTGGTAGCAAAAAAAAAGAAGTGTAAAATTGATATCCTTGAATATGCACTGGAACAGCATGGCATTGGCCATGGCTTTGTAGATAACCCCCATCAGCGATCATGACTCGGAAAGAGTTGCCATCGAGCACTTTACATCCACACTGTTTAGCAAGTTGTGGATGGAGAAAATTGTGAGTTGAGCCAGAGTCAATCAATATGGAAACTCGTTGGCGTTTTAAGAACCCGAACAAGCGCATAGTATCAAAATGAGTTGTGCCAGTGAGTGCATGGATGGTGATAGTTGTGTCCAATTCAGTGTCCTTGTTGATATTCTTATTGGCATCATTATAACCCTGCTCGTCGGATGGCCAATCACATTCCAAAAGAAGCAAGTGGGTGCGTTTGCAACTATGACTAGGCCGAAATTGCTCATCGCGATTAAAACATAGGCCTTTTTGATGTCGTGCCTCCATTTTCGAAGGGTTGAGATGGCGAATAGGGGGTAGAGGAGATGAGGATGGCATGGTGGTGGTAGAGGATACTGAATTCAGTGTTTTAGAAGATGGAAGTCGATGCCCGGATTTGTGAAGCATATGCTTTTCCTCATAAAGTCGAAGAAGAGCTATTGCCCCTGATAGAGAACTTGGGCGTAAGGCTTGGACATCAGTCTGTAATTCTTCCCTTAATCCACTGATAAAACACCTAAGGAATAAGTTTGGAGGCCATCCATCAACTCTGCAGGCCAAATCGTGAATAGTTGATGTTTGACGGAGTTTGGAGAGACTCCCATGGATGTTTTCGTATGCTGTAGGGCCAAATCGTGATAACAAAGCTTCCATAAACTCTGTCCAAGATTGTAGAGGCTTATTTTTTAGCGACCATTCGTACCATCGTGAAGCCTCTTTTTCGAGGTGAAAAGAAGCAATGATGATTTTTTGATCTTCTTCAGTTTGATGGTACTTGAAAAATCGTTCTGCACGAGCAATCTAGTCCAGAACTTCATCCCCATAAAACTTTGGAAAATCTAACCTTACAGTATGAGTCTGGATTCGGAAGTGGCAGCTTGAACAGGAGATATTTCTCTTGAGCGATTTGCATTTTGATGAAGTACTTGTTCCAATGTGTATTGTAGTTCGCCGAATTTAGCCTCGAATTTGTCTTCAATAACGCGATTGTGTTCTCTGCTAGCATGATTATGCTCTTCTATGGCAGCAAGGCGGCCCTCGAGTTGTCCCGGAACACCTCAAACTCGAACTCAGAGTTGTGAGAGGGCGAGTTCCTCGGTTTTGGTCCCATGGTGAAATGCTCTGATACCAAATTTGTAAGGACTTTTCAGTCCAAGAGGATTCTAAAGAGGAATTAACCTCAAAATAAAGGATTTCTATTCATTTTCCTTCATCTATGTCAGACGATGGTTATATTTATAGAGAAAATAAAAGACATTTAAATTCAAATTATAACTACCTATTGGTTTGAGAAAACAGGGGACAGTTATGATAATTGTTGCTTTCTAGAAACTGTTTATTTGAAAACAGAATCATTGAGGGAAAGTCATCACGTGAAGATCGCTTGTGTTGCCAACTCATATCTCATCACGTGAATATCACGTGTGTTGCCAACTCAGATATTGTCTAGAAAATCCTATCATAATCTATATGTTGACATTCACATGATTATTCAATGTTTTTGTTTATAGACTAATTCATACTAAAAGTGATGCAAGACATCTAACCAATACTCCCCAAAAGCCGCGACTGTTGGTAGCGTGAGATTAAATTCCTATATCTCATAGTCCAAATCCAGGCCCTCAGTTGAACCCTCCTTCGTGTGTCCCATTTCACACGGGCCATCCCACCCCGAGTGTGCCCCATTTACGCAGACTGCCCCACTCAAGCCCGGTGTGAAAATGCCCCTGCATTAATCACCCCCGGTGAGGAGTCTCGAACACGAGACCTCCCACTCTGATACCACTTTGATGCAGGACATCTAACCAATACTCCCCCAAAGCCGCGACTGTTGGTAGCATGAGATTAAATTCTATATCTCATAGTCCAAATCCGGCCCTCGGTTGAATCCTCCTTCATGGGTCCCATTTCACATGGGCCATCCCACCCCGAGTGTGCCCCATTTACGCAGACTGCCCCACTCGAGCCTGGTGTGAAAATGCCCCTGCATTGGCCCAATTGTTTTATTTGTGCATATTTCCTAGATATTTTTATGTGTATGCTAAAGAGTCTTGAAACAGATGATAGCATACAATATGCTATATAATACTTTAGTTTGTCTGTAATGAATTTTCACCATGACAAAACATCTTATCCTCTAATTTTACAGTTCTATTCTAGTTTCTAGATTATGACCATTAACTAAAGAAGGCCGAAAAGGACGTGGATTGTGGTAGTAAGAAAAGATTTGAAGCCACGTGCTTTAATAGAAGATATGTACTCTAGACAAATTGAATGGCAGGACAGGATTCATGTTAACAACTGCAAATAGTTGGGATAAGGCATTGATGATGATGACATTTATGTTATATGAAAAGACATGCTTTTGAAGTTGAAGTTTTTTTCTTTTTTTGGACAAAATTTCCTATTTGTCCTTCAGAAGGAATGTAATCGTCAGTCTCAAGTTATTTGGATTTCATTTTGCAGGTTCCAGAACTGTGTCTTATTAGTACATCCATAGACCTCATTCAGGGAAAATTGTTCGTAGAGTCACCATATTGTGAAACAAAACTGCAGATTATTCTTGAACCGGTTTCATGTAATGGTATGAAAGAAGAAATGGACTTACTAGCCCAAAGGTATGCAATTACAATCTGTCTTGTGAATTATACAAGCTTATTACTCTTTCTTTCCCCAAAATGTTCTTCAACGCTTGTCAATTAAGGTTAGTTGAGTTTTGCAATTGAGCACCATATTTCTATTATGGACATCAATAAAATTTCAAACAGTTGTATCGAATAAAGATACTATCCTGAAATTGTCACGGTTCAAGTCTCTTCAAGGAAGTCCATTAATTTTCTTAGAAGATATAGAAGTCCAGTTTGCTATGGCTGTAATTTCAAATTGGGAAAGTGAACACCATTTTTTACACTTCAGGAGAATCATCAACATCTAAATCTTTTTGCTTCATCTCGAAGTCTGAACATTTGCAAGCCTCTTTGAAGGCAGGTTGGTGGCACATGGGCGCACAAGGCAGTCCGAACATTATGGGCGCTTAAGTTCCACATAATTGAAGATTTATGTGGCACATGGAGACTTGCTAATACCCTTGAGCAAATTAGAGATTTACTCGATCTTGTGATTTTGCGTTTTTTTTGTTCTTAGAGTCGGTTCATTGGTTAAAAGTGGGGTACGAAGGCGTCTTTTGTATACAAGGGAAGCTTTCCCTTAATTTCCTATTTAATATACTCTTAGTAAATCCATTTTGCATAGATACCTTTAGTGTTCAAAAACTTCATACAAATATGAGGAGTTTATTAGAAAAATGTATTCTAACTCAAATAGATACTCCCCTCATGTGATAAACAAAGAAGAAATAAGTAAAACTATTTTCTTGCTCTGTCCGTTGGCACAACAGCACAAGTTTTATGTTGACGAAATTCCCATCAATTTTTTCAAGCGATATATTAAAAATGATCAAAACATCCTTGGAATGACCATGTTGTACTGACTTACCGAGGGGGGACAAGCACTCGTGCGGTACAGTTTCATATAGACCTACATGGAAGCTATATTGTTTACTAGATTTATGGGGATAAGAAACCACAATATTGTAAATTTTGATGTTGTATGTTATGATCAGCTTCGAAGTGAAAGTATTTTTAGTCAATGTGGAAATATTATTGTAAATTAAATTAGGATTTTGAAATGGGAAGAGGAAGGAGAAGAATAGAGACATAAGAGGAAGTCGAACTAGTGTCTTGAACTTACAGTAGTTGACCCTCACAAATACTATATATATTAATGTTGTAATAAAGGTAAAAGTACATAAATACCCCTATATTACATTAACACACTCCCTCAAGTTGGAGCATATATATCATATATACCCAGCTTAGAACATAGGAAATCATTCCTTGTGCGACTCAATGCCCTAGTAAATACATAGCTAACTGATGTTCTAACTTCACATACGGAGTACAATGTCACCAATTTCAGCTTTCCCTCTAATGAAGTGGCAATCAACTTCAATGTGCTTGGTCCTCGCATGAAAAAACATGATCAGAAGGAATATGGGTAGCTGCTTCATATAGTGCCCTCAACATGAGTAACACACTGAGTGGAGTTAGACGGAGTAAGGGAAGAAAACACACCTAGAGTGCCAGCCATATGGTCTAAGGCACCGGAATCAATAATCCATAGAGAGCTAGTAGATGCAACACAAAATATACTTGACTGAACCAAGGTGGTTGTAGAGCTAGAGGAACCAACAGACTGTCGGGCTTTCATCAACTTGGCACATTCCTTTCGAAATATAGAAATGTAGTAGACGTAGAAGGCAATGGAGGGGCTTTATAGTCCAGATTATTAGCCGCAACACTTACAATAGAAGCATGATAGTCCCATTATGAGTACAGCATCCTCTACTATAGCCTCCCTTTAATTCTATATCCACTCCACTACCTCTACCACTTGTCTAACCACCATGACTGGTAAATGTGCCTATCCCTGAGACAGGAAAATTACCCAAAGCTACAAGGGCGAAATTATTGGTTGTTGTGGCTCTAGTGGCAGAGAGAGGGGCCGGCTGAAGGCAAGAATAACTTCTGTTGACGATGGGAGGTCTTCGCTACTAAGGATTTGAGCTCGTACATGCTCAAATTCAGACTTTAGGCTAGAAAGAAACTTTGTAATTCAATACTCGTCTTGTTGTCTTCGCTAGATCTACAGATTAGTAGTAATAAATTGATATACATTCAGCTCATCAATTACATGCAGGCAAATATTCACGTAGACTTTTGTCACCCAGTTGTAGAGTAAACAATTCCTAAAACAATTGATATGCTCATGTAAAATTCTTCTAACTACAATACATATCCTGAACTGTCTCCCTTATTTCTTTTGTTGTGTCAAAAATTATCTCTCACGCTTATTTGTAGATCTTTATTGTTCGACAACCAAGCAATGATCTGAGCATTTTCTTGAGTCCCCTCTTCATATTCACACAGACTTTTGTCACCCAGTTGTAGAGGCAGTTTTGTTATCAAATAACTGAGTTTCCCTCTAACTGAGATTTAGACCAAGTTACATAATTACTCCCATTGAGTTTAATGGAAGTCATCTAGGACACAAGTATTTAAGAAAAAAACAATATACTAGGTTTAGATTCCATCACCAACCACCAGGTCACAAACACCTATACTCAGACCATAAAGCCTGTGATTCTTCTTGGACACCTGCGATATACTCTAGAGAGCCCAAGATAGAAATCTGAACACCTGCGATTTACTCACAGGAGTTGGGGTAGACCTCTAGAAGCGCGTCACAATGACCTCGTGAAACATGTCATACTAGTCTCGAGAAACGTGTCATGCAGATGGCCTTGAGAAACATGTCACAATGAACCTCGAGAAACATGTCATGGCACATTGGGAAATGTGTCACAAAAAGCATAGAAAACGTCAAGATAAATTAGAGGAACCTGCGATTTTCCTTGGAGACAATACACCATGCTACTGCAACTTCTCATCTGCGGCATGCACATACACATACAGAGGCCAAAGTTATCCCTTTGAATTTGCACGAATGAGCGCTTGCACATCCACACATAGTATGGGTAGGAACCACCTCAAAAGGGAAAAAAAGATGGGAAAACCTAAGGTTTTACTACCAGACCCTAGGTTATTATATCTCACCACAAAGGAGGAAGAAAAATAGAAGAGAATGAAAAACAAGAAGAAAGTAGGAAACCCTAGTTAATGGATTATATGCTCTGATACTATGTAAAGTAAATTTTAGGTTTTGAGACGGGCATGAAGCACACTCATAATTCATCATACTAGTAACAACTATTTGGAGTAAGAAAAGCAAGATCAATAGCGTTTAGTACATACTACAGCCTAACACCGGTACCTTAAAGTCAGATTGCACATGTAAATGTTCATATTTAAGTACTTAAAAGCAAAATGAAGCTGCCTTATAACAGGAGGAAGTCATAGCCATAAGGACCTTTAATCTACTTATCTCACTATTTTTTAATTTTTAAAGTATTTATTTGTAATTAAAAAAAATTGTTATGAAAATAACATTAAACATTTCAAGTAACCATTTCAGATATACTAATTATAGAAAATTATATGTGATGGGGTATGTATTATGTACTATTATTTTATTTTTGCATTGTTTGTTATTTTTTTCTATTTTTTTAATATACTTTTAGATATAAAAACTAAAAATTATATTGTGTGCTAATGTATCCTTATGGCTCCCATGGAAGAGTTGTTTCGGTATATGTTGTAGAAATTGGTTGGCATTTATACCGTGGAAAGCCATATTTAGATTAGCAATCCAAGAGCTAGAAATCGCCTTGATTTCTTACTAAGTTAATTTTATAAATTTCCTTCTTTCAGTATCATCTCACGTGTGATGTATCATGAAAAGGGACATCTACAATTCACTCCGCTACTAAACACATGCATTTAGGAACTGGATTTTTCTATGACGGAGATGGTTAGAGATCTTGTCCATCACCAGCATTTGATATTGGTTTTTGTGGCATTTGTAGCATAGTCGTTCTATGATCAATAAGAGCAAGTTGAAAAGATTTAGCTGTACCTTTAATTTATCATGTCCAAAGGACATGTTATGTTACTTTGATACTTTAGTTTCTGTGTTCACAAGTGTTGATTAGCTAAAAATGTTATCGATTAGTGGTGGCTACCAAAAATAAACATTCTTAATAGATGAATGGTAATTCCGATTTTGGCAATGTAATGTTGATATTATTTTAAACTAGATATGAAGTGCAGGGTTATAATAGTGAAGTCAACCTGTGGTTTACCAAGGCTATCGCTCGTCCTTGCACTTTATTAAGATGTTTTGAGTCTGAGGACCGCTGTTGCATGAACAAGAGCAGCGGTGTAGGCATTTGCAGAGATGTGGAGACCAAATTGAATTTTGTCAATGAAGCTCAATTCTTACTTATATCTGAGGAGAGCGTCTCTGACTTGAACAGCAGGTTAAGTTCAAGTATGTTTTTTAATTGTACTCCTTTCCTATCTTATTACTGCTAGTCTTTTTACTACTTGCACAATGAAAAGAAAGAAATTTCTAGCCTTTTTTATATTTTTGAAGAGATGAGATGTTGTTGCATATTTCTATTCTGACAGATAATGGTGAATAGTAATTGCTTTTTGGTTAACATGGAGAAGTTCATAGTTTCCATAATGTACATAGGATCCACCATGAATCAATCCAAAGTGTTCAAGTTGGGTGACAATCCCAAAGTCATACAAACAGACAGATCTAAGATTCAGAAAAAGAAAGAAAAACAGAAAAAAAATCTAACGTAATTTTATTTCTATACCATTAAATCACATATTTTTCTGCCATCCAAGCCTCTGCTTGTTTTTTTCTCTTGGATGCTGTTAATGCAATTTTAGGGTTGTGGCCCATGAACGAGGTGTTTAACCAATTGAACGACACCGATTGATGCATATGTTGGACACATATATGGTGTGCAATCAAGTACACAAAAGTCTCTTTCATCGATATAAGTTACTGGCCTTTTTACCTTTTCCGCGATTAACTGGTGACTTTGTTCAGCTATTGATAAACATGTAGATTTGTAGTCAATTAGTTTTTGGGATTTTATAATTTTGATGTTTACATATCAAAGTGTTACATTTTATAAAGAAAATTCATGCAAACTACGTTTTGTTGTTAGCAGATGTACAAAAAGGTAGTCATGGACAGCCAATACATATTGATCCAATGAGGTTTCGACCCAACCTTGTAATCTCTGGAGCAGAACCATACGCAGAGGATGACTGGGGAAGTCTTAAGATTGGGAAGGAACATTTTACAGTAAGCACCCGGAGCCTCAGATAGTATATTAATAGCATATACAAAGGAGGTTAAAGGAGCAAATGCTTGTAGAAAAGCTCATCTATAAGACTATAATGTTCACCAAACAAATTTATCTCATGAACGGATGTCTTTTCACAAATAGATAGATACATGTATATGGACATTATGCCATTGCCTCTTTGCTTGGCTTATGTCCTCATAAAATAATGGGTATTTTGTTCATTCTCCCTGAAGTTTCATTTACACCCCATGTTCTTCTAGGATTTATGTTCTTATTAAATCCCAAACTGATGATTAATGCCCAAAGTGAAAGTCAGAAATATTAATTTCAAATTATTTAGAACATTCTTTTTTAAAGACCTGAATAGTGTTCTCAACTTATGACCAAAATAAATAAAAAAATGTCTGTGCACACATCCACATGTCATGCATAGTGTTTCCTATGTCGTGTTGTGTATACATGTCACACAGACACCAAATACCAAGCACACCCCATATTCTTCATGCATGATAAGCACATAGAAGCACCTCTGCCTCCTGTTGTTACCTGATTAATCATATTCTCACCACTACCTTCTATTTCATTTTCTGCAGTCCTTGGGTGGATGCAATCGTTGCCAGATGATCAATCTTGATCCTCGAACCGGACAAGTGCAAAAGTCAAAAGAACCTTTAAAAACTTTAGCATCGTTCAGGAGAGTAAAGGTCAGTAAAAACTTTATGTTCTGTTAAAAAAATCTGAAGAATCAAAACCCATTTTGATATCATGTTTTGTTGGCTAAAGGCAAGGTTTAAAATCTGTCTCTTTTAGTGTCTCAATAGGCTAACAGAACGAGCCGAAACGGTACAATGGTAAAATAATTATACATTTCGATAGTGCAGATACGAAATATTATTATACTAAACTAGTGTTTTTTTTTTTTCTAGATGTACGATTTGAATCCTAAGATTAAAATCAAATCTTAACCCAAAACGATTTGAATCCCTTTAAATAAAAATCTTACATTTTCTATGAATCTTACAATTTGAGTAATGATTCACGACTTAAATCTTGTGATTTGAATAAAAACACCAAGCATAATTTCAAGTGAAAACAATGATTTACTATGTAATTTTGATTTTTCTATAAATGTTAAATACTAAAAAAAAAAAAATACGTAGTTGTTTTTACTAATTAAACAAATTTATAAAATGTTTCTTACTGTGTTCCACAAAAAACATAAGATCATTTTAACATGGTTCCACTTTCAACCATGTTCTTTAATATTTTAACTTAATAGTGCCTGTAAAGATTAAAAAAGAAGTTAACAAAGCCCTTAACAAAGAACTCCTAAGTGGTTAGGGTTAGGGATAAGAAAACAAACATGATCTTTTGTACAAGTATTCTATGGATAAGGGGATCATTTGTGCTCTAGTTTTGCGCCTATTATATTTTCAAGTAAGAAGCCAAAACTTAATATTCTACAATAAGCAATTCTTGTAATATGGTTATTGTAAGAAACAGTTTCATGAGTGTTTCTTCATGAAAGACTAGGGCTGTCAATGGATAATTTTCTAATCTAATATAAGAATATCCGAATCTGAATCCGAAAAAATATCCGAGTTCGATTCAATATCCGACAGATATTCTGAATTAATATTTTAATTCGAATTTGATTAATTTATCGAATATCTGATTCGCCCGATGAGTAAATCGGATATATATAATTTATTATATTTATATAAATAATAAATATAATTAATTATATATTTGTTACAATAATTATATTTATATAATATATCGGATCGGATATTATCAAATTGGATATATCAATATCCGAATCCGTATCCGAAAAGTATTCGAATATAAAAAAATTATCCGAATCCGATATATGAAACTTTAAGATAATTTCCAATTATTCGAATTTTCAACTATCTATAAATCTATTGACACCCCTATGAAAGACCACCTAACACGAATGACAAGAAATGCATGTCCATCCATGCAATTTGAAAGATTGAGATTGAAATTGTTGATGAGAGATGCATACTTATTTAATTTGATGATGAATTTAGTATATGTGAATTTTTTAAGATCTTTTGTTTGTATAACTATTAGTTTAGAACAGTGTCTTTATAGTGCATGTCGGGATTGCCAAGTAATTTTATCATTTGTAAGTATTTGTACAAGACCTTATCATTAGTAAAAAGGACATGGACACGGACACGTGTGTCAGGGTGTACCACACACATGAATCCAATATGTTGACACATCCATACAGTTCATTCTTTACGCTGAAAGATATATCTTTTATTTACTTTAGTCCATGTTAAGTATGCAATATAGAAAGAATGTACTTAGATTAAGCTGATATACATTAAAATCACGTAAACCATGTAAAAATGATAGCTGAAAACAAAATTCTTGAAGCTTGAGATTTCTTGAAAAGGTGTGTCGACATGTGTCAGATGTGTGAATACAGCAACATGTCTAACACAATGTTTTTAAAAAAATAGAGTGTCCTGGTTACAGTCATTATATGATTGTTTTTGAATTAGTTAGACATTATATAGTATTTTTTATTTTTTGGATGTTAACATTTTTTGAATATGTACAGACAAATCTTTATGAATCTTATGACCCAATGGTTTGAATCCAATTCAATTTGAAGTCTACTTATGATTTTACGTTCTGATTCGATTCTGACAACCTGATTAATATATTTCAATGCTTCATTAAGCTGAAAGTAGGATATTTAGAGAAAAACTACTTTTTTAATAACACTATAATATAAAGACAAGTTTTAAACGAATTATTGTATTTTTTGTTGTGAGATGATACATACCCTATGTTTTATCTCGGTATTTTACCTGAATGAAACGTCTAAGCCAAGGCATTCTGACACAAAACGATACTTTGAATCATGGTTAAAGACAAATTTCATTAGTGGCTAGTGTGAAGCCTATACTGAATAGGATTGATTGAAATTCTTTTGTGGAAGCAGGGGAAGATTTTGTTCGGGATCCTGCTGAGGTATGAGATTACCAATGGAGTAGGACTAAAAGATGATGCAGAGCCACGGATTCAAGTGGGACAGAGAGTATATCCAGAATTGAGTTAGCTGTAGAGGTAAATTTTGAAACAGCTTCTTTACAAAATCTATCAAAGGGATGTAAAATACCAGCCCGCCTTACCCTAACATGCTATGGCATATAGGTGTAGAGTAACAGTGCAACCTCCCTATTGTATGGGTACACGAGAAACATAGAAAAGTTAAAAGGTGAAAGAAAACTTTATGTTCTTTATATTTATACAGAAACAGTATCATGGTTTCAAGTGATCGACCGAATGAAGATATCAACACTATGTAGTTATGTATAAAAAGTCTTATGTCAATAAAAGTTATTCTATTCTTAGAAATCTGTTATTTCCTGTTTATCTAATAAAAAAATTAGTGAAACACCAACCTGGTGGCAATGTATTAATCCTAAACAATCCTTCACATCTGTATCTTTGATTTTCTTGAGCAATCAACCTTGTCAATCATCCTGAGTGATGAGGAGCAGTACACTTGCAATGTTGTTGTTGCAAGTTTGAGGTCATTGGTTCAAACCCCACTAATAAGAGTTTATGAATTGCAAGCAAACATGGTTGAGCAATGCTACCAATGCCTAGAAATGGTTCTACAGTCTCTCAAACTTCTCCCCCCTCTAAATTGAGTAATGAGTCACGCTGCAAGAAGGATGACAAAAACCAAGAACTTTTAAGGAGTAGTTGGTCAAAGATGGGATAATTTATGTAGCCAGTTGGGCGCATAGATGACAGAAAACTACTTGGGTCCATGCACATTATAGAAAGATTCTCATCCAAGCTTCCAAGGACACCGGAATAAGGGTTTAATGACCCAAATTTGGTTTTAGGAGATGAATTGAGGTACTTACTAGCCTCATACCTCTTCCCTGGTCCTGGCCCATCACCAGGGGGAACAAAGGAGTTTTGATGCCGTCCTTGAGCTGGCTTGGTGGGATCCCAATATTGATATGCATCAATGTTCATAGTTATCAGAACCATTTTCATTCATTCTTTATACCTATTGTTTTGAAACTTTTGCGGAGTATGACTCGAATGAATTCGTGAAATCCCAACCCCGTGGCAATGTTATCACCCATCTTGCCTACGACTACCTATTTTCTTCCATATCACTTTCTTCCTAGCAAAGCATTTCTAGGCAAATTCATGAAAGCATAGTTCTTTGCTTCTTGATAATGGCCTCAAATTATTGCGTTGAACTCATATCAATTCTATAATCCAACTAAAACAGGTGAAATAGTTAACCGAATTAAAGAAACAGATAATGGGTTCGCAAAGTCAATGCAAATACCTAATGAAGTTTAAGTTTTTTAAAAAGATTCAGTGCAATAGAATGATGGGGTCGCCACTGGACAAGGTTCTAAACTTTTACTTCGCCTTAGACTTCGGTCAGTTAAAATTCAGAATTTATTCGGGGAAGTTCAATTTGATTTAGAGAATTTCTGTAAAAATTCGCTAACTTAGAGAAGTTTAAAGATGTTTTGCCAAAATAAGTGAAACGATATTAATCTTTCTTAGGTTGCTCTAAATGGTTGTTTTTATGATATAATAAATTATAAGTGTTTTATCATGCTTGTTTTATCATATCCTTAAAAATTAATGTGTTTTTACCAACGTTTTGCTAAAAATTCTCCAAACTTCTCTAAGTTAATTGTTTACTTCAAATTAAATAAATTAATTCGGCGAATTAATTCGACGAATTTTTGTACTAAAAAGGCTAAACTTCGAGAAATTAACCGAATTTTTATTGTTTACTTCGAATTAATTCGGTGATTTTTTGTAATTTTTTTAATACATGTACACTTTAATTCGGTCAGTCAAAATTTGGAATTAATTCGGCTAATTTCGCCGAATTTTGTCGAATTTTAAAACCATGCCACTGGAACATAGCTTGTTGCCACTGCAACATGAACAACTGAGAATTTTAGTGAGGGAGGGAAAGGAGAGAGCTTGTGTAATCAGTTTCTTTTATGGTGTAATTTGTAAAAACTTGGCAGGGAGGGAGGAAACTCTTAGTATAGTTCATTTATATATGATTACTGACTATCAAATGCAGTTCAAGTTTCATATTGTCAAACATTAAGAATTGACCTCTATTCTCCCACTAAAAAGATTCGTGATCTGACACTTTTGGGGTCAAGTAGCGCCATATTTTGTTACTCACCTCTGCCATCTGAGCCCACTGACCGCATGGATGTTTAGCCCACCCCTTGGTGGATAGACACACCAAAAATCACCCTGCTCTTTAATCTCTAGCCATTATATTTAAGTACTTTTTAAGGTGTGATTATAGCCGTTTGATTTCTTGTATGAACGTCTACCAAGTGGTGGGCTAAACATCCACGCGGTCAGTGTACCCAGATGGCAGTGGTGAGTAACAAAAATCGCACTACCTGACGCCAGAAAAACGTCAGGTCTACCTTGTGACATGACCCATTTTCCCTCCAAAAAACGTGATCCTGGGTGATTGTACTAAATTGCTTCGCAACATCACTCATTGCGCAATTCGGGTTGTTCCACTCCTAAATGTTAAGCACATTGACGTATTATGATCCCACATAATAGATGGCCCCACATTTATAGTGGGACCCACGGTCTCCTATGATTTGTGCACATGGGTCCCGTAAACATTGGTGGTGGAACTTAAGTGGGGCCAATTTTGGTTGTTACCCCTCATTTTTCTGATCACATCCATGTAATACGGTACCACACGAAGTGTGACCCCACTTAAATGGTCGTGGACCCACTGATATAATGAGATGGACCAACGTGGGGACTGTATTGTTCGCTTCCCCCCATACTACTAAGCAGATCCATGTAATGAGGTCCCGCAAGATGTGTCAGAATGATTATCAGGGGATCCGCCGTCTCCTACTGAATTCAATCGTGGCTGCCGTAATATTGGTAGTGGGCCCTGCAGAGTAAAATTTTGATGACAGCCCACAATATGAGCCACGTGGCTTCTCTTAGAGGATGCTCACCGTATGGATGTTTAGCCAATCTCTAGGTGGTCCTACCAACCAAAAAAAACAACATGATTAGTCATTTCTAGGCGTTGCATTGGACTTACTTTCATGGGTTGATTTTAACTGTGGGAATTTTAGCATTATTGACCATCATTTATGGTACAAAGATCCAAATGTTTGAAATCACTAATGAGGCTAATTTTTGGTTTGTAGGTCCAGCTAGGGATTGGCAAAACATCCATACGGTCTAATTACAAAAAAAAAAAAAAAAAAAAAAAAAAAAAAATCCATACGGTCAGAGACCTCTAAGAGTTTGCCTCGTGGCTCATATTTTGGGCCGTCATCAGCCTAGCTGATAGTCTGCTGTCATCAAACTTTTACTCGCCCCGCATTGTTAGGTTTGGAAATATGCTCGTGCTTTTCGGCCTCACATGATGTCGGAACCGGACAAGGTGATAGGATAGGTGTAGCATCGATGGTGACTCCCACATGGTTTGTTCCATCAAAAACTAATATATATGCGAATGACACCTGTGAGTATTATGCAAACGAACCTGCTAAAATATTATAATAGAGAAAAACATTGAAATGGGACCAAGACTCTATTAGAGTATAGTAAGATGCACAAGACGCATTGTATCTTTTTCGAAGTTGATAAGTATCAATTAAGATTAGATTTGGCTTGATCTATATAAGAGCTTTAAGTGGGTCAAATGTAATTCATCGAAGTTATTCAATAAATCCTAAAATTCTACATGGTATCAGAGTGGGTCATCCAACGACCTGTGCTTCACTAATCTTCTTCACTTAGTTTATCATTCTTCCAACGGGCGGCATTATCATTGCCCGTTGGGCTTGACCACATATGCTTCACTACCAACGGCCATCTTAAATCTCCAACCACCATCACCTTCTGCAGCCTACATTTATCAATCGCCTTTCTGATATCCAACCACATTCATAGATCATAAAACCTCCAACCCATCATATATAAAAAATAAAAATAAAAGAACCATCTCCAATGATGTTTTTCGCCGCACAAACAGACGTTTCGGCTCTTCATTGTATGAAGATCAATGGCTCGTATATTTTGTAACCAATCACATGTTTCTTCTTCAAAGAGACATGAGGTTACAAGAGGGTATTAGAGTATAGTAAGGTGCACGAGATGCACCATATATTTATCAAAGTTAATAAGTATCAATTAAGATTAGATTTGATTTGATTAATATTTCTTTCTTTGTTAGACTCTTGTAATGCTCTATATAAGAGCTTTGAGTAGGTCAATGTAATCACTCAAGTTTCAGGGAAAATCCCAAGTAACAACTCTAAAGGGCAGAGTCAACTTTCAAAGGAGTAATAAAACCAAGAAAAAGGATCTAGTCCTCCCAACTGGATAAACCAATGAAAGAGATTAGTTGGCTCCCCCACCAAAAGGAAATACGGATGCTTCTTGGATGGCAAAATCTAGCTGTGCTGGTTTTGGGTTTATTTTGCATGATTCATCAGGTCTTTGTCTCTTGATAGGTGGATCCCGAGCCAAGGCCCAATCAGCCGAAGAAGCCGAGGTTCGAACGTTAAGATGTAGTCTCCAAGAGTTGGCCGAGATCTATAGATCAAATTTGATTGTGAAGTCTGATGCTCGTTTGGTGGTGGATGCTTTAGCTAATGGTTGTTCTTATGCTGGTTGGGCGTCACTGCTCAAGATATATTGGACTTGGTTAATCTATTTTATTCTATCTCGTTTTTTTACATACTTCTCGGGCTTCCAACACGGGAGCTCATACTATTGTCGCTAAGGCACAAACCTTCTCTTTACCATTGCTTTGGTCCTCGGATTTTTCCTCGTGGTGGTTGGACATAATTAACCATGAGTGAATGTGGTAGGATATCTGGGTGATGGTTCTTTGTTTTCTTGCTTCTCAAATCTTCTTGTTATGCTCTTTGGCCGATAAAACTGTTTAAAACTCGTCAACTTTTGTCGAATCAATGCTATAGATCAAACCAGATCTCTTTGATCCGAACTAAAGAAACGTGATTGGGGAAATAGGAATATCGCACGATCAAATGGCATTAGATCTGGTCGAACATAGCTAAATCTTGACTTGCCAACTTTAAGACTTGTACTGCATGATGAAATCGATCATATTTTGAGATCTTCTTAATGGAAACCCAATCTAATCAAAATTTAGTGTTTAATATCGCATTTCACACACTCGATTGGTCTTGGACGCTTCGAAACCCATTCCTGATCATCGGGGCTTGAAACTTGACTTGAAATGGGCCTAAATGAAGTGACCAAATCTTAAAATCGGCTCAATAGAAACGCAATTTGACAAAAATCGACTGTGTTCCCTCAAATCACTTGGAATAAACCCCATCTACTAGTTCTTGAAATAGGCTTCCAACTGTTTGAAGTAAATAAATCTTAAAATTAGCTCCATAGAAATGTAAAGCAGCTATAATTGATTATGTAATTAAGTATTTTACACAATTAAATAGTCTTAAATTTCTCAGAAAGAAACCGGATTCATGTTTCAAAATGGTCTAAAATTGGCTAATTCTTAAAAAAAATACTATATCTGCTCTATAAAAAAAACTGATTGTGTATTTCATGATTTTACACAATTGATTTGTCTTGGAATGGCTCAAAACTTGCTTGTTCTTCATCTATCCAATGTTGGCCCGAAAATTGCTTGAAATGGGCTATGCTTTGAGATCTCTCAATGGCTCCACAGAAACGTATTTGATTAAAAAATAAGCAAAAAATAAGAACATGGATGCATTGATTTCAAAAGAAACACATAAATGAAAGCATATTATTAAAATGATTTTTAGGTTAAAACATGCATGAAAGAAAGATTAAAACATGCATGATTTGAGCATATAATAGATCTAAGATCTAATTAAGAAAGTAACACATGCAAAGAAATCTAATATCTAATTTAGAGAAGAAAAACATGCAAAAACAAATGAAAAACACACAAACACAAAGAGAGGTGAGAACCCTTCTTCTCTTGATGAGCTAAAACAAATAACTTATCAAAAAACAACTTACCTTACACCCCTAGGAAGAGTTCTCTCCCTAAGTAATGATTTTACATGTGGAAAGGTGTCCCTCAGCTCCTTTTTTGGAGCTTAATTTGAAAGGAGGGTCTGGTTTCGATTTTGCTTTTTCGTTCTTCTAATTCTTGCTTTGATTGAGGAGATGGTTATTTCTTTAGGATTTTTTTCATCAACTCCGTATGGATATCTGAATTCTCCAGGGAGTCGAGATCAGAAGGGGTATTGCTGAGAATAGAGAACCTATTGACCATACCATCAGAGGAGGAAGCTTCAATCAGAGACTGTCCAATACACGTATCTTGGGGTAAACGTTGAGGTGCTGGTTGCTCCTTTTGAGTAACTTTGCTAGTGATTACATTCTCTCGATCCATTGGTGTTTTGCCTTGCTCAACCTGCTGTGAAATACCAAGTTGACTAGATTCTGCTCCGATGATAGTTTGTAAAGAGTTTTTGGGTAGTCATTCCTTCCTGATGATCTTTTTTTACTATCTGTGCATACATTCTCATTGTGTCAAAGCACCACAAATTTCTTGCATCGAGGAGGCTTCCATGCATATTCAACACTCACTTCTATGATGTCTCCATTGCCAAGATCTACTGGAATAGTATTTGGGAGGTCACTGTGTATGTCTACTTCAACACAGGCCCAAGCGAACGACAGTGCTTCTAAAATTTTCCCCCGCTTTAAAGTTTTTCTCATCTAGATTGAGATCACAATCATTTTTAACCAATATCAGTGGGTGTCACATTTCAATTAATGACCTGAATGTATCTTGTACAAACCCAACCATCTTCAACTCTCTTTCTAGTTCTCCCAACACTGCATATATCTCTCTGCTCTGCGGGTGAGTTGTGTCCCCCACAATAAACTCATGAACAACACCATCCCATTCTATGAAGCTGCAACCAGTCTCTTTCTTAGCCCCCTTCTGTTCCATCTCTCTCCTTGTTTCACGAGCATCCTCCCATCGACCAGAAGCTGCATAAATGTTTGATAATATGACATAGCGCCCTCCATCGTGTGGTTCCAATGAGATCAGATGCTTCCCAACACGTTCCCCCACGTCGATGTTGTTATGCGTCCTACATGAAGCCATCAAAGCACCCCAATGTGAAGCTTGTGGTTTCATGGGCATGTTACATAAGACCTCCTCAGCCTCACGCACTAGCCCAGCTCGGCCCAAGAGGTCCGTCAAGCACCCATAGTGCTCGACCCTAGGTTCAATGCCGTATTCTTTCATGGATTCAAAAATCTCCACTCCCTCGGTAACCATTCCTGAATGAGCACACGCACACAGAACAGTCACAAAAGTACTTGCATTAGGCATCGTACCATGCCACCTCATTGTCGAGAAGAGTTCCAATGCATGACGTCCATGACCATGCATGGCAAGCCCACCAATCATGGCATTCCATAGTATTACATCCTTACCATTCATTCCACTAAACAGTTCCCAAGCAACATCTATGGACCCACACTTAGCATACATGTCTACTAAAGCTGTCCCAAGAACCACATTCCTCTCCATCCCTAGCTTGTTTTTATTAATGTAAAGATGAACCCATTTCCCTTGATCAAGTGCACCCAAGTTAGCACAAGCCTTCAACACACTAACAAGTGTGATTATATCAGGCTTCAAACCCAAAGCTTGCATTTCGTTGAAGAGTCTCAATGCTTCAGAGAACCCATTACTCCTTACATACCCATCTATCATAGCACTCCATGAAACCAAGTTTGGGTCAGGCATTTTGTCGAATAACTCTCTGGCAGCTTTAACATCTCCGTGTTTCCCATAAGCAGATATGATGGAGTTCCAAGAAATAGAATCCAAACATAAACTCTTGTCAAATAGTAACCGAGCATCGGTTATGAAACCCATGTTACAATACACATTCATAAGAGAATTCCTAACAACAAGCAAGTCTTCAACTCCATGTTTCAAAATCTGCCCATGCATCTTCCTCCCTATTTTAGTTTTGTCACTACAATTAAGCAAGATGCAAGCCTTTAGAACAAGAGCAAAAGTGTAATTATTTGGTGGGGCGCCTCTCTCGAGCATTTGAAAATAATAGGCGATGCTAGACTCTGGTGATTCGCACTCTGCATGGCCTTTGATCATGGCATTCCATGTGTACACATCCGGACAAGATATGGAATCAAAGATGAGTCGGGCATATTGTGGATCACGCGGGCCGGATTTAGATTTAAAGCAGAATTCCACAATCCGACTCGCTGCAAAAGTGTCTCTAATGAGGCCTGATGTTATGGTGTATGCATGGAGTTGTTTTCTAAAGTCTGTGGGATGATTATGAGAAGCTTCTAGAATTAGGTGGTCGATGATGAGTTTTCCGGCGGAGTTTGTGTGAATGTTGCCGGTAAATGACACGCACGGCAATGAAAGAAGTGGTAAGGAGTGCGTCAGGATGGAAATCCTGGGGCATGTTATCACGCACTTTAGTAGTGATATTGGCATTTAGAGACGGAAATAACGTTGGGGTGTCACAAACTCTTCGATTTTAGTTTGCCTCTTACACTCGAATTACAATTTTGCACGTTTGGCTGCGCATTTGCATGGATGAATGTTTTCCAACCCACTTCAAAATGTGTTTGTGATGGGCAAATTTTATTTTCTCGTCAGAAATATGAAAAAGATGGACCGTACGTGTCAGCCAGGCATTTTGGCCCTCGGCCCGTTGTGGTGTTCGGGCCGGGCCTGGGTCCAACCTCTTGAGGCGAGGCGAGGCCTGGCCCAATTAGCCCAGCCCAAGCCTGTCCAGCCCGATTTGTCCCAACCAATATATGGGAGCTACTATTTAGGTGCAACGTGACCACTGTTAGGGCGCCGCCCACCTGATATCGGGACCAACCTCCTTTGGTAAAATAAATCCATTACTACTGCTTGGAAGTTGTGGGCAGTGGTGGAGCCAGGGGGACGAGTTGCCCACCCTCAACTTTGAGTTTCTGCACCTGTTGGTGGTCTACAGTTTGAGCCAGTGCAACCCTCTTATGTTACCACCCTCAACTTCAATGTTTGTCCCATTCCTAGGTGGACCACAATATATGCCACGTGCAACACTCTTAGAGACCACTGACCACATGGATGTTTGGCCCATCCCTAGGTGGATGCATATACCAAAAATGAGCCTCATTAGTGTTCTCTAACATTTGGATCTAAGTACCCCACATTATGTTTGAATCCGACGGTTAAAAATATTCTCGTGGAAAAGAGTCAAATTCCATGGTTAGAAATCACTAATCAGGCTGGTTTTTGGTCTGTGGGTCCATCTAGGGATGGGCCAAATGCCAACATTGCTCATACTATGGTCCATCATCAACGTTAATGACAATATCCGTCATTATCAATCTTGTTAGAAATAAAGTGGGATACAAGAGTGAGCCAACCAAGTGTCAAATTTTGAAATAGGATGTACCTCCATACATGTGCGACATACAAAATAGCTGCAACATAGATTTCATGTCATTCAAACGCTTGAAAACCCAAGTCGCGCATGGATTTTCAACAACCAAACACACCCTTAAAACGGAGTCACGCAACTTGAAAATAAGCTGGGACATTTCCGAATTGCCGCAACTCAAGGGACCAATATGATTAGCTATTGCATTTGTTTGACATGCCTATAGTTAGCAAATCGTGAAGCTGCAAAACAAACATCACCCATTGAAAGTGAGTTTGAAATGATTTGGGTTCAAAAAAGCGGTCAAAAAGACAAGATGTCAAAAGAAGGGTAAGTGAGGACTTTGGGTTTAATACATTTTTAGTCTAAAACTATACACTCATCTATTCTACTTATTAATGGACGAAGACCCTTCTTTCAGAAAATGGGTTTTAAATGGAGATTTGCTACAACTATTGAATCTAGGGAGGCATGACTGTTGTGGGTCCTGGTCTGGTTCAAGACTTGTGAAACATGCTGCAGTGGCCTGCCCGCCGAGTAGGCTACGATGTGTACTGGTCCACCGAGTAGGCTATCTGTAAAACTGTAATCCCAACATGGGATTCCCCATCTTAATATTGCAGTGTCTTCTTTTGACAGCAAAACCAACTAATTGTTTCAAAAGATCAAAAGAAATAATAATGCAAACCTCTTTCTCCTCTCTTAAATCAAGACTCAGGTGCCCTATAAAATTTCTTATCTTCACGGTAGATCATGCAACCATGGATTTGAAATTTGTACAAAAACAGAAAACAGCGGAATATAATGTAAAGTAGACAATGCAAATACCCATAACTTGTTTGATTTACAAATATACTACTTGACCTACCTTATTCAGAACCAAATAACCTGCCCATAAAGCGATCTGAGCTGTGACCAGTAACCTATAACAATTCCCATTTGTGAAGATGATGTAAAAGAACCAAAACAAATCAATACCTAAAACCTGTTAGATTCGCGCACAAACTCCTTGACCTATCCCAGTCAGACAAGAAGATTGGACTTGACAATTGGACCGTGTACAGTCTCTGTCACCCCAGAAATTCAGCAGAAGAACATATGGTTTTCAAGATTGCTGTGCAGCTTAAAGAACCTACTATGCTCAAATAATGATGAAGATGATGCAGATGACAACGATGACGGAGACAACGTAAAAGAAGATGAAGATACCGCCGAAGCAGGGGAATGTGAATCCATCAATGCTTCATAGTACTGCCGCCCCCGATATGCGACAAGGTCAGCGTAGTACACCGGTGGAACCAATGAGACTGGTTTGGTGCAGCGAGCAAAAGTGTAGCACAGGTTGTATATGACCCTCTGCAACTCGTCAGATGTAAACCCATGCTCATCATAAAGGACGTTGTAGTGCGTTGGCTTGCTTGTTCCTAGGATACCATGGTGGCTACAGAGATAGAAATCGAATTCCTGAGGATGTACAATTTTTGTATCGACGACCGTCCCGGGAAATACGTTTCCAGTTTGGGCACCTTGCTTCCTATCCTTGGGGAAGAGGCGGGTTTGGTGCCGCTTCTGTGCTACCACAATTGTGATTGTCGGTGAGTATCCATCTACTTCGACTGCTTTTTTAAGGTCCGTTAACTCCTCGTTGAGAACCATGTCAAACTGGCTCTCACTGACCCCATCACGAAAAACCACAATCTTCTCTGGCTTGACTTTGTTGAGCCGGGCATATGCATTGAGAAGCTCAAAACACATTTCCCCAAAATTTTGGATCTTCTCAATCCGATGGTCCTGTGGACGGATTCGTGCTACATACCGATTTGCAGCAGGCCAATTTACACTTGCTACAACAGCTGCAATTGAGGGGCTCGATGTGTTCCGGGAGCCAGGATGATTGACGTCAGCCCCAATAAACATTACATGGCCGTCGCCCTCAAGGCGGGGAAGCCTATCGAAGAGCTCCATGTTGCTGCCCCCTAGCTTAGCATTGATCTTGAGAGCAAGGTTTGCGAGGTACTGGTCCTTGCCCGCGTTGGCGTGGTGGGCCAGACAGCATTGCGTCAAGATACCAGTCTCAGTCTCACTGATCCACTTGAGGTTATTGTAGCCTGGATCTTTCTTTGTCATCACACAGATGAGAATCTGCAACCAGCCCCCAGCAATCTTATCAGCACGTTGGTTAACATGCTTGAGGAGATCACGCAGCTCATTGGCGTTTGAGAGCACAACCATACTAGATGGTTGACAAAATAGAGGCTTCTTCATGTGTATCCTGAGTTTGGAGCACCGACCAACAAGCTGTTGAATGAATTGATCAGGGTTTAGTCTTATGTACCGATCAGATGAACTGAAATCAAGGATTGCCCACCGTTCAATTTGCTTCCCTTCCAAAACAGATCTGTCAATGAGGTTCCATTGACAGTCATCCCTATCGAGTGTGAATTTACTTGACCTGCCATTGGCATCACCAAGTTTCAAATCAGGTGGTTTGATAACACGGCCAGTCACTTCTGTCATCTCCGTGCTGACTTCAATTTCAAAATTCTCTGCGATTTCTCCTCTGTTAAAAATGGATATAAGTACATGAGAATAATTTCAAACCAAATTATCATGGTTTTTTCCAGTCATATTATAAATTGGAAGGATATGAGGCCCCAACATGATTTATACAAAGCATTGCCATACATTTGGTGCATAGGAGTAGGACCCAACATTATAAATATATCCCACATCGAAGATCTCCTATGCCAAAAGTTACCCTAAAAATTCAATAAGTAGCCTTTGAGCTGCCAAAATATGTGGTTTGCATGCATGGTTACACCCTACACAAACCTGATCAATCAACATTCAACTCTCATACCAATGGGGTTCTTTTTCAGCCCTCCACATTTTATGGGTGTAACCATGAATGGACACCACATTAAAGATTTGTTTTGATGCATAAGTTTCTTTTCTTATGCAAGAATGATGCATAGGTTGCTACGAGTATTGTGAAACTATTCATGCAGGGAAAATTTTGATGAGTGGAAATCTCGATGCAGTCGATGAGTGACCTTATTTGGACTCACTGACTGCATGGATGTTTATTCCACCCTTTGGTGGATATAGAAACCAAAAATCAGCCAGATTGGTTATCTCTAGCAATTGAATTCTAGCTGTTGGATTTAAGCTTTTTTTTGGGTACTAAATCCAATGGCTGAAATCATCAATCAAGTTGATTTTTGGTTTGTATATCCACTAACGGGTGGGATAAACTACCATGTGGTCAGTGGGCCCAAAACAGACCACTCTTTGATTGCATCAAGATTTCCATACATGTACACATTTTTTTGGAAGCTCAAAAAAAGGTCCACATATCGTGAATGGTTAGGTCCCACCCATATTTTTACTTTTTGCCAAGTTCCTATTAAGTTTCCATTCAACAATTTGAGAATACTGTGGAAGTGCAAAACTACATGTACCTATTATATGGCTAAAATTAGTGTGCAGTACATGCATCAAAACAAGGAACAAGTTTCTAGGCAGCCATCACAAACCTGTTCAAATAGGGTCATCTTGCCATCTGGAATGCTAATGTTGTGAATACAGGCAGTCAATCTTATTGAGTACCCTACAAATTGGTCATGCAGACAACACCCTTGTCCACATCAAACACATACTCTACCATGTACTTTTCTACCTATGAATGACAGCCCTTAAGTTTTTAAGATTTCTAATAGGAAAAAGGAAGCAAAAGAAACCTTCACTTATTGCCACATGGCAGAGGCAATTAAGCGAAACTTGCCACAATGAGGTGGTGAGGACCAGGTCAGCAGTCACTGTAGACCCTGCCTTAGCAGGGACAACATCTGTTGTGTCACCCCAGGTTACTCATCCCCTCAAAGCAGTCCCAAAATGTACATTTATCTAACCGAAATTTCACAAAACACCATTTTAAAAGAAACATGTGGTACAGTCTCAGTGAACTCAAAAGACGATATATCATCCTCATAGTAAACCACGTGCAGATCTGTTGGACTAACCATTATATGGGTCCGATGTACAAAGATCTAAGCCAAAAACAGATAGACTGGATTGCAAGAACCATCCAGTGTATATCATTCATTTGGTCAGCCAAAAAAGGTATGGCAAAATAGTAATCATGGATGGGAGCAACAACCTATGTACCAACTTAAAAAAAAAATGTTGCAACCCATTCCAACTGATCATGATCAGCCGGTGGCAAATGGGACACCAAACAGGCGCAGCAACTGAAAATTTTTCATATATCAAAATAAACAGCATGGGAGTTTTAGCTTTACATACCCACGAGGCCCATCCCTTGCTCGGACCATGTCGCATATCACCCCCATTCTTGTCCATGGCTTAGCCAAACAAATGTTCTTAAAATACTGAGCTGCATTCCTCTCCAAATTCTCCTTTGGATACCTCTGTCCTTCAACCAACACACAGAACTCCATAGGTACATAGTTCATCCTCCCACTCTTGCTGAAATCCAAGCAAGGAATATACTTGTATCTTATCTCCTTCTTATATTTGTCTCTAAAGTACTCCACAAGTCCCACCTCCTTTTGATGATTCTTACCCTCTGGATTGTCGACTGTGAACTTTAGATCATTTGAGACGGATCTTGTCAATCCCACGATCATATACTTTTGCTTGGTTGTCCTGTGATTCACCGTCACTCTCAATCCTTTTAAGGCCTGCTCAACATTTTTCCTTTCCCGATTATCCAAAGATTTTCTCTCATCAAACTTTATTCCCAAGTTCTCATGAAGGAACTCTAGTACTGGGACTTGCTTCCAAAATGCCAAAACTGAGTAGTCCACACATAAGGCTAAACCTTGGTATGTAGGCTTCAGGCTGTGTTGAAACCCTCTAGAAGCAATGATGCCCCAGCCGAGATCATCCTCATTGTCGAATCCTTTGGAGTAAAAGCTTTTACCAATTGGGATCCGATGCCTAGTGGGATTCTCTTTCATGACCAAATCCATCCCCTGTAAAATCTCTCGAGGGATCGATGGGAGGTTCCCATTTAGGTATGCCTCCAACTTTTGTAGCTCTAGCTCTTTTACTAGCTTTATAGTAAATGTATACTTACGAGTCTTGAGGCCCTCCCCCCTAGACATTTCCACTTGGAATTCCCCAGTAGGCAGTTCTACAGCACTAAAAATGTTTTTATTCCCATCATAGGCAGTCCTCAACATAGGAAACTGTGCGGGGTCCTCTGAGAATAATTTGTCCTTGATCATACGCATCTCTGACTTAGATATCTCAACAGTTCCACCATGCTTGGGTGGTACCTCCGGTTTAATGTCTATGTCATAGTGGAGTATGGTTAGCTGGGGGTTGAACTTGACGCGGAAATGATTGACAAGAAGGCAGAGATATTGTACCACAGATTTCCCACCATTATCGGGTCTTCTTATTGGAATTCTACCACTACCTTCCAACAGTGGTGATTTTGGCAACTGGGAAATTTCTAGTGACTGTAGTACCTCTGAAATCGGAGGATCTGTTGAAAAAAAAGAGGAAATATTATCAATGTTCGCAGCTCAGTAAGCAAATAACATGTTCACTTGGTGCTCCATTCAAATTTATAACAAGTTGTCTGAACATAAAAGGTCAAAAAAATCAGGGGCATTCTTGACACCATTGGAGGACAGAGGACATCCTTGACCTTCAGATGGCCAAGATCAACAGTCCCTTATGTTTACATGAACATTTATGCCTCAAATCATCATTTACTTACTTGGTCCACTTATTCAAGAAGAAGCTGCCCATACGAGAGAAATGCAAACTCAAAGTAATTGCTCTGCATCTAGCCCGACACTTGAAAGAATTTTTAAGGAATGTTTTAAGAAAACTTCAGACAGGTGTGCTGCCTATACTAGAGAGGAAATTAAGGTTAGAAATGTAAAACAATTGAAGTCTTCCATCTCAGGTTTAAATTTCAATGTCGATGTATTTTGGTTAGCATGGAACAAGAAAGATTTTGATCAACTTGGAAATGATGTTAAATTTTTGAAAATTATAAAATTACCATGGAAATCATGGAAAAAAAACATAGGAAATATGGATTGAAATTCTAGGAAATGACAGAATATGTATGAAATACACTCATATTATACCTGTTGGAGTTCATATATACGAATTCTTGAAAATTATAAGTAATGGACTCAGTTACATATCTTATTCACGCTAACTTACTAGTTTTTATGAGATTTTTAATTATTTTTTATGTATTTTAAAATGCAAAATATATATATTAAAAAAAAAAGATTTTGGAAAGGAGAAGGAGTGATCAGGTCAAAACATCATTTTCTTTGCTTGAAGACATTATCCGGCGAACCCATAAAATGTGTTTTGGAGATAAAACTAAATTTCGGCAGATCATCAAAAGAAATACCCAGAAGAGAGTTAGAGCCAATACATTAAACAAAACATCTTTTTTTATAACAGAAAATCAAACTGAAGCAAAAATCTTGCCTCAGTGCATTCAGCAGATACCCATGATCTAAAAATGCGAATGTTCGAAAACGTATTGTGGGCATACCCATGGCTAACCAGATTTCTTGTTTTCTTTTTTCGCCAAAACATCATCTTTTGCCCGAAAAAGCAAACGAAAAATCAACCCAAACCACCCCCACAAAAACAAGAAGAAGAAGAAGAAGAAGAAGAAGAAGAAAACTTCACATACCGTTAACCTGGTTGGACGCTCGCGAGCCAACCTGAACATATACCTCTGTTACTCCTCGACCAGGGACCGGACCCCTCGAACTCCCTGCACCAGTGGACCCTTGGCTAGAATCCGGCATTCTGGATCCAGCAAACTGACCCGGATTCGATTCTCGCTGGCCGGAAACCGGTCTGTACCTCATGTTCCCATGATAATTGGGGTTAGGTTTAGGGTTAGGATTAGGGCTAGGTTGAGGGTTAGAGAATTCTCCATGATTTTGATGATAGCTCCCTCTCCCTCGCCCTCTTGGAGAAGCGCCTCTCCCTCCCCCTCTTCCTCTCCCTCTTGGAAAATCCCCTCTTCCTCTTGCATGGTTTTCCATTGCAGGAAAGCAAGAAGTAGCATCCAGCCACCCACTACTAAGCAACTAAGGTATAGGCATGCGTGCTCAAGAGGGTTTGAACAGAGAAAGAAGACAGATCATTTCATCATATATACCCAGAGGACGACGACAAAAGAAGTAGTTGATAGAAATTAGAATGACGTAAATGTCCTTATGTCATGTGCACGTTCCGTGCAGGTGGTGGGGAGGGTAAAATTGGTAATGCAGGGAATATATGAAGTCGTTAACTTGTTAGGAAGGAAATTGGTTGATCGTTGACAAGGAAGTTTCCTTCATGGCATAGTCAAAATCGATATGTTGGTGTCTTTTTATGTTAATTTGTTGGGGGAAGTGACGAAGAAATCGATGGCCTTGACTAAAAGTCCTATGCCTTCTTTTTCAAGTTTGGGAAAAAGATGACCTGCCGTGGGCCATCTACCACCACCCCCACCCGGTTAACCGGGTTGAATGTTTTCAGCGGGTTCCCTTTGGGTCGGGTTCCTGTGACCAACAGTTTTGACCAACACCTTGGTGTACCCTCATAGAAGATGAATCAATGGCTGATTTTTGGTGAGGACGATCTCTATGGTGAGGAGATCATCCTCACAAAAATTCAAATCATTCTTATATTCATAGACTGGTTTAGAAGTTGAAGAATTATGGACCATCGAATTTCACCGTGTAACTTGAAAACCACATTTAACGGGGTTAGATATTTCAGAATGGGCTGATTTTTTGTTGGGGTTTATCTATATGGTGAGGAGATCATCTTCACCAAAAATCAGCCATTGATTCATCTTCTATGAGGGTACACCAAGGTGTTGGTCAAAACTGTTGGTCACCGGAACGACCCTTTAACTTTTTTTTTTTTTCTTTTTGTACAAAAGTCAGTCACAAGATAGAATAATTCTTTTTAGGGAACCACGGCAACCAATAAAAGAGAAAAGAGAAAGGAAAAAGATATAACAAGGTATGCCTGAAACTGTTCATTTGCGGAAGCAGCATTTTTTGGTAGTCACCGATTCCATCTGGGCCCACTGACCGCACGGATGTTTATCCCACCCCTTGGTGGATCTACAGACCAAAAATCACCTTGATTGGTAATTTTTAACCATTATATTTTAACACTTTTTAGCACCTTTTAAGGCGCTCTTATAGCCGTTGAATGCTACCATTTTTTGAGTACTAAAACCAACGGCTAATGATCATTAAACAAGCTGATTTTTTGTATGAATGTCTATTAAGGGGTGTGCTAAACATCCATGCGGTCAGTGGGCTCAGATGGCAGTGGTTCCCTAAAAAGAATGACAAGATTTCAGGTATACCTTGTTACATCACTACCCAAAGAGAAAAGAGAAGAGAAAAAACTTCAATGATTTGACAAACTTGTGATGGTGGGACCCACTCTAAAGGACTTTATCGAGTTTATCAGTGTTTAGGTTCCGCAAAATCCCTGAGGTGGAGTAAAACTTACCTGACCACCAGTGGTCTGGTAGCTCCCAGACCACACACAAGTTGTTGGACGCGTGTCCACTGTACGGTGGCAAGTCGCATCGGCACGAGCCAATCCAAACTCGTCTCCTCCTGTGGTTAACTGGTAGGGGTCGGCTCCGTTGACAGATATAAAATGACAGGCCAAATGACAGGGACCTAATATAAGACACGTGACACACTGTTACAGGTCTCGGAACGTACGGATGTTTGTCCTATCTCATGGTGGACCTACAAACCAAAAATCAGTCTGATTACTAATTTATAGGCTTTGGATTGGACTTATTTTCATGGGCTGATCTCAACTGTGGAAATTTGAGCAGTATTTGAGGTACAAAGATCCAACACTTATAAATCACTAATCAGGCTGATTTTTGTTTTGTAGGTCCACCATGGGATAGGACAAACATCCGTACGGTCAGAGTCCTGTAACAGTGTTCCACCTGGCTTATATTGTGTCCCTGTCAATTTGCCTGTAATTTTATATCTGTCAATGGAGCCCGACCCTAACTGGTAAGTTAAAAAAATAAAAAAAGGTCAGTTTAAATCTCGCCAAACAAAAATCCCGAGTAAGACTTTGATGACCGGCCCTTTCATCAAGGCCAATGACAGGGCGCAATAGGAGGCACGTGGCATACTCTTAGAGGACTCTGACTGTATGGATGTTTTTCAAATCCCTATATGGACGTACAAACAAAAATCAGCATGATTTGTGATTTCAAACCTTTGGATCTCTGCACCTCAAATAATGGTCAATAAAGCTCAAATTTCCCACGGTTAAAATCAACCCATGAAAACAATTCCAATCCAACACCTAGAAATCCCTAATCAGGCTGATTTTAGGTTTGTATGTCCACCTAATGATTGGCCAAACATCCATACAGTCAGAGTCCTCTAAGAATGTTCCACGTGGCTCGTATTATGCCCTGTCATCGGCCTTCATGACCGGATCCTGTTATCAAAGTTTATTCAAAAATCCCTATTCCCTGTTGAAAAAAGATGTAATAAGGTATGCTTGAAACTGTTTCAAATACAGAAGCACGATTTTTGTTACTCACCACTGTCATTTGGGCCCACTGACCGCATGGATGTTTATCCCACCCCATGGTGGATATACAGACCAAAAATCACCCAGATTGGTAATATATAACCATTAGATTTTAACACTTTTTAGCACCTTTTAAGGCGATCTTATAGCCGTTGAATGCAACCATTTTCTGAGTGCTAATACCAACGGCTAAAAATCATTAAACAAGCTGATTTTTGGCATGAATGTCTATTAAGGGGTGGGTTAAAGTTAAACATCCATGCGGTCAGTGGGCCTAGATGGCAGCGGTGACTACCAAAAATGCGGCTTCCACAAATGAAAAGATCTCAGGTATGCCTTGTTACTTACATCAGACCCTTTCCCGCCAAGCAAAAATCTTTATCCCGCAAACTCGTGGGTAACAAAGAAAAGCTCGTGGGGAAGCTCTTCAGAAGATTTCTCCACATCTTCTCCGGGTTTTTCTCCGTTATTCCTGGGGAGGTAAGTTAAAAAAAAAAAAAAAAAGAGTAGAATTTCTGAGATCAAGGACTCAGGAATCAGGATCGGGGGGACAACTATTGTTGACAACCATTTTGGCGGACCCACGTAGAAGATGAATCAATGGCTGATTTTTTTGGTGAGGAGAAGAGAGGTATAGACTGGAGAGATTTTCGTTTTGCAGGACACCGGTGATGAAGGGAAGAGATTTACAGCTTACTAAGTAAACCTTCTGCAATAAGCCAGTCACAACGCACAATCCAAGTCACGTGGCACGCTCTAAGTGGAAACTTACCGTATGGATGTTTGACCAGTCCCTCGGTGGACCTGCAAACCAAAAATCAGCGTGATTAGTGATTTACAACCTTTGCATCTTTGCATCCAAATAACGCTCAATAATGCTCAAATTCCAATGGTGAAAATCAACCGAGGAAAATAATTTCTATCCTACGCCTAGAAACTAATGATCAGGTTTAGTTTTGGGTTGTAGGTCCACCTAGTGATTGGCCAAACATCCATACGGTCAGTGTCCACTAAGAGTATGCCACGTGGTTCGTATAGTGCGTTCCGGTCATAACGCTAGTTTTATTTTTTATTTTTTATTTTTTATTTTTTATTTTTTATTTTTTAAACTTCCCTCTTTAGCTTTTCCCTTTTTTTTTTTTAAACTTACCAGTTAACCAGAGGAGGAGACGAGTTTGGAGTGGCTCGCGCCGATATGACTTGCCACCATACAGTGGACACGCGTCCAACAGCTTGTGTGTGGTCCGGGAGCTACTGGTCTGGTAAGTTTTACTCCTTAAGGTTGGCTGAAAAAAAGTACTTTTTTGTGAACAACTTAATTAAAGTTATTTTGGTGTTTGGCTCATTCGGTCAAAAAGTGCTTATTCTGAGAAAAAGCATTGATACATCATTTGGTTAATGTAATTTGAAAAAATAGTTTTTCTATGGGATAACTTGTTAAATGGCATATTTACCCCTAAAACAGTAAACTTGACGTAAATGACACGTTAGAGGTTGTTATTCGCTCATATCTATTTAAAAAGTAATATGTCAAAGGTAAGTTATTGCTTGGGTTATGAATTGCCTCTAAGAAAGGGTGTTGAGTGCTACGTCATAGGTGCGTTGCATATATGGGTGTTGTAATTATGTACTAATTAACATATTTATTAACTTAAAAGATCTCCTAAAACAAAAACAAAAAAAAAAAAACACATGATCAGGTGGTGATCATACCCAAATTGTCAAATTATTTTAGACAGAAGAAGAATAAGAAGAAAGTTGATAGATCGCATGGTTATGATCATCCAATCAAGTAGGTTTATGACCTAGAAGATCTCTTAGTTGGGACCCACTGAATGACAGGTCCTTGCCTTTGTGTGTTCCTCAACTGCAGTATGGCATCAGGTAAGAAAAAACACGAATTCCTATTTCTATTTTCTCAAGAATTACATCCTATATGTTACCTCAGAAAGCAAGCTACAATGAAAAATCCCAAATGGGGGGCTTAGTTTTTGTCTTAAAGAAAGAACAAGAAAAAAAAAACAATTCTGAATTCTGACCATGAAATAGTCAAAATGCTTACTAAACCTAAACCTTAATTGGAGGAGACGATGAAGATTATGGAGCATATAAGAAGCCGAGCAGCGAAAGCGAGAAAGTGTTCCAAACGCAGAACCCTAAAATTCTCTGCTTTCATTTTTGTTGAAGACAATGGTGTTTTGGTCATTTTGAAGTATATTTAGTGATAAACATGTAAGAAAATTTTGTAGTTGCCTGCCATCAATAGACGCAAACTGCAGAAGCCGTTTTTAAACAGCTTTTGCGTTTTGAATTTTTTCAACTTTTTAAAATTTCAAAACGTTGCTTTATATTTTCTTACCAAGGCTAACTCCCTAAAAATAGGGGTTTGAAACCACAAAAAGCGAAAGCTGCAATACCAAATGCATCCTAAATATTCGGGAATTATGGTACGCACAAGGCCTAAAGCGAAAACTCCATATGAGGCCTTTTATATTTAATATATTAATAGATATGATATTAATTAAAAAATTAACTCTATCTAGTGGAAAATCTTATTTAACAAATATTCATGATAATCAAAAGCTACGAAAAAAATCCATACATGTCACGCCCCGAATTCGGATTGCACGAATCTTGAAGTATGCGCTACGTGTCCTGAATCAAATATTTGAATCCAAGACACGTAAAGCATTCTCAATCTCTCATTTAAACCAAGTTGTAAATGTCAGGGAATTTTTTTATTTTTTTATATACTGAAGTAAGAATCTATGCCAAAAATAAAACACGTGTGATATACAAATATAATATAATCTATCAACTTATCACGGTGATAATCTTATAATTAAGATAACGTGAGATAATGTAAAACTCTGAGAAAATCGTAGTCGTCAGATTGATTCTTCAAGAATCATATTATTGAGATCTGAGCCCTATGCAAGTTGGGAGGGCTAATGTGTGTGAAGATACAAAAAAGAATTTGACTGAACAGACTTTTCCATGGGTTCCGGCATATCGAATTTTCCTAAATAGGATACACCCAGTACTAGTTGAGATCGTCAGTAAAGTTGTACATCATTCTCTAGGCAATACAAGAGATCAGGGTCGGTTTTAGAACAAATGATCAATGCATGGATTTCCTTGGGATTTGTGGCAACCAAATTGATCTGAGAAGCAATGATACCCTAGATTTATCAAACCATATATTTTAGTCGGACTTGATCGGTCAGTGTAGGTTAGACCGTGTGTCATCAGTATTAAAACAAAATCGGAATCGGATAATGTCAACTATTCTCTGACAAATTTGCTAAGAATTTGGACGAACGGACATCATCACGAGATCTGTTATATCGTTTTACCTTAAAATAGGTATATAAAATGTTCATTGGAATTCTCTTGAAGTTTTCGTAGCAATATACATTAGTGGTTTGCCATAATCAAACTAGAATAGAAGCAAAACGGTCTTTTTCAAATGGAATCATTTAGAATTGGACCAAACGGAGGCCGCCATGAGACCCAGCTAGTACAATTAGGCCGTGTACATTGACGGTAGGGGCCACGAGACACGTTTTCGTGCGACGCGCCTACACCATTTCGCCGCCCTCAATAGCTTGTGGTACAAGCTAACTTTTCTTGCTTGGGAGGTGGGTTGCTTTTCCACCATGGGTGTGACATCATTGAGATGATGTCACCCATGTGATATCATCAACCATCATTACTTTTTTTACAAAATATATTTAAAGGGTCGGGCTCCGTTGACAGGTTAAAAAATAAACGGAAAATTTTTGAAACAAACTTAAGTTTAAGGGTATTTTGCAAAAAGAACCGTATTTTTTGAAATTTGTCAAAACAAACCTAGGACGCCGGACCGTTTGGCGTATTCTTACGAAACTTTAAAATGGCTGAATTGCCCTCTTCAAACGATACGTCAAATGGTTAGGCGTATGTTGTTATACGTCGCCATACTGTTAGGCGTTTATTTTTTACTGTGTTAACGTGAAACTCACATTTGATGATGTTAGAAATTTCAAATCACCAAAAATCAGTCATTGATTTATCTTCCTTGTGTGTACACCAAAATTATGAAAAAAAAAAGTCAAATCGCCGTCAGACGCCATACTATTTGGCGATGGTTATTAACAGTCGCCAAACTGTTCGGCGTATGCTATTAAAAGTCGCCAAACGGTTTGGCGACGTTTAATAGCTGACGCCGAACGGTTTGGCGACTGTTAATAACCGTCGCCAAACAATATGGCGTCTGACAATGATTTGACATTTTTCAGGCAACAGGACAAGGGCAAATCTGCCATTAAAATATTTTTTGAGCATACGCCAAATGGTTCGGCGTCCTAGGTTTGTTTTGAAAAATACGGTTCTTTTTTAAAAATACCCTTAAACTTGGGTTCGTTTCGAAAATTTTCGAAAAATAAAAGGATTCTGTACAGAGACACAATATAAGCCACGTGGGACACTCTTAGGGGAATCTGACCGTATGGATGTTTGGCCAATCCCATGGAGGACCTACAAACCAAAAATCAGCCTGATTAGGGATTTATAAGCATTGGATCTTCGTACCTCAAATACTGCTCAAATTCCCACAGTTGAGATCAGCCCTTGAAAATAAGTCCAAACCAAAGCCAATAAATCACGAATCAGGCTGATTTTTGGTTTGTAGGTCCACCATGGGATTGGACAAACATCCATACAGTCCGATTCCTCTAAGAGTATGCCACGTGGCTTATATTGTGTCCCTATACAGAATCCTGTCATTTTTCACCTGTCAACGGAGCCCGACCCATATTTAAATATCCATTTATTATTAAACAAATAACAATAATCAACAAAAAGGCAAAACCCATTTTCACTTTGACTTGCAAGGAAAGCCAAGAGAAGAGAAGCTGTAGCTTCTTGGAAAAGTCTAGAGAGATGGAGAGAGGAACTAGAGAGAGAGAGAGGGATTTGAAGAAGGAATGAAGGAGAAGATGGAAGGAGCTCAACTGAAGAAAGTTGAGGATCGACTGGATCGCCAAAACAGGTAGGTGGTTTAGATCTTGATGATTTCATCTCCATTACTTTTATGGGTTCTTTGTAAATTATTTTGATTAAACAAAATGGTTATTTTCTGCTGTAAATTCAAAATTATCCTCCATTGTTTTGGAATATTTCTGATTTATTCTTATTAAAGAATCTATGTCTTAGTTGTCGATTTCTTTGATGTTGTTATTTCCATTTGATTTTGTTTAAACGTGGTTCCAAAGTTTCAAAACAGATATAAAATGTCCAACTGAAAGAACTAAACCTGTAACAAAAGGTTGGAACATTTATCTTCTTTGTTGAAACCCTCCCTTGAAGATGATTCTTTTACAAACAGAAACTTTAGCTTTATTCCACCTACTTTGAACATTTGCATGAGAGGAATTGTAGGTTAAAAACCTTAGGCTTTGAAAGATGAATACATGGGTTAACCATGCTACTTTCCGGACTGCTACAATGGATGAACCACCCGGAATTCTTAAACAATTTTTGATAAAAATGAAGGGCAGAAAACCATAGGTTCATAAGAGAGGTTTGGGAAGAATAGGAAAAATATTTTGGGAGTTTTGGTGGGACATGGTGGTCCCAAACGAGCCAACCACCGCCGTATACCACAAGAGATATGAAACTCTGTTTTGCTGTTCTTAGCAACAGCCGGAGGCCTAAGATGAAAAAAAAAAAAAAAACCCGACCCAAATCAAAAAAATAAAGGGCATGAACACAACCCGTTTACCCCTCCATGATGTAACCATGCAGCACCTCAAAACAGGGGTGCCGCCTAAATGAGATAAAAAATTAAGAGAAGAAAAAAAGAAGGGGGAAACAAATATCATACTCTCCATTTGGGCAGTGGTCTTTAATAGTGCCACTTTCATCCAAAGAATGTTAGAATCCATGGTTGTACCATGAAATGACCCTAATCCAATGCTTAGGAATCACTGATCAAGTTGATTTTTGCATGTGGGTCCACCTAGGAATGGGCCTAACATCCACATTTCAATTAGTGGGCCAAACAGCCACACACGATAAACGGTCACAAATAGTGGCCCAATAGCCATACGAGCAATGGTCATGATTAGTGGGCCAACATCTATACGACTTATGGTCACAATCAATGGACCAAATATCCACAGAATCAACGGTCAATAGTGATGGGCCAAACATTATATGGTCAGTGGTGTTGGGCCAACCATCATGCGGCCATTGGTGTTGGGCCGAACATTATATGATAAGTGATGATGGGCCAAACATCATATAATCAGTGGTAATGGGCCAGACATCATACGATCAGTGGCAATGGGCTAAATATACATATGATCAATGGTCTCAAGTGGGCCCGACACCCACACTGTCAATGGTCACCACGAGTGTGCCACTTTTTCTTAATTAATGTTCAAAATCCACAGTTCTAAAACAACCCATGAAAATGACTTTAATCCAACGATTAGATAACCTCAACTAGGCTGATTTTTGACATAAATGTTCACATAGACATTGGCCCAACATCCATATGCTAAATGGTGTGCTACCTTCCCTATTAATGATCAAAATCAACCGTTAAGAACAAACTATGAAAAGACTCTAATCTAACGATTAGAAAAACCCCAAATCAATCTGAAATTTGGTGTGTAGATCCACCTAGGATCGAGTCGAACATCCATATGGTAAACGACCTCCAATGGAGTACCATCTTCACCCAATTAGTGTCCAAGATCCACGATCACAAACGAACCATGACGAAGGCCATAATCCAACGGTTAGAAATAACTTACCAAGATGAAATTGGGTATGGAGGTTCCCCTTGGGATGCATTTCACATCCACCCGGTCAATGGTCCCAAACCGTGTGCCACCTCAAGAGACGAAAATATAATAATAAAATAAAATAAAAACAAGATAAAATAGGGCCATGGGCCTTGTGAAGGGCCCATGTGTACGCTTGTGTAGAAAGGCCTAGTTTGGGTCGGACCCAGAAAATATATAAATAAATAAATAATAATAAAATAACGTGAGTGGGCTCATGTGGGATCAACATCCATACGACCCATGGTTTAAATGGTGGGCCACTTCTTTCAAATAATGTTCAACACCTCGGTTAAAGACAATCCATGAAAGAGACTCAAATCCAATGTATAGAAACCACTAATTAAGATGACCTTTGACATCTAGGACCACCTAAGGGTAGACCAAACATTTATAAGGTCAGTAGTCCTAAGTGTGTGCCATGTATAGGATACCGTTAAATGTAAGTTTTGCTAGGTAAAATAAAGTGAGGTCAACAATATAAAAATATATATATTCAGACCATACAAAGAATTACCTACCTATAGTCAAATTACTACTAACATGGGAAGTTGCACGTTATAACAAAATTTATATAAGAACTGTGATTTTTACAATTTAAGACAACCATAGGTGTTTTGTACCGGATAAGCAAAAATGAAATCTTGACTTTTCCTAAACTTATTTTACTTTGAGGAATTTTTAAGTTTTGTTCATCTCAATGATTTGTCGAGTTTTGTTATTTCAATTTTTGCTTCGAATCTTGTTAAACCGTTGGATTTATCGTGAATAATTTAAAGAATAAGTGTTATAAAAAAATGAATTGGTTTTCAATCAGTTGTGTTATCTGATTTGTCAAAGGAACAAAAAATGGTGGATATTACAGACTTTGAGATTGATGAGTGTGCGTATGATCACTAGTACGTCTGAAGGTGTAGGATGCTTAGGCTACCCCGGATTTGTGGATTTGTAGACTAATGGATTTGGATTTTGTTTGGGTGCCCGAGTAGACCCGTGGGTGCCATTATAGACCCGGTTCTTTCAGATGAGATTTAGACATATGGATTACGAGGTTGGGGCCCCTACTAGCATACACACATGTCAGAGTACTAGGTGATAAAATAAATTAATGAAATAGAAAAAGAAAGTTTTCTGAAAGCTAATAAAGAGATTTAAATAAAAAATAAAAGCTTTAGTAAGCTCAGGGTTATATATATTATATGTAGCAGGGTGAATTTGAATGATCGGTAGATTATTAGATAGATGTGCTACCTATGTGTTCTCTTGATATGATGGGGTATCGTTAGAACCATGGGATATTAGCAACTATCCTAAAGTTTCGGTTCTTTTAAGGAACTCAGTGTGATGCATTGTTTACGATGGATTAGCTGAGGGTTACACTGCACGCCTGATAGACATTTAGACGCGGGGCATGATTGAACTCTACCTGGACTTTCTTTGGATCCATAGAAATTCTGCAGACATCGAACGTTTAGCCGACGTGATAATGTAGGCCAACGGTGACCTGAGCCAGAAACGTGGGGTGTAGTGCATGACTAGCACCAGATGAGTTCGATGGGTGTCAAACGGCAGTTCTCAGGCCAAAAAATTAGGACAGGTGAAGACTACGCAGCTCGCATTATGGGATTAACGATGGTGTCCCACATCGGTGAATTTTGGGATAAGCCTCGACTGGGGAAAGTATACTGGTCGTAGCCTAAGGTGAAATTTATTTAAATTCTGCATTATCAAAACTATTATCTATATGTTATTGTGGGTTACATGTTGGTAGATTTGAGTTTTGAGTTATATGATTTTGACGTTGCTTATCCGATTCTATTCTTAGTGCATTATCATTGTTTAAATGCAAAATTATGTATCTGTTGTTTTTTTTATATACAGTAACTGTATGTCAGTGGACTATGCATGTTACTGTCTTACGATTTTGTTTTCATGTTTTATCAGCGATTTTCTCTGAGATGAAATCATGGATAGTTTTAAACCACTCCCCACTACCGGGCTTATCCCCAAAAGCTCACCCATCCCAGACCTTTTTGCAGAGGATCGAGGAGAATTTGACAAACAAACAGAATGATTGGAGGTATTTCAACTAAAAACACTATTGGATATGGTCAGAGAGACGGCGTTGGTAAAATTTGCTCCTATTATGGTATAACTTTATTTCTCTGCTGAGAATTAACTATGTTACTTTGAATTTTGTATATGCAAAATAGAACTACGACATAATATATGTGTATCATCATACCTCAAATTCTATTATATCTTATGTCCGTTTGGATAACATGTTTAAAATTAAAAAAAAAAATTTGCCATAAAATTTATCATCAAATGATAGACAACTCATCATCCTAGAATATAGCACTTGATATCCTATATTTTTTGCTTATTACTGTCTAGAGTTATAATTATAACTCTGGATTGTAACGATCATATGGATAAGAATACTGTTAGGCGAATCGCTCACACCTCGAGATCTGTGTCAGATTTTGGGGCATGACAGATAACACCTGATATGTATAAATATTCACACAAAAGATACAACAAATATAAGTTGTAAAATATTCAAGTCTACACTAAGCACTGACCTTGTTCCAAAATTGGTTAGCAGACATTGCTAATAAACCTACAAAGAAAACTGTGGGGGGGGGGGGGTGAGCTTTTGGGAAAAGCTCGCAGGTAACCAAATATCCTTGAAACAATCATTATAAATACAAAATAACAGGATAACAAAATATATTTCATTTTGAAAGAAACAAAAGTGCAAGAACGAAAATTCAAGCTAAATAATTTATTTAACAATAAATGACAGAATTTTAAACTTACTAATAAACTTAAAAATTAAGTATATTAAACATTAAATCAATAACATCTATATCTCATCAATCACCAACTAATAACAATACAAGGCGGGTAGTCTATTAATCTTAGAGCGAATAGGTCACGACTAGTATCAACCCTAGTTTAGCAATTATTTCTTTTGTCCCAATAATTAACCAATGTGGAATCTCACCGTTGGTATCCTGATTTGCTGTCGGACAGAGAGTTGCCACTGCGTGTGAGAAGCACACTACAAGCCCGTGAATTTAGGCTCAGGAGATGACTTTTGACCACGACACTGAATACACAGGTCAAACACACAATGATAGTCAATCGTACAACGTCTGCAGACATTTCAAGGATCCTTAAAATTATCCAGGGACTGACGAACTGTACCCCTCACGTCTATCGCCTCATCGAGGCATACAATGTAAACCTCTTTCAAATCTAGACTTCCAAGACGTACCACTACAAAAAATGGTAATTTAGAAAAAAGAAATGGAACTTCCTAGATATGAATAATGATAGTATTTTAACAGACAGACCCATTCTACCTAATAGAATATGATCATTATTCGTATCTGAAAGAAATCCGTTGCTTCTAGAAAATAACATCGAATCACTCCTATAAGAGTTCAATGGATCGTTTTCCAAATCACCTAGTGATATATTAAATAATATAAATAATAATTAACGATTTTTAATCAAAATAACTTTCTTCCTTTTTTTAAAAATAACTTTTGCGGACAAATATGTGTGTTGAATTCCCTCGTCACATCTTATATGTTACGTTGTCTTGGGACCAACTTCCCTCATACGGATTATTACGCATTAAAGTTCATGTGACACTCATCATCCATAACATAAAACTCGGGCGGTCTATCACCTTCACCGATCTATTTCTAATCAGGTTCTAAGTCTCGGGCGGTCTATCACCATCACCCGTTAATTAAGTTCTAAGTTTCGGGCTGTCTATCACCATCACCCGCTAATTGAAGACTTCACACACCACATATTTCAATCAATTGAGAACTCTCGTCCTATATTCACTCACAATTCATATCAAACCACATAAAACCACTATTTTATTTCATTAAATATAAGAGTTATTTCGATAAAATCTCTCCAAATACTTTTCACTTTTGAAAATTCTCCTTCCAAAAACTCAATAGTGAGAAATTCTAAGTCCTATAAAATAATTAAGTTTTCTAACTTAATTCAAAAATTTATAAATCCAATCATATAAGAATATGTATAAATTTGCAAGATTTCAAAATAAGATGATTATTAAAAGGATAAGAAGCCACCTACCTTACAATGCTAATCCAAAAGGTCTTGTACGGGATACAAGTTTGGCTTGCTCTTTTGCTACTTCAACAACAGATTTTCTAAAATAGTTATGATGCTATAAATCCTATTCTATACTTCTCTCATTGTGTAGCTCCATTTTCTTCACGATTGATGATGAAATAGAAAGAAAAGAAGAAATTCAATTAAATTATAAGATTAGACCCTAAGTTTACTATAGATCTATTAAAATGAACAAAACTTAATATTTAAACTAAAATAGAACCCTAGAATTAATCTAGATGAGATTTACTTAATCTTACCCAATTTTAAGGACGCTAATTTATGCCAAATAAGATTTATTTTGGTCAACCGATATATAACAGTCAAAACTAATCAAGTCTATGTAACTAGTCAACGTAGGTCAAGACTGTTCAACAAGTTAGTTGGTTAACTAATCCATCTAGTTCCGTTCTAGCCCAATTGGTTAACTAATCCATATAATCAAACTTAGTTAAACTAGTTAACTAATTAGTCTGGTCCAACTCATGGCAAACTAGTCAACTAAGAACTCTGTCAACTTAATAGGCTGGTTAGACTAGTCATTTAGTCAACCCAAGTCAAACTAGTTAACTAATATAGTTAAACCTAGAAGAATTGGTTAACTAATCAGACTAGTCGATCCTAGTTGAACTAGTCAACCGAGAACTTTTGTTATTTTGTTAGACTAGTCATTATAGTCATCCAGAGTCCAACTGGTCAGTTAATCAATAGGGTCAACCTAATTGAACTGGTAAAACTAGTCGATCTATCACCCAATCAAACTAGTCAAACTAGTCAACTCAAGTTAAATAGTTACTTAAACCTTATTTGTTCTTTTTCGTGTTTTATTAAAATTATAAAAATTAAGCTTAGTGAAGCCCTTATTAAATAATTATAACTAACCATAGTCAAACTGATTAGGAGAAGTCAAATCTGGCCAACCTAACTTAGTTTGGTGAATCTAAATCAAATATGCTCAATTTGTCTATTCTTGCCAAACCTAGTCTATTCTAGTTAAGTTTGCTTTATTTGAGTCCAACCTTGTTAACTTGGGTTAAGTTAAGATTGATGGAATTATCATTTCTTAAGAGTGGGTTTTAAGAAATTATGAGATTGTATGTGGGTCGTCTTTTAGAAAATAGAAGATTAGAGATTTGGTATTGTAATGACCTATTTTTCGTGATTATTAATTGTTTACTTAATAATTAAATTATGTGATTGTTTGAAATACTTAATTAATAATTATTTATTATTTTTAATTGGGTGGGCTTTTAGAGCCTTTTGGACTTGTTTATGATCCAGTTTAGTACCCAGTTGTTATATATGGGCCTTAGGGCCATTTTTAGCCCATTAGTAACTTATTTTAAGGTTTTTTGAGGGTTGATATAAATAGATCTTTTAAAGTACTGAAAATCACTTTTTTATTCTCAAAAATTAAAAACCCTATTTTCTCACTTCCTCTTCTTTTTTACTATTCTTTTTTTGAATCAAGATTTTATTATTGGGGTTCTTTGTTGAAGATCAAGACTAGAAGATCGTGTCTTCATTCTATTCTTCAATTTTTCTTCGTTCTTTGAGCGTTACGAGGCGAGTAGAATTTCGTTAAATATTTTCTTAATTTGTTTGTTTTGATAATATGTGATTTTGATTGATTAATTGTGTTTGAGAATTTTTCATGTCAGATTTAAATTAATAGTATGAGCATCATGCTTAATCTCTGATTTTGTATTAAGAAATTATATAAAAATTTGAGGTAAATCTATGAAAAAGAAATGCCATAATCTTTAATTTTCTTGAAATTATAGAAAAGTAATTTTTTGTAGAAATTTTATCTCATTCGTTTCTTAACCTTTTTGAGCTCTTTTTTTTTTTTTAAAGTGTGTTTTTGAAACGTAGAATACAATAGTATTTTTTTTTAGAATTTAATAAAAATCACAAGAGTTCCAAAATTTGAAATTTTATTTTACTCGTTATTATTAAAATTATAATTTTTGTCAGAATTTTATCTCATTCATTTCTTAATATTTTTGAGCTCTATTTTTTTTAAAACACGTGTTTCGAAGAGTAGAATAACGTGGTAGTTTTTGTAGAATTTAATAGGAATCACAAAATTCTCAAAATTTGAAATATCAATTCGGTATTAATTAATTTTTAGATAATTTTAATTCAATATTAGATTTTAGGGTTCTACAAAGAAATAAGTTAATGTTTATTTAAGAAATCATTGATTTGAGAATGAATCATAGAGTTATGATTGTTTTAATGTTATAATATAATAATTGAAGGAATCTTGGTGATTATATGAATATATTAAAATTATTTAATTATCGTTGCGGATGATCAATAATTATTGAAATTATCATTCGTTGATGTCTATTGTCGATTATTAGGTACGCATGTCGAGTTTTGAATTATTATTAATTAATAATTTTCATGTGTCATATATTCATACTATTAGTGTGTATTCCACTGATATTTTGTGGAAAAATATTATGACATGATATTTGTGGTCGGTTACACACACCTGCATTCTAGAATTGTCTAAAGTGTTGATTGGTGCGTGGGCACCTCGAATATGTTCTTAGGTAGTCATATACGATCATAAATGGTAGGAGTATCTATAGTGTTGGTTGGGGTACGGACACTTAGATATATCCTTGGGAATGATTCGTTCAACCCTAAATTGAGGGCGCCTCGAGTGACTATTTGTTCAAGCTCCAGGTCACCCCTCGGGTGTAGATACCCACTGTTAGTCACGTGCAACATTTTAAAAGTTAGGCTATAAGTCAATACATGCCAGTCCATCTGTCTATCATCATCACAGTGTACGGTTAATTAAATTATTCATTCTTATTCATATTCGAAGATTTAATTGTATATCGGTATGAGATGATTGTTGGAGATGTTATTTGTTGATATCCTTAGCGTGTATCTTTCGTAGATCCGTTCTTTGATATTTCGTACATCTCTTATGCCATGTTCATATATTAGTTATATTTGAAAAAATATTGAGCATGTTGTTATGAACACCTACACACATGGACCAAGAGGGTTTAATGTAGTTGTTACTTGCGAGTCGGTTGGACTCATCCTTCGTGGGCACTCTCTTTTCAGGTTAGCACAGACGGTAGGATTGCACGCATGATCTTTTAGATGCGCTTGAATTTTTAGAAAGTAATTTTTTTTTATTTTGAGAGAATTTATATATGAGGACTAGGTTGTATTACGTTAAACCATTTGGTTACCTTTTTTATGTTTTGAATTAATTTGGATATTCAGTTTCTTTTATTTAATTCTTTGGATGGCTTGTATTTAATCAGCTTGCACTACATATTTATGGTGTGTGTTGGAGATTTGTTCCTGATCGCACCTCGGGATCTGTGTTGGCATTAGATATGCTGGACTCAGGTCACGAGACGTGACAGATTGGTATCAGAACTCTAGGTTATGAACTTTTGGGGGGATTGTGAGTATAACCTAGGATTTAGGGGACAACTAGAATACTAGTTGGTACACTTAGAGATGAATAGGACACTTAAATGCATGGTGCTTTATTTTTCTCAGTTGTTTGTTGCTGGTGCTGTGACTAATCTTCTCTTGTTCTTGACTTAAGGTCATGGCCAACGGAAGAGGAAAGCATATAGCTGCCACTGCATCAGTACAGAGAGATCATCCTGACTTAGTCGGAGTTTATCAGGCTTTGAGAGAGACTGCCAGGCTACTAGAGCAGACTGTACAGTGAGACAGAGCTAGAGAAGAAGCTGTGGCAAGGGGACGGACTCGTATGTCTGGTTTGATTCGAGAGTTCAAACTCTCGAAACCGCCTACCTTCGTAGGTACTTCAGATCCTATGGAAGCCGACAGATGGCTTATGGATTTAGAGAAGACCTTTGAGGTGTTGGATTGTGATGACATGCAGAAGAGACGCCTTGCAGTATTTATGTTATCTAGAGAGGCAGAGCATTGGTGGTGCCAGGTCACTAAGACGGAGAATGCAACAAAGATGTCTTGGGATACTTTTCAGCAAAAGTTTACTATGAAGTATTTCCCTGAGACAATGCGAGATCAGAAGGCTGCAGAGTTCATTAGCTTGGTTCAGGGAGCTTTGACTATTAGTCAGTACGAGTCTAGATTTGCGGAGCTTTCTAGGTTTGCGCCATACATGGTAGCAGAGGAGATTCATCGGGCTCATAAGTTTGAATAGTGTCTTATTCTGTCTATTCGGAAGATGGTAGTGGGGCACAGATTGAAGACATATGCCGAGGTTCTTGATCGCGCATTGGTTATCGAGCAGGATAATCTTATCTTTCAGAGATCTAGGAAGCAACGAACGGAGTAGAAAGGGAAGGCTAAAGCTTTTCCTCAGCAAGGCCAAGATCAGAGGCAACAGTGGAAGCGACAGAGGACTACTGCCACAACAGCCCATCCGACAGCTATGGTACCAGCGCAGGCTGTACATGTAGATCTTAGGAACTTTGCGGGGCAATGCTACAACTATAAGGAGAGAGGGCATTTGGCTAGGAATTGTCCTAAGCCTCAGGTGAAGCGACAACGCCGACAACAGGGTAGGGCCTTTGCTGTGATGCAAGGTGATGCAGGAGTAGTTGGAGCAGTAGTGCAAGGTACATTGATTGTTTAGCATTCTCCTGTTAGTGTTTTGTTTGACTCTGGAGCTACCCATTCGTTTGTATCATCTGTTTTTGTGATTTCTTTGGGAATAGAGCCAGAGCGTTTGAATTGTGGTTTGCCTGTGGTCACACCTTTGGGGAGATCGGTAACCCTTGATCGATATGTCGTGAATGTCCAGTCAGGATGATTGTCTTAGAGATGCGAGAGTTTGACGTCATCTTAGGCATGGACTGGCTGGCGGCTTACCACGCCAGGTTAGACTATTTTGAGAGGACAGTTACGTTCTTTATTCCGGGGCAGTCTTTTGTTTGTTTCGTGTGTTCAAAGAATGATACTTTGGTAGAAAGTTTTCTTGCCCATGTGAAAGTTGAAGAGCTAGGTGCTAGACTGAAGTAGTTACCGGTAGTCTCTGGTTTCGTTGATGTGTTCAAAAAGATACCGAGTTTACCTCCAAGGAGGGTAATAGAGTTCGGTATTGATGTTGTGCTGGGCACATCACCGATATCGAAGGCACCTTATAGAATGACACCAACTGAGCTGAAAGAACTGAAGAGTCAGATTCAGGAGCTCTAGGACCAAGGATTCATACGACCGAGTACTTCACCCTGGGGTTCACCAGTGTTGTTTGTTAAGAAGAAGGATGCATGGGTCTTTCCGTCTTTGCATTGACTATCGCCAGTTGAACAAGGTCACTATCAAGAATAAATATCATTTGCTTAGGATAGATGATCTGTTTGACCAGCTTCAGGATGCCTAGTGGTTCTCTAAAATCAACCTGAGATCGAGATATCACCAGTTGAGGGTTAAAGAAGAGGACATTTCGAAGACAGCCTTTCAGACCAAGTATGGGCATTATGAGTTCTTGGTTATGCCTTTTAGGTTGACTAATGCCCCAGCCGCTTTTATGGACTTGATGAATCAGGTATTTAGACCATTCTTGGATCGGTTTGTTGTGGTGTTCGTGGATGACATACTAATTTATTCCAAGTTGAGAGATGAGCACGAGGAGTACCTCAAGATTGTCTTACGGACGTTGAGAGAACACCGACTCTATGCTAAACTAGAGAAGTGTGAGTTCTGGCTGGAGTAGGTGAAGTTCTTAGGGCATGTCATCTCGAGAGATGGAGTCTCTATTGATCCAGCTAAGGTAGAGGTAGTGTTGGACTGGGGACAGCCTACCTCGGTTACGGAGGTGCGTAGTTTCCTGGGTTTGGCTGGGTATTACAAGAGATTCATTGAGAGGTTTTCACTAATAGTCGCACCGTTGACTCAGCTAACTCGCAAGGACGTTAAGTTCATCTGGGACGTTGATTGTGACCGAGCTTTTCGGGACTTGAAGACCAGATTGACATCGGCACCAGTACTTACCATTCCATCTAATAGTGGGAGACTTGTCATTTACACTGATGCTTCTCATTTGGGTTTGGGATGTGTGTTGATGCAGGAGGGTAAGGTGGTGGCTTACGCCTCTCGACAGCTTAAGGTCCATGAACGTAATTATCCAACTCACGACCTAGAGCTAGCCACTGTTATTTTTGCATTGAAGGTGTGGAGACACTACCTTTATGGAGAGAAGTTCGAGCTCTTTTCTGACCATAAGAGCTTGAAATATTTGTTTAGCCAGAAGGAGCTGAACATGAGGCAACATCGGTGGATGGAGTTTTTAAAGGATTACGACTTTACTCTCCAGTACCATCCGGGGAAGGCGAATGTTGTGGCTGACGCTTTGAGTAGGAAGCCAAGGGGTTGAGTTGCACACTTGATAGTTCAGGAGTGGCGGATGTTAGAGACGGCAGTTGATTTTGATATTCATCTTGTGCAGCAGAGAGCAGAGGGATTTTTGTGTAGTCTTGTGGTTCAGCCGACCTTAATCAGTAGAGTTATCCAGGCTCAGACTCAAGATGAGTGGTCACAGGCCAGAGTAGCTGAGATAGCTGAAGGTACTCGACCAGAGTGGACAGTGGGTACTGATGGCGGTTTGAGATTTTGTGGGAGACTGTGTGTTCCTGACTTGGCAGACTTGAGACAGGAACTTGCGAGTCGGTTGGACTCACCCTTCGTGGGCACTCTTTTTTCAGGTCAGCACAGACGGTAGGATTGCAAACAAGATCTTTTAGACGCGCTTGGATTTTTAGAAAGTAGTTTTTTTTACTTTTAGAGAATTTATGTAGTGAGGACTGGGTTGTATTACTTTAAGCCATTTGGTTACCTATTTTAGGTTTTGAATTAATTTGGATATTCAGTTTCTTTTATTTAATTCTTTGGATGGCTAGTATTTAATTAGCTTGCACTACATATTTATGGTATATGTTGGGGATTTGTTCTCAATCGCACCTTGGGATCTGTGTTGGCATTAGATATGCTGGACCCAGGTTGCGGGGCGTGACATGTATCGATTTAAAAAAAAAAAGATTTGTATACAGGTGTTTTTTGTATTAAAAAAATGGACACATTTGAGATGGAATAAAGCACTGTCCATTCTTACTAGGCACGCCCATGACTTGGTTGCTTTCCACTCACTTGCTATAACTTCCTCAAGTTTTATTGACCACCATTCTTACAACCTTCAACCACCCAACACCAAACCATTTATAATTGATATTTATGAAATATCTTTTGTATTTAGAAATTTTAGTTGCTATGATTATAATTATATACTTAAGTTTTGTTGTTAGACAAATTTATGGTGAATGAGTGAAGTATTAAGCATGTTTCAATGGCTTGGATTTCGGTACGTGATATTTACTCAAAAATGCTTATTTTAAGCTACTATCCTTTTAGCGTTGTCACATTCTCCTACTTAAAACTTCTCTTTTCGTCGACTTTTCAAAATAAGAGTGTCTTCGATTGCGTAGAACATATTCTTTAGAAGAAAATCAACTATTTGCATGAATTAAACACATGTCGGGAAGTCAAGATGTAAAGCCATTTTGATTAGGTCTCATTAGTGCTTTTTCTATCGCAGAGACACCAATTGGACGATTTTGATGGAATGCAGGCCCACAATTGACTGTCAAAGTCTAGGAGCAAAGCTCAGTAGTCAACAGGTTGAGGACAAAAAGACACATGCCAAATGCAGGGAGAGCCAGAGAGTCAAAAAAACCTGAGAGAAGGAGAACCAAGCGCCCCGATAAGAGACTAATGAGATTAAAGCTTAATCAACAAACACAAGACAAAGATTTGCTTAGTTGGAAAAGCTTACAGAAAACTAAGTCAAAGACCAAGGTTCAAGACCCTCTGCTTGTATTTTTCTCCTAATTATCTTATTTTCTCTCTCTTCTAACCTTCATTCTATCCTACGGCCAGTATTATCTCATACTTTGGCCGATCATCACTCTCCATTCCCTCCATCTAGAATCCTTGGCCAATCATCACCACCCATCTCTCACCAATATCTTCACCATCTGATCATCCACTCGCTCATTTATCCGATCAACCACTAAATTTCCATCATCACACTCACTAACCATGCGATCGCCACACGATCTATAAGATAAATTGTTGTCCAAGGGAAGGTGATTTTAGCATGCATGGGTGGTGTATCCATCAAGGGCCCACCAAAATGGATGGTCTAGATCACAAATGCATTAGAAATGTTGATTTTTCAAAAAATAAAGATTTTCTTTCAGATTTAAAAAGATTTTGGAAATAGATAATTGAAATAACAATCGGTCCATTCTCTTTAATCCAATATGCCTAGAATGAGGGTTGATTAGGTATTTAAAATTAATTATACCTACATAGATTTGCTGGTCTATAGTAAGGGAACAAAATCGCACGCCTTAGTTGTTTGATAAAAGATTATCATAACCGACTTAAATCATTAAAAAATACAGTGAGTTAAATATGCATATCACAAGTAGAGAAATTAGAAAAATAATGTAAACAATTTTTCTCCCCCCTATCTCATGCAACTACTCAATTTTACCTCTATGCTTTTTTATCCCTCTTTTTATCACAGATTGATAAAGGTACAAAAATATAAGCAGATAAAAAGCATGCAATGAAGATCATCATGAAAAATACGTATATATATATATATATATATCAAACCACTAGAAAGTCATTTAACAGTAATCATTCAAATTATAGAAGATCTTGACAATAATTTGAACCTTGGAGAGTCGTGACATGAATAACAATTAAGATGAAATTATTTCTAAGAAAATTTTATTAGAAAAAAAATGAATGTTTATTTAAACTTGATTGATTAGTACTGACTTAGAGTAACTCAAAATTACTTAACTCAAGTAAGGTATAATTCCAACTCGATCATGAGATAGATAGAATTTTGTATTCGTCAGTTAGCCCAAAAAATACTAAGTCTTTGAAAGTAATAAAATCATTACTCTTGAGAACTAGTAGTGAATAATGTGCTGACATCATAATCGAAACAAGATAAGTAATTTCAGTAAAAGTCTAGAAATCAAATTTTAGAAATCCCGGGGGTATCCTATATCCAGATATGAAATCCTCATTAGAGCTATTAAGGGTTCTCACGCACACTCATGTATACGGGTATTTGCTGATGGACAAGAATTTTTCTAGCAAATTGACTGTCTTTTACACCATTTTTATTCACTTTGAATATAAGTAGCTTTCACTCTCCATATAGGTAGCCATTTTCTACAACAATAAGAATCAGATTTTACTTTCAAACAGGGCTATACAAATGGCTTTCACATTAATTTTTGAGGTAGCTGTTTTCTTAGAACAATAACTCACATTGGGGAGGCCAACAGTCGACTATAGTGCAGTTTCGAAATCAACTGAAGGCAGGAACACTACTAGTTTGAAGTCATATCTAGTAAAGGTTTATTATTTATTCCTGAAATAAGTACTAGAAGTAATACTGAAATCATATCTATTCCTAAAGAAAAGTCAGTCAGAGTGTAATGTGTGAAACATATGATTATAAGAGATAATTTTATCCACTAACTAAGACACAATATAATGGACTAATCATTACAAACAATGAAAATTATGTATATCATCATGATATGATCTTAATAGTACCTATGTCAAGTCTAAATTTTTATCATTCAAAATCAGTCCTAATCAATCAGACTACCATGAATGCAAAAAAAATAAACACAAAGTATAAGATCAATCAATCAAGCTAATACCGATAGATTTACGAAGAAACTCGAATCTAACGACATCAAGAGGTTTTGTAAAAATATCAGTTAATTAATTTTTTATAACGACATGCTCCAAGGTAATAATTTTTTCTTCAACAAGATCTCTAATAAAATGATGACAAATATCAATATCCTTAGTTCTAGAATGTTGAACAGGGTTTTTCGATATATTTATAGCACTCGTATTATCACAATATATAGTCATCAATACTTGGTTGATCCCATAATATGTTAACATCTGCTTCATCATAGCAGTTGAGTACAACAGCTGCCAGCTGCGATATACTCGACTTCAGCAGTAGATAAAGAAATACAATTCTGTTTCTTGCTTTGTCAACTAACAAGGCTGTTACCAACATAAAAATACATACCACTAGTGCTTTTCTATTATCAACATTTCAGCTCAATTAGCATCGGAATATCCTGCAAGTTCTGCAGTAGTATCAATGAATACCAGAGACCATATCTACAATTCCACTAACATACCTGAAGAAAATATCAGAACGACTAACAGCGAGATATAATAAGCTTCCAATCATGCTTTTATACAAAGTTTGATCAACATCCTTTCATTCAATATCTCTACTCAGCTTTGTAGTAGTACTCATATGAGTATGATGATATTTAGCTGATTCCATACCAAATTTTTTAACTAGGTCTTTGCTATATTTGGATTGAGAAATAAAAATTCAATCATCAACTGTTTAACTTGAAGACCTAGAAAATAACTCAGTTCATCCCCCATACTCATTTCAAATTCCTTTTTCATTTGTTCTGAACATCCGAGCATGATCAACAGATGTGGACCCAAAAACAATATCATCAACATAAATTTGAGCAATCACATAAATTTCATGAACAGTTTTAACAAATAATGCCTTGTCCACTTCTCCTCTGATGAAACCTTAATGAAGCAGAAAAGTGGTCGATCTCTCATACTAAGCCCTGGGAGCTTGTTTTAAGCCATACAAGCCTTTTTGAGACGATAAACTTGATCAGAAAATTTTGGATCCTCAAACCCTTTGGGTTGTTCCACATAAACTTTTTTTTGAAGAACACCATTCAAGAACGCACTCTTGACATCTATCTGAAAAAGTTTAAATTTAAGATGACATGCAACAGCAAGCAAGATACGAATGGATTCCAATCTAGCAACAGGAGCAAAAGTTTCATCAAAATCAATGCCTTCAATTTGAGTATAGCCTTGAACTACAAGTCCGGCTTTATTTTTGACAACTGTCCCATTCTCATCAGATTTATTTTTGAAAATCCATTTAGTGCTAATAACATTAGTATCTTTAGATCTGGGCACTAAATACTAAACATCATTTCTAGTAAATTGGCTTAGTTCCTCTTGTATGGCATTAATCCAATTTTCATCAGTAAGAGCTTCAAAAATATTTTTTTGTTCAATCGAAGATTATTATTAGTGTCAAAGTGAAATGTAGTTGGAATCTGTAGTCTCCCATTTCAAGTTTGAATAAAAAAAGGGTCGTGATGTAACAAGGTATACCTGAGATCTTTTCATTTGCCGGAGCGGCATTTTTGGTAGTCACCACTGCCATCTGGGCCCACTGACCACGTGGATGTTTAGCCCACCCTTTAATAGACATTCATACAAAAAATCAGCTTGTTTAATGATTTTTAGCCGTTGGTTTTAGTACTCAAAAAATGGTTGTATTCAACAGCTATAAGAACGCCTTAAATGGTGCTAAAAAGTGTTAAATCTAATGGTTATAGATTACCAATCAAGGTGATTTTTGGTATGTATATCCATCAAGGGGTGGGATAAACATCCAAGTGGTTAGTGGGCCCAGATGGTAGCCTTGACTACCAAAAATGCCGCTTCCGCAAATGAACAATTTCAGGCATACCTTGTTACATCTTTTTCCATAAAAAAAACTTGCTCCTGCCCTGCCAACCCTGCTAATCGTCGGTCAAAAGGATAACCCCAAGAATTTTTTAGGGGGTTGTGGTAGAAAAGCCCAGAATGGTTCACAGCCCTACATTGATCAATATATTATACAATCACCTGTTGGGATTTTTTTTTATTTATCTCATTGTCCTCCCTCCAAGCACCAAGAAATGGATTTTAATACTGACTGTTCTCAAAACAGGCAATTTTATGTGAAGGATTAGATGAGATTACCGTTGGAGAGAATACAATATTGCCATGTTTTGACTAATGAATTCAGAAAAGAAAAAAAAATACAGAATGAAAGAGCAAAAGTTGAGCAGTTGGGGTTGGAGGTTTGATGGTTTGTGCAAATTTCAACAAACAAATGGCAGCTTCGGAAATACAGAAGGAGATGGAGAAAGAGAAATACCTTGTAGTGCTGGAAATGAAGACGACAAGTGCTTGTGCTGCTACAACGACGGAAGCGGCGGAAGCAAGGGGGTCGTACTGCAACAATGATGGAAGAGGCGGAAGCAAGGGCGTCTTGAGCTCAAATGGTTAGGGCAAGCTCAAAGCAGAGTTGTAGATGTCAAAGCAGAGTTTGTGAAATGTTTTGAGCTCAAATGGTTAGGTCAAGCACGAATGGTGTTGTTTTGGCTTTTCTACAGTGTAAATCATTTGCACAACGATGGTGTGCAAGCAATTGCTCAGGGGGTAAGATGAGCATTGATTTGCTAAAGAGGGTGTGGGATTCGTTGCACGCGTGCAAATCCAAACTAGGCATTGCACGCGTACCAAACACACTCGGAAATTGATTACACACGCAAATCGGTTTGCACACCCAATTTGCACACGTACCAAACGCACCCTAAGTGTGCATCTGAATCCACATGTGTGCCACATGTATACCACACACAAGGACAACTTCTCCCATCCTATTCAAAATATCATACACATTACTACCTTGAGGTTATATGATCATTTGTAGTGTTAATGCCTTCTAAATTTCAAAACTAACTTTCCCTTTTCCAATTTATTTAAGATATCATGATTTGGTAATGGCACAACTCCAACATATTGATTGTGATCCAAGAGCTAAACATTAAGAGCTGAGTCATCTACTCTACAACACAAAGTAGAATGAAACTAAAAATAGATGACAAAGTTTGGAAGTCGAAGCCAACCCAGTTTGGTCAGGCCTAAAGTGCCAAGCCGGAAAAGACTTATTTCTTATTATATCAATGAGATTCTTCATTCACCATGTCGAATCAAACTTAATCTAAAATGGATAATTTAATCCCAAAGATATCTCTCCAAAACTAAAGTCATTGAAACAAAGAATAGGTAAAAATTGTTACCTCATGTACACTAAGAATTGTGAATGGCTGAGAAATGTAACCATGCATCTATAGCACTTTTAAACATTTCAAAACTCAATGCTTTTGGTCACCGATCACAGAAAATAACTGGAATCCTTAATACATTGGGCTTTTACTGCAATCTGAGGTTGATTTTCAACCAAATAATAATAATTAAGAGATCGATAAGAAAGTAAACCCTAAAAGCACCGATTTGAGTCAAATAAACCATAAAATCCACCATGAAAACCCAATCCCCACCCCAAGAGAGAGAGAGAGAGAAGAGAGTTGTTTAATGGGCAACGTTTCTGTTCTTCACGCCTGGCAGAGTCGCGAGAATCAAACCCCGCTTCACCATCAGATTGAATGAAACTGACCTTAGACAGAGAGATGCGGCGGCGTCGAAGATCTTAGGGGTGGTGGTGGTTTTGATGGTGAGGAAGAGGTGGGAGCCATTGGAGTTGGACAATAAACCCGAAAAGGGCTGGTCTGCCTCTTGGGGATGTTTGTGGGGAGAAGCAAAAGGAGCATAACCTTTGACCATGGCTGCTTTTGGATTCGCCAATGCCTAGTACTGCTGCTACCATTTTTGCCGCTGAGATAGCAACCTCTTCTCAACACTCTCAAGCCCTACAGAAGCGGCTTCTTCGACCACATTCTTTGCTGAAAAACAAAATCAAAATCAAACCCCCAAACCCAGAAACAAACGATCACATTCTAGTACAAAAAAGGCTGAACTGAAATTAAAAAAAAAAACCCTAATAGAGATCAAACCCCAGAAAAGTTAAGTGAAAGAGATGAAAGCCCCAAAAGATCAAACCCAGGGAGACAGAGAGAGCAGTTTGCTTCGCCGAGAGAGAGGTGTGACAATAGCGGCCTGACGAGGGAGACGGTCACCACCACCGTGAGAGCCTTCTTCGGTGTGTGTGCGTGTGAGAGAGAGAGAGAATGACCATTTGGAAAGCCGACAGAGGAACCTATCAAGTGAGGTTAGTGAAAACAAAAGGAGCGGCAAAAATGGGCAGGAAAAAACACAAAGGTGATTTTTTTTAAACAAACGAATCACAACCATTTGTATGCAGTAGATCTCAGCCGCTAGTTATGTGGGGGACAACCGTCCTGTTTTGTTATATAGAAGATTTTATTTGATTTGTTGATGAAAACAAAACTCTAGAACAGGGAACGTATGAGCTTATTCAGCAAGACAATTTGTCACGCTCCATTCTCGGATTCTAGGATTCGACTTGCGATCCATAGGTCAACCCTAAACCCAAGGTCAAGGCCTGAGGATAAAAAGGTTAATTATATGATTTCACAATTATTAAATCTATTATTTACAGTTCAACCCAAAAGTGTAGTTAACTTAGGTCAATAACACAATTAAAAGGTCCATTAGTGTAAGTCGATAGGTGTCAAATTGCATGATTCGAACATGTGAACGAGAGGCAAACTGGTTCTCTCACGTTACCCATACGGTACACGATGATGCAAGTCCAACAATTTGAGGGAGAACCGTTTCTGATATGGATAAACACAGCCAGCCGAGTAGTACGTGGTCTTGCTTAGCACAAAACAAAGTGGTGATCATCCCATCAACAAAGCCCTCTAGATCATAACCGATCAAAATTGGTAGGAATTCAGTGCACCATAAGAGGAAGTTATGATGTTCGAGTTTGATTAGGTGATATGGGGGCTGCTTGTAGAGTGGGAGAAGGAGTGGGTAATGTGGACGGTGGTGGTGGGAGTGGAGTGTCCTTGCAAGCCATTGAAGATGTTGAGCGGAGGGCAATGGGTAGCTGTCAAAGGTCCGGGTTAGGGTAGGGACTAGCCCAACCCTTGTCCTATCCTCACTTATAAGGGTCCCCTAACTTGGCCCTAGCCCACAGAGGGCCTGAACCAACTAGGCCCTAGCTCTACCCTCAAGGGCCAGGGCTGGGTCAGAGTAGGGCCAGGCCCTAGAAGAAGAGCATTAAAATATATAAAATTTTTCTCTAAGAAATGGTTAAATTTTTTAAATTGAAGTCGAACTTTTCATGAGGTTAGCCATGTCAAAATGCACTAATTTTGTGTTTGTGAGGATGGTCTCCACGGTATAGACAAGAATGTGTTGTTGAATTGTCCAGCATAATTTCCACGTGGGCCCCATCAGCAGTGTGGGTAGGGTGTAAATCTAGCCCGTGAGCCGTCGCCCACAACCAAACCCAATTTTTTGTGTCCAAACTTGGTCTGTGTATAAAAACGGCCCGCCTCCACTAAGGACTGGGTCTGGGCTTGGCATTTTGGAGCCTGGCCCAGTCCACGGTCCAGCCCACCAGGCCTATGCTGTTTCCCCTACCCTGTGCCCAAGATACTCCAGCCCGGCCCAAGCCTGCAGCTCAGTCTAGTGCGCAGCCCGGTCCGCAACCCACCACACGTAAGGGCCAAGGGCCGGGTACGGGCATGGGATTTGGCTTGCGGCCCATCCTGGCCCATTTACACCCCTAGGTGTGGGAATTGTGTGTGTTTTCACTTGAGTTGTACTCCTAATAACATGCTCTGAACTACAGTGTATGGAATAACAAAATATAAGTGTAGTACAATTAGTTTGCGGTGTGCATGGACCAGGCTTGGGGCAAGCTGAAAGAATCCCTAGCCTGGTGAGAAACCAGAGAGCTAGGCCAAGCCCAAGCTGTCGAGGACCAAAACATTTCAGTCACAAGGCTGTCCAAAAAATTTGTATTCAAGCTGATCAATTGGATTCAGTTAAAGCCCAAGCCATCCGAGCCCCACCATCCACGTATGACTTGTAGAAATAGGCCCAAGCCTAGCCCAAAGCGAACTTTTAGTTCCCTTAATACTACAGTAGTGTGAGAACAAGGAGTGCAACTTGGTCGGACCTAACCTGACCTTGGACCGGGCTTTAGCTAGAATTTTCATTCCTCAACTTGGCTTAGGCAAGGATTTCAAAGCCACACCCAAGGTTGGATAAGCTTGGCAATTATTTTACTTTGAAGTAAACCATATATTAAGATCTTCACCGTTTTAATCTACATGTTTGTAAACAAATGAATCTTATATAAACCCCAGATCATCTCCCTCGTTATCTTCCTGTCATTCTCCTCCCTTCCCGACGACCAGACCACTTCGAAGAACACAGATCGGTAGAAATGTGGTTCCTCAGTGTCCATTTGGGGTGCAAGTGTTGCTATCTAACCACTAACAAGGATCAAGGGCCAGGGACTCTGAGAAATGGGAAAGGAATCATCAAAACTAAGTTTCATTCATGGCACTGTAACCCATTGATTGGGCAATCTGGATGGAAACTCCTAGTACTACAAGTTAAGACTCCAAGCCGTTATATCCAGTTCCAAGAAAACATACTGAATCCACCACCATACCTGAACCTTATAGCACAGTTAAGCGTCAAGACCTACTGGTTTGAGAGATGTTGAATCAAAAGAAGAGCATAAAATCTGGTTTGGTCCAACTCTTTAAACCCTGCAGTCTCGGATCACGAAGTTAAAGGCCTTGCATCAGATTAAGTCTGACAGTTAGACCTAACCCTGCATCCAATCACACCCTCAAAGGTAACAAACATACTCAGGTTTCAAACCCATTAAGAAGGCAAACACCACTCAAATAAGCCAATGCATCAAATCATCATCATTCAGTCAAGCCATAAACTTTATACCAACAAGAGTAAAACCCTTGCCTATGTTAGTCTGAAAGTCACAGACCCATCTATTCATACATTCATAAATTAAGTCCATGGGAAAAAGGAGGCCGAAGAATAACAGCATAATCACAATACCCATCCCTAACGCAGGACACACAAACCTAATTGATCTCCAATATTTGAAGGAAACAAAAAATCACACTTTACTAATAACACACAAACAGCAACAGTTTCAGCCCATGTGAAAATCAAGATACCTCAGGCAGCCTCCTCCTCTTCCTCTTCCTCATATTCCTCTTCCTCGTCAGCGGTCGCATCCTGGTATTGCTGGTACTCAGCCACCAAATCATTCATGTTACTCTCAGCCTCAGTGAATTCCATCTCATCCATTCCCTCGCCAGTGTACCAGTGCAAGAAAGCCTTCCTCCTGAACATAGCTGTGAACTGCTCGCTGACCCGCCGGAACATCTCCTGGATTGAGGTCGAGTTCCCAATGAATGTCGATGCCATCTTTAGACCCTTGGGCGGGATGTCACAGACACTGGACTTGACATTGTTGGGTATCCACTCGACGAAATAGGAGGAGTTCTTGTTCTGGACATTGATCATCTGTTCATCAACCTCTTTGGTGCTCATCTTACCACGGAACATGGCTGACGCAGTGAGGTAGCGACCATGCCGGGGGTCTGCCGCACACATCATGTTTTTGGAGTCCCACATCTGTTGGGTGAGCTCGGGCACAGTGAGGGCCCGGTACTGCTGGGAGCCTCTGGATGTTAAGGGTGCAAACCCAACCATGAAGAAATGGAGGCGGGGGAATGGGATCAGGTTCACTGCTAGCTTCCGCAGGTCAGAATTTAGCTGTCCAGGGAACCGAAGACAGCATGTAACACCACTCATGGTTGCTGAGATGAGGTGATTGAGATCACCAACTGAGATAAGATGGGAAAAATGACAAAAACATAAGATATGAGAACATGACCTAATATTAGATCATCATGAATGATCAAAAGCTTCAGTAAAGTATACGGTGTAATTGCATTTCAAATATCAGATTAGATAATTGTAACATTTTCATGATTTCAAGAATGTGGAAGGATGAGAAATTTACATAAGGTGAGATCATGGCTAAAACTTAACGAGTGAATTTTTGACTTACATGTGGGAGTGGCGAGCTTTAGTGTGCGGAAGCAGATGTCGTAAAGAGCCTCGTTGTCAAGGACCATACATTCATCAGCATTCTCAACAAGCTGATGAACAGAAAGGGTGGCATTGTATGGCTCCACAACAGTGTCAGAGACCTTGGGTGAGGGGAAGACAGAGAACGTCAGCATCATGCGATCTGGATACTCCTCCCTGATCTTGGAGATGAGAAGGGTGCCCATGCCGGAGCCAGTGCCTCCACCCAAAGAATGGCATACTTGGAATCCTGTTGAAAATAAATTCAGTGAAATTAAAGAAACAAGGGAACATTTCCAAATGTTTTAACGAGCATAAACTTGTATTTCTGAGATTGTACCGCTTACCTATGGGTAGAGGTCCAGGATAGTGTCCTTGTTGAAGTTTGTAAGTCGAACCGGTATTTTTATCTCAATTGTACCCCCGCTTTTTTTTAGAAAATCACATACATAATCATGTATATCTTTAGTTACATGTAACATTTCTAAGGTTAAATTAGTCTTCTAGTTTTACAACTTTATTTGAGAGGAGATATAAACATGTGGTTCGCTAATATTTTCTCTTTTCAGCAACTGAATTGGCATCCTTTTTTTCTTTTCTTTTTGTTCTTTTCTAGCTGAGATCTTTCAAATTATTTATCTTTGTATAAATTTGATATTTACATTAGGATATAATTCCTATAATACCCTTAAAAACTTGATTTTTATGACTAGCAACGAGATACAAAAGAGTAATATAGTTGTTTTAGGTTACCCATTTTCCATTTCACTAAATTCACCGTTCTTTTAGGTTTTAAGTGCAATTTCATTACTAGCATCATGTGCAGTCCATGTGCCCCCTTCGTTGGTTTACTGTAAACCAACTTAAGGATTGGAAGTTAAGAGCTTTAGAAGTATATAAAAGAAAAAATTCCTAAAATGTGCCAATTCAAATGCTAAAAAGAGAGAAAATAAAGGAAGCACCACACATCTCCTCTTAAATAAACTTGTAAAACTAAAACATAAATGATTATCTATGTGATTTCCAAAAAAGAGTGGGGGTACAATTGGGGAAAAAAAAACGCCGGCTTCAACTTATTAAGTAACTGTTGAAAGGGTGCCCTTGCTTTATAAATTAGTATAACTACTATTATACTGTATATATTGTAGAAATAAGTTCAATAACATTTTTATAAAATGACAAGGGTGATCATAGAACAGGAAATATAATATCCAGTAGGATACATTTCAGATGAAGTGAAACAGAATTTGAAACCGTGAGCTCCCAAGCAATGGAAGGAGACCAAGGTTCTCACCTCATGGCTGTTGAAAAAAAAATGAACCAGCAACTCATAGGCAGTGGCTTGGAACTCAATGGAGTTGTAGCAAAAATGAGTTTTCATAGAGCCAGTGTCACTGCTTACAGATCCAAACCTGGGTGATGTATCTACTACCTAATACCAGGACATATATTGGGTAAAATCAAGCAGAATCTGAACCAACTGCTGTTGAAAAATCAGTGGTTGAGTTCAACAGGTGTAATGTTATATCTTCTACATAAAATCTTTACACGGAATATAATAGAACAGATAACCATCAGTAAGTATTAATTTATGTCGTCTGCAAGGTTAAAAAAAAGTCTCCATGCATAATAATTCAGTTACTGGTTCGACATCCTTTGTCTTAATTTTGTAATCAAAGCATATTCATCTCAATCACTAACGTAAATGACTCGCACGAGCCACTAGAAAACGTCACATAAATATGCGAACAAAGGCACAAATTTAGTTTGTGTCAAAAATACAGGATATGGGCCTATTAGGGCATTCAGCCCCTTGAATATCAGTTAGTATTTATAAAGCTACAAAGATCCAAGTTTATATCTTTCAGTGATTTCAATGAAAGATTAAGAGGACTTCTCTTACTTATAGACTTGATTATTAGCTTGGTTCGCAGGCAGGGAGATTCAACCCTCACTCTCAAAGAATTTGCTGGAGTACGTGCAGACTGCTGACTATTTCAGCAGATCTGACATTTTATCAGATCCATAACGAAACAAAACCAGAAGAAATCCAGACGCAATAAATAGATCAATCAAATACTTTAAACACAAAATACTTATAAAAAAACCCAGAGAAGCAGATGTATATGAGGATCTGGAGAAAAAAAAAACTTTGAAAAGATCCAAAATATAGATTTCCATTTTTGCACCGATCTTTTTGGGCGCGGCGCAATAATGGAGATAAAAACAAGCCCTAAACGTCGGAAGAGACCAATCAATCAGGCATTCAGATCACAGAGAAAGAAGCATCACCACCAACAAAAACAATACCTTGCAAGCAATCACAATTCTCAGCCTCCTTCCTCACAACATCAAGCACTGAATCAATAAGCTCCGCTCCTTCGGTGTAATGCCCTTTAGCCCAGTTGTTCCCAGCACCAGACTGCCCGAACACAAAGTTATCAGGCCTGAAGATCTGACCAAAATGTCCCGATCGAACCGAATCCATGGTCCCAGGCTCCAAATCCATGAGGACCGCCCGCGGAACGTACCGGCCCCCACTCGCCTCATTGTAATACACGTTGATCCGCTCCAGTTGAAGGTCGGAGTCTCCGCTGTACTTACCCGTGTGATCAATCCCATGCTCGTCGCAGATCACTTCCCAGAACTTGGCTCCGATCTGGTTTCCACATTGCCCTCCCTGGATGTGAAGAATTTCCCTCATTTTCGAATTTGTGATTTGACGGAAAACCAGAGATACGAGGAGGAGGTTTGACGGAAAAGGAGGTGAATTTTGGAAAAGAAAAGGGATGAGGAGAAGAGAGAGTGGTGAGTTAGGGTTGGACGGCGGACCGGAGGGGTTGGGTGTGTTAATAATAGGGGTGAGAGAAACCGGAAACCATGTTAGAGAGGACGTCGACCGTATGGATGTTTGTTCATACCCTAATTAGGTGGACATGATCAGTGATTTTAAAACGTTGGATTGGAGTCATTCATGGGTTGATTTTAACCATGGGAATTTGATCATTATTGACCATTATTTGAGTACGAGGATCCAAAGGTTTGAAATCAATAATCAGGCTGATTTTTGGTTTGTAGGGCCATCTTGAGATTGGCCAAACATCCATACAGTCATTGTCCTTTAAAAGTGTGCCACGTGGCTCATATTATACTGTTTGCAGAGAAGAAAGACAATGCCCAACAGCCGGGAGAATACTGTAGTGTCCAACAGAAATAAAGTGACGCCGCGTTACCATACCAACCGGTTTTACTAATGGGTCGGGCTCCGTTGACAGATGTAAAATGACAAGAAAAATGACAGGGACACAATATATGCCAGGTGGCACTCTGTTACAGGACTATGACCGTACGGATGTTTGTCCTATCCCATGGTGGACCTACAAACCAAATATCAGCCTGATTAGTGATATATAAATGTTGCATCGTTGTACCTAAAATACTGCTCAAATTCCCACAGTTGAGATCAGCCCATGAAATAAGTCCAATCCAAAGTCTATAATTCACTAATCAAGCTGATTTTTGGTTTGTAGGTCCACCATGGGATAGGACAAACATCCATACGGTCAGAGTCCTGTAACAGTGTGACACGTGGCTTATATTGTGTCCCTGTCATTTGATCTGTCATTTTAGATCTGTCAACGGACCCTTTACTAATTATTTCTTCATGTTTTGTTTTTCGAAAGAGAACAGAGAAGTAGGGAGTAGGTAGCCTGTGACTTTCAGTCCACGTTTATGAGCAAAACTTCTGTCACAGGATGTTGTGACCGATGCCGGTCACAACCCAAAATATGAGCCACGTGGAATACTATTAGAGGGAAACTGACCGTATGGATGTTTGGCCAGTTCCTCGATGGATCTGCAAACCAAAAAGAAGCCTGATTAGTCATTTAAAACCTTTGGATCTTTGCACCCAAATAAAGCTCAAAATCCTACTGTTAAAATCAAGCCATGAAAATAACTTCAATCGAATCGCTTATAAACCATTAATCAGGCCAATTTTTGGTTTACAGGTCCACCGAGGGACTGGCCAAACATCCATACGGTCAGTATCCACTAATAATCTTCCACTTAGCTCGTATTGTGCGCTGTGATAGAAGCATCTGTCATAGTGCTGTGACAGAAGTTTTACTCCAGAAAGATGATCCACAATTCCCCATACTGTGATGATCCTCGGGATTGAGCATCCAACGATTTGGATGTTAACAACAGCACTGCTACCGTTAGACATTTAAAGTGTTCGACACCAATCAATAAACGTCGACTAAAACTTCCGTCACCGCCCACAATACGAGCCACGTGGTACACTATTAGAGGGCACTGACCGTATGGATCAGTACTGACAATATTTGCGTAGTTTGCATATTAGGGCTGCTTGGTACGCTGTAAATGCATTTTGCAAATAAATGGATGCATTAGTTTACAGTTGCCGGGTAGCAACTGAGAAAAATTCCGTAACCTAAATACACTGTGATTAACGCTCAATGAGTACATTAACCCAACATAGCTCATGCCCGTCTCATCTTTTTTATGGATATTATTGTGGCTCTCTTCGGTCTGAAATGCAATTCAAGAGTGGTGGGACCTCTCTCTTTCTCTGTAGAGAGAAAGAGTCTAGAATGCGAGCATATGGGCCTTAACTAACTCATCAGTCATCTATATAGAATATTTGAACGGAAGATGGATATATTAGTTGGTGGGCCTCCCTCTCAAAGATTAAAATTTTGGTTTGTATGTCATTTCGGTGAGGGTGAAAATCAAAATTTTGATCCAAATTTTAAAATTTCGTGTGAAATTTTGGAAAAGTTCAAAATGATAAAAATTCCAAAAAATATTCAGGAAAAGTTCAAAATTTCCCGAATAAAAGGTGATGTTTTACGGCGGAATGAAGTAGCACGATTTTTGTTACTCGCGACTGCTATTTGGGCCCACTGACCACATGGATGTTTAGCCCAACCCTTGGTAGACATTCATACCAAAAATCAGCTTGTTTGATGATTTTTAACCGTCGGTTTTAGTACACAAAAAATGGCTGAATCTAACAGCTAGAATCATGCTTAAATCTAATGGTCGATTATTTTTGAAGTAACACAATTTTTGTTATTCACAGCTGTCATCTGGGCCCACTAACAGCATGGATGTTATGGCACCCCTAGGTAGACATTCATACCAAAAATCAGCTTGTTTGATGATTTTTAGCCCTTAGTTTTGGTACTAAAAAAAATGGTTGAATCCAATGGCCAGAATCACGCCTAAAAAACTACTTTAATCTAATGATCCATTTTTTTTCAACTAACACAATTTTTGTTACTGACAATTGCCATTTGGGTCCACTAACCGCATGGATGTTTAGCCCACATTGATAGACATTTATACCAAAAATCAGCGTGTTTGATGATTTTTAGCCATTGGTTTTAGTACTAAAAAAACAATATTAGTTGAATCCAACAGTCAGAAACGCACCTTAAAAACTACTTAAATCTAATGGCTAGAGATTACCAATCAGGGTGATTTTTGGTGTGTCTATCCGTCAAAGGGTGGGTTAAACATCCATGCGGTTGATCTCAGTGGGCCCAGATGGCAGAGGTAAGATTCAAAATTGTACTACCATCCTTAGGTATACTTAGTTACATCTCTTTCTTCCTTAAAAGTTAAAATGAAAAAAGAGATCGGAGAGTAAAGGAACCAAGAAGGACGAGGAGAGGAATCACCGAACCACGGAGACAGTGAGAGTTGAGGGTGGTGACGATGATAGAGAGCAGCGACGATGAGAAAGTGCGACAACTCTTTTTTGTTCTTCTTTTCCTTCTTCACTCTTTCTTTTTTAAACCAGATAGTAGATGAGAGTTCCATCAAGGGAATCTCTATTGAAGGACGGAGAAATGTCGGAGACTGCGATTTCTAAAATAGCGTTACAATGGAGAAAGAAGAGAGAGGGGCATGTGAGTATACTAGGAGATAGAGAAGGATAGACAACAAGAAGATGAGAAGATTGAGTTACGCTCCTGCATTGTGATTCAATAGGTTTTTTTTGGCATTACAATGCGTCACATTTACCTTAGAAATGCAAAGCCGCCTCATTCATTTACGGTGGTCCCCTTTGCAGTAAGTAACCAAGCACTAAAATTTGTGGGTGGCACTGTAAATGAATGCATTTGCATCCGTTTATGGCGTACCAAGCTAGCAGAGCCTAGATATGTCCTCGGTTGACCTGCAAACCAAAATACAGCCTGATTAGGGTGTTAGGAAAATGCAATCCCACGAACAACCGGACAAAAATATGTGCGGTTTAAGGCCATTGACCGTTGGATTCAAGAGGACCACAGTCCACGAGGCAACAATTGCGTGGATGTCTTGAATCCAATGGTCAAATGGTCTCAACCACAATACTCTTTGTTACTCACGGCCACTGAGTGCATGGATGTTTAACCCACCCCTTAGTAGATATATATACCAAGGTTTAAAAAACGGCCGTTATAACGGTTTCGGACCTACCTCATTACCTTATGGACCGTTAAAACGCCCAAAAAATAACGACCATTATTTTTCGTTATTTTTTCCGTTATAACGAAAATAACGACCGTTATTTTCTGAAAAATTTTGTGAAAAAAGGCCATTATTTTTATTTTTTTTCCGTTATTTTCTATTCTGAAAAAATATAAAAAATTTGAATTTCAACGCCATTTTTTTATTTTTTTTTCCATTATATTGAGTTCTTTTTTCTGTTTTTTGCCCTGAGCGTTTTTTTTCGTTATAACGGAAAAAATGGTAACGACCCAGTCCTTTATACCATTATAACAGTCCCCTTTAAACCTTGATATATACTAAAAGTCACCGGTGATTAGTAATCTCTAGCCATTAGATTTTAAAACTATTTAAGTTTGATTATAGCCGTTTCATTCATGCATTTTTTAGTACTAAATCCAACGGCTAAAAATCATCAAACAAGTTGATTTTTTGCATGAATGTCCACCAAGGGGTGGGCCGTCAGTGGGCTCAGATGGCAGCAATGAGTAACAAAAATAGTACTGGCTTGGGCCAAAAGCGTGAGCTAGAGCTTGTTACATTGTGACCCTTTAAGAGTTGAACTTCGCTGGACGTCCATCCATTATCAATATAAGCCACCTGGCATAATCATAAAGAGCACTGATCATACGGATTTTTGGCCCATCCCTAGGTGGACCTACATTCCAAAAATCATCCTGATTACTGATTAAACCCAATCCAACGCTTAGAAACCACAAATCAAGCTTATTTTTGGCATGTCCTAATGATGGACCAAATTGGCATGTAAGAGCGTGCCATGTAGCTCATACCCTAGTTGCCAAGTTCGGATACGGCAAAAGTTCGAGACGGAAACCATTCGAGTATAATTCGGTTATGGACGAAAAATTCGTCAATAAAAATTCGGTCAAAAATTCGAAGAACTGCAAATGTTCGTAATTGCATTCATTCGTGTTTAATTCGGTTATGACCTAAAAATTCGTGACCAAAGCAAGACTAAAAATAAAACCTCTTTGTTGTTAGAGAATAATAAAGAGCACATCAATCAAGTATCATCAAAAAATAGAAGATGAATACTATCCAACCTTTTCTTTCCATTGCAACAAACAAAGAATAAGGAGAACTCTTCCTACTTATGGAGTAGGGGTGTCAACGGGACAGTTCCGGTTCGGTTCCTAAGGTGGCTAGAACTAGAACAATCGGTTCCGGTTCTCAAAGTGATGGATCCGGAACCGGAACCGAATATGTATTTCTATCGGTTCCAGTTCCAGTTCCGGGTATAATGGGCCAAATCTTGAGAATATGAGAATTTTTACACTATATTTATACATTTGTACCGATTCTTATCGGTTCGGTTCCGGTTTTTATGGGTTTCGGTTCCATATTAGACTACCCGGAACCGGGACCATTAAATTTTGGTTCAATTCCGGTTCCGGTTCCTTTTTAATCGGTTCCCAAAAATATGGAACCGGAGCCGGTGTTTTCGGTTCCGGTTCCCGTTAAACGGGCAAAATTGACACCTCTATTATGGAGGAATGGACCTAAACACATGGGACTGAGTGATAGAGTCTCATTATGATAAAGCCATGATCTCTCAGTTGGCATGTCTAGCTGCCCATAAAAGTAGACCTGGTGATGCATGGCGGGCCATGTTACATGGTTAAACCCATTGAGTCTATAAGGACCAGATGAGAACACACTGGAACATTTTAAATTATGGAGGCATTTGAAGATGGCCACTATTCTCAAAGAGGGTCGTGATGTAACAAGGTATATACTATACCTGATATCTTTTCAAATTCCGCTGCCATCTGGGCCCAATAACCGCATGAATGTTTACCCCACCCCATAGTAGACATTCATACCAAATATCAGCTTGTTTGATGATTTTTATCCGTTGGTTTTAGCACTCAAACCAATGATTGAATTCAACGGCTATAAACACACCTTAAAAAGTACTACAATCTGATGGTTAGAGATTACCAATCAGAGTGATTTTTGGTGTGTATATCCACCAAGGGGTGGGATAAGCATCCATACGGTCAGTGGGCCCAAATGACTGAGGTGAGTAGTGCTTCTGCAATTGAAAAAGTGCTCAAATGAGAGAGGCGAGTAAAAAAAAAGTGCTTCCACATTTGAAAAAGTTCTAAGTATACCTTGTTACATCTTTTTCTTGCTGAAGAGGGGGGCTTATAGAGGAGAGAGAGAGAGTACCGCCAGGTGGTGCCCATGCTGCAGCAAGTGGAGTGTGGTGTGTTGCAGCTGGCGGCGTGTGAAGGTTGGTGCGACCGGTGAACCAGGTTGGGCCGTGCGGGGTTGCCGGTGGTGTCGGAGAAGATGGGGGAGAGAGAGTAAAGAGAGGAGAGATTGAAGGGTGGGGACCGTGGGGTAGGGTAGGGTGGGGACGAAGATGAAGAAGGCAAGGGATTTAGGGCTTTTTTAGTTATTTTTCTCACTTTTTTGAGTTTTGCTGCTGTTGTTTTTTTTTTTTTTTTTGTTAAATTGTGTCATATAAAAGGGTCGAATTAAAGGGCTGGGTAAAACGCCAAAGCGTACAAACCGTGTTTAATTCGTTAAGCTTCAATAAATCGCGAATATAACCGAATTTTTGAAAGGTTCGGCCGTTTAAAACGGTTTTACCCACAAAGTGAATTCGCGAAATATTCGCGCGAACTTGGCAACTAGGGCTCATACTATGGTCCGTGACGGATGTCCGTCTTCAAAGTTCCACTCTTTCTTTAAGGCTGATGCAATCACCATTGGGGGGTCTACTGACCACCGCATAAGAATATGCTTTCCAGTAACGTGCAAAGTGAAAGCTATCAGAACTGTGCCAAAGCAAGTGGCTTCGAGCAAGACTTGTCTGACCACCCGTGTTCAGGTAGCTACCTCACCACCTACAATATAAGCCACGTGGAAATTTATTAGAGGACACTGACCGTATAGATGTTTGGCCAAGCCCTAGGTGGACCTACAAACCAAAAATCAGCCTGATTAGTGATTTCAAAACCGTTGGATTTTTATATGGACATAATGGTAAATAATGGTAAATAATGCTCTAATTCCTACGGCTAAGATCAACCAACGAAAATGACTTCAACTAACACTTAGAAATCACTGATCAGGTTGATTTTGGGTTTGTAGGTCCACCTAGGGATTGGCCAAACATCTATACGGTCAGTGTCCTCTAATAAATTTCCACATGGCTTATATTGTGAGTGGAGGTTGACCACGGGTGGTCGGGCAAGTCTTGCTCAGAGGCTTCCGCTTGGCTGATGCTAAAGTACTCCTCTAGCCTTAACTATGAACTAGTAAAGGGACACGTCAATGAACGTGATGTTTAAGTTATAATATTAGGGGGCCACCGCACCTGCATTGCACATGAGTACAATATTATGATCCACGTGGCATTCTCTTAGAGACCACTGACCATATGGATGTTTGGCCCATCGCTAGCTGGAATTACATACCAAAATTCAACCTTATTAGTAACTTCTATTCTTTGGATTAGAGTCTTTTCTATAGTTTATTTTTAACCGTGAATTTTGAGCATTATTTGTGGTACTCAGATCTAATCACTAATCATGATGATTTTTGGTATGTAGGTCTACCTAGAGATGGGCCAAACATCCATAAGGTTGGTAGTCTCTAAGTGTGTGCCATGCACGTGGCTCACACTATCGTCCGTCATCAACGTTGATGATGGACCTCCTACATGACAACGTTGTTATTGAGCGTGGTGATGCCATTGAAAAGTAATTAAGTAGTAGCAAGGAGGCCTTCATATATGATGAAGGCTTCATATACAATCATGGTTTCATCTACAATCATCCAACAATGCTACCAGCACAACCCAATCACGATCCAATCTCGTGACAAGACTCCAACAATTCGACCATACGGTATTGCTTCTTAACTACCAAGCACATCATTGATTTTGTTCCACATTTATTTTCGAACTTGTTCCTTAGAGTTTTTTTTTTTTATAATACGATTCCAAAGTTCCATGTTTTCCCCCTTTATGCTTAACTCAAGATTTAACATGTTCTATCTTGGCATTTTCTACAAAGATGTTATAGATTCCCTTTTAATGTGTTTCTCAGGCAATAAAAGCCTTTGGTAATCCATAGTTCTTTGAGATGGTTTTCCCTTTACTATTTGAGGCATGCAATCAGACCACTGTCACCAAGCTTGGGCAAGCCCCTATGGCAAATGATGCTAAAAAAGCAATACTTATTCAATTCTACATTTCCCCTGTTTTTTAATAGGTAATTAATAAGAGAATTTTATTAAAGACGAGGAAAACTATTTGTGGAAAAGCATTTCCACTACCAAAATTTAGTTTCACATAGAAGTTAGCTTCTTTATGATATTGTGTGCTATTAAATTTTAATCTAGTTCGGTATAACGGAGCTTCATCTAACCTTTGCTTAAATTTTATACACAATTGTCTTCTTGTAGAAATTAAAACATACTCTCCCTTTATTATCACAAAAGGTTTATCTTTCATATAAAGTTTCATGTCCAATGGCTAAGGCCTCACTTAAATTAAGTGGGCCAAGGCCTAACTTAATTAGAAAAGCCCATGACCTTTTTGGCCATACCTATTTTTCCCCCTTGTCCATTACTTAAAACCCATAGGATATGGGAGAAATGGTCTTTCTTGACCGTGTCTCTCATAACCTTTAATATTCGTTTAAAAGTACTTATTTTAAGCCATTATCTTTTAGCGTTATCGCATTCTCCTACGTAGAACTTCTCTATTTATCTACTTTTTTATGTAAGAGTCTTATTGTGTAGAATACACTTTTTTGAACGAAATGGTATATTTGCATGCATTAAACACATTTTCGGAAGTCTAGATATGAAGGCGTTTTGATCAAGTCTCATTACGCACTTTTCTCTTGCAAAAAATCCGATCGGGCTATTCTCGAGACTTGCAGGCCCACGATCAACCATAGAAGCCTAATATTAAAGTTTAAAGAGCCAACATGCTATGACTAGAAGATATAGGCCGAGTACAGGTTAAGTCAGAAGATCGTAGAGCTAGACCAAGAACCAAGAGAGAAGAAAAGCTGAAGACTAAGAGACAGACCAAAGTGATTCAAAGCTGCACTAAATGACATAAAATGACGGCTTACGTGATTGGTAGAGCCTATTGAAGTCTATGTTGAAAATCAGGGTTTAAGACCCTCCGCCGACACTTTTGTCTTTATTTTGTATTATTTTCTCTCTCCTCTTTCTTAATTCTCCCTCCTCTCTCTCCATCTCTCTAGACTCTAACATCTAACCCTTAGATCATCTCATCCTACCATTAGATTCTCAGATCTACCTTCCGATCCCCTTCCCCATAATCGAATTGCCTATATCTCACTATCCGATCCTCAGATCGATCATCCTAACCCTCCGATTTCAATCATTTAACATCTGATCTCCTCTCCTCTAGCTCTATCCCATCTTCTATAGCTTTTCCACTGTTAGAGCTTCAATCGGACCATTAGATCATCGTTCGGACCATTGGATCTCTTCAGATTTGACAGTTCACTAATCTTGGGCCCAACCCAATCATCATCCCTCAATCTTCACTCATCTAATCATGTGGCCCCGAGGCCTTCAATGGTGGCCCACAATGCTAATGGCCAAACGACTCACTCACATAAAGCCCACATCCTTCATGTCCAATGGCCAAGGCCTCACTTGAATAAAGTGGGCCAAGGCCTAACTTAATTAGAAAGGCCCATGGCCTTTTGGGCCCAAACCTAGCTATTTTCTCCCCATGTCCATTACCCATAGGATATGAGAGAAATGGTCTCTCTTGACCGTATCCCATCACACACCATTTCCCCCATCCTATCCTAGCCCCTTAATCTCCACCCTTGATCTCACTTTGGCCAACTCATCTTGAAAGCCCATCGCTTCATTAACATCAATCCCATGCCACATCACCATCATTCCACGGTTTTCCCTAAAACACATCAAACGGCTAAAAAGAAAGGGAGACCAATTCCTCCTTTCACACTTTGAATCGGGTTGGCATACAAAAACACGTGGAGAAGAATCCACGTCATAGCAAGGATGGAGTCTCCGACTCTCCAACGGCCTCCACGTTTCTCTCATCTTTCTTCACACACACCTCTTGGACTCTCTCCCATACAACGTCTCTCCCATTTGAATCTTGAAATCCCCTCCGCCTTTGCTACAATCACTGGTAGCGCTCCTGCCTTTTCCCTCCTTTTCTCTCTAGAACTTGCTGGTGCTCTTCCCTTGCTGCTGCAGCCACTGGTTGGGTTCCTCAGATCTGAAATCCAACCTACCTTTTCCTCCATTCTAGCTCACCTCTGCAACTTGTGGTGGTTCAACAAACACCACCTACAATGAGCTCCTCCTCCCTGCTGATGATCTCCACCAGCATCTCTTCAGGCTGCTGCTTCAAACTGGACTGGTCTTCAACTCCATCGTCGGAGTTGCAGGTCCCACTCCAAAGTCACTGGCAGACCTGCAACCACGTTCGTCTTTCACGATAGATCTGTATACCGTGCTCCTCATGGTCGTACCTACAACTTCCACTGATCTGTGGAACTTCTCCATGCACAGGCGCACCTCCCTTCATACACGTTAACGCCACCTTGCCGGACTGGTGTGTCTACTCCGACCAAACCAGCACCATCCTCCTCCTTCTTCTTCTCCTCTAATCATCCAACTTGCAGCAACCTGCTACACTCTCTTTCTCCTCCACTGCACCAGGGTGTGCTCCTCCACGAGCTGTACCAGCAGCTCCTCCCCTTCTCTGCAGCAAAGTATACCAACAATCACCGTTTTGAGCAGATCTTCCACGGGATCTTCAACCACCTGATGTACAATCACCCGGAGAAGAAGCTTCTCCATGCTCTCCACGTCTAGGTGCAAACCTGATTTGCCAAACCACCATTTTTGGTGGATCATCTTCCCCAACTCCGGCGACCTGCAACTCCGGAACCGGCCTGCACACGGACAGAAACTCCTTGCTGGAACCCTTCTTCCAAGCTTGCACCTGCAACCTCAACTCCAGATCACCACCTGCATGCAGGTCCGTTCTCAAAGCTCCTCTAAGCTTGCTGCCCCTCAAGCGCACCAGCATACCGCCTCCATCTTCACCTCCAGCAAGCACCACGTACCTGCATCTTCCTTCTCCTAGTGCTCCTAAACCTGTAAGTTGCAGGTTCATCTTCAGTCCGCTTCTCCTCTCATCTCCAACAGATCACGCACTTCCACACCTCCATGTTCCACCCCGTGCTCCTCACGGACTGGATCGTCTCCACCAACGAGCCAACGACCATGCTACCCCTGCTAGCACCACCACCGTTTCCAACAAATCGTGTTCATTGTCCCGGGCTCCTCCACTGTGCACACGTGCACAACCAGCAAACCTGCAAGCACCCTCCATCCTTCTCCATTGCTGCCCAACCTAGCAGCCAACACAACCATGCATCTCCATCCCCACGTTTGCGTGCATGTTCTTCTCCTCACCCGAGCCGATCTCATTACCCGGGCCGAAGCACTCACCGGGCAAGTACCACCTATGGCCGATCTTCTCCGGCCACGAACTCATCATCATTGGCCAACTACCATGCATGACCGATCTAATCTCCGCTCCGGGTAAGTGCTTGAAGGTAATTCTCACATTCTCTCTCTTCCGTCTCACTTTCTCTCCCTACCTTTTACTTTCTCTCTCTCTCTCTCTCTCTCTCTCTCTCTCTCTCTCTCTCTCTCTAGGGTTTGAAAATCTAGTTATTTCTCACTTTCTCTCTCTAGTGCTAATTTCTCTCTCTAGAAACATGTTCTCTCTAGGATTCATATTTTCTCTCTCTAGATTTCTCAGGCCGATCGCCTTTTTACTTGGCCAACTCCTTTTGGTAAGTGCAAAAGGTGAGCTTCTTAGGGCACATCATCGTACATTATTTGCCAATTCACATCTACTTTGTCGGTCGGTAAGATCTGATGTGAATTATCATGATCGAGCAACATTCTATGAAAGTTGGACGATCATCTTCTTGATCGGTAGTGCCTTAGCTCCGAGGATCATGGGATGCTTCTCTGTCAAAAACCTTTTCTTGATTGAAGCATTCATCAAAATCTTTGATGATCGTCTTCTTGATCGGTAGCGCCCTTAGCTCCGAGATCTCAATGAATGTTTCTTTCCCTTACCCCTTCTTCTCTCAACCCTTTACATGCTTTCTTATATGCTTTTTACATAGATTTATCTGCTTTCTTTATTTCTGCAAATTTCAGTTCATGTACGGAACACTTTTGATTAATGCAATTTGATTTTGATATTTTGGTGTTATGAATCTCAAAAGAATGATATTTTTAAATCGACCCGCCCTTCTCATCTATTCAACCATTCTCATTTTTTTGTATATTATTTCTCAATTTTAATTTCTTATTGCACTAACTCACACCGAGTGCGTATCAACATCCGACACGTACTGCTATACAAGTTTACATTTTGCAGATAATCGGATTTTATAAATATTGTTGAATTAGGGTTTCCTTACACAATGACACGGAAAAACCTTACTATCAACCCTTTCTCCCATGCTTTTCTCTCTCATTCTTCTAATCTCTCAACTATCCCCCACGTATCCCAACTAACGCACGAACCCTACTTACACTCTAAAGCCTTTCTCTCTCAACTCTTTAAGAACTCTTAGAACTCAATCCCCAAAACCCTAATCTCTTACCTTCGTTCTTCCCTAACTCTCCCTTTCTCTCAACTTCATCTCCTTCAAAAAAACCATCTCTCTTGACTACCATTGAAGGGGCTGGAGGCTCCTCTTCTACCCTTAAAAAATCAGGTTCCTGGATTTCTTTCCAAGAGCTGATGCCCGGAACACCGATCCACGCACCTGCAACTTTGGATGGATCCCTACCATTTAATTCCCATCTTCTCCAGTCTGTGTTTCTCGCAGACTGCAGGTCGTTACAGGTCCTCCCCATCTCCTCCAAGCATTGTCAGAGTTGCAGGTCAGCAACTTCGACAAAATTGTTGCTCTCCTCCACCACCTGCTGGTGTGAGTTGCAAGCCGAGATCTCCTATGCTCTCATCTCTCTCTCATGATCTCTATTGGGAGGGGGGAGCACAACTGGTGGCTCCCATGGGAGCCATGGTCTCCTCCTTTCCACCTCTAGAAGATCTTCTTTTCACCTCCACTAGCAGGCACCGATATGTAACGGCTTGCAAGTTGCAACTCCACGTCCTCCTTGGCCGTTCATACTTGTTTTGCCATTACAGCAGGTGTTCTCCACCGGTTCCAAGCAGCTGTGCTCCAAGCTTTCTCAGGACCTGCTGCATCGTCCTCCAAGATCTGCTCCCTCCATAAACACCACCACCATCACCATCCTCTTCACCATCATCACCTTCATCTTCAACCACCTCTACCGGAGTTGCAGGTCTGCAACTCCGGTCTCCTTCTACTACCACCATCAACAACCACCAATTATCCTCCTTCTTCTTAATCTTTTTCTCTTCCACGCACTTGCACACCATCTCGTGGGTGCACCAGTCAACGATGCAACCTTACAGCCTCCTTTTTCACATGCCCGAACCAACTGCAATTGAGCTCCTCCTCCTTCATCGCCGTTGCACCTCTGCTGCAACACCTGTAATACCTCAAACTTTCAGTTAGGGGCATTATGGTAATTTGACCTCATGGGATAATTTGACAGTTTGAACTTACTTTCATTCTTAGATATCCTATATTAAGTCATGTGTCAAGTTTGGTAGGATTCGAAAAACTTTAAAAATTTGCTATTTTTGGAACTCACTTTTAGAGCTAATTTCCTACTAAAAATAATGAACAATAACTCACAGGGGACTTTTTTGGACACTAAATGATATACTTGATCTAATAAGATAATAAAAATATTTTTGACCCCGGGCCCCGAAAACTTTCCAAAAATAACCTACTTACCTTATCTTAGGGTTGAAAACTCATCTCTCGAATTTTGGGTCATTCCGATGTCATCTTGACGCTTTTCTGGGACTTTGAACATTTTTGTGAATTTTGTGTACTTAAATTATTTCATGTGATTTATGTGTTGTGACATGTTCAATACCTTGTTGTATGAACTTTTAAATTTTATAATATAGTTTATTTAAATTAATACATGATTATTGTATATTATATATAGTATTGGACCCACATATATTATATATTAAATCACCACCTTTTTAGGGAATATGACATAATTGTAATTAATAAGTATTTAAATTGTTAATATAAGTAATTGCATAAATTATTGACCTATAATTGTGGGGTGGGCCCGTAGAGCTAATTTAGAGGCCTTTTGGACTTAAGAATAACCTTAAATGAGGCACAATGGATACGCATGTGTCTTGGGCCAATTTTTAACCCATAAGGAACTTAAAATATGAGCTTTTAAAGGTTGAGAAAGTCACCCCTTTGAGAGTTACGAATTTCACCTAGAATAGAAACCCTAAAGATTATTTCCTAAACCTATTTAAGAAAGCCTAAAGGCTTGAGAGCTTTCACAAATCCTAAATCATCACTCCCATATTTCTCCATCAAAAATCTCTCATTCTCTTTCATCTTTCTCTCCCTCTTCCTCCATTGAAGCACCTCCATTAAAGAACATTTTCAAGCCTTAGAACACTCTCATCCCACCATAAAAAAAAGTGATCAAAACCTAACATTTAAACCATCTCATCAACCTCTTCAACATAGTTAAAAATCTACGACATCGGAGAACTCAAAGAAAACGTGGAGCTCCCCTTCCACCATTATTTTAAGCTTCACAATATGAATCTATTGTCTATTTAAGAGGTAGGTAACCCCTACCGTACATATCTTCATTTACATATTTTGCCAAGCATGCTCATTATGGTGGCTGAATTCCTTGATTACTCACATGTGCTTTATTTCTATTTATCTTAATATTATGTTGTTCCTTCCTTGCAACCCCCCTTCTTGTATATTATCTTTGAATTTGAGAGAAAGATAAAAGGAGAAAACGTGCAATGACTATGTACCAATGAAAACTACGGATAATTCTAATTAGTGGATCGATCATGAGAACACCTTTAGGTGAAAATGTTTTTGGCCTTAATTAACCCTCTTCTCGTTATAGTTATTTTGACATTTGATTTACATTATGCTTATCATGGTCATTGGGGGTTTATGTGAGAGGAAGTTTATTATTTTTGTCGTTAAGCAAGAAGGGCTAGAAAACCCTAGGGTGAAAGACCCCAAACAATCCTGTAGATGAGCCATAAGGCTGCTCCCAGCGAAGGAAGGAGATGGGATGTCATCGCATTTTGCATACCTTGTAGACTATTCATTGCATATTGATTGTTATGTCTTGCTTATCACATGCTCTATTCTATCATTGCTGCCTATGATTATGCTTAGTTAACATTATATGTGGATTAAGAGTGTCATGGGGTTACCCGTTGCACTACTGAGTCCGTTGGACTCACGGTGTTTTGTGACACCGCACAGATGAGTTTGGCTTTAACCCGACGGATGACTCTTCGTGGGAAGTACCCGACGATGAAGAGTACGAGGATGGTGATCACTGCGAGCCTTTGGAGGCATCGAAAGAGTTCTAGTCCTTTAAACGCTTTCTTGATAAAAATTAGTTATCCTTGATTTTGATTTCAGGCTTGTTCTGGCCTATCTTTGGGAACTTGTCCATTTTATCTTATGGATGATGCTTGGTTATTTTATTCGATAAACATAATGATTTTGCGTTATATTATTTATATGATGATAGTAGATTAGTAGTTAATAATGGAAAATCGACCCTTAATGGACCTAGACCGAGTTTTGGACTCGAAAGACTAAAAGCATTAGAAATACCATATGAGATAGAACTCTAATTTTTAATCTGTAATATATTTTTGGTAAGGTAACTGATAGAATTTACAATTGTTGTAGAAGGACTTTTCTAAGGTCTGTCAATTAGCTTTCCAATGATATAAACGATTTTCACAGATTCTTTATGTACATAAAGTTATAGCCAAAACACTGACTGTAGTACGAACTAGTCTATTATGAACCCGAGCCAAACAGACTTAGTTTCGACCCTTTATATGACATCTTTGTGCTTTGACCTCAATATGAGAGTTGTATCAAAATCAGAGAACTATCCAATGGGCTTTGGAACAGTCAAATCAGACATTGGACGAAGAAATGACAGTCATTTTACTATAGCATTGTCCGGGTACACTATAAGGACGGGAAAAATGGGAGGAAAATTTATTTTCTCCGTTTGACCTAATTTTTGGTTCGAGACTTTCTTATATATAGTGGGTTAATGCCATATAGTTTAAAAATAAAAAATAATTAAGTTATTATTTTTCCCATAATTAATTCTATAATTTATTCTAGGGTTTAATTATCGAAATCTATTTAATCACCTAATGAATTATGGTATAGATTGACTTGTTTGATGATAGATCTTAATAGTTTAGAGTTACACTTGAACCATTATGATGCATTCATAGATCACCTTTGGGTTCGGGTATGAGGTTGACCCATGGATTTTCGGGTCGGATCTGGATACCCGGATTTGGGGTGTGACAACACCTCTGGCCACACACCTGATTCTCTAAAGTTCCTCCATGGAGCAGCTACCACCGTGCAACCAATCCTCCAAACACCTGCAAGTGCTACTCCATGAACCGTTCACCTTCTTGCTGCAACAGCTCTCGGGTTGCATCAACTTGTGTACAACGACCAGCAAGCACTCCAAGGTGCATCATCTCCTCCATTCCCTTGGCCAACTCGCACATCATGCACTCCCTCAACCAATCGGCCCCCACTTGGCAGACTAGCAACTAGTGCGTTTCAGATGGCTTCCCCACCATTTTTTCCACTTCATTTGGCCAGGCAACAAGGACCAAAGTGCTACCTTGCCACACCAAGGATGCACCTACGATCAGCCATGAAGATGGCAGATCCGTCTCCATTGGTTGCAACACATGCAGTCCCCACGACCTCTTCATGGTGCACCACATGTGCACAACATCAAGGGCCGATCCATCTCCATGCACCGGGCAGCACATACATCTTGGCCTCTCCCCTTCCCCGGCCAATCCCTATGCACTCTAGTAAGTGCTATCTCTCTCTTCTCTTGCTTTCTCTCTCTAGATCTCTCTCATCTCTTAACTTTCTCTCTCTATAAAGCCTTCTCTCTAGGGTTTGAAAATATCTAATTTCTCTCTCTACCTTCTACTTTCTCTCTCTAAGGTTTCTCTTCTCCCTCTAGAAACCCTAGGTTCTCTCTCTACAATTCTCAGGCCGATCGCCTCTTTACTTGGCCAACTCCTCTCGGCAAGTGAAAATGTGAGCTTTTTAGGGCACATCATCGTACATTATTCGCCAATTCACATCTACCTTGTCAGCCGGTAAGATCCGATGCGAATTATCACGATTGAGCAGCATTCCATGGAATTTGGACGATCCTCTTCTTGATCGGTGGCGCCTTAGCTCCAAAGGTCATGGGATACTTATCTGTCAAAAGAATTTTCTCGATTGAAGCATTCATCGAAATCTTGGACGATCGTCTTCTTGATCGGTAGCGCCCTTAGCTCTGAGATTCTCTTGACATTCGACACGTACTACTATACAAGTCTATATTTTACAGGCTTAGAATCAGATTCTATAAATATTGTTGAATTAGGGTTTCCATAACCAACGGAACGGAAAAACCTTGCTTTCATCCATCAATGTGAAGTTGTAAATACTCGTATGTTTTGATCATCGTTGGATGATCAATTGATGCTCCACTACATACCTACAAGTGATGGTTCACCTAGGAGGGGAAACTTATCGATGTAGTCTACATCTTTGTAGAGTGTGCCAAGTAGCTCATCTTCTCAGATATGGCAAAATGGTGCAATTAGGGTTCCTCTTTGTATACCCATTAGTCTCCTTTGTGTCTTCACGCTATTCACAGCCACTTGTAAATTCACCCTTTATTGAGCATTATCTCGATTTAGTACTTCTCATCTGATGATCCTATAAGGAATATTTTCATATTCAATTTGGCAAAGATTCCGTTTGACATAAAAACATTCTTATAACCGTTCCTACGAGCACAAGTATAGTGTGGAGATGTCATGGTACGCATACTTCGCCAACTACATGAAGACTAAAAGATAGAGATAGCAAGAATCAGACGGTTGACGACATGAGTCATCTGAGTAACTGTTGATTTGTCAGTTAACGATCATGTACGCTAGATTAGGAAGGTAAGTGACTTAGTGGCCATAGGAATTGGTTAAAATGAACAAAATATAATTGTCAAACTTAGTCATTGGACTAACCCGAGTCTAAGTCAATAAAATTGACTATTGGGATAGTCCAATAGATTGGAGGACTTTGTGAAATCGATTGGATGCTACGAGGCAGAAACTTATTTCAGCCCAATCGATTAGAGACTCTGTAAAATTGATTGGAGTCTTCGGGACAGAAACTTATTTGAGTCAAATCGATTGGAGACTCTGTGAAATCGATTGGAGCCTTCGGGACAGAAACTTATTTGAGTCAAAATCGATTGGAGACCTCTGTGTAATCGATTGGAGCCTTCGGAACAAGAATCTTATTGAGCCCAATCGATTGGACACTTATCCCCAATCGATTGGATCATGCACAGAATTGGTCCTTATCAGATCCAAAATTCTTGGTTCCATTATCCCACGTTCTGCACGACTCAGGGTCATGGAAATTTATAAATACAACCCTTCTATGTCTTCTCTAAATACATACAGAGACACAGAGTGACTCAATCTTCAAGAGAGAGAAGAAAATGTTTTATTTATTAGAGTGTCCATTCGAAGAGTAAGATGCTTATTTTTCATTCACATCTTGTGAGCTTGTTCTCTTCTTGATCAAAGCCAAGTGCTTGATCCTTTCCTCAACTTAGGTCTTCCACTTCTATATTTGACCTAGTAGCCTGAGTGTACTAGTGTGACTCAATACCATTTGAGCAACCTAGGGTTCAGGGTGTACTGAATCATTCACCTTCTGCAAAGGTGGGAGTGTTGAAAATTAAGATCGGAGGAGCCGATCGATGGTAGGTTTGTGGTGTACCAAACTGAACAAGCGGACAAGGCTTCTTCGCTGGAAGGGCGCACGTGGATTCGTAGCGTTGATTCAGAGGACGTGGACGCATCGACAGTAGGCCTTAGCTAAGGTTGGAAGTTGTATTTGCAATGGTGCTGCGTAGGTAACCTTTGTTTCGTTTAACTTTTCAGTTAGTGATACTTTCCGTCTGGACGTGGTCCCGTAGTTTTTCCTTCGCTAAGGTTTTCATGTAAAAATCTCTTATCAAACAACTAAGACATGCGATTTTATTCCCTTACCAAACCAATAAAATTGTGTAGGTATAAATAATTTTAAATACCTAATCAACCCCCCTTCTAGGTATATTGAGTTAAAGAGAACGGACAGGTGGAATTTCAGATCCATCGTCCAATTTTATGGTACACCATTGATTTGATCATTGCACACATCGTGTGATGAAGTAATCATCATCATTCACTTTAATGAAGATCCAATGGTCAGGATATGCATCTGGTGTTCCTCTTCGGATTTATGCCATTGTTTCTTTTTCTCTTGCATGTATAGCAACTTTCTCTCTCTTGCATGGGTCTCGCTTAGGTTCAGTAGTTTTTTAAACTTGTCATTGAGCTTTGGTGGTTTGATCGTGGGCCTGCTAGTCACGAGAATCATCTGGTCGGGTTTCCTACAATAACAAAAAGCACATAATGAGACTTAATCAGAACGACTTTATATCTAGACTTCAAAAAATGTGTTCAATGCGTGCAAATATACAATTTCTTCTAGAAAAGTGTGTTATGCATAATGGAAGAAACTCTTATGTAGAAAAGTAGATGAACAGTAAAGTTTTACGTAAGAGAGTGCGATATCGCTAAAAGGATAATTGCTTAAAATAAGCACTTTTGATGGAATATCACAACCCCCAACCAACATTTTGCCAATCCTTGGCAATTAGTGCGAAATAGATGAGCTAAAAAAGGCTATGCACATGCTGCAAACTTTTTCATCGTAGCTCAGGAAAAAAAACTCCTTTTGTTAAATCATCGTATGGATGAAAAAAAATAGTTATAAGCTAGCAAAGAGTTGGTAAGTTTTAGCAGGACTACAGAGTGATAATCACGACCCAGAATAGTCAGACTCGACGTGTGTGTGTGCTTAATATCAACATCATCCAACAGTAAAGATCTCCAAGTCACCTATAAGTTTTAATTCCTCAACCTCAATTCTCGCTTGTTTGGCACTCAGAAATAAATCACTCATCAACGGTTTATCTCTTTTCTCTCAAGTTATATGTGAGGAGATATATAAAACAGACAAATATCTCACATATTTATATAGGAATGAGGACATTATAAAATCAAAAGATCTCATGATTTATCATTTCACTCGAAAATGTTAGATCAAACTCGATAGCTTCTCTTTCTCCATTCTCCATATTTTGTGATTGTACACTCCTAGAATCAAAAAGGACTTCTATAGGTTGTATTGAGGTTAGGTCTGATTTAGAAAAATAAGGGGACACAAAGATTCAAAGTTTTGAGAGGAAATCTCACTTTTCTTTACAAATTATCCTGAGGGTGTAGCACCATTTTTCTTTTTCTTTTCATCTTTAATATTTTTTTGTTTTTTTTTTTTAATTTTCTTGAGACTACTCAATATTTTTTTTCTTTTTTTCTTATTTTCTTTTTAGCTTTCATTTTCAGTTTGTATTTTCTTTTCTGCTTGAGCTCCACTTCCTTTCTTTCCCTTTTTATTTTTGATTCCTTTGTTTTATGGTGCACCCATACCAATTACTCTTTTATATCCTCTACAGAAGTAGGGTACTGTATTTCTTGTTTGGGTTCGATTTTCTGTAAATGGGCTGCCAAGGAAAAGTTTTCATAAAATGCTCAAAGAGGTTTCTAATGGTGAAGAATTTAGGTAAGCCAAAAAGTCTGAGATGTATAGAAAAATGGCCTAAATCATTTTCTGGGGTTTGCACTCTCGTGTATTATGTCTCTAATGGATATTGAGAAAGTTCTTTCGTAATAATCCGATCCTTGAGGTCGTTTCAAGTTCTATAACCAAGGCAAAAATTAATGAGATCTAGCAACGAAATAAGTGGGGACATGAAGAATTAATGAGTCATCTGCTGACTCAGAATGATTGTATAACCCTCAGAAATGATAAAATGTTCAAAAACCTACTAGGTTAAGTCTCCACAAATATTCTTCTAGGATCTCTAGACTACATGACTTAAATTTAACTCAAAGCTAACATGTAACACTTCAAAAAATGGCATATTGTACAAAAAGACTTAACAAAAATTTCAGTTAATCATAGGTCAGTGTATTCTGCAAATATTTTGGAAGTTCTAGAAAACTTTGACAAACAAAGGAAACCACCCAAAAACACAAGGTTTTCTCTCTTTTGAAAAATATTTTTTTGTTTTTTTTTTTCAAAAAGGAAAACATGAATTTTTAGTAAATACCCACCCCCAACCAAAATACAACACCGTCCCCGGTGCTCATATCTAGGACATAAAAAGATTAAAGATCGATAATTTATGATGCAAGGGTTTAGGAAGGGTTTTACAAATTTGGCATAAATTGGACCTTTTGTGGTACTTGATGATCTTCAGAATGAATGTAACTACATGTCGAGAGAAATTTGACAATAGTATATGCATACAACTCATGTAAGTCTAGGAATATCGGAATTGTCTTTCCGAAAGTGCTAAGTTTTACGTCATTAGCCAGATATGATGGGGGTACATCAAGTACCCCCAACCAGGTTGAAACACATGGAGACTGAGTGAATCATCAGTCTTCCCTTCTTCTTCGTTGGATCTGAAACAACTAACCTTTCCCTCTTCTGGGTATAGAGGTATATGTAGGTACCTTCTCAGTGTAAACTAAGAGAGTGAGAGTAAGTTCTCTAACTGTGGTTCGTAGAGCCGCAAAAATGTTTAGTTCAGCGGGGGTGGATCAAAGTTTCTCAATAAAAATTGAGATGATAGAAGTAGTGGGTTCTCAAACCATGGTTAGCAAAGCCACAAACTCATTGAGTTTAGTGGGATTGTATCTGAGAGAGACTCCAGCACATTAGTAAATTCAAATTTGGCTGACTCCGAATTGAAGTCAGGCTCAAAATGTTCTTGACACTTGTTTATTTTTTCCTCGAGAGAGTCTAGAATTAGACTCTCTACGACACACAGTTCATTGACAATATCGACATCAGTCGATTGTTAGAAAATATTAACCTCTTCTTCGAGGTTGTCAAATGCTATCGCCATGTCCCTGTCCCTACACCCGACGTGTGCATCCGCGATCGGGAGGAACGGTTGGTCTAGGATAACTGGGATCCCACTATCTAGACACAGCTTAGTGCAAGAAGGTCTGCTTCAGGTGTAGATGTAGGAGCATCAGAGGTAGATCTTGGAACTGGGATCCTCTATGCTAGGTTTAGAAGCTGGTGCTTTCAGGTGCAGATGTAGGAGCATAAGACGTATATCTAGAACTGGGTTCCTCTGTGCTAGGTTCAGAAGCTGGTGCTTTTAAGGGCACCGCAGATGGAGACACTGGCTCATCAATATTCCGGGCTGATCTTTTGGTTGTAACAACCTCTATCTCATCTTGGAAATTTTGGTTCTGATTCAGGTTGTGTAAATCCTCCTCATAGACTATGGTCATGTCATTCCTCTCGAATAGGCTATAGGTAGGTTGGGGAAGTTGACTTCTTCGCTCTCAGATTCTAACTGACCTAGACGGTGTTCCAAGCTCTCCATGGATTGTTGTTGCTGTTGCTCTAGGCGTTGCAGGGAATGCTATTGCTGGGTTATGAATTGAGAGAGAAGGTCATCTAGACCAGGTTCAGGGGCAATCTGTGGAGGTTCAGCTAAGTGAAGCCGAGGTACAAACTCGTGATTGTAGTCTGACTAAGTATGAAAGTAATAGGATTGATGTAAATCCGGGACTATCTGCTGACTCTAGGAATCTTGAGGGGCCCACTGTTAATCAGTGTGTGGAAATTGCTAGTACTGCGACGGGGAATACTACCCATCATATTGTCCATAGGGTTGGGGAAACCTAGAAGGATACATATCATATTGTAGTTGATGTTGGAGAGAAGACTTTTGTTCCCAGGCAAAGTTATCGTGACTCCTAGTGTCTGGCTAATACATGTTATTCTAGGAGGTCTGCATCGGAGGTTGAAATATACTAAAAGTACAGGCTCCTTCCTGGACATGAGGGAAATATCCCACAGAGTTGGAGTGATACATAGGCTTTTGGACCGCGACACCAAAGGTGGAGACTAATTTATTAAGTTCTTTAAGTAGAGATTGGAGTTCTGGATCTTTGTTACCTTCGTAGCCCATGGAAGTCTGAGAGACCGGAGTGTCATGACGACACGCAGAATTGGTATACCAGTGCTGGGAGTTATCACCTAGATCTTCAAAAAAATTATGGTAGGTCTCGAATAGAAGCCGTTCATCTGCCATCAGAGAGATGGGGGTCTTTCGGAGGAGGGAGATAGATTAGGTGAAAGAGATCGGTGTGATAGACTGACTCTCAGATCGAATCAGTCTATTGTTCGGACGGGCCCGAACAGGCAAATGCTTGAAAAAGCAAACCCTCAACACGACAAAAAGTTGCCAAAGTAGAACACTACATTGGTGATCCTATATGATGCACACAGAGCAAACACGATAATCATATTTCTAAACAATCAGGATAATTTAATGAATTATCTTGTTAGTATAGGGGATAAGTTCGATTATGACAATGGACGGACCACTGGTTTATCTTATTACTTGTCGGACTAACTTTTTCGCTATTGGGTTTTCACTAGGCTATACTTGCAAAGATCTGTCATGTACTAACACAAGTTCACTTCTCTAGAATCCGTAACATAGACAGATGTGTGGTACATCGGCTGTCTTAAATACGCCCCAGGTTAGTCGGATTTGTCGAGAGTCTACAAGTGTGGTTCTCGGAGTACACTTGGTTAAGGCTATGTTCCTGTCCCACCAATTAGCTAACCAACTAACAACTAATGAAGCCACTGGTGAGCCTATGGGTGTGTTAGAAAATAGTGACCTGCGCTTGTGGACTTACTCGACTTGGGAGTTGATGGAGTTGCTAAATGTGGGGCTCTTAGAATACCGATCTAATTGGGCTCTATTTCTTCGTTCTTTTCATTAAATTAGGCTTGGATTTCAATCGAGTTGGAATGATGAGGTAGGTGATGAAATCCCACCAGTTTCAATTTATAGTTGAGTCTGCTCATTAGGGTTAATTAGCAGTCATCCTCCACACAAGTCAAAAATATTTTGCTAAAGCAAATAGACAAACGATACTTTGTTTCACCAAATTACGTTGTATCGCTCTCAATGCGAAGAAAGGTTCTTACATCCAAATGGGCTTGGGCCCGACTCCTCCTCTTTGAGCTTTCGCTCCCTACCCACTCTTGGATCGTGTTCCTGCGAATTAGATCAAAAGGTCTAGGTTTGGGATTCGATTTGGAAGAATCTTGCCTTTTTTAGGGTTCACGGATCAAACACTGACTTTAGGCAAGTTTTTGAATTAGTTTCCGAATCCGGGTTGGAATTCGAATTTAGAACTTTCCGAATTGAAAACATTTATATTTGAATTGTTCCTTGAATTTTGGAAATCTTTCAAAAAAAATATTAGATTTTGAAATCCCGTTCAATCTTAGAAACTTTCCAAAATTGGAATTCTACTAAATTCGGGTTATTTCCTTTTTTCAAACTTTCCCAATTTTAGAGGATCTCTAAAGATAGAAATTCTCTTAAATTAGAAGTTCCTAATATTGAAAACCCTAATGTGGGGGAAAAATATCTGATCTAGCCCACACAATCTTCGAGGTCAGACGATTCAAATTTTGGTGATGATCAAACGACTCTGATGCTCCAGGATGAAACTGCTTTCTCCTCTGCGAAGGATAGGATGATCTCCAGATGAGATATGGTTGTACCTGTTGACAAGACTCCGACGCTCAAGTCAGCTTAGGAATGGTAACAGGGTTCACGAAAATAGTAAAATATTTTAGAGTTTAGACTATCTGAATCTAGAGAGCAAGATCATTTCCTCAGTTCTGAGGGTCTCATACTTATACCCTTAGAACTGGCGTGACTCACCTTCCACGTGTTTAGTCATTATCAGTCAACGATGACTCAAATGGATTCTGTTATAAAACAGAATCTTCTGGTTAGATCTTAACTTTCTTAATTCGGTTATACCTGAAATAACTGAAGTGACACTGAGGTGGCATCCTTCGTGTCAGGTATTCAGACAAGGGGATGTCAAAATCATGATAGTTCAACTAGCTGCCATGTGGCTAATATTCATTGGTTAAGAAATTGATTGTATTCAGAATACTTACCTCGTACGCAGGAGATCCCGCCACGTAAGTCATTTAACCTTATCTAGCCTTGCCGGGATGAGATGAAAATAGATCCCGTCAAGTAAGTCTGTTGACCTTGTCGGGATATATGCATCCAACAAGTCATATGACCTTGCCGGGACGAGATTGAAATAGATCCCGTCAAGTAAGTCTATTGACATTGTCGGGATATATGCATCCAACAAATTATATGACCTTGCCGGGACGAGATTGAAATAGATCTTGTCAAGTAAGTCTATTGACATCATCTGACCTTGCTGGGATTAGATAGAAATAGATCCCGTCAAGTAAGTCTGTTGACTTTGTCGAGATATATGCATCCAACAAGTCATATGACTTTGCCGGGATGAGATTGAAATAGATCCCGTCAAGTAAGTCTATTGAGATCATCTGACATTGCCAGGATTAGATAGAAATAAATCCCGTCAAGTAAGTTTGTTGACCTTGTCGGGATATATGCATCCAACAAGTCATATGACTTTGCCGGGATGAGATTGAAATAAATCCCGTCGAGGATATCAACAATAAATATGTCGGGCAAGATTGAATGCTTCCCGACATATTAAAGGCTGAAACGTTAATGCATTCTGTTAGCATTGCCTCAATATGTCGATCATTCCATCCTAACACGTGGCACTTCTAATTAATATAAGTTGTGTGACACGATGGGGCAGTTTATGGCTCCTGATGATGCCTCCGGCGCATTTACTCTCGCGTGCTGTCTATCAACACGCGTCATCTTTTCACGACCGCACGTGCCAAGCTAGTGACACGCGTCAATATTTGACTTGTTGGAAAATACGACACCCACATCGCCCCCCTTTTTGAGAAGATCGAGAAGCTGCCGTCGTATCTTCTGAAAAAGATCCTGACCTTCCACGTCTTACTCCAGTTTCCTGGCCGTTGGATCACCCATCAATTATTCAATCGTTACCCTTCCCATTTAATACTGACAGCTTCTTTGAATTTTGGCACCAGGGGTTAGATATCGCCAGATTGTCGGTTTGCTATAACCAGATTTTCATCTATAAATAGCTCATCTCCCCTCATTCATTCATTTCTTTTCTTTGATCGGTGTTCTGCAACAGTTCAAGCTTTAAGCCCAGGCTATTCTTCATTTCTGTCTTCTCTGCTCGCTGCCATTGGACTGTAACGGTACTCTTCTCTTACCTGTTATCTCCTCTCTTCTACCTTCCTCTTCTTCTCATTTATTTCAAATGGCTAGGGGTAGAGTAGTGCTCGAAGATACCGAGGAAATGGTTCCCAGAGAACCAGTAGAAACTAACGTCGCTGTAGAGGAAGAGATATCCTCTGACTCATTAGATCGGGCCATAGATACGTATAGGGAGGAACCGATAGTCCCTCAGGAGATCGTTAGGGTCCCTACTCACGGAAACGACCCGTATATAGTGGGTTTGAGGAGGGAATTTGCCATTCCTTCCTCTGTTTTCATCAAACTCGGCCCTCGTCACGGGGAAGATACCAACCCTAGCGAAATCAGCACCACTCGGCTTCAATTGAAGTTCGGGTTAACTCTCCTCCTGACTCCTCTAGTGAGGGAAGTACTCTGGTTTTATGATCGGGCTCCTGGCCAGATGCACGAAATTTTTGGCGTCTGATGAATAGGATAGAGTATTTCAACTCTACAAATGAATACCAGATCGGTCTCTCTGAGATCGATTATCTGTACATTCTGAGGAGGTGCCCGGACTCCTTCGATACAGATTTGTTCTGGTCCGTAGCTGCTCGGAAGAAGGAACGGAAGATAGTTGAGAGCCTGCCTGATAGTCATAAGGGATGGCACTCTGATCCTCTACTGGTGACTGGATCTTGGGAATTTGACGAACGTGTGGAGGGGAGCTCCAGCAACCATAGAGTCCGTACAAGCTTTAACTTGTCGGGTAAGCTCCTCTTTGTATCTCGTCAATCTCCTTTAGACCGACCTAATCAATCTACTGACCCGTCGCCTTTCTTCTCTACTGTAGACTACGTCAGACGTCCCTGGAGATATCCTCAGGATATAGCAGACAGAGTCAAATATATTCTGAGAAAAATCCCCAAGGTAGTAAAGCAATGGTCCCTGGCGGGATTGATTGATAATAACAAAAGGTCTTCAGCTCCTGGTCCCGTCGTCCCGCGTGACCAACGGATAGCTGCCCCTGATTACTCACGTAAGTGTCCTACTCCCGAGATCACTGTGGGGGAGGACACGTCCTGGGAAGAAGCGGATATAAGCCCCTGAGGTCCCCTTAATAAAAAGACCTCGTCAAACTCAGAGGGTGCCAGTCCATATAGATCCTCCAACAAGTCGGGTCGCGTCTGTTCCTTATCCCGTAGTAGAATTCTTTAGACATCCAGATGGTCGTCAAGAACCTCTGAATGATTTTGCCCGGAAACTTGTTCGGTTGGAAGAGGCAGAGGTATCTTCCTCTATACCTGATGTTTATTTCATATTTTTTCTGATCGACTATCCCGTTATCTCCCTTATAGATGGAGGGTAGAATGGCCGAAATGCGGAAGGACACTTTTGCTGCTCTAGCCTTGGTGCCAAGGAAGAAAAGAAGACTGGTCAAGGGATTAGCTCCCGAGTTAGAAGCATCGCTGACTCGGGATGGTATGGTAACTGCTAAGGCCAATCTGGCTAGTGATTCTTCATTGACTCAACCTTCTGAGGCCCTAGATTCTCCTTCAGTAGCCACCATACCTACTGCTTCTCCCTCGATCGCCATTACGAGGTCTCCTCCTGAATTCCATCCTTCTCTAGGACTTCAACAAACGTCTACCCCTCCATCAACCTCTTGTCCAACAGATGCTGCCGAGCCCAGTCATTCAATAGGTGAGCATATTCGTTCTCCTTCATTCCCGTCTGGTACAGTATTTGACTTGATTGATACATGGGTTACACTGAAAGAATTGTGGCGCCAAGATAACCCCATTGCAGGTCTACGGGATTTCAATGGCGAGGAACCCTATATCATGAATGCTGGTTGCCTGCCTAATGGGAAGCCCATTTCGGAGCAAAGCTCCATTGCTGATGCCAGGGTGGCTTCGACATTGATCGAATGGATTTGTCTCCCATGAGACAGATTACGTTATATTGACATGCCTTCCCCGAAAGTGCCTTGCGAAGTCCTCAGTCGTTCTCTTCTGGAGGTAATCGTTTTTCGGATTGCTTCTTCTGATGAATTCCTTGATTATAGACTAACATTTTCCTTCTTTCTGCAAAGTATCCATGCTTATGTAGGTCTGAGGGATTGCCTCGGCGATCTCCTCCAAAATTACACCGCCCTTGTCGAAAAATCAAGCGCGTCTGAAGCTAAACTTAAACTGGCTGAGGAACAAATTCAAGCTGCCAACCTATCTGCCGAAGTCTCGAAAACTAAGGCTGAGATGGAGAAAAAGTTGGCCCTCGAAGCCCTAGCCTCAAAGAAGAAAGCTGAAGATAACTTGATTAAGGTCAAGGCGGAATGTGCGAAATTCAAGAGAGAGCCAGCCGCCTACAAGAGGATTTGGAGAAGATGACTGTTGAGAGGGATGAAACCAAGCAAGCATCCGATGCCCTCCAACAAAAATCTTATGACAAAGGGTACCGGGAAGGCTTCGCCAAATGTGAAGCTATGATGGAAAAGAAGAAGATGAAGATCCCGTTCAAGAAATGGTTATGCCCGAACCAGTTGTAGGGATGAATATTCCCAAAGAAGTATCCCGAGAACCCTCTCCAACCATCCAGGTTCCTGAAGTCACTCCAGATCCTTATCAAATAGAAGTGGTGAGTCCAGGAGAAGATATCATGATAAATCCTGTTATTCAGCCTGCTGGCGGGTAGGATGTGATGTCTTCTCTATGATTTTTGTAATCTGATTTGCCCAGGGGGTCTTAAAATGTAAATGCCGCTTAAGGCTTTTCTGATATAATAGAAAATCTTTCCCTCTTATAAAACTTGATCTCATTAACCGGGCTCAGAAATCTTAATTTACAATGAGGTAAAAAGAACTAATGTATTACTCAGGGTTTCCAATTATTCAGTTGACAGGAATCCAGTTAAGTTATCCCGGCTTTCCAGTTTGTATACTTGAATTCTTATCAAGGCATGAAGTCAATGTGTTAGAATTCAAGGATCCTGGGTAGGAAAATAGGTTTGTCGGGAATCAACCTGGGCTATCCCGGCCTGCTGGTCTGTGTACTTGAATTCTTATCAAGGCAAGAAGCCAAGATGTGTAAGAATCCAAGGATCCCGACTAGGACTTCATAGTCGACTGGAATCTCGTTAATTCTAGTCGCATGACTTAGAATATTTAGATCATCCCGGCCTTCCGGTTTGTATACTTGAATTCTTATCAAGGCAAGAAGCAAGATGTGTAAGAATCCAAGGATCCCGGTTAGGACTTCATAGTCGACGGGAATCTCGTTAATTCTAGTCGCATGACTTAGAATATTTAGATCATCCCGGCCTTCCGGTTTGTATACTTGAATTCTTATCAAGGCAAGAAGCCAAGATGTGTAAGAATTCAAGGCTCCCGGCTAGGACTTCATAGTCGACGGGAATCTTGTTAATTCTAGTCGCATGACTTAGAATATTTAGATCATCCCGGCCTTCCGGTTTGTATACTTGAATTCTTATCAAGGCAAGAAGCCAAGATGTGTAAGAATTCAAGGCTCCCGGCTAGGACTTCATAGTCGACGGGAATCTCGTTAATTCTAGTCGCATGACTTAGAATATTTAGATCATCCTGGCCTTTCGGTTTGTATACTTAACTTCTTATCAGGGCAAGAAGCCAGATGTGTAAGAATCCAAGGCTCTCGGCTAGGACTTTAAAGTTGATGATAATGCTTCTTGTATGAGAAATTTGGAGTCATCTTTATTGATAGAAGATGCGCATATTAAATGCGTTCCACGGCCTTTCGAATACATCTCCATCCTGTGTTTTCAAGTAATATGCCCCATTCTGCCCAATCCTGTCAATAAGGTAAGGACCTTCCCAATTGGCACCCAATTTGCCACTCCCAGGCTCTCTGGTATTGTCAAATACTTTCCTCAATACCAAATCTCCAACTTTGAAGGTCCTGCGTCTGACATGGCGATCATACGATCGTTTGATGGTTTGCTGATAATTTGTCAATCTCACAACCGCTTGTTCGCGCCGTTCTTCTAACAAATCATTATCTCGAGCCAGGATTTCCTCATTCTGTCCAGTATTGACAGCCTGAGTACGAGATGTCGGGACAACAACTTCTGTAGGGATCACTGCTTCTGACCCATAGGCCAGGGAAAATGGAGATTCTCCTATAGTCCTTCTCGGGGTAGTTCGGTATGCCCATAGTACTTCCGACAATTCTTCTGCCCATTTTCCCTTTGCCTGATCCAGCCTCTTCTTCAAATTTTCGAGTATAACTCGATTTGCTCTTTCAGCAAGTCCATTACTCTGGGGGTATCTCGGGGCAGATAATCGCTTCTTTATATTCAAAGCCTGACACAGAGCTTTGACCTCAGTGGAATCAAACTGGGTTCCATTGTCCGTGACAATCTCCTGCGGAATGCCGAATCGACAGATGATATTCTCCCACAATAACCTCTTGACATGTGAAGACTGCACCTGAACTAATGGAACTGCTTCGATCCACTTTGTGAAGTAATCTGTGGTTACCAGTAAGAACCTGACGTTCCTTGGGGCTGTCGGGAATGGTCCCATTATATCCAGTCTCCATTTTGCAAATGGCCTATGGACTGAATACAGGATGTAACTCTTCGGCAGGAACTTTGATCAATGGAGAATATTTCTAGCACTTCTCACATTTCTTGACAAGCAACTTGGCATCTTTCTGCATATAGGGCCAAAAATAACCTTGGCCCCAATAGTACCAAATTTTTCCCTTTCCCTTTTCTCTTCTTCATTTCTACCTTTCTCTTTTCCCTGGTCTGTGAGGGTTGGGAGAGGAAGTTGATGCCGGCAACCTCTTATCTCTTGACGCCGACGACCTATTCCCTCTCTCCTGACGCCAGTAACGCACAAACCCTTATTTGGACTTACACGCTAAAAATCAGCCTCATTAGTGATTTTTGATCCTTTGGATTTGAGTACCCCAAGTCCTTGCAAACTCTTGCAAGCATCGATGCAACTGTACAAAAAACTATGCACTTAAGGCTATTGACCTTTGGAAGTGGTGCCAAGCCCTTGCAAACTCTTTAAGAAAATGGATGCAAGTGGTGCCAAGCCCTTGCAAACTCATTAAGAAAATGGATGCAAGTGGTGCCAACCCCTTGCAAACTTTTTAAGAAAATGGATGCAATTTGTGCCAAGTCCCTTGCAAACTCTTTAAGAAAATTGATGCAATCATGTGCAGTCCACGACCAGGCCAACCGTGGGTAGTATGGTACCCACGGCCAGAGAAACCATGGACACCATAGTACCCACAGCTGGAGAAACTGTGGCTACTACGCATGGCCACAGTTTCTTTGGCCGTGTAGGCCATTTTTTTTTTCTTCTGACCTCATCTTCTGGTCGTGGCTAGCATAGTAGCCACGGTTTCTCCAGCCGTGGGTACTATGGTGTCCATGATTTCTATGGCCGTGGGTACCATAGCACCCACGGTTGGCCTGGCCGTGGGCTGCACATGCTTGCATCCATTTTCTTAAAGAGTTTGCAAGGGCTTTTAACCCTATGAATTTTAGCATTATTTACCATTATTTCTGTACAAAGAACCAAAGGTTTGAACTCACTAATCAAGCTGATTTTTGGTGTAGAGGTCCACCAAGAGGTTGGGCAATCATCCACATGCTTGCATCCATTTTCTTAAAGAGTTTGCAAGGGCTTGGCACCACTTGCACGCCATTCCCAAACTCAAAATCAACTTGATCAGTGATTTCTAAGCGTTAGTTGAAGTCATTTTTGTTGGTTGATTTTAACCCTAAGAAGCGGGAGACGGAGAAGGAGTGTTGTGGAAGTGGAAGACGGAGACGAAGGCAGAGACGGCGACAATGGAGGAGGTGATGAACGACTAGAGAACCTTGCTTATCGCCGGTAGCACTCACCCTCACAAACCCAAGGAGACGGGGAAGAGAGAAAGGTAGAAAGGAAGAAGAGAGAAAGGGAAAGGGAAAGGAGAAAATGGGGTGCCTTTTTTCATCTCCTCCCTTATAAGGGAGGGCATTTTTGTCCTAGAGTGATACTATTTGGGTGCTTTTAGAATTTGTGGGGTACAAATAAAATTTTTCAAACTACATTTGACGGGGTTAGAAATTTCAGAATGGGCTGATTTTTTGTTGGGGTGATCTATATGATGAGGAGATCATCCTCACCAAAAATCAGCCATTGATTCATCTTGTATTTGGGTACTCCAAAATGGTTGTCCCCCCAACCTGACCCATAAGAAAAACCATATACCCAACATGATGTGGTCACTTTTTTCCTTTAAAAAGGTTGAGCAGGTTGTGATCAAACACCACAAATGGCTACTGGACATTTGGTTTGCTAGAGTTTTGAGGGTTTGGTGAGAGTGAGAATGAGATAAGGATATAATAAATGTGGTTGTCGGAATCCCAAAGTGGGCTTTTTGTTTTGTAAAGTGAAAGAGATGGGCGTAGGAATTGGGTGTTTCGTGGCAGGGACAATGGTCGACCCCACTCTCTTTTCTTTCTTGTTCTCATCTCGTGTGTCCCATCCCAGAAATGCCGGTCAAGCTTCCTCGAAGGAACGCGAGTTTTTCTGCGGATAATTTCACACGTGAAAATCGAGTGAGCGTTTCTTCTGTATACCATACGGGCTCCGTCGACAGATCTAAAATGACAGGGACACAATATAAGCCAGGTGACACACTGTTACAGGACTCTGACCGTACGGATGTTTTTCCTATCCCATGGTGGACCTACAAACCAAAAATCATCCTGATTAGTGATTTGTAAGTGTTGCATATTTGTACCTCAAATACTGCTCAAATTCCCACATTTGAGATCAGCCCATGAAAATAAGTCCAATCCAAAGGCTATAAATCACTAATCAGGCTGATTTTTGGTTTGTAGGTCCACCATGGGATAGGACAAACATCCATACGGTCAGAGTCCTGTAACAGTGTGACACGTGGCTTATATTGTGTCCCTGTCATTTTATCTGTCAACGGAGCCCGACCCATTTGATATTTCCACCATGGTTTAAAATAACGCCATTAAAATCGTTTTAATGGCCCGTTAAAACAAAGCCGTTATTTTCTGAAAAATTTTTTGGAAAAGAAACGACCGTTATCATTACTTTCCGTTTCTTTAAGCGCCATTTTTTTCCTTTAAATTCTTTTTTTTCCATTTTTGCCCCTATCCGGTACAATTCGTTTCAACAGTTTTAATGATAACACCCGTCTGTTACAGCGTTAAAACGGCCTCTTTTAAACCTTGATTTCCACTTCAATCCCCACTAAAAACACTCACAAATATTCACGAAGAACATGAATTTTAGACATACCCCCATGTTATCTTTGAAATTTGACACATTCCCCACAATTTTAAATGACTTGATCCACCGTCCTTCAATCATATTAACTAATAATTTTCTTTTAAAAAGATAAAAAATGTCATTTTCTTCAAACTTCGAACAAAAACATTTGGGTTTGAACTAAAACCCCAACCCCAAATCAAACGGTTGTGATGGACAACCACGAGATTTCAGTAGATTAGCCGCCCATCATCGACGACTATCCTATTGGAGTCTTGTAGCCAGTTTGTTCACCAATGCGACGAATAATTTTAACTACAAATCATATTTTTTATGCTTTTTAAGAATGTTTGGATTTTAAATTGCTTGATGGAGTGGTGGACATCCACCTTCTACCGTAGATGTTTGATTTGAGATTGGGATTTTAGCTCAAACCCACATATTTTTGTTCCAAGGTTGAAAAAATATCAAATAGATAATTTTTCAAATTGAGGGGGTATGTCCAAAATTCCCAAAAAGAAAATAAGAATAGAACTTTGCAAGAACATCCACAATATAAGATATGCTTAGAGATTTCTAACCGTATAGATGTTTTGCCCAACCCTAGGTAGACCAACAGACCTAAAATTAGCCTGATTAGTGATTTCTAAGCGTTGGATTGTAGTCGTTTTTCATCGGTTGATTTTCAACCATGGAATTCGAGCATTATTTGTTAACAAAGATCCAAAGGTTTGAAATCACTAATCGGTATGATTTTATTACGTAGGTACTCTTAGAGATGGGCCAAACATCCTTATGGTCAATGTCTTCTAAGAATGTGCCACGTGGCCGTAGTGTGGTCCGTCGGCAAAGTTCTCAAAAATAAGGGCATTTTCGTCCTTTCGGATAATTCATTTATAAAAACAGAAAAAACCGCACTTGCAGTTTCTGTCAGAAAACTGCGTGTTTAACCACTCCAAGTCACACGCGGAATTGTCGGTTTTCTATATCTAAAGGCCATTTTTAGTTTACCTACAAGGACAAAAATGTAAATAAATAAAAAACTGCATATTGGTCACGTGCGTTTAGACAATTCGCACGCCAATATCACTTCGGCTGGCCATATTATATCTTGGAACCTTCCCAATCCCAACCCAAAGCCGTATTTTATTTCCCTGTCTGCCCCTCCAAACCCTAATTAGCTCATGGAACAGTTGGTTTCCCCCACTTTTTGTCCAATTTAATCCGCTTTTTCATGATCTCTCAGCTCATTTTTTTCCAGAGGAGTCGAAGATCATGCCTCTTCCATGGAGGAAAGCGAAGATCGGCCGATTTTCTGGTTTTGTCGCCAATCTCCAGTCGTCCAAGCGCGGAGGATCTCTCGTTGTTCAGACGGGTTTCCCCACATCTCTCATCGATCTGATCTTGAAGAATCGAGATCGATTGAAGAAACCCTCGAAGAAGAAGCTGCCTCCCGTGGAGATCGCGGTCGATGATTCTCCTCCTCCTCCTCCTCCTCCTCCTCCTCTCACATCTTCGAATTCCACCAGCTTGGTGGTTTCAGCTCCTCTTCGTGAGAGTGGAACTGGGAAGGAAATCTATCCTTTGGTTGCTGAGAAGAGCGAAAAAGACGTTCCCGTGGTTTCGGTCCCGAACAGAGCCTTTGTGTTAGTGGTGAAGCTGTTTCTCATGTTAATTCTGGCTCTTGGAACGAAGAAGCTCACCATTGCTATCACAGTGTCCGCGTTTGTGCTTCTGTTTCTTGAATTTTCTGGTAAAAGTCTGTTTTCTCTCTTGAAACCATGCACGAATGCACAGGAGAGCTTGAAGTCTGTGGTCGGAAGGGTTTTGCTTTTTGATCAGTCGGAGAAGGAAGAGCTTATGGGAGATGATGAGATTCCGGTGGCAGAGGGCTTGATTGGACTAGAAGAGACTTCCGTAACTGATACTTTTGATTTGACCGAGGATAATCCAGCTCTGATTGAAGAAATTCAGATTATCGAACCTGATTTTGAGCTGCTTAATTGGGAGAGAAGATGGGAATTCGCAGAGTTGGACCAGAAGAGGAGCATGTTGGGGAAGGATGAAGATCTAGTTGAAGATGCAATTCTCAGAAGTCAGCAGAAGACCAGTAGTGCTAAAATCAAAGCCAAGTTGTTTAAGAAATTCGTCCCAAAGAAGTTCCGTGGCCCGAATAGCAGAAGAAAAAGTAAGCAGCAGCAACCAGATTCAGGCAGTGGAGTAGCATCCAATTGCTTGGGAGAAGAAGAGAAAGTAACTAGAAGGAAAGAACAGGAGCAACAAGAAGAAGATGAACACGGAGAACAAGAAAAAGAAGAAGAAGAAGAATCCAAGAAAGAAGAAGATGAACAAGGAGAACAAGAAGAAGAAGAGTCCAAGGAAGAAGAAGATGAATTGCATAGTTCCATTGTTGTTTCGCAGGTTGACTCGGACAAAAATGTGGGAAGAACAACAACAAAAACAAGTTCAGTGCATCTAATTCCATTTGCGATCACTCTTGCCGGACTTGTTGGAGGTCGAATTATGGCACTTGTACTAACCCTATCATGGTGTCTACTGGTAAAATCAGTGGCAACTGCAAGGAGAGACTTGAAGATGACACAGATCAAACCTACTCTCCAAGAGACATTTTGTATTTGAGGAGTCTTGGTGAAAGAAGCCTTTTGTATTTATCATGTTATTTGGGGTTCCTGTAAAGTCTGCCAAGCTGCTAAATTGTATCAAATTATATTCTCAAAGCCCAATATCTTTGATGTTTCAACCTTGTGTTGACAATCCAACTTCGAGGCAATGTACTCTGAATTGCTATACTCTAAATTTACAGATACTGTCTTACCAACTTTTGCCTCTCTTTTTCTCATCTAGTAGAATTGCAACTCTGATATGCATGATCTCATCAACTTCGATGGCTGCAACCTTACACCAATGCTTTACTGTAGAATTCTTGCACAGAGAAATGTTGAGCACAACAGCCTGTAGACAAATTTGATGGGGGTTCATAAATCATGGAGGACTTTCATTGCTATATCTTTTTTTTTTTGCTAAGAAATTTATTGAGAAGGGAAAGAAGAAAAGATACAACAAAGACGGAGGAGGAACTGCATCACAATGAGAATGGGCATCCCAACTAGGTTGGCACCCCTGACTCACCCATCCTCTGCACAACTCCAACACCAAAGGACACATCAGTTACAGAATCTAAAATATGACCTTGTAGGGTCCTCAATCACCTTAAAAAACTCAGGTCTACCATCCACCCAAACTTTGGATCCGTAAGGAAGCCAACTGCCCTTCTTGGCACAACAATCTGCACTAAAATTCACTTCCTTCCAAGCAGCACTGAGCCAGAATCAATCTAAGCTTCTCTTGACTGAATCCCATTTAGCTCTCACTTTCCAAGGCATGTCATCCTTAAGGAGCCTCTGAGTCTGATTCAATCCAAATCCTCCTCCACCCATTGGCTGTGGCTCACACAGCGCACTCAACTATGTAATTAGATACCACTCCCAACCCTTTCAAAATAACCCCAAGAACCTGTCCCGAGTGATCTCTAAAATCTAAATTGTTCATCATAAAATTTAACAAATAACTGTACCATATACTTATCACCATCATGCAGTCCTACTTAACCCATCTTTAAGTAGATGAATAGAATAAGAATCTATGTTACAAAGCTCTTGATGAAACTACCTTTGCACTGACTGTCCATTCAAGGGTTTTATGGTGCAATCTGAGCCATCTAGTTGTAAAAGCATCATCTCAATAAAATGCTTTACCTTATCAAAAAAAAAATCTAATTGTAAATTCTCTTTCCGTTGAAAATACGCTTCTCTTTCGGGATAGTAAAAGCAGCTTTAGAGGTTTTGTGTGTACGTCATTGTTCAAGGCAACGTAAGCATCATACAGATAAATCAATCCACTGTTAATGTTGCTGAATCTTATCGTTGCTGAGATATAGACGAACATTTCACAAGTAGATTATCTCACCAACTGCAGAACTAATTTCCAACTTGCTATGCCTGCATCCCATGAGTGTAGCGCCTACAAAAACTTCAGAATCAAGCTTTTTCTTCTACAAAACTGATGCCTGCCTGCTTTCTCAAATCCATCTCCTTCATGATTCTCCTCATCTCCACAACTTTGTCCCACTGACCTGCCAAAGCGTAGAAGTTTGATAACAAAATATAAACTCCATGGCTTTGAGGACCCAATTTGATCAGCTCCTTGGCAACTCTCCCCCCAAGATCAATATCATAATAACTTATGCAAGCACTAAGTAGTGTCTTGTAAGCTACGAGTCTTTGCTCAGCTGGCATAGTTCTAATAAACTTCTCTGCCTGGCATAACAGACCAGCTCTACTCAAGAGATCATTCAGGCAACTGTAGTGTTCAATTGTCGGTTGGATTTTATAAATCCCCACCATCCTATTGAACAAAAGGCAGCCTTCCTCGACCATCCCCGATCTGCTGCATGCCATCAGAACAGCAACAAATGTGGCTCCATTCGGTTCCATTCCTTCTCTTTGCATTTGCTTAAACAATGTCAAAGCTTTCTTCCCATGCCCATAATTTGCAAGCCCTGTAATCATTGCAGTCCAAGTGAAAACATCCTTGTAGTTCATTTTGTAGAACATGGCCATGGCTGCCTCCAAATTCCCACATTTAGCATACATGTTAATCAGACCTGTTCCTATGAAGACATCTAGTTTTATATTTCTTCGGAGGATAAATTGATGAACTATTCTGCCAAGTTGCAAGTCTGATAAGACTGCACAGGCCGAAAGCACAATAACTACAGTGGTCTCATCCGGACTAACTATATTCACCTCCATCTTCTCAAAAAGCTCTAAAGCCTCCTTGGGACGCTTGGCCTTCACATACCCATTAATCATAGAATTCCATGAAACAAGATCTTTAAAAACCATCTGGTCAAATATCTCACGAGCTTGATCTACTAAACCCAACCCAACATAACCATTGATTAAAATGGTATGCGATACAATATCTCTCCGGCCCACCATTTCAAGAAATAGTTGAAACGCAGTATTCATGTCACCGCCTTTAGTATACATACCCAATAGTGAATTCTCTAAATTCAAACCGCATCTAATTCCCACTTTTAATACATAAGCATGGATTGCTCTTCCATAATCTAGACCCCCTACTTGTTGTGCACAAGCTGACAGTAGAATCACCAGAGTGATCTCATCAGCTGCAACACCACCAAACACCATTTTCTTGAACAAAACAAGGGATTGAAGCCATGTATCAGGGTTCGCACTGTAAGCGAGTAGAATGGAATTCCAGCTCACTAAGTCTCTGTGAGGCATATTGTCGAACATGCGACGTGCATCATTGGCTTGGGCAAGAGATCCATAGAGATGTACAAGAGAGTTTTGTATGTACATGTCAGAATCTAGAAGACCAAACTTTGTGACGTAGGCATGGATTTCTTTGGCCTTTGAGAGAGAAGATAATCGAGTACAAGCCTTGAGTAGGGCAGGATAGGTGTGATTGTCAGGGGGAATGGAGCTTGCTTTAATGAAATGGTTGTAAATGAGAATGGCTTTGATAGGTGTGGGGCTCTTAGAGTAGGCTCTAATAATAGAATTCCATGTGAGGGATGTGTGGATGAGACCAGTTGTAATGGTTTGGGCGAAGATCTGGGCGAGTTGTCTAAGGTTATGGGTTGAATTTTTGAGCAATGATAAGAGAATGCCTAGGTGGGGCCCACTCATACTCATTACGTCTACCTTGTCAGAGTTTAAACATTAAAGACAGATCCTCACACCCACATAGATGTTTGCCCACCCCTTCCCCTTGGTCGAGGAAAAAATCTAGCATGCCGACCTGGTTATATGGCACTCTTTCGGGCCCACTAACATCATGAATGCTTGGTGCTTCCTTAAATCCACGCAAACACCTAAAATCAGCCTGATTTGTGATTTCCAGCCATTGTATTTTGAGCATTTTCGTGCCCATGAATGGCTTGGTTTTAATTTTCAGCGAAATCTTCAAAATCGAAATCCCATGAATTTCGGCCATCTCTTCGATTCTTTATTAGTAATTGATGAAGAGATAAATCAGGCCTTGTCCTGTTTCCTGTTTGAAAGGAAAAGATTATGATTCTCTATCTTATGGGAAATTAGGGAGAGAGAGAATGATGAGATTTCTTAAAACAAAATCACAATTTAATAGTTCATGGGGTCCTCTGCCACGATTCAATTTTGTAGATCTCGGGGAGAAACTAGACTAAGACTGGGTTATAGATGAAGACCATAGACAGTTCATACCCATCTTTTGCCACTACAAAAACGATTAACGACTCTCTTATTTCTGCCACTAGTGTGGTAAACTGGGCCATACAGAACTGATTTGTGACGAGGAAGGTGAATGTGTAGAGAACCCAACTGAAGAAGTTTGGTTTGATCCTTCTACAAAGAAGTATGGAGAATGGATGAAAGATGATTCTATGATGGAAGAAGAGGCAAAGTTACGGTTGGAACTTTCGGGAACTCCATCACACATCGTCCAACAAGCACAAGGTCCACGTGATCTTCTTAAAAACTTCAAAGGCTATGGAATTGCTTCCTATACCTACGTCTAGCTTCCCTATGGAAGATGGTCAAAAAAAAAAAAATTCTTTTGGGTTCCACTTCAGAAAATAAGTAGGATTCTGAACCCCGCCAAGAAGTGTTGAATCCCATGCAATCTGAGAGAGAACAACCTGTCGATCAGTCCAACAAGTCTTCTAGACCTATTCCTATGACTCATGTCCTAGAAATGTCCGACGATCCATCTTTGTTCCCCTTCCCACCCTCTTGGTTCTAGTCCGCGGACGAAAAGGGGGTACACCTTTAGTCAAAATTGAATTGACTATGCTCCTATCTCACTAACGGCCTAACTTGGAAGCTGATTCAGATGAGGATGAGGATTCAGTTTCATCAACCATCAAGCTGATTCAGATGAGGATGTGTATTCAGTTTCATCTAAAAAAATCTTATCTGAACCAAAAGTTGTTCCTTGGTATCTTTCGCTAATTTATGGTGATCCTAGAACTGCTTATCGAAACATTCTATGAAGGGATCTTCAGTCAAGAGCGCTTCAGCAGAATGGGCGGCGATTTTAATGAAATGGCATTTTCTTGGGAGAAAAAGGCGAGCACTTCTAAGCCTATTAAATTCAACCAAAACCATATTGATTTCATGCAAGAGGAAGATTTCTCTGATCTGGGTTTTATAGGAAATGCTTGTACTTGGTCAAATAAGGGGGTTGGTTTTGCTAATATCCGGGAATTGGTTAAAGCTATTGCAAATAGTGAGTGGAGGCTTCTTCTTCCGGATACAAAACTCATCATTTATCTATGCTAGCATCTGATCACTGCCCCATACTGCTTAAAACCACTCCGGAAGTGGAGAAATTACATCGACCCTTTCATTTTTTTTTCTCCATGTGGGCGGAGGAAAAAGAATGCGAAAAAATTGTAGGCGAGTCGTGTGGAACCCCATCTTAAAGGTCCTTACTCTGTTCAAGTACATCAGAAAATCAGGACCACAAAGCATAAGATCAAAATCTGGAATAATGAATGACGAGTTGATAGCAAAAAAACATATTGAATATCTCCTGAGAAATTGGCAAAATCATACTCCTGCTGCAGCAAATGTTAAGGAAGAAAAGGACACGGCTCAAAAGTTACATAAAGAAGTTGTTTTTAGTCTTGGGCCAAATAAGGCTCCGGGTCCTGATGGTTTCCCTGCACTTGTCGATAGGTCCACCCAGGGTTGGGCCAAAATTAATGCAGTCAGAGATCTCTAAGAGTGTGACACGAGGCTCATACTGTGGTATATGTTCAAGCCATTGATCCTTCAAAATTTGTGCAGTTTGAATCCCAATGAACACAGCAGAAACTTCAAACTTGAACATATAGGAGTAGAACTTTAATGCTAATGAACCACAGTATGAGCCACATGGCACACTCTTAGAGATCAAAAAGATAGTGGGCTCCATTTAAAAGATTTTCTGGGCCTAAAATCAGCTAGCTCCAAAGGATGACCATAATTACCCTACCGATTGAATTCATTGTGGACGGCTAAAAGGGTGGCAATCTGGAAATTTAATATCTATAGTAAGAGTATAGCCTATCATAAGCGTTTCTCTGAACTGCTGAACCGGCCCATAACCCCTTTCATTGAACCCCCAAATAACTTTTGCCACAAAACTAATTCAAAATCAAACCTTTCAGGTTCAACCAGCCCCGTCAATTCTTCAGTCCTCTGAATATTTAGTTTTCAGAGCGTGAATCATAAGTGTGAAAGTGCCAGGTCTCGTCACCTTCGAGCTAACACTCATCCGTCGGCCCCAATTCATTGAATGGGGTGTTTCGTAATGAACTATCTAGTTGTGTGAATTTGTTGGAGATGATTTTAGTAGAGACCCCATGTGGATTTCATATTTACCTCCCACAAAAGGTTTCCACTGCTTTCTTGAATGGAACTCAAATGAAAGTGAACTCCAAATATAACAGTTCACTTGGTATTTTAGCAGGGGCAATGCAGACTTTTTACCAAAATGACTTCTATTTAATAATTTAAAGCAATCCAAGCCAAATCATAACATAAATGAGGAAAAAAAAAAAAAAAAGGGGGGGGGGGGGGGTAGAAATAAATTGTAGAAAAAGCCTATCAGAATTGAGGAAGCGTTTTTAGGTGGAGACAATGGTGCCCATACACATGGCACTAATTGAGCTGACCTGGATTGATGGGTGTGTCACCTAGCTCCTTGGACAATGTCACAATTCCACACCAGCCAATGTAATTTTTCCTTTTTTTCTTTCTTCAGACTGTTAAACTAATTCCTTATTTGTCATCCTTGTAAAGGTAGCCAAATGACATTATATTGGCACAAAAGTCCAGCTTGGCGCATCTAATAAAAATCCCCACATTGAGAAAATTGGAACTGTGCATAGATGAAGGCAGCACTTTTGGACCTGTCAATAACTTGATTTATCAGCAAAGAGTTTAATCTATTGTTAATATTCTTAACGGATGCAGTGTTGTCACCATTACCATTTAAATCATCCTCCCAATTTTAACAATAGTAAAACCACGATCATCTCGAGGTTTGATGTATGAAACACTGCATTTTTTATGCGATGAACTACTTGAGAAAGAATGTAATTTGAAACCTTGTACCTTGAGCCAATGTTTATGGCATTTCCCGCTTCTTTGTCATTGTCCAAAACGCAGCATAATAACGGTTCTGCAGTTTATAGAAAATCAGTGGCAAAGAGTCTAAAGCATTCACTGTTAAAGATTTGTCACAGCTCGTGGACTGTTATGTTAGGAAGAAATGAAAATCAGTTTTTTTTTCTAGGAGATTTTCCAGGACTATTAGATCATCCTTTCCAAATACACATTAATTATTTGGGAAACAAAAGGGAGAGAGAGAGAGGGGTAAGAAACTTACTTGCATCATGGATCGAGGATTCGCAGTGTAAGTTGTCTCAATAGTCTTTTCCCGCTATCAATCCAAAATTGAAAGAACCCAAACAGAATGCATTAATATTTTTCTCATGATGATAAGAAGAATAAATCGGGTTGAATTAAGTTACCTCCAACTGAAATCCATAATGGAAAGCAACCCTCTTCACATCTTCCAAACTGAGTTCAATGGACATCTCCTGAAAGCCAAATAAGAACAGAGAGATTGAGAGAAAGATAGACTTAAATCTTCCGTCCCATAGGCATCTGTGAAGTGATAAAGATAGAGAGAGTCTTACATCTTCCGTCCCGTATGCATCTGCGAAGTGATAAAGTAGGGGCCCCAAGTTTATCCATACCTATCAACCAAACAAATAAACATGAAGGATAAAATTGATAGCTAATTAGCAACACTGAGATTTTATAGATTAACTCAAGCAAGCACCCAATACATCTCATAATTAAGGGCAGAGAGAACACAGAGACAATTCAGGAAAGGCCTAGTTAATCAGCTCGAAGAGAACTTACTCCTCCATCTCTGAGAATTCTCGATATGATCTCAATGTATTCAACGATGTTGTGTGCGGTATCCAGGAAGAAACATGTAACCACAGCGTCCCAAGCTCCTGCACGGAATAGAATAGGCCCAAAAACAATGTTTGAAGTAATCCAAAGTAGCAAGTGAGGACACATACAGAAAACATGCCACTTGAGCAACCTTAGACCACAGAAAATGCTTGAATTTACAGAAACTGTTGGAGAAATGGGACACGCCTTATGGACTTGAAAGGTAGCAAGAAATGATGCAGCCCAAGTTTCCAACCAAAAACAAGTCCCGTGCAAGAATGCATCTTTCCAAGCAATCTGATTCCAATCCAAAGCCATATATGTCAATTTGCAGTTTGTTTCCATCCAGTGAGGCCCATCAGTTGCCATTTTCTCCAATCCGCATACAGTAATCAGGTATAACACCAATCCATGGTATAAGTACCACAGATGATCCCAGTCTGCAATATTGTATCCACGGATTACTTCTATATGAATACCTAGCAATCAGTGTTTCTTCCATGGATCTGCGACCAAGTCTTATCCAAATCAGTTCTGTCTGAGGACCTATGTCCAGTTCAAGTCCATGTCCAATTCCGAACCACACCAATCCGAGCTTGGGACCTATCAGAGATCCCCTATCATGGTTCAAAGTCGTTGGTTTCGTTTCGGTTTCGGTCGCGGGCGAAACCGAAACGTTTCGGCAGTTTCGGTGGTTTCGGTCCAAAACTTGGTGAAACCATAATGAAAGAGTTTCGGTAGTTTCGGTCATAGTTTCGGTAGTTTCGGTAGTTTTGGTAGTAGTTTCGGAAGTTTCGGTGGTTTCGGTCCGAAACTTGGTGAAACCAAATGAAAGAGTTTTGGTAGTTTCAGTCACAGTTTCGGTAGTTTCGGTGGTTTCGGTGGTTTCGGTCCGAAACTACCGAAACTGAGCCGAAACTTTGAGTTTTCCGATACAAACCCGTATCTTGTATCGGCATGTACCGAAACCGAAACGTTTCGGGCGAAACGTTTCGGTTTCGGCCGAAACTTTAAACTATGTCCCCTATCCACACCAATCTATAAGAGAATCTTCACCATTCAATCCAAGCCACACGCTTGTCACTGAGCTCCATCCCAATCTAAGATGACCACCTCAGATGACCCTCCGTCTGAGCCTCAGGCATACAAATGGGCCCCACAACATTCCCTAATGTTTTACAAGCCCCTCTCCTTCCTGAGCACCTGTACATTCCTTTCCCTCATCCAGAAACATTCCGAAAGGGGCAAAAATGAAAGGAATAACCATGTACCCTAAGTTCATTAGCTTTTCCCCATATAAATGGTAAAGAAGAAACTAGTGAAAGTACTTATTAATTCTAGAATTTTCAAAGGAAGAAGAGCCTAGCTTCCTTGTTCCAGGGTTGCCTCCTTTGTTGGCTGAGAAGATCGCTGCAGTTGGAGCTCTGACCTCAGATCCAACTCCCCTCTGTCTTGTCTTTCACAAGGATCACCTGTCATATTATCCACTGCTATTGCTGCAAATGGATCATCCCCATCAATCGAAGATCTCAGGTCTGAGGTATTGTGGTGCTGATCATCATCTCTGTTTCCAGCTGCACAATATCTGCAACCCAACCATCGATCTATATTAAGTTTTCTCCCTATCTTTATTTTACCTTATATTGTTTTGTAGTCCCTTCTGGGGTTCATATCTACAGTAGATCTGGGATTTTGGATTGGAATCTCTTATAGTCTGGATTGATACCAATTTTTATGATATTTGGAATAATGGAAGCGGGTTTTAGCCCACCAATCATTTGCCATTCTCTTGTATTGTTCCTTGTTTTTTGTCCTTGTTTCTAAATATCATCTTGCATCATCTAGGATCAGAGCTGGGATTCTTTATGACTAATAGAGGGAATCACTCTACATGGGATGAACACCTGTTTGCAGTGGCCGACGCGACCGAGGCCATGGTGGCGGTGGTCATCAACCCATCATTGCTAAACTCTGCATAGATGATGCTGATCATGCAACAATAGATTGATCAAATGATGCAAACAATGGAGAGATTGAACTCCTAGCTTGAAAAGGGCTCGTAAATACAAATCAGGAGTTGGCCTCAGATCTGAAGGAATGAAATTTGGAGAAGAAGAAAGAGCCCGGTAAAATTCGTGTTTTAGAGGGATAAAGAGATGGCAGAATTTGAGTAGACATGCCAGACCTTCACAATCGTCTAAATCTAGATGAGTTCTTAGACTGGCTTGGTAGCATGGAAACGTTCTTCGATTGGACTGATGTGCACCATGTCGAGTGCATCAAATTTGCTAATTCAAAACTTAAATGTCTAGCCGCTACAAGGTTGGATCAGATTCCAGCCACGCAGCAGAGGAAAGGAAAAGTAACACCCATAACTTTCCAAGAAGTGTACTTTAGTAATTTTACTGTACAGGGGCATTTGCGTAATTTTTGTTACACGTTGACTGTTAGCACATATGACAGGGACACAATGATAATTTTTTTTGATAAGTGTGTATATTTCATTAAAGAGGGAAAACTCCAAAGAAAAAACAAAAAAGGAGGAGCTGCCTCTTTACAAAGGAGGAGGATCCCCGAGTAATTTGTCTCATCTATATACAAAAGATTCAAAAAACACCCTCTAAAGAGAGGGGGAACAAATGACAAAAGGAAAAGATAAGCTTTCTCACGCAAGATCATCTTGGGGATCCCTTCCTCGCCGCCTTCGAAAATCCTACAGTTTCTTTCCTTCCAAATCACCCACAAAACCGCAAAGGGAAGAAAATGCCAAAGTAGCCGACTTTTCCCGGAGAGAGAATCGAAAGCCACCCCTTGAAACAAGCCCTTCACCTGCTATGGATGAACATATGGCAAACCAACAGACTAAAAAAGGTCTACCAAATAGCTGATGTAAAGCTGCAATGAAGAAACAAGTGGTCTACTGACTCAGCTTCCGACTTGCACATGACACATCTGTTTGGCATTTGCATCCCTCTACTGATCAAATGATCCAGAGGATTTTGTTCCTAATAGTGGTCCACGCGAAGAACTTGACATTTGGACGGAATGAGAGGCTTCCAAACGATGTTCGCAGGAAAGTCTTCCTGCTTATCCCCGAAATGTTCCCTATACAACGATCCGAGGAATGATCCTTTAGGCTCCCACTTCCAAACTCTTCTATCAGAATCCTTGGTCAAGCATGGATTAACACACACCCGGTCCAGAAGAGCTACAAGACTATCTATCTCCCAATCGTTGATAGTTCTTCTAAACCGAAAGTTCCAGGAGCATTGGCCTTCACTTCTAACCGCGCAATCTTGAATAAGAGCCCCTTGGTGATTAGATAGTGAGTAAATAATGGGAAATGCATCTTTCAGAGGAGCCTCTCCACACCACTTATCTTCCCTAAAACATACCCTATCTACTTTTCCTATTTTAGTCTTAATACTTGAGTTGAAAACACTATGGTTATTCTGGATACCTCCCCACATACTGACACCATAAGGGGAATGAACCGGATGACTGTCCCAACCGTACTCCATAACACCATATTTACTGTCAACCACCTTTCTCCATACGCAATCTGCCTCTTCACCGAATCTCCATAACCAGTTTGAGAGGAAAGCTACATTCATTTCTCGGAGGTGTCTAATCCAGAGACCTCCCACCTCTTTTGACTTGCAAATCGAGTCCCACTTAACCAATGATAATTTAGCGAGCAATTAACAATAAATAACATTGGAAGACATTTTTGTAACATTTTGGGTACTTTTTCATTGTAGGAGTATTTTATTAATTTTTCATAGTAGGGATACTTTGGTAATAAATGGCCATTTCCATGATATGGGGGGGGGGACCCCACGTTTGGAGAAGAACAGAGTAATATTTAATGATGTTTTGAATTTAATTCATTTTTTTGCTTTGTATATTTTATTATTTCTTGTATATGGGTCCATGGACCTTGTTTGATTATTTGTTTTTGGGCTTTAAGCATAGTCACAAAGTCAGGATTCGGCAATAAATCAGCAAGGGGTCAAGTCAGGAAAATTCGGTAAAAAATGGCAAAAAATAAAAAAAGATACATAAAAAATATATCATGGCATATTTCAAGTTAGAAAAGTCATTTTTAACAAAACACATTTAAATGATAAAAAAACACATCTATAATTCCATAATAATAAGTCACTCATAAGCATGATTTATCATTCGTAATTCCAAAATCAGCAAAATCGAAATCAAAAGGGGAAAAAATTGGTCTTAGTCAATTAATCGGTAAGATCACTAATTAATAGCTGAGTTTTTTGATTAATCGAAGATTTTGCCAATTAATCGGCAATTGATTTGTGGATTCGAAAAATCAGAGATTTCTAGAGACTTTTGTGACTAGGTATGTAAGCCCATTATTTACATAAACATGCTAGATATATGGTACATAATCTAGGATTAATTTCAATTATTTGATTAAAATAAATTGTGCAAATCGTTGGGTATAGTAGCAGTGGCGTGAACACACTTAATTTGGCTAATTTTAGAAGATTGGAATATGGGGTAGTGGATCCCATAGTAGCAAAATCTTTGGGAGAATAATTTGATAGGGAGAGTTTTCAAAATTTGAACTTAAAGATACCCAAGTGGATTAGGGTTAGAAAAAGAAAGAGAACCAATAGGAGTTGAGGAAGAATTGTCTTTAGAAATAGAACTTTAGAGACCTATTAGGATTAGTAGGGAGGGGGAGGGAGATTTTCTCTCCCAATTTAGCAAAATCGATGGAAAGGAGTGGAGTGGAGTGGACCCCACTCCACCCTAGCTACACCAACAGGGATAGAAGGTAATTACATTAGGAAGGAGAGAGGTTCTCTCTCCCAAAGTTGACCAAAACGTTCGAGAGAGGAAAGGACCCACTCTGTTGTAATTTAGGTTGTGATCAGTATGGACAAGATTAGGGTAGAGAAGAAGAAGAGGCTGTGGGAAGAGTAGAGAATGAATAGTTAATTCATTCTCTCTCACACACTATATATATATATGATAGGTATAAACCCTACAAAGGAGTAGCACTATTCCCGTGATACTATTCACGCGGCACTATTCACATGAATAGTAAAAACCCAAAAAGAACACCACGTGGGAAGTGGGATGCAACCCACTTGAGACACCCACGTGGGTGTATTACATAAACTCCCACACTCCTCAAGCTGGTGCAAAGATATCTATCATGCCCAACTTGCCTATCAAGGTATAAAGAATAGACTTGTTTACCCCATTTGGTACAAATGAATTCGTTGTTTTAAGTTTGTTTACACCTAGATGTGCATCTAGGTTGTGTTTATGTTTGTTTCTATCAGTCTGGAGATTGAAGGAACTCCGTATATGTGATTGAAGATCGCCGGTGCAGTTTTTTTTTCAGTTTTCTCTCCAGGAGAAGTTTTTCGGGTTTTGTTGTTTCACATCAACGTGAAACAAGTATTTTTCTCTACCCCTGGCGCACCTCATATTGATCTATTTGAGTTGTTTTGATCTTCGTTTCGAATTTTTCCAAGTCTCCGAGCTCCGATCGAAAATTTTGCCCCATTGAGACAAAAACGGGTTTTTGAAAATTTTCAAAATCTGAAACCTTGAAAGGTCCTCTATGCTTGCCACCCACTGTAGAATCATACTGGGAGTGTGTGTTCCAATTTTTAGATTTTTCTGAATTTCTATGGTGAAGTTACATATTTTTAAAGTTTCTGATGGCCGGTTCAAGCTCTTCTACTGGTCCTGGTGATGGCAGTTCACCTATTTAGGATAATATTGGTGCTCAAATTACGTTTGTAAAATTAAATGGCACCAACTATCTTCCCTGGTCTCACTCCGTTAAAGTTTTCCTGACAGCTAAAAAAAAATGAAGTATTTAACCAAGGATCCTCCCAAAGAAGACGATAAACTGTATTAAGATTGGCAGTGCGAAAATTCGTTGGTTATGACCTGGTTGTGGAACAGTATAGAACCCTTTCTTTCCTCCAACGTTATTTATCTCCTTACAGCCAAGAAGGTCTAGGACGCAGTTCGTGAGATGTATTCCCAGGAGAGCAACGTTTCGCGTATCTATGATTTATTTGAGTCTATGTTCACGAAACAGGGCGATAAATCACTCAGTGAGTATTACAGGTCTCTCCGCGGTATGTGGGAGGAACTTCAGCAGTATCAACCGTTGACTATAGATCTGGATAGGTGCAGTAGCACTAGGGAGAGGTTCTGGACTCCTCTGAGACCTGCGGCTAGGTCCAGAGGGTCTTCTCTGACCTTTTGGAAGGGGCGGCTAGGCTTGGTGGCTCTTCTCCAGGCTTCTGGAGTGGGCGGCTATGCCTGATAGCTCTTCTCCAGGCTTCTGGAGTGGGCGGCTAGGCCTGGGAGAACCTCTCCAACCTTTTGGAGTGGGCGGCTAGGGTTTCAGACTCTTCTAAAGCCTGCGGCTATCCATGGGAGATGATCTCCTTCTTTGGAAAGCTCTTCGCATCGAATTTCGCAATCCCTAGGGTTCTTCAACCCTCTAGGATTGAGCCATGGTCACATAACCATGCTTTGATACCATGTTGTAATCTTGGATCGTAACCAGAATAAGATATTAGGGTTAGAGATGGAAGAGAGGAGAGGAGAAGAGAATTGGGGGAAGAGGAGAAATCGTGTAGAGCTTCGAATAGCCTACACGATTTCACCCAATATATATATTAAGTGAAGTTTTACAATATTACAAGGGCCCCCTGTAGAATATAAGATATTACAAGTAGGTCCCTGATAACAATGGGAAGAGGAGAGAATGAATTGTTAATTCATTCTCCCGCACTCATTGTATATATATATATATATATATGATGGGGAGAAACCTTACAAAGGAAAACACTATTCACGTGACACTATTCACGTGTTACTATTCATGTGAATAGTGAAAACCCAAATAAGGCCCCACGTGGGAAGTGGGACGCAACCCACTTGAGACACCCACGTGGGTGTATTACATAAACTCCAACACTCCCCCTCAAGCTGGTGCGAAGATATCCATCATGCCCAGCTTGCCAGTCAAGGTATGAAGAATAGACTTGTTCACCCCCTTTGTGAGTATGTCGGCAACTTGTTCCTGTGTTCTCACATACGGAGTACAAATCAATCTTTGTTGAAGTTTCTCTTTGATGAAGTGACGATCAACTTCAATATGCTTGGTCCTATCATGCTGGACTGGGTTGTGAGCAATGCTGATGGCAGCTTTGTTGTCACAGTAGAGGCTCATCGGCTCTGTCACCTGGAGTCCTAGTTCCTCAAGCATGGTCCTCAACCAAAGGAGTTCGCACACACCATGTGCCATAGAGCGAAATTCTGCCTCTGCACTGGATCGAGCTACAACTGGCTGTTTCTTGCTTCGCTAAGAGACAAGATTTCCTCCAACAAGGGTACAGTATCCTGACGTAAACCGACGATTAGTAACTGAACCTGCCCAATTTGCGTCAGTATATGCTCCCACTCTAAAGTGTCCATGTCGCCCGAACAGTATTCCACAACCTGGAGAGTCCTTGAGGTACCGAAGAACTCGATGAACTACCTCAAGATGTGATGACCGTGGTGCATGCATAAACTGACTGATAACACTAACAGCCTAAGCAATATCCGGACGGGTGTGTGCCAAGTAGATCAGCATGCCAACCAATCGCTGAAACATAGTGACATCCTCAAGGGTGTCACCCTCCTCAGAATTCAGCCGATGGTTCTGATCAATTGGAGTCTCTGCTGGTCAAGCTCCCAAATACCCAGTCTCATCCAGAAGGTCCAATACATACTTCTGTTGAGAGATGAAGATGTCCTTCTGAGACCGAGCAACTTCAATTCCCAAGAAGTATTTCAGTGGCCCCAAATCCTTTGTCTCAAACTCCGAGGACAAGAATGTCTTCAGCTGCTTTATCTCTTTAGGATCATTCCCAGTGATGACAATGTCATCAACATAGACGATCAGTGCCGTGGTACTAGTTTGCTGGTGCTTCACAAACAACGTGTGATCGGCCTAACTCTGCTTGTAGCCCACTCGTCTGATCGCACTGCTAAACCGCTCGAACCATGCCCTTGGAGATTGCTTTAGCCCATACAGAGCTTTCCTTAACTTGCACACCTTGTCGTCACTTATAGCAAGTGTCAACCCAGGTGGGAGTTTCATGTATACCTCTTCTGTCAAATCTCCATGTAGAAAGGCATTCTTCACATCTAGTTGATGCAATGGCCAGGACAGGTTAGTAGCTAAGGATAGAAGAACTCTGACTGATTTCATCTTGGCCACAGGTGCAAAAGTCTCCTGATAGTCTATCCCATATGTCTGAGTGAATCCCTTGGCTACGAGTCGTGCCTTGTATCGTTCGACTGACCCGTCAGCTTTATGTTTCACTGTAAAGACCCATTTGCACCCCACAGGTTTCTTTCTTCTGGGTAGTTGAACAAGTTCCCATGTTTTATTCCTCTCAAGAGCCTGCATTTCATCCATCATAGCTTCTTTCCACTTTGGGTGACTAAGTGCATCTGCAACATTGGAAGGCAAAGAAACAGAGGAGGCAATACTAACAAAATTCTTATATGACGGAGACAGAGACTGATAAGAGACAAAATGTGAGATAGGGTGTTCCGTACAAGTACGTACACCCTTCCGAAGTGCAATAGGGAGGTCAATATCAGTGCTCATATGATCGTCAGAAGTAGGAGATGCATGTAGCTCAAGAACAGAAATAGGAACTGAGGCAGGGACAGAAGCAATACCTGGAACTGGATCCGAGGGGAGACTTGCAGATGTAGGCGCAGGGACAGTGGCTTGTCCTTTCTTCTTGGTTCTGACATATACACGCACATCAGCTGCAGTAGTGGAAGTGTCATTGTCACTAGACTGAGGTCCCAGCACAGGAATAGAGACAGGCAGAGGGTTGGGGACACTCTCTTCTGCAACATCATGCTCCCCCTGAAGAGAGGTCTGTTCACCAAAGAAGGGGATGGACTCAGCGAATGTGACATCCATAGAGATGAAGCGATGACGGGTAGCAGGATGATAACATTTCTACCCTTTTTTATTAGAGGGGTACCCCAAGAAGATGCACTTTAAGGCCCGCGGATCTAACTTGTCCCTCGAAAAACGATGAATATGGACATAACAAACACACCCAAAGACCTTTGGAGGAACAACGAAAGCTGGGCGGTCAGGAACCAGGAGAGATAGGGGAGTCTGAAATCCGAGAACCCGAGAGGGCATATGATTGATGAGGTGAGCAGCAAGTAAGACAGTCTCAGACCAATAGTGTTTCGGAACTTGCATGCCTAACCGGAGAGCACGCTCAACTTCAAGAAGGTGACGATTTTTTCTCTCAGCAGTCCCATTCTGTTGAGGTGTCGAAGGGCGCGAGGTCTGATGAACAATGCCATGTGAAGCGAAGTAAGATTTCAAACCCCCATCGAGGTATTCCCCCCCCCATTGTTAGAGCGAAGAATCTTAAGAGTGGTATGGAACTGAGTGGTAACCATCTTATAGAACTCTTGGAAAATGGAGAATACAACATCTTTGGTTCGCATAAAGTACACCCAGGTACAACCACTAAAGTCATCTACAAAGGTAACAAAGTACCGATATCCAAACAAATAAGTCACAGGTGTGGGGCCCCACACTTCAGAATGCACAATAGAAAAAATAGTACTTTTATTCTCACTAATGGGAAAAACATAACAACAATGTTTGGCCAGTTCACATGTTTCACAATGAAACGGAACTGCAGAAACATAAGAGAAAGCAGGAAAGACACGCTTTAAGACTGACACGGGTACATGACCTAGCCGGTTATGCCAAAGCATTAACTGGTCTTTATTGACTCTACTACTAGTACTGATGCTAGACTGGTGTGCAAATGCAGAAATCGAAGAATCTAGGATGTATAAGCCACCGTCCTCACGTCCACTGCCAATCGTCAGCCTCGACTCCAGATCCTGAAACACACAGTGAGAAGGAAAAAACGTTACACTGCAGTTAAGACTTTTGGTAAGACTGCTGACGGATAATAAATTAGCGGTGAATTGCAGAACATGCAAAACAGAAGACAGAGAGAGCTGGTGTGGCATGAACATCCTATTTTCCAGAGATAGAGGAATAGGTGCCATCAGCTATCCGAACTTTGTCACGACCAGAGCAAATACCATAACTAGAGAAAATGGGGGACATATCAGTCATGTGATCAGACGCCCCTGAATCAATAATCCAAGAAGGGCTGGAAGGTACAGTAGAGGCGGAAAAAGCAGTCCTAGTACTTATGTGAGCAAATGCAGACGTGGAAGTGGAGGCCTGGCCATTGAGTTGGGCCATCATGCGGCGAAGTCGCTCAAGATCTGCAGGAGAGAACGAGTCTATGTCCCCAGAGGAGGTAGACACTGGTGGTGCGGTGTCCTGTATGACTGAGTGCGCTGAGGGAGGTCTCTGTTTTGCTGATTGACGCTGACGGGAAGTCGGGGCCTATCCTGGGGGACGTCCATGGAGCTTCCAGCAAGTGGCCTGAATATGACCCATGCGACTGCAGTGATCGCACTTGGGTCTGGGTCGGTCCCCAGACTCCTTCGGACTGGATGTCTGGCCCTTCTGATTGGTAGCAGCCAGGGCAGAGCGGTCCTGAGTACACTCCCACTGCGGAGTTGCATGGCAGAGCGGTGGCTGTCCTCCCCCTGAATGTAACCATAGACTTGTGCTAGAGAAGTAGGAGCAGGATCCCTACCAAGGATCTGAACACGAGCTCCCTCAAAGCTCGGATGAAGACCGGAGAGAAACTGGAAGATCCGGGAACGTTCAACCATCGCCTTGAAGGACTTGATGTCATCTGCGCACTTGGGGGAGTAACTCTGGTAGTGATCGATCTCCTCCCATTTGCTTCGATGCTTCGAAGGGAAGCATAATATGTACCAAGCTTCATCTCCCCCTGACGAAGACAAGATATCTCTTGTTCTAGTTCATAGAGCTTGGCGAAATTGCCCACCTGGGAGTATGTCTGAGATACGGCATCCCAAACATCTTTGGCCGTTGGTAGGAACATAAACCCTTTGCTGATCTGGGTTTGCATCCAGTGAAGAAGCCAGGACACGACAGTCAGGTTCTCCATAACCCAAATCCGATGAGATTTGTCATTCGGATCTGGTTCTTTAGTAGCACCTGTCAGATACTCACTGTAGCCATAGCCCCCAATGTACATGAGAGCGAAAGTCTTCCATCCAGGAAGTTGGTGCCATCGAGCTTCACAATGGTGTGATGCAGAGCTGAGGGTTGTGATCTCCATGAGAGCCATGAGTCACAGGACGATCCTCAGAGGAAGAGCTAGAAATCACAGATGTGGCCTCGGGGGAACTCATCGGAGCAGGACCACCAAAAATAGTAGGTAGTGTACCGGAGGCTCCCAGAAAATCGAAGCGAGATCTAGAGGATCCCTAAAGGCCCAATGAGTGGTGTGCCTAGGACAAGAGGGCCTAGAGAGGTCTGATTTTGAAAGAAAATCAAAACCCAAAAAGTAGCAGGGGATCCGGGTGATTTTTGGAAACTAGGGTTTCGACGGTTAGAATTCATCGAATCAAGTTTCGAACTGTTCCACGAGCAGTACTGAAGAGGGCGGCAAGGTCAGAGGGGCTTGCTGTTGCACGAATATCACAAAAAACCAAAACCCAAAAATCATCTAAAAACGTGTTGGCCGGAAAAACGCTGGAGAAGCTTGAGAAGAAGATAAACTGGATCTCCGATGCGGCTGAGGGAAAAAACTAACCAAGAAATAAGAGCCTCTGACAACGGTTGATTTGCACATCCGCAGCAGCAGTTCGGGTGATTTCTTATCAGAAAAGTCTTCTCTACTACCATGAGTACATCTGAGGAGTCATCTTCTGCCAGGTCAGAGATTATTGTTGCCCCACCCAGTCTAGGAAGTCATGGTGATCACAGCCCGGGCCTACAGATCACTACGATGAAACTCGACGGGACCAACTACCTCGCATGGTCTCAATCTGCCAAGATGTACATCACCGGACGAGGCAAAGCCGGCTATATCACTGGACGCGTCACTGCACCTGATTCCTCCAATGCTGCGTTTGAGAAGTGGGAAGCGGAAAACTCGATGGTCATGTCATGGCTGCTTCACTCCATGCATCCATCGATCAGCACAGGCTTCCTCTTTCTCCCGACTGCCAAGGATATATGGGACACTGCATCTCAGACCTACTCCCAAGATGAGAATTTTGATAGGATGTATGAACTTCAACAGGAGATAGCACATCTGAAGCAAGGCGATCTTCCTTTGGGATCATACTACGCTGCGTTACACAGCAAGTGGGAAGAGGTAGATCACTACCAGACCTACACCCCTGCATGTACCAAGGATGCTACGGAGTTCCGGAAGATGATTATGCGCGGACGCATATTCGAGTTTCTTGGCGGCTTGAACCAGAGCTATGAACAGGTTCGAGCAAACATCTTGGGCAGAGATCCACCGCCGTCGACCATTGCACAGGTCTACTCCTACATCCAGAGTGAGGACAGCAGGAGGAGAGCCATGAGCTCTAAGACAGATGTTGATGTTCCTTTATCTGAGAAGTCTGCCATGGCCACTCAGAAATTGAGCAAACCCACATCCAAGAAGGATGGGGATCTGGATGATCGTGATCGACTCAGATGTGATCACTGTGGCAAGCGTCGCCACACTCGGGAGACCTGCTGGAGTCTTCATGGTCGTCCCGCACAGTTCTCTGGGGGAAAGCAAGGCTCCTCAAAGAAACCATCTGGTAGCAAACATGGAACCTCAGTTGCTCATGCCACCAGTCAAGATTCCTCTAATGTGACCCCTTCCTCTGGGCAGTCCAACACCTTCTCTAGCATGGACATTGACAGGCTTCGACAATTACTTACTCAGCTTGATGGCCCTTCCCCACCTACATCATCCTTTGCTCAGACAGGTACATCCCATTCAGCCCACCATGTGTCTACGGCACCCGTTGGTCCTTCCTGGATCATTGATTCTGGTGCTTCCGATCATATGACTGGTATGCTATCCCTTTTCTCCACCTATAATATCTGCTCGGGTAAGGACAAGGTCCGTGTGGCCGATGGCACCTTCTCCGATCATATGACTGGTATGCTATCCCAGTCACATTGATAGTCGTCAATCTAGTCATTTTGATGTAATTCACACGGATATTTGGGGTCTGTCTCGAATAAAAAGTTTATCTAGTTCTCATTATTTTGTGACTTTTGTGTATAATTACTCTCTTATGACATGGTTGTTTTTATTAAAGGATCGCTCTGAATTGCCTCGTGCTTTGTTCACCTTCTATCACAAGATCTCAGTTCAATTTGATAAGCCAATCAAGATTATCCGGTCTGATAACGCTTTGGAATACATGCAATCTTTTATTCAGACATTTTGTGCTGACCATGGCATTATGCATCAGACGTTGTGTGCTCATACCTCCCAACAAAATAGTGTTGCGAAGCGTAAGCACCGACATCTGTTGGATATTGCTAGGACACTTATGTTTCATATGCATGTACCAAAACCGTATTAGGGTGATGCTGTTTTCACTGCATGTCACCTCATTAATCGTATGCCATCTTCTGTTTTGGCTGGGGCTTCTCATTTCTCCTTGCTATATCCTGATGTCTCCCCGTTTAGTGTCCCTCGTGTTTTTGGATGTGTCCTTTGTTCATGTCCTTGGTCCAAGTCACGACAAACTTGATCCCCGGTCTGTTAAGTGTATCCTTCTGGGTTACTCTCGTACTCAGAAAAGGTGCAAGTGTTATTGCCCTACGTCTCGTCGATACTGTCAGTGCCGATGTCACCTTTTTTTAGTCTACTCCATTCTTTTCGGATCTTGGCACGTCATACGACATTGATCTTGTGTCTCTTCGTCAGGGGGAGCTTCTTTCTCCCTCTACTACTCTTGTCCCTATGCCTATTATTTCAGGAGATGCTACCGTTTCAGCGCCACCAGATGTTTATGTACGCACTACATCGTGTGCGGTTGTTCTGTATGGGCCAAGTATGCTGCCGCTCCTTCTGCCTCTAACCAATCTCCTGCTTCACCTGAGGTTCCTGCTGCGCCATCTGATGTTGATACGCCTATTGCCTTGCGGAAAGGTACTCGTGCTTGCACTCATCATCCCATTGCTGATTTTGTATCTCTACACTGTGTCTCCTACCTTTCGGAGTTTTGCCTTGTCTTTGTCTGCTGTTTTTGTCCCTAGCACTTATATGCAGGCACTCATGTCCCCTGGCTGGAAACTTGCTATGGATGAGGAGATGGCTACCCTTCGCACGAATAATATTTGGGTTCTTGTTCCTCTCCCTCTGGGAAAGAAGACTGTTAGCTGTCGTTGGGTGTTTACCATCAAATATCTTCCTAATGGTACGATTGAGCGCCTTAAGGCGCACTTGGTTGCTAAGGGCTATACTCAGACATTTGGTGTGGATTATTTGGAAACCTTCTCCCCGGTTGCTCGTTTGAACTCTATTCGAGTTCTTATTTCAATGGCCGTATACTGTGATTGGCCACTGTACCAGTTGGATGTTATCATATACGTAGAAATACGTATTACCCCCTTGAGGGGTATATTTGTCTTTTGTATTTGGGACTTACATAAATAAGATTTATGGAGTCATTGTGACCTAATCACAAGACATCCATTTCTCCCTCTTCTCTCTCTCTCTCTCTCTCTCTCTCTCTCTCCCCCATAATGTGGAACCCTAATTCTATAATTCAACTTGGTATCCGAGCAAGGTTGCAGGGCTAAAAGAAGGTTTTCTCCTCCGACTTCATCCAGGAAGGTGATGACGTCATCCAAGCCATAGGCTAATGTCAGCATCGTACGGACAGATCTCCACCTTTTCTCCCCCAAACTCTAGCATTAGCTAGATCTCCTTTTTTAAGGATTTTTGGTTATTTTTTCACGATTTTTGGGATCCATCTCAAGGTTTTTTGAGTTTTTTTCCTTGAAAAATCAAGAAAACTCAGTTTTCGAACCAGCGGTTTTTTCTAACCCTTAAATGGCCTTTTGGGGAGGGTTTGTTGCTTCGATTTAGTCCCCCCCAATCTCAGCAACATGTGGATATATCATATGAGCAATTCTACGAAGGATTGAAGGTTGTGGGAACTTTTTTTTCCCCACTAGTTACCGCTGGCGACTTTTTTAGCCTTTTTGGGCTATCGGTTGGATCTTCATCCTTTTTTGATCTCAAATCTATTTGCAATGCCTTCTAGTAGCTTTAGGATGTTTATAACCATCTCTATGCTGCTGTTCTCTGCCATTAGCCTCCCTATGATGCTTATTTGAGGCCCTTTTTGGTGTTGTTTGATCACCGACACTACTCAAGGGTATTATTTCCCTTTGGATTACCTTCATTTTTGGGTATTAGGGTTCTTTGGGGGATATCCTTGGTCCGTTTGCTCTTTGAGGCTTCATCAGATAGGTTTATGTCCGTTGGTGTGGTTGTTTATATTCTTTCTAGCCATCTATTGATCTTCGATGTGGTGTTAGTGTTCCTTTTTTGGCTAGTTCCTCATGGCAGATCCTACAACACCTCCCGTGGTTTCTCCACCTCCCTTGGTTTCTCCATCCGGGTCAGACGTGAGCACAGAAGTTCCCTCCAGTGGAGTTGGAGGCCCTATAGTGCAGCACTTCGCCTATGAGAACCCAAGTTTGCAGATCACCTCAGTGAAGTTAGATGGCAAGAACTACTTACGCTGGGCTCAGGCTGCACAGTTGTTCATTAGGGGCCGTGGGAAACTTGGCCACACTACAGGAGATACGGTTGAACCCCCCAGATCTGATCCCTCTTATCGACAGTGGCAGACAGATGATCTCACTGTCATGTCATGGCTCCTCAACTCCATGGAGCCTGAGATCAGTGAGTTTCTTATTCATGCGCACATCGCAAGAGATTTGGGAGATCACTTTGAAGGCCTATTCGCAGCAGCAGAACGATGGACAAGCATTTCAGCTGAGACAGACTATCTCCCACTTCCGGCAAGGGGAGAAGTCTCTTTCTCAGTACTATACTACTCTTCGTACCTTGTGGCAGGAGCTTGATCATTATTACTCCTATCAGCCTCTCAAACCCACAAAGATTGCCCCCTTTCGTCGATATATAGAGAAGGGTCGGATCTTTGATTTTCTTGCTGGCCTCAATCCTTCTTATGAGCTGGCTCATGTTCAAATCTTGAGTAGTAGGGTGGATCTTCCCTCTATCAGTGAGGTGTACGCCTATCTTCAGAGTGAAGAGAGTAGGCGGATCTCTCTTCAGAGTGAGCATCTCCTTCCAGAGCGATCAGCACTATCCGCCTCTCCTGTTTATCAGCCACAGTAGCCTCAGAGAGGCTCATCTTATCAGATTCCTGTCTCAGCTCCATCCTATGCTCCCACTGGACCTTCTTCTGGGAAGTCCTTGAGTAGAGAGAGGCCCAAGTGCGATTTCTGTGGCAAGTTAGGGCATGTGCGGGCCAAATGTTGGAAGCTACACGATCGCCCTAGCTAGCCAGGGTCTTCTGGTGCTCATACTACTAGCGTGGATACTTCGATTTTAGCTCCTCCTGGACAGTCTCTGACTATCTCTCCGCCTTTAGCTTCTCCTGGAGGTATCTCAGCCACAGAGCTTGCAGGCCTTCGACGATTGCTTCAGCAGCTGGATGGTCCTTTTGCCACATCGTCCACCTCCTTTGCCCAGTTAGGTAAACCTAGACTTGCTCATCATGTGTCTCTTCCATCGTCCAACCCCACTTGGATTATTGATTCTAGGGCATCAGAACACATGACGGGCATGTCTTCTTTATTTTCCAGTTATACTATCTGTTTTGGCCGTGATAAGGTGAAGACAGTTGATGGCACCTTATCTTCTGTGTTTGGGAAAGGGAATATCCTTCCCTCTCCCCAATTGCTTCCTTCATCTGTTTTGCATGTTCCCAGATTTACTTCTAACCTACTTTCTGTCAGTGCTTTGACTAAAACCCTAAATTGCAGTGTCACTTTTTCCCCTATTTCTTGTGTCTTTCAGGACCTAGAAACGAGGAGGACGATTGGCACTGGACATGAAGCTAAATGCCTCTACCTTCTGGATGGACACCTTCCTGAGCCCACAGCACTACAGTCTTCTGCTAGTAGTAAGAGGAGGATAAATGTTGTTTTGAACTGGCATGCTCGTCTGGGGCATGTCTCTTTTCAGTATTTGAAACTTTTATTTCCTAGTTTGTTTACTTTTGTTTCTTTTTCTGCTTTACACTGTGAGACATATGAGCTCTCCAAGCATTGTAGATCCACTTATCCCTCCAGAGGTAATAGAAGTTCTACTTGTTTTGATATTGTGCATTCTGATGTATGGGGTCCTTCCCCCACTACTTATCTGCTTGGCTTCTGCTACTTTGTTTCATTTGTTGGTGATCATATTCGGCGTACATGGGTTTATCTCATGAAAACCAAAGATGAAGTTCATTCCATCTTTCAGGGTTTTCATAAGATGATCCAAACCCAGTATGGTATCTCCATCAAGGTCCTTCGTACTAACCAGGGTGGAGAATATATGTTTGGGGGTCTTCAACGCTACCTTCTTGACCATGGGATTTGCCATCAAAATTCTTGCAGCTACACCCCTCAACAGAATGGTGTAGCTGAGAGAAAAATGAGACACTTGACTGAGGTAGCTCGATCTCTTTTGATTGGCTCTCATGTCCCCAAGACCTATTGGTCAGATGCTGTGTTGACGGCTGCCTACTTGACAAACAGGATGCTCGTGTTCTCCACTTTAAATCTCCTATTCAAGTTCTTTCTCCTAGTTCTCCTCTCTTTTTTGTTCCTCATCGCATCTTTGGGTGTGTATGCTATGTACATATCCTGGGTCCTTATCACACTAAACTAGATCCCAAAGCACTCAAGTGTGTCTTTCTCGGTTATTCTTCTACCCATAAAGGGTACAAGTGTTACCATCCTTCCTCTAGGAAGAAGTTTGTGTGTATGGATGTCACCTTCCGTGAGGAGCTTTCTTTTTTCTCTCCCACCTCTCTTCAGGGGGAGAGTAGTCATGAAGAGAGGTGTACTGTTCCTCTTCCTGCTATATCTCTATCTCCTCCTCTGGGGTTTGAGAGGTTTCCACCTACTCATACTACTAGTGTGATTGATAGTGCTCCTGAAGCTCAAAAGGAGCTCAAAGTCTATAGCAGAAGGGAGAAAGCCACAGCCGATCCAGTACCAGTGGTTCTACCTTGGATCCAGGTAATCCTCCACCTCCTTCTATGCCTGTCATTTCTCCTTTTACTGATGCTTCTGATCTTCCCATTGCTCTAAGAAAAGGAGTCAGAAGCTGCACTCAGCATCCTCTAAGCCACTTTGTCTCCTATGATGCCTTGTCCCCCTCCTATAAAGCCTTTATCACTTCCATTTCCACTATTCATATACCCTCTTCAGTGGCAGAAGGGCTGGCTCAACCAAGATGGAAAGCTGCTATGATAGAGGAAATGAGAGCTCTGGACAAGAATGGGACATGGGAGCTTGTTGACCTGCCAAGAGGCAAGAAATCTGTGGGTTGCAGATGGGTGTTCACAGTCAAACACAAAGCAGACAGGTCTGTTGAGAAGTACAAGGCGAGATTAGTAGCCAAGGGGTACACCCAGACCTATGGGATTGACTATGTGGAGACCTTTGCACCTGTGGCAAAGATGAACTCCATTAGGGTGTTGTTGTCAGTGGCAGCAAATCAAGAGTGGCCTTTGCATCAGCTGGATGTGAAGAATAATTTTCTTCATGGGGACCTACATGAAGAAGTCTACATGGTGCCTCCTCCTGGATTCACTCCACCAGGACATAGTAGCAAGGTGTGTAGACTGAAGAAAGCCCTCTATGGGCTTAAACAATCTCTAAGGGTATGGTTCGAGAGATTCACCCTAGACGTGAAGAAGCTGGGTTACACTCAAAGTCAGGCCGATCGCACCCTATTTGTGAAGCATCAAGGGAAGAACACAACTGCCCTCATTGTTTATGTTGATGACATCATTCTCACAAGGAATGATGCAGCAGAGGTAGCCAAACTGAAGCTTCAGTTAGCGGAGGAGTTTGAAACCAAAGATCTAGGACCTCTCAAATACTTTCTAGGCATCGAAGTTGTAAGATCCAGTCAGGGGATCTTCATCTCTCAGAGGAAGTATGTCTTAGACTTGTTACAAGACTCAAGCAAGTTGGGTACCAAACCAGTAGAGCAGAATCACCAGCTAGCAAATGCCAGTGGTGAGCTACTACAGGATGTAGGGAGCTTTTAGAGACTAGTTGGGCGATTGATCTATCTCTCCCTGACTCGACCCAACATTGCCTATGCAGTTAGTGTGATCAGTCAGTATATGCACTCACCCAGAGATGTTCATTTAGAGGCAGCACATCGGATCTTGAGGTATCTCAAGTCAGCCCCTGGTAGAGGTCTTCTGTTTGAGAAGAATGGCCACATGCGTATAGAGGCTTATACCGATGCAGACTGGGCAGGGGCCAAAGATGATCAGAGATCCACTTCTGGATATTGCACCTTTGTTGGGGGCAATTTAGTCACTTAGAGAAGCAAGAAGCAACCCGTTGTTGCCAGATCTAGTGCAGAGGCTGAATTTAGAGCAATAGCACATGGCTTGTGTGAAATACTTTGGTTGAAAGTGTTGGTTGCTGAACTTGGTTTCCCAGTTTCAGGGTCTATGAGCTTATATTGTGACAACAAGGCCGCCATCAGCATTGCTCATGATCCCGTTCAGCATGATCGTGCCAAACACATTGAGGTGGACCGACACTTCATTAGAGAGAAGATTATCTCTGGGGCAGTGTGCACCTCATTTGTGAAGACTGATGAACAGGTTGCAGATGTTTTCACGAAGGGAGTTCCCAGTTGGCAACTCCATAAGTGCTTGTGCAAGTTGGGCATGAGAGATATCTATGCACCGACTTGAGGGGGAGTGTTATCATATACGTAGAAATACGTATTTTATATGTATCGGGGGTAGTTCTGTAAATACCCCCTTGAGGGGTATATTTGTCTTTTGTATTTGGGACTTACATAAATAAGATTCATGGAGTCATTATGACCTAATCACAAGACATCCATTTCTCCCTCTTCTCTCTTTCTCTCTCTCTCTCCCTCCCATACTGTGGAATCCTAATTCTAACCCTAATTCTATAATTCAACTTTGGACATCAAGAATGCCTTTTTACATTGTGACTTACAAGAGGAGGTGTATATGGAGCAACTACCTGGCTATATACATTCCGGACAGCTCTCATTAGGGCCTGTTTGGGAATCTCATATTTTCAGGACTTAGTCCAGTCCTAGTCCAGTTCACGGCTAGGACTGGCCAAGGTGGTTGTCAAACTTTAACTAATTTTCATATCCCTTTGTTTGGTTGAGTGTTGTATCCTCTTGTGTATGCTACAATGGGAGATAAGGAGAAGAGGAGAACAATCCCACCTATAAAATTACCAAAAAAATTATAAGTTTATCAACACAAATCTAAAAATGAGCAAATCCAGAAAAAATCTAAAACAAATCCATCAAAAACCAGAAACAAACTTGGAAAAAACAAAAGAAAAAACCCCAGAGAAGAATAACAAACCCAGAAAAAAATGCAAAAAATCAGAAGCAAGCCCCCTCCCAAAAAAAGAGAGGAAGAAGAAGAAAAGAAACCCACAAAAAAAATGAAAAAATAGAACAATCCCAGAAAATAAAAGAAAAACCATGAAGAAAAAGAAAAAATCAAAAGCAACTGGTAGTTTACCTTCCCAGTTTGCCTGCATCAGAACGGTCTTCCACATTTGCCTCCGGTTCAGTTTCCGGTGCTAGATCTACTTCCACTTGTGGTACTGAGGGAAAATCAAGATTTCCATCAAAACCCATTTATTTGATTATCCCCATCATTCTGAAAATACGCCAAAAAAACCAGAGAATAAACCCAGATTTTTAACCCAACGAAGAAAAAGAAGAACTGAAAAAAAAATGTAGAAGAAGCTTTTTGGGGGTTTGAGTTTGAGAGGAGGCGGGATAGAAAACCGAGTCTTTTGCCATTTTCTTATCAAGTTCGGTGTTGCAACAGGTATTGATAAAGACAAAGTCAAACTGGTTTAAGAGAAGGAATTGGAAAAAGTGTGGTCTCAAAGAGTGGAACCCACACAGTTACCAAACATGGGTGTGCGAGTTCAGACCTGAACTAACCGCCGCTGGCCTTATTTTTTGTGTTCCCAAACAGCCCCTTAGTTTGCTGCCTCAAAAAGGCGATTTATGGACTAAAACAATTACCTCGTGCCTGGTTTGATAAATTCAGTTCGATTGTACTACGTTATGGGTTCATTCGCTCCGTGTCTGATCACTCCGTGTTTGTCGAAACATCCTCTTCTGGGGTTATTTGTTTGATCGTATATGTGGATGATATCATCATCACTAGCAGTGATTCTATAGGAATCTCTAATCTGAAAACCTATTTGTCACAGCAGTTTCATACCAAGGACTTGGGCCTCCTGTGGTATTTTTGGGCATTGAAGTTGCTCGGTCCAAGACAGGCATCACACTTTCGCAACGCAAGTATGTGCTAGATCTTCTCTCTGAGACTGGTACCCTTAGTTCAAAACCAGTTGACACACCTATGGATCCCACTGTTAAGCTTGATGCTGAACAGGGGGAGATTTATGGGGATCCTAGTCGGTATCGTCGGTTGGTTGGGAAACTTATCTATCTTATGGTTACGCGACTAGACATCACATTTTCTATTGGGGTGGTTAGTCAGTTTATGCATGCGCCACGACAGCCCCATTGGGATGCCATTATCCGTATATTGCGTTATCTGAAAGGTTCTCCGGGAAATGGATTGTTATATCGCCCGTCTAAGTCTGTGACTGTTATTGGATTCTCTAATGCTGATTGGGCTGGTAGTCGCACTGATCGTCGCTCTACCTTAGGCTATTGTACGTTTGTTGGTAGGAATCTTGCTACTTGGCGTAGTAAGAAGCAAAGTGTTGTTGCTCGTTCTAGTGCCGAAGCAGAGTACAGAGCTATGGCACACACAACATGTGAGATGGTGTGGGTTCAGTCCTTAGTCCTTACTTAAAGAAATGGGTTTGTGGTTCCTTCTCCTATGCCAATGTACTGTGACAATCAAGCAACTAGTTACATTGCCAGCAACCCAGTCTTCCATGAGAGAACCAAGCATATCGAAGTTGATTATCACTTCATCCGTGACATGGTCTTGAGCAAACGAATCACCACACCATTTATCAGTTCCGCAAATCAATTGGATGATGTGTTGACGAAGGCCTTACCTCGTTCTTCTTTTTCTACTTTGTGTACCAAGCTGGGCATGTTTGATATGTATGCTCCAGCTTGAGGGGGAGTGTTAGAGTTTCTCTATGTAACGTGTGGGTGTGTGGTTGTGATAGATGGGTGTAACTAGAGCTTCTTAGTTACACCCACTTAAGTGGGACATATATATAATAACAAGAGGAGGCCGAACAACCTAGTTTGAGTCCAACTCTTATTCTCTCAATTCTCTCCCTCTCTCAAACCCTAATACTATGAAAAGTAACACATTTTATATAATTTTCCCAATTTTTACCGAATTTATCCGAATTTTCCCAACTTGACCCCTTGCCAATTTATTGCCGAATCCCGACTTTGTGACTATGAGAGGAACACGTTGAAGCTTTTTGCTCTCTTCCCACAGATGGCGCCAAAAGATGTGATAAGTATATTCTTGTGTTGTCAATTTCAAAACAACCCTAAGTATTTATGTAATCTCTATTAAATAGGTAATTTGATAAAAATTCCTTATTTTGGCCTTTCCCTTTATATATAATATAGATATAGATAATATAGATATAGATAGATATTGTTACAATGTTCACATATTGTTTTAACTAGCATAGTTTTATACGTAAATACTATTTATACAGAAGTTAACAGAAATGACTATAGTCTTCTGTAGTTATTAAAATATTTACACATTGTTTTACTAGCACAGTTTTAGACGTAATAATACTATACAGCAGTTAAAAGAAATGACTATGGTCTTTTGTATATGTTTTATACTCTACTAATTTTGTTTTTCTTGTCTATTTTTCATCGGTCGGGGCTCCAGTTACCACCCTAAAATGACAGGCTCTGGAGTAGGACACAATATGAGCCACGTGGCACACTCTTAAAGGACTCTGACCGTATGGATGTTTGGCCAATCCCTACGTGGACCTACAAACCAAAAATCAGCCTGATTAGTGATTATAGGTGTTGGATTGGACTTATTTTCAGTGGTTGATCTCAATTGTGGTAATTTGAGCAATATTTGAGGTACAAAGATCCAACGCCTAGAAATCACTAATCAGGGTATTTTTGGTTTGTAGGACCACCTAGGATTAGCCAAACATCCATACGGTCAGAGTCCTCTAAGCGTATGCCACGTGGCTTATATTGTGTCCTGTAACCGGAGCCTGTCATTTTAGGGCAGTAACTGGAGCCCGACCCATTTTTCATATGTTTATGTTTTTTAGTTCTTTATACAGACGAATCGGCAGGTCCAGATACCTTTTAGCTCCATAAATTTGACTCTCCTAGGTGACAATGGGTCGGGTGGAGTTGAAGTTCAACCCAGTGCTTATGACCTCAACCTGAACCAAACCCAAACCCGAGCCAGGTTGACATTGGTGATTGGTCAGCCCGGACCTGATCCTCAGATCACAGATCAGAATTCCTCAACCCTGGAGGAGAAAAAAGAAAGAAAGAAAATGGTCAGGTTCCGGCATTGGCCTGGCTGTTTAGCTTTTGGTCATATTCAGGTTTGATCGCTTCAACCCTGGTACTTTTGGCCTCAACATGGACCCAAGCCAAGTTGAGATGGGTCAACCCAAACCTGACAAAAAATCTGGTGGGTCAGCCAGGCTAGGTCAAGGATGCCACCTTTCTCCTACACAAGTTAGACACCAGTCCTGTTTCTCAATCCACACAAGATTGGCAAAAACTAATTGTTTCTTTGTATGTTTCACAAACACGAAAAGTGTATCAACCAAAAGTTCAATATATTTAATGGATCTTTGATCTTTCATCAAGACTCGAGAATAACTCATCCACCAATAGTAGCAATTATTGTATCAGGATATTATTAGTGGATGTTGTTAATAGGATATTATTATGGAAGATCTATTTAGATGAATTCATCAGCAACATGCATACATAGTGAACTATTACTAGATCCATCAAAATCCATGTCAATCCTTTTTTATTTCAAAGTTAGATAATAAAAGAACTACATCTGCAAAAACAGTTTAAATGCTTAACATTTAACGTTTAAAATATTCTTTTTAATTCTGGTACTTTATTTGATGTAGTTTTAATAGGATTTATGTGTTTATGACCAAGAAAGGATAATTTAATCATTTACGGAAAATAACTTTTATTTATAAGTAAATATTAGGAAAAGGAAAGGTACTTGAAAAAGGAAATTTATCATGATATAGTTGATGAAAGTTAATTAATCCAATAAATAGAGGATAATAATGGCTGACCAGTTTAACCCAACAAAAACATAAGAAGTTGATCATATTTGAAGATTGATACCTGTTCTCGAATCCCAACTTTCCAACCTCTTCTTGGCAATGGTTATTTTCCACATATCATTTAGAAGTTGGAAAAAAAAAAAGAAGGAAAAGAAGTCGAACTATTTCTCATACCTTCTTGGCTTGGATCATTGTATACTTCAACAAAGTCACCACCACACATAGAAAATCCTTCAGTAATTCCTGCACTGTTTGCAAAAGCAAGTCACATTACTATTTGATTTTTTTGCCTCTCAGTAACAATGACTATTTGAGTTAGGAAGGAAACATAATGGGTGCACACGGAGATTGCAAAGGAGTGGAGCATGCATTAAGATCGCTTATATACAATAAAGATCAATATAAGTCATTTACCTGCTAATTCACCTTTACAAAGAAGAATATAGAATAACACATTAAGTAAAAGAAGAATATGGAAGTTTGAAAAAATAAACAAGATTACAAAAGAATTCAGAAAAAGGGAGCATATAATCGACATTTTTATTATAATATTTATGCAATGTCCGTATCATTCTACTGTATACTTAAACTAGAATCATTACATGTAACAATAAAAAGATGGGATTATGATTGATGACATGTGACAAGAAAGATGATACCAAAAATGATGTACATGCATATGTATAAAACATATAAGATAAATTAATACATATGCATACAATAGAATAAATAAACTAATGGAAAACAGAGACAAACACATGCATGATAAGTTTTGAAGGTCGAGTGAACAGAGACTAGGTGTTTGAGGGTACTAAATTATTGATAAGCAGTTGACGGGTCCTCTTAAAATGGAAAGACTCGCTTATGTGATCAAATGAGTTTAGAAAAGAATCCAAAATACTAACGTTATCCTTTATCCTCAAAAAGATTTCATATTTTTGTGTGAATGGAAAGATCAAATTGAAGAACATTCTAACAAAAGCAACAAATGTTTCAAGTCTTTGGTTAGGGCACAACTTTGAGATTGTAACTGCTAATCAGAATCCTATTCCTCTTCCTCTTCTGTTGTAAATAATGTGCAGATACCTAAATGTTATAACTTTGGCTTGGGAAGGATATCAAAAGTTAATAATAGTTATAACTTAATATCTTGGTTTAATAACTATATTGTTATTAAAGAAAAAAACCATAATGAATTTTTTTTTCTATTAGTAATGTGTGATTGTATTAGGAATAATGAAAATGTACAAGGAGTTATTAGGAGGGGTGCCCTGATATCTCAGCAAAAGAAACACCAACTTGGATTGATGTTCGAAAGCAAAAATTCACAACACATATAAAAACTGTAATGACCCTATTTCTAGCAATATTATAGTAGACTTTTTATAATACTTTGAACATTATATGCATGCCATGTTAAAGGTCTCAACAATAGCTTTCTATCGGTATCAAGTTCGTCCAAATCGGACGTGCGAGTCAAAAGTTATTGTGTTTAGTTCTGGACAACATTTTAAGTTTTTATTAAAATTCAAAAAAAGAAAAAAAAAAAGAGACAATTTTCAAAATTATAGTCCCACATCGGTTAAAAATAAAAAGTTCTGAGTTCTCAACCTCTATAAATAGAAGGCCATGCCTTAAGAAAATTACATCAATTTGGGTATTTGCATTCTAACCCCTGAGGTAAGAATATTTGCAAAAAAGTCCCTCAACTAGAAGAAATTTTAGAAAATTCCCAGGAATTCCTGAAAATATTCAGGAGGTCCTTTGAAAAGTTTTTTTTTGTGGGGCCTACTGCCTCGAGATACGCGCTACCTCGAGATTCGCATCGTACGAGGTTCAAAGATTTGGGATTCTAGCGTATTCACTTGTAAGTACATAGTTATTTATTTTATGCCTTTATTTATTTAATTAATTATTATTTATTTAATTATTTATTTATTTATTTAATTGATTAATTATTATTTATTTATTTATTTATTTATAAATATTAATTTTTATTTTTATTTTTTTTTTGAAATAGTAGAAAATTCGCAGAATATTGTAGAAAATTATAGAAAATTCTATTATTTTTGGGGAAAATGTCTGAAAATGCTATTCTTGTTATCTGTTAAATTTTAGCAAGGAAAAATCATAATTCTTGTATTTTTCACATAAAATGTGTAAATGCATTGATAATTTCTTGTAATCTTAAAAGCATGAAATTATGATAGATGAGGATATGCGTAATCTATTTAGTTGGATGAAGTCATGCTCAAATTCATTTAAAATGAGATATATGCGTTTTACATCCGTTTTATGTATTCATTTTCTAAGATATTAATAGGGCTTAAATGTTCTTATTTTTAGTTTCAAAATACAAAAATAGGAATGCTATGCATGTAAAGATGTTTCTACAAACATTATTATTTTATGCATATAAATACGATTGATGACATGAATAAGAACGTGATTGGGAATGTGGAATATCAGATTAGTTGGAATCAGGCGTTGTCTCATTTCTTCGAGACCCCTTGGGGTTTTAGTCCCCTAAAGCATCAGGCGTTGTCTTATTTCCTTAAGACCCCTTGGGGTTCCAGTCCCCTAAAGAAGAGGCGTTGTCTCATTCATGAGACCCCTCGGGTATTTATACCTAAAAGAAAATTAGGGAATCCGGAGAGAGGATACCTAATGAAACAATTAGTGTGCACATTAGGGAGTTTACTTGTGGACTAGAAGTGTTGACATCGTACACTAGGACCGATGGAATGTTGGTACGAAATACATCAGAATTGATAGTTTGACTTTATAGAAATGGTCACGGGTATTCCGATAAGAGAAAGGTTGACTATTATATGAAAAGACTTCATTGTATTCGAAGTTATACGTAAGTAATTGATGGAGAGTTGAGTTTTATCGAATTACATGTGAAATACATTTGCAAATCGTATTTGTTTTAAAATAAACAAAAGTCGCTGATTTAAGTGGTTTTACGCATGAGGAATGTACTTACTGGGCCCTAGCTCATCGTTTTAAAATGTTTTGTTTTCAGGAAAGGATAAGGGGAAGTTGGACTGATGCTTCCAGCATTTCTGTTGATAGACTTGTGCTTTTGACGATGTTATATTTTGTTTAATTCTTCTATCTTGTCGAAGGATACATGAGTTATGTAGGTCCTTTGACCGTTTAGTAACATGTATTTGGGAGTACGATATATATACAATGTTTTCTTTTGGATGGGCATATTACGGTTTTGTTTGAAGGGAGACATCCTCTAACATTATTAATGTGTCAATGAAGTGCGTTTCGTCTTATGAATTGTTTAAACAAAATGAAAAAAATTATCCGGTGTATTTCCGCTGCATCGTGATACCAGTTTTGTTTAACTGTGCGTTTGTATGATCAGATCGCGCCTCAAGATACGAGAAAGGTCGATATGACCAAATATCGGATTTGGGGGCGTGACAGCTTGGTATCAGAGCTTTAGGTTACAAGTCCTCGGAAACATAGTAACTTAGCCAAATTGAATAATACATTTTCATCAAATCATATATTAATTAAGATCATAATACAACCTTACGAATGAAGAACTAACAAGATAAAGAACATCATAATACGATTCCTTGTTATTTTTAAAACTATTTATTGTGCACGTCCTTAACTCGTCCTTTTGTTATAAAGGCAATGAGAAGTGGAAGAGGCAGAGGCAGAGGTAAGAATACCTCACGTACGCCTACTCCAGAGGTAGGTGCGGAGGCTCAGTTAGCCGGCGTTTACGCGGCTTTGGGTCATATCACTGCTGCCTTGGACCGGCATGTTCAGGAGGTTCGTCCCGAGCCAGTTCGTGCTCGTCCGGACGATAGTTTGCGAGAGTTCCAACGACTACGAGCGCCGGAGTTCAGAGGTCTTCCTGAACCAATGGAAGCCGAGGGGTGGTTACGTGAGGTAGATAGGATTTTTCGGGCTATGAGATGCCCTGAGGACCGTAAGGTGGAGTTGGCCACCTTTATGTTGAAGGGCGATGCTATGACTTGGTGGGACATGGTGCGTTCCGTGAGAGACGATGTGGTCCTCACATGGGAAGAGTTTAGGGGACTATTTCTGGAGAAGTACTTCCCTGTTTCTGTCCGAGATCAGCTCGAGGCAGACTTCTTGGCCCTCGAGCAGGGTTCCATGACTGTGGCACAGTATGTGACCCAGTTTGATCGTTTGGCAGCTTATGCACCACACATCATCTCGACAGAGGAGAGAAAGGCGAAGAGATTTCAGGCGGGCCTCAAATCTGGAATTAGGAGGATGATTGTGGGTCAGTTGATTCATGTGTATGCCACCACCGTAGAGATGGCATTGGCGCTGGAGAAGGATACCAGCGATTTCCTGAAGGATCGTACAGATCCTAAGGGTAAGGGTCGAGTTGCACCTACTGCTCCCCAGAGATATTCGGATTCAGCTAAGAAGCCGAAGTTATCTATTCCTACCATTGCTGCACACCCGATCAACTCTACCCCTCCTAATCAGATTGTGCGAGCAGATAGGCGTTGTTACAACTGCAATGGTGTAGGACACTTACAGAGACACTGCCCTCGTGCACCATATCAGAAGCCTGCGGGCAATACTCAGAGGCCGAATATACCAGGGCGAGTCTTTGCCATTACACGGCAGGATGCGAGTGCATCCAAGAATGTGGTAGAAGGTACTCTTCTGATCTCACACTTGTATGCTAAAGTGTTGATTGATTCGGGTTCTACCCATTCTTTTGTATCTATTATATTTGCATATGCTTTAGGCTTTGAATTCGAGTCATTAGATTTTACGCTTACTGTATCTACACCTCTAGGAGGGAACTGTATTGTAGATCAAATGTGTAAGAATTGTTTGATTCGGACAGGAGATCATGATTTGATTGCTGACTTGATCCTATTAGAGATGACGGATGTGGACGTTATTCTTGGGATGGACTGGCTGTCAGCATATCATGCGACAGTGGATTGTTATGCGAAGAGGGTGACGTTCCAGATACCGGGACGGTCTCCTTTTCAGTTTGTGGGTGCAAAATTATCACCCCATACATCAGTAGTATCGGCCTTACGTGTTTATAAGAAATGTCGGGCCGATTGTACTAGTTTCCTTGCCTTTCTAGAGGGGGAAGAGAGCAAGAGGGTACAAATGGAGCAGATTCCTGTAGTTAGTGAGTTCAAGGATATCTTTTCAGAGGAACTACCAGGATTGCCTCCAAAGAGAGAAGTTGAGTTTTCCATTGAGCTTATGCTAGGGACTTCACCTATTTCTAAGGCGCCATACAGAATGGCACCTGCAGAGCTCAAGGAACTGAAGGTTCAAGTGGAAGACTTAGGAACTAAGGGCTTCATAAGACCAAGTGTCTCCCCTTGGGGCGCTCCGGTCCTGTTCGTGAAGAAGAAAGACGGTTCCCTGAGGATGTGCATCGACTACAGACAAATCAACAAGGTCACGGTGAAGAATAAATACCCTTTGCCGCGGATTGATGATCTGTTTGACCAGTTGAGGGGAGCCCATTACTTTTCGAAGATAGACTTGAGGTCTGGGTATCATCAGCTCAGAGTGAAAGATGAGGATATCTCGAAGACAGCATTTCAGACACGGTATGGCCATTATGAATTTCTAGTCATGCCATTCGGATTGACGAATGCTCCAGCCGCATTCATGGATCTGATGAACCGGATCTTCCGATTGTACCTCGATCAGTTCATCATCGTCTTTATTGATGATATCCTGATCTACTCGCGGACTCAAGAACAGCATGAGCAGCATCTGCGACTAGCCCTACAGACGTTGAGAGATCATCGACTCTATGCCAAGTTCAGTAAATGTGAATTCTGGCAAGAGGATGTAAAGTTCTTGGGTCATGTTATTTCCGGGGAGGGAATCTCAGTTGATCCGTCGAAGGTTGAAGCAGTGTTGAACTGGGAGCCGCCGAGCAGTGTTACTGAAATTCGGAGTTTCCTGGGTTTGGCGGGCTACTATCGGAGGTTCATTGATGGATTCTCCAGCATTGCTACCCCGATGACACGCCTCACACGGAAGGGTGTAAAGTTCGAGTGGGACGAGAAGTGTTCTTCTGCCTTTGAAGAGCTGAAGACTCGTCTAACTACTTCACCTGTTCTGACAATTCCGTCTGATGAGGGGGGCTTTGTCATTTACAGTGATGCATCATTGAAGGGACTAGGTTGTGTCTTGATGCAGAATGGGAAGGTGATCGCTTATGCTTCGAGACAGTTGAAGATTCATGAGCAGAATTACCCTACCCACGACCTTGAGCTTGCAGCAGTTGTTTTTGCGCTCAAGATTTGGCGTCATTACCTCTACGGCGAGAAGTTCGAGCTTTATTCTGATCACAAGAGCTTGAAATACATTTTCACTCAAAGGGAGCTGAACATGAGGCAGAGACGATGGATGGAGTTCCTGAAGGACTATGACTTCACTCTCCAGTACCACCCAGGCAAGGCCAATGTTGTGGCAGATGCACTAAGCCGAAAACAGAGTGGGACTATATTTTGCCTTTTGGGCCAGGAGGTAGAATGGCCGGATGTTGAGGGGGACCGTGAACCTCAGATTTCGACACAGTACCCCAAGATCCTTGTCTCACACTTGGTGGTCGAACCCTCTTTGATTAGAAGGATTATAAAGGCACAGCATGGGAAGGGAGGGTCTGATGCCGTCCGCCATACTATCTCGAAGGAGGAGTGGACTTTACACTCAGATGGCAGTCTAAGGTACCGTGAGAGGTTGTGGGTACCTGAAGACAATGATGACCTAAAACGGGAGATTCTCGATGAGGCTCACTGTACTCGTTACACAATACATCCAGGCAGCTCTAAGATGTACCAAGACTTACGTAGGCAGTTTTGGTGGAATAACATGAAGAGGGAGATTGCTCAATATGTGTCGAGATGCCTAACATGTCAGCAGATCAAGGTAGAGCATCAGAAACCAGGAGGCACCCTGCAGCCTCTACCTATCCCAGAGTGGAAGTGGGATAATGTGTCAATGGATTTTGTGATGGGTCTACCTAAGACTCGTCAGAACCATGACTCCATTTGGGTAATCGTGGACAGATTGACGAAGTCTGCTCATTTCTTGGCTGTCAGAGCTACTCACAGTGTCGATGATCTGAGTAGATTGTACGTCAAAGAGATTGTCAAACTACACGGTATCCCAGTCTCCATTGTGTCTGATAGAGATCCGAAGTTCACCTCGAAGTTCTGGAAGAGTTTTCAGAGTGCCTTCGGGACAAAGTTGAATTTTAGTTCAGCTTTTCACCCTCAAACAGACGGGCAAACAGAGCGAGTGAATCAAATCTTAGAAGATTTACTCAGAGCTTGTATAATGGACTTTAAGGGCAGTTGGGAGGATCACTTGCCGCTTGTGGAGTTCGCATACAATAATAGCCATCAGTCGAGCATTGGCATGGCACCCTATGAGGCTCTGTACGGAAGGCCTTGTAGATCTCCAGTGTGCTGGGCAGAAGTTGGAGAGAGAAGCTTGCTTGGTCCTGAGGTGGTGCAGGAGACCACTGAGAAGATCGGGATCATTCGAGAACGTCTCCTTGCGGCGCAGAGTCGGCAGAAGTCTTATGCTAATCTGCATCGCCGTAAGCTTGAGTTCTCCATCGGCGACCATGTCTTCTTGAAGGTATCGCCAGTCAGAGGAGTGATGAGGTTCGGCAAGAAAGGGAAGCTAGCACCGAGGTTCATTGGACCTTTCTTGGTCCTTAATAGGATTGGTGAGGTTGCCTATCGCTTAGCTTTGCCTACTCAGTTGGCCGGAGTTCACGACGTCTTCCATGTCTCGATGCTTCGCAAGTATGAGCCGGATCCATCTCACGTGCTTGATTGGAAGTCTTTAGAGCTCCGAGAGGATGTTTCATATGTTGAACAACCTGTCTGTATCCTTGCCACGAAAGAACAGGTGTTGCGCACTAAAGTGATCCCCTTAGTGAAGGTGTTGTGGCAACACCACAACATTGAGGATGCCTCTTGGGAACTGGAGGCTGACGTCAGAGAGAAGTATCCACATTTGTTCTCGGATTAGGCATGTCTAATTTCGAGGACGAAATTCCTTATAAGGAGGGTGGGATGTAATGACCCTATTTCTAGCAATATTATAGTAGACTTTTTATAATACTTTGAACATTATATGCATGCCATGTTAAAGGTCTCAACAATAGCTTTCTATCGGTATCAAGTTCGTCCAAATCGGACGTGCGAGTCAAAAGTTATTGTGTTTAGTTCTGGACAACATTTTAAGTTTTTATTAAAATTCAAAAAAAGAAAAAAAAAAAGAGACAATTTTCAAAATTATAGTCCCACATCGGTTAAAAATAAAAAGTTCTGAGTTCTCAACCTCTATAAATAGAAGGCCATGCCTTAAGAAAATTACATCAATTTGGGTATTTGCATTCTAACCCCTGAGGTAAGAATATTTGCAAAAAAGTCCCTCAACTAGAAGAAATTTTAGAAAATTCCCAGGAATTCCTGAAAATATTCAGGAGGTCCTTTGAAAAGTTTTTTTTTGTGGGGCCTACTGCCTCGAGATACGCGCTACCTCGAGATTCGCATCGTACGAGGTTCAAAGATTTGGGATTCTAGCGTATTCACTTGTAAGTACATAGTTATTTATTTTATGCCTTTATTTATTTAATTAATTATTATTTATTTAATTATTTATTTATTTATTTAATTGATTAATTATTATTTATTTATTTATTTATTTATAAATATTAATTTTTATTTTTATTTTTTTTTTGAAATAGTAGAAAATTCGCAGAATATTGTAGAAAATTATAGAAAATTCTATTATTTTTGGGGAAAATGTCTGAAAATGCTATTCTTGTTATCTGTTAAATTTTAGCAAGGAAAAATCATAATTCTTGTATTTTTCACATAAAATGTGTAAATGCATTGATAATTTCTTGTAATCTTAAAAGCATGAAATTATGATAGATGAGGATATGCGTAATCTATTTAGTTGGATGAAGTCATGCTCAAATTCATTTAAAATGAGATATATGCGTTTTACATCCGTTTTATGTATTCATTTTCTAAGATATTAATAGGGCTTAAATGTTCTTATTTTTAGTTTCAAAATACAAAAATAGGAATGCTATGCATGTAAAGATGTTTCTACAAACATTATTATTTTATGCATATAAATACGATTGATGACATGAATAAGAACGTGATTGGGAATGTGGAATATCAGATTAGTTGGAATCAGGCGTTGTCTCATTTCTTCGAGACCCCTTGGGGTTTTAGTCCCCTAAAGCATCAGGCGTTGTCTTATTTCCTTAAGACCCCTTGGGGTTCCAGTCCCCTAAAGAAGAGGCGTTGTCTCATTCATGAGACCCCTCGGGTATTTATACCTAAAAGAAAATTAGGGAATCCGGAGAGAGGATACCTAATGAAACAATTAGTGTGCACATTAGGGAGTTTACTTGTGGACTAGAAGTGTTGACATCGTACACTAGGACCGATGGAATGTTGGTACGAAATACATCAGAATTGATAGTTTGACTTTATAGAAATGGTCACGGGTATTCCGATAAGAGAAAGGTTGACTATTATATGAAAAGACTTCATTGTATTCGAAGTTATACGTAAGTAATTGATGGAGAGTTGAGTTTTATCGAATTACATGTGAAATACATTTGCAAATCGTATTTGTTTTAAAATAAACAAAAGTCGCTGATTTAAGTGGTTTTACGCATGAGGAATGTACTTACTGGGCCCTAGCTCATCGTTTTAAAATGTTTTGTTTTCAGGAAAGGATAAGGGGAAGTTGGACTGATGCTTCCAGCATTTCTGTTGATAGACTTGTGCTTTTGACGATGTTATATTTTGTTTAATTCTTCTATCTTGTCGAAGGATACATGAGTTATGTAGGTCCTTTGACCGTTTAGTAACATGTATTTGGGAGTACGATATATATACAATGTTTTCTTTTGGATGGGCATATTACGGTTTTGTTTGAAGGGAGACATCCTCTAACATTATTAATGTGTCAATGAAGTGCGTTTCGTCTTATGAATTGTTTAAACAAAATGAAAAAAATTATCCGGTGTATTTCCGCTGCATCGTGATACCAGTTTTGTTTAACTGTGCGTTTGTATGATCAGATCGCGCCTCAAGATACGAGAAAGGTCGATATGACCAAATATCGGATTTGGGGGCGTGACAAAAACTTCCTCAAAAGAAAATCCGTGGAATTCTTTTACGATGAAAGCCCAATGACCTATTGTAGCAATGATATCTTTGAAGACGGCTTCATGGCATCTTTACTTGTCGTCAAAAATCCGCCCATTTCTTTCCTTCCAAATGACCCACCCAATTGCAAATGGTATGAGCCTCCAAACTAATCTTATTTTCTCACCCAAGCCATCCAGAAAGAAGCAATTGAGAACCTCCAAGACCATTTTGTTATCATATGTCTTTATATTTCATGTCTTTATATGCCTTTTATGTTCTTAAGTTGTTTGGGCCCTCAGCTTGAACTATAATATAAATATCACTGAGAGAGGAACTATCCCTCGCTCTTCTCTTCATCTTTTTCTCTCTTCTCTCAACTTTCTTCTTCTCTTCTTCTAGTTCTACTAATTCTTCTAGTTTAACTTGGTATCAAAGCAAGAGATCTCAAAACCCTAGAGAAATATTCTCTAAGGCTGCCACCCCCCTCAAAACCATAGAGAAATCTTCTTTAGGGCTGACGGTCCCCTCAAAACCCTAAAGAAGTCTTCTCTAGGGTTGACGCACCCCCTGTTATAGGTTTTAGGGCTGCCGCCCCCCTAAAGCCCCTTTGGGTGCTACTTTCCAATAGGAAGGAGACCTTTAAGGCCCTCCGAGCTCAGATCATGTTGATCCAAGCTCTCCTTTGGCTGTAACAGCCCATGTCAAGGCTGTAGAAGCCCAAAATCCATAAGTTTGGGTGCTTTAAAGTAGTAATTGTAATTGAACCTTCAGGTTAAGGTATGTGATGTTTGCCTTTCTTTTCGGGGTAATTATCTTGTGATCTAGAATTTCTAAGAGTAGAAATACCGAAGTTATGTTCAGAACAGTCAACTACTACTATAGACCCTGGATTTGGATTATCAAATGTCAAAGATGATAATCCAAACCATCATATCACAATGGTTCAGTAACCCTTATTAAGAATGAGCTCGGTCTACAAAGTTGGCCATTCATGGTAGAAGAAAGGCAGGTTATCTAAAATGGGAAACTGACAACCAAGTATCATAAATTCTAAGTATGATCAATAGGATACTAAAAATTCCTTAGTTATGTCACGACTATTGCATTGGATGCAGCCTCAAATCAGTAGAGGGTACTTATTTCTAAATACTGAACAACAAATTTATTACCAGTTGGAACAGAATATCTCTCAACTGAAACAAGGGGAGAAAGTTGAAAGTGATTCTAGGGTTTGGTTCTAGGGTTTATAGGTTTACAAGAGAGTAGAGAAAGAGAGAAAAGAGAGAGGAAAAGGAGTGCATGTATTGCACGTGATTCCAAAGTTCTATTAATATGAAAAAAAGAACTACATGGACAAATATGCCCTTACAGATATAAAGGGTCCCTTACAATATAAAGGGTACACCTTGTCAATACTACCCCTCAAGTTGGTGCGTAGATATCTATCATGCCCAACTTGCTGAGACACCTATATAACTGGTGACTAGGGGCTCCCTTAGTGAATACTGTTGGATTCTATGTACACCCACGTGGGGGTGTTCTTAGTGGGCTGCGTTCCACTACCCCAAGTGGGGTTTATTCTCTATTGCTTATGGGTTAAATGATGGGCCCATCCACTTAACCCACAATCTCTTTATTTTATGTTAGCAGGTTAAGTGGTGGACCCCCACTTGACCCACACGATTTCTCCTTTACTTGTAGAAGGGGTTTCCCCTACTTATAAATATTACTTATGGGAGATTGAATATTCACTTCAATCTCCCCATTCTCTCTCAAACCCTAATCTCTCATTCTCTCCCTAACCTCCATTATCTCTCTCTCAATCTTTAGCATATTGGTGACAACCTCAAACAACAACAAATACATCCGCTACCTTCTCCTCAGTCTTCACAAAAGGGGTACAAACTTCCCCAGACACAATGTTCTCTCTAATGAAGTGTATCTCCACTTCAATATGCTTTGCACGATCATGCTAAACCGAATTATGGGCAATACTGATTGCTGCCTTGTTATCACAATACAGACTCATTGAGCCAATAACAAGGAATCCCAGTTCTGCAACTAAGATCTTCAACCACAACATCTCGCATAAGCCATGAGCCATAACTCGAAACTTAGCCTCTGCACTCGATCGAGCAACCATTGGCTGCTTCTTGGTTTTCCATGTCGCAAGGTTGCCCCCAACAAAGGTGCAATACCCTGATGTGGATTGTCTGTCATCTTTGGCACCTGCCCAATCTGCATCAGCATATGACTACTCTCATGTGACCGTTCTGCTTAAAGAGATGTCCCCTACCAGTGGAGGATTTGAGATACCTCAAAATCCTACGCGATGCCTCCAGGTGAGTCTCCCTGGGTGAGTGCATGTATTGGCTGATCACACTGACAGCATATGCAATATGTGGACTAATCAAAGAGAGGTATATCAGTCTGCCAACTAGTCGCTGAAAACTCTCAACATCCTTCGGTAACTCACCAGTCATCACTGGTTTCTCTAAACTTGTGATTTTGTTCTACGGGGGTGTCCACGGGTTTGGGCCCTAATTTTCATGTGTCTTTAAGAAGATCTAGGACATACTTCCTCTGGGAAATGAAGATCCAATGACTTGATCTAGCCACTTCTACGCCCAGAAACTACTTTAGAGACCCCAAATCCTTTGTTTCAAACTCGCCTACCAAGTATTTCTTAAATTTTGCAACCTCTTCAGCATCATTGCCCATCGCAATGACATCATCAACATAAACTATGAGAGCTGTGGTGCTCTTCCCCTAATGTTTAACAAACATGGTATGATCGGCTTGGCTTTGAGTGTAACCCAGGTTCTTTATTGCCTTGGTAAACCTCTCAAACCATGCTCTGGGAGACTACTTTAGCCCATACAAGGACTTCTTCAATATGCACACCTTCCTGTCACCTCCTGCAAGTATGAATCCTGGAGGAGGAATCATGTACACTTCTTCCTTGAGGTCTCCATGAAGAATTGCATTCTTCACATCAAGTTGATGGAGAGGCCACGATTGGTTAACGGCAGTAGATATAAACACCATTATGGAGTTCATCTTCGCAATTAGGGCAAACGTCTCCAATTAGTCAATGCCATATATCTGTGAGTATCCTTTGGCTACAAATCATACCTTGTACTTTTCAACTGACCCATCTGCCTTGTACTTTACAGTATACACCCATCTACATTCAACTGGTTTCTTTCCCTAGGTAAGTCGACCATTTCCCAGGTTTTTGTCTAAGGCCCTCATCTCTTCAACATTCCATCCTTCCACTTAGGATGCCTCAACCCTTCTACCACGGAGGAAGGTATAGGAATGGTAGACAACGAAGTAACAAATGGCCTATAAGATGTAGATGAAACAAAGTTGCTTATAGGGTGTTGAGTACAACTCCCCGTACCCTTTTGGAAGATCAATAGGAAGGTCAGAAGTACAAGTATCAAGTGCACAAAGCAAAGGCACCATAAGCTCAGAGGGTAAAGTATTACCTGGATCTAAGGATGGTACGACTGGTACCACAGGACATGGATCAGTTGTGGCTTTCCCTCTTCGGCGAATAGACCTTAAGTTCCCCTTAAGCACCACCAGAACTACCATCAAATCCCGTAGTAGGTCGATCAGTCTCAACTAAGAGAGTGGGAGGTGGTGGAGTATTAGGGAGAGGAACAGGAAGAGGAACACCAAAAGAACAAGGCCTCTCTTCACTACTTTTCTCCTCGTGAAGAGAGGTAGGGGAGTAAAAGGAGTATCCTCTCAAAAAGTAACATCCATGGAGACAAACTTCTTCCCAGATAAGGGGTGATAACATTTGTACCCTTTGTGGGAAGAAGAATACCCAAGGAAGATGCACTTGAGAGCCTTGGGATCCAACTTGGAACGGTTGGGACCAGAATGTGCATATAGCAAACACAACCAAACACACGTGGATGGACTCAAAACAAAGAGCAGTTTGGTTTAAGGATTTGGTAGGGGTCTTAAAGTGCAGAGTGCGTGAAGGCACGCGATTAATAAGATATGCAGTTGTAAGAACCGCATTAAACAAATAATACTTAGGGATATTGCTACCAGAAAGAAGAGAGTGAGCAACCTCAAGGAGTTGGTGATTCTTCCTTTCAGCGACACCATTCTGTTGAGGAGTAGAATTGCAGGAGTACTGGTGAAGACCACCATAAATGTATTTGCCCTCTTGGTCAGTATGAAGGTTCTTGATTTGAGTACCAAACTGTGTCTGGATCATCTTATGAAATTTTTTACTCAAAAGAATCTCTCGGCAGAGAGGGATTTAAAGGATGGTAAAGAAGGCATAAAAGACATGTTCTTTTATAAGCGTTGCAGAGCAAAAGTAGATATAAGGGCAGATCGTTCTAAAACAGGAGCTGATGCCATGGCACTACGTCGACTCTCCTCACTCTGGACATAAGAATACACCTGACTGAGTAAGGGAAAAAGTCACGACTGAGGATCTGAATCCTAGCGAACGCATACTTAGAGTTCAGCTCGGCTAGAAACTCAAAGATTCAAGTCTCCTCCACACACAAGCTTACGATGCTAATGCCCATCTTCCTTGCACAAGGGATGAAAGGAATGGTAGTGGTCCGGATCTTCTCACATACTACAAATAGTAACCAAATAGTCGGAGAGAGATCTTTCCCCTTGATGGAGATGGGAGATATTTTGCATAAGTTGAAAGCCCCTGGCCAGTTCTGCTGCTCAGAGTAGTAAGTTTGGGTTGTCGTGTCCCAAACCTCCTTGGTCGTTCAAAGAAAAAAGAACCCCTTACTGATGTGACGCTAAATATAATTGAGGAGCCATGACATAACAATGAGATTGTCAGTCTCCCCTTTCACAAACAAGGGATCATCCACTGTCTTAGGCTCAATGATTCGCCCGGTGACGTATCCCAACTTTCCTCGGCCACCAATGTACATCCTGGCTGCCTGAGACCATTTCAAATAGTTTTTCCATCAACTTGGCTGAAGCAATTTGTAATCTGAGGTTCTCAAACACCACTTGGGGCACCATAGCTCCTCCGACATTGCTAGAGGTGGCTTCCGTGCTCACCGTGGACCCTGTATCACTGTATGTCACGCCCCCAAATCCGATATTTGGTCATATCGACCTTTCTCGTATCTTGAGGCGCAATCTGATCATACAAACGCACAATTAAACAAAACTGGTATCACGATGCAACGGAAATACACCGATAATTTTTTTCATTTTGTTTAAACAATCCATAAAACGAAACGCACTTCATTGATACATTAATAATGTAAGAGGATCTCTCACCTCAAACAAAACCGTAATATGCCCATCCAAAAGAAAACATTATATATATATCGTACCCCAAATACATGTTACTAAACGGTCAAACGACCTACATAACTCATGTATCCTTCTACAAGATAGAAGAATTAAACAAAATATAACATCGTCTCTAGCACAAGTCTATCAACAGAAATGCTGGAAGCATCAGACCAACTTCCCCTTATCCTTTCCTGAAAACAAAACATTTTAAAACGATGAGTTAGGGCCCAGTAAGTACATTCCTCATGCGTAAAACCACTTAAATCAGCAACTTTTGTTTATTTTAAAACAAATACGATTTGCAAATGAATTTCACATGTAATTCGATAAAACTCAATTCTCCATCAATTACTTACGTATAACTTCGAATACAATGATGACTTTTCACATAACAGTCAACCTTTCTCTTATCAGAATACCCGTGACCATTTCTATACAGTCAAACTATCAATTCTGATGTATTCAGTACCAACATTCCATCGGTTCTAGTATACAATGTCAACACTTCTAGCCTACAAGTAAACTCCCTAATGTGCACACTAATTATTTCATTAGGCATTCTCTCTCCGGATTCCCTAATTTTCTTTTAGGTATAAATACCCGAGGGGTCTCATGAATGAGACAACGCCTCTTCTTTAGGGGACTGGAACCCCAAGGGGTCTTAAGGAAATAAGACAACGCCTGATACTTTAGGGGACTAAAACCCCAAGGGGTCTCAAAGAAATGAGACAACGCCTGATTCCAACTAATCTGATATTCCACATTCCCAATCACGTTCTTATTCATGTCCTTAATCGTATTTATATGCATAAAATAATAATGTTTGTAGAAACATCTTTACATGCATAACATTCATATTTTTGCACTTTGAAACTAAAAATAAGAACATTTAAGCCCTATTAATATCTTAGAAAACGAATACATAAAACGGATGAAAAACGCATATATCTCATTTTAAATGAATTTGAGCATGACTTCATCCAACTAAATAGATTACACATGTCCTCATCTATCATAATTTCATGCTTTTAAGATTACAAGAAATTATCAATGCATTTACACATTTTAACGCGTATCTCAAGACAGTGGGTCCTACAAAAAAACTTTTCAAATGACCTCCTGAATATTTTAAGGAATTCCTAGGAATTTTCTAGAATTTCTTCTAGTTGAGGGATTTTTTTGCAAATATTCTTACCTCAGGGGTTAGAATGCAAATACCCAAATTGATGTAGTTTTCTCAAGGCATGGCCTTGTATTTATAGAGGTTGAAAACTCATAACTTTTCATTCATATCCGATGTGGGACTATAATTTTAAAAATTGTCTTTTTTTTTTCAAATTTTATATTTTTGATATCAAACTATAGCATGTAAAAACTTAAAATGTTGCCCAGAACTAAACACAATAACTTTTGACTCGCACGTCCGATTTGGACAAACTTGATACCGATAGAAAGCTATTGTTGAGACCTTTAAAATGACATACATAAAATGTTAGAAGTATTATAAAAAGTCTACTATAATATTGCTAGAAATAGGGTCATTACAGTATGAACCCCTCCAGTAGACATAGCTAGTCACCAAGCAACCAAACACACAATAGAAGAAGGTTGTGTACACACATACGCATGAAAAGTAATACAAAGTCCGAGCTCTCTTCTAGTATAATTTAGAAGAAAAAGAAAAAATATATTATAATTTCTAAAAATTACTGAAAAAGTCAAAAAATTGAAAACAAAAGACACAAAAATTCTATAGAATGATACATCACAGTTAGATCTATCTTTAGGTAAAGATTGGAAGCAAAATCCGTCAACCTACACAAAACAATCATGAATTTGAATCATGCATTCACATAATTTTATATAATAAGATCCATATGTCTAGATATCATCTTAATTATTCAGATCTGAGTGATTAAAATGCACAAAATTAAAAATTTGAAAAGAAAATTTCATATTTTTTTACTTAACGAAATATTGAAATATTTAAAGAAAAGTAGGTAAAAATCCATGGATCTTGTCAAGGACCCATGGATCTTTGATATAGAGCACATAACTAACAAGAAATTTGATGAAAACGAGTGATTCTTACCTCTTTCACATAAATTCCCAAATTTGACAATTTCAACTACAAACTTCAAATCCACCTTCAAATTTGACATAAAACTTCACATAAAACTTCACATAAAACTTTACCAAATTTGACATAAAACTTCAAATTTGACAATTTCATATTTTCTTTCGTTTATTTTTTATTAGATTTACCAAATATTAGTAATATGAAGAGAATGGGTGAGATTGGGAGAGTTTGGAGCAAGAAACAAGTCGAAAAAGAGAAAATGAGGGTTCAATTCTCGTTTTAAACCACTAACTAGCATCGCCGAAGCGTAATGGGCGATACCAACGATATTGTTCAGTATCACCTGATACAAGACGATACAAACGATACTAAGCCAAAACCTTTGGGTTTTCCGAGACCCGTTGCTATCTTGCCTCGTCCACGGACGATATTGAAACGTTTCAGTATCGAACGATACTTTTAACCATTTTTTTTTTATAAATGTGTGTATGTATTATAAACAGGGGAAACCCCAAATATTTACAAAAAACGGAATCTAGCTCCTCAGAGGAGGATTAGGATCCCTAATCAGCTCATTCCAACGGAATACAAAAGACTCAAAAAAACATCGTCGGAAAAGAGGGGAACACGACAACCACATATAGAGGAGGGATTTCACCTCCATAATCACCTCCCTCAACTCTTTCTCTACATCTTCAAAAATCATGCGGTTCCTCTCCTTCCAAATAGCCCATATGACTGCGAAGGGTAATAAACACCAAAGGAACATGGTAAGGGACAATATAAGGAATCTCGAACAAAGCAAAGAAGGTCTGCCACACTACAAAGGAGAATCGGCAATGGATGAGGACATGATCCACCGTCTCTCCTGCATCTTTACACAGAATAGACATATTAGTTATCAACATTCCCCTACTAATGAGATGATCCACAGTCAAAATCTTGTTATGGAAAGCCATCCACATAAAGAACTTCACCTTGGAGGGGACGGGGTATCCCCACACTATAGCTACTGGAAAGGTCTCCAAAATACTCGGAGAGCAATGTAGATAGAAAGGGCAAACTGAGAATTTACCCTTAGGGTCCCACCTCCAAATCCTCTCGTCAGACTCATCTCCTAGACAAGGGTTTGCCCCAACCCTATTCATAAGAGAAGCTAGCCCATCCACTTCCCAATCATTAAGATTCCTTCTAAATCCCAAATTCCACGAACAATCACCCTCCCTATAAACTGTGCAATCCCTGATCACCGCCCCTTGACGCTCTGATATAGAGAATAAATTGGGATAATCCTCCTTCAGTGTAGCCTCCCCACACCACTTATCTTCCTAGAATCTAACCATATCACCTTTAGCCACCTTAGTGATAATTCTCCCCTCAAACTTCTCACTAGCCCCTGTAATCCCTCTTCACATACTAACCCCATACGGTGACTAAACAGGAAAACTCCCCCACCCATTTTCTAGAAATCCATATTTGCTCCCAATCACCCCCCCTCCACAAGCTATCTTCCTCCTCTCCAAATCTCCACAACCACTTGCCGAGAAGCGACATATCACGAAAGTGACGGAAACCAAGATCCCCTTCTTCCTTAGGCAAGCATATCTTTCCCCAGTCTACCAAATGGAATTTATGACTTTCACCTTTACCTGACCATAGAAAGTCCCTCATAACCTTCTCCAAACTGTTAGCAACAGCGGCTGGGATAGTAAACAACGACAGAAAATGAATAGGCATACTAGACAAGGTGCTTTTGATGAGGGTGATTCTACCCCCTTTGGATAAATAACTTCTCTTCCAGCTAGCAAGTCTCGAGCCAAATCTCTCTATCACAGGTGCTGACACTAATTTGTCCTTGTATTTAGCACCCAGAGGCAATCTGAGGTACTTTGTGGGTAGCTTCCCTATACTCTACACCCCAGACTGATGGCCGGCTCACTGATATTGGGGACGTCTCCAACATCGAACACCTCACTCTTCGATAGATTCACCCTAAGCCCCGAGACCACTTCAAAACATCTGAGAATACATCTAATTAAATAGTGATTAATTATGCATATTATTAATCATATAATTATTTTAACCATGATTAAATTATTTTAAAAGGATATCATATGCATATTATTCGTCAAATCCATACAATATGATAAATAGTGATTAATAATTTTATTTTAAGCTTAAAATGTTATTTTTGTAGTATGATACCTCATCTTCATAACTTCTTAAGTTCTTCAAATAACAAGAGAATCATTCAACTTTTTTTCTGTCAAATACTTGTTTAATGAATGAAGAGTCCGTCTCAAACAAGATCACATTTCTTTCATCCTAGAAGCATACGCCCAAAGTGCTACCAAGTCAAAAGTGTGGAAGCACAATCCTAGAGCGGGAACGTAAGGATATTCCTGCAAGTCTGGAACTAAGTTGCTGTGCCTCATACCAGTGTTGGCACGTGCCCAACATGGCAATAGAGTTTCCTTGTTACATTGGCTGAGTGACAACAATTATGCCCATGACATCCAGGTTGAGAAAAAAGAAATGATCTTTTTAAGTGTTCTGTATATTTCCTTACCAGTTGGGAAGCCATCAATGATGGCAGTTTTTAGTGTTCCTTTGTATAACATGTTTATTGGTGTTGCTGGTGGGGTTCTTCCTCATAGGGGTAAGTGCTGCATAGGTTTTGTTTTTTTTATTGGGGGTTTTCCCCACTCTTATACATATATAAAATATATTTAGTCCTTTCTTATCAAAAGAAAGAACGATCCAGTTGAGCCACAGGCTCAAACCCAAGTGATTACACCAAGGATTACACCCTTGGATCATCTTTGAGAATGAAGAAACAAGAACAATAACAAAAACTAAAGCATGAACAATGCACGAAAGAACCATCGGAAGAGCTAGCTTGAATACCTAGCTGGATGAATATCTGGAAATGAAACAGGCCGAAGTTGGTTATCGTCAGAAAGAGAGTTGCAGTTGCTGTGGATCCAAGGATATATTGTCCACTCCCCAGAAGTCTGAGTGCTAAATAAAAGGACAAAACCATTATGTAATTAAAATGACCATTCTCCATTTGGTAAAAAAAACGTCCTCATGTAAGGTCAATAGAGATGCATAAGACATACAAAGTTCGAAAGAAATGATAAACAAAAACATGAAACCAGAATGTAATTAAAATGGCCATTCTCCATTTGGAAAAAACGCCATCATGTAAGGTCAATGGAGATGCATAAGACGAACAAAGTTTGAAAAGAATGATAACAAATTTCTTACAGGTTAAGAATAAAACTCGAGCAGATCATCATGTAATACGAGAATTCATTTCCTTGGCTTACAAAACCTGTTTGTATAAAATTATAAAATAATAAGCAACATCAGGCATTTCTTCAATGTAAACGAAAAACGCAAACTTCCAATTTGTAACGATTTGGCATTATATACAAACCAAGGCATGAAATCTCCAATGCCAGTCTCCCCAGTCCAGCACCGGGGATTAAACAACAAGGAGGCCTATTAAAAGGTTTAAGATTTAAGTCAATCACAAGAATAGCATAGAAGGGCATAATCTCTAATAAGAATAAAAACAAAGTTTCTGTCTCTGCATTCTTCAAGATAAGTTGCAATGATAGACTACAGTTCTAAACTTCTTCGAAGTTATAATAATAGCAACCAATGGAAATAGTGTACCTATCCTTGCACCGAGAAGGGAATAGGCGATCAAGCTCTTCAAGAATAGGCTTGTAGCACTGATCACGTTCTCTCTGTCCCTGTAGTAAAAATAATAAAAATAACATGTATGACCTTGCCCATAAAGGTCACATATAGTTAGGAACATAGAACCTAGAAGCCCAGATGAGATGAATGAGTACCTCAGGTGCCCAATCTCTAACTATATTCCTTATAATACATCGGACCTGACAAGAGTGTGAAAATCTATTACTAGGGTACAAGTACTGATTAGATGTGACAAGAATGAGCTGAGTTAATATGCATATTCCCATAAGATAAGCCATCAACTTGGTCATCTCTTGAAACCCAAAACAGGGATCTGTATACAGGAATCTTACCCAACATGTTATCACCACACTTTATTAATTTATCTTACAACATGCTAGGACTTGAGAGAAAACAAATAATTCAACATGATACAAAGAACTAGTATTTTACAAGTACTGATGCACTATCCAGTATCAGTATCTGTATCATATTATGTTCATCCAAGTACAAAAGGTAAGTGCAATTCTTGGAAACCTTCCTGATATAATTACACTAACCATCAAATCCTAGAATCTTCTCAAGTTGATCCCTTTCTAAAGTTTGGAAAATTGAACTAGAAAAGTACAAAGATACCTTGTCAACATCAACTAGAGGAACATTCAACTGTAATGATGGATCCAACCAATCACGTGGGGGCAAGGTTACCTGGATACATAGAATACCAATTAAGAAAATTTCAGTATAGAGAAGCATGAAAGCACAAAATGGAAAGTATGTGAGTAGTGGATAAATGAGAGTAAGACGCAGGAGCTATGCACAGAATAATCAGGCTAGTCGTGTCCCTTATTTGGTTCAATAGTGCCACAGACCAGCCTCGAGACCCTTCTCAGGGCACCATTTCAATATGGGTGTCAGACTCATTAGTCCGCTCACAAACTGGTTTTATCCCAATCCATCTGAGCAACCCATGGACCCTAATTCCAGAAAAAGAAAATCTAATTACAAAAATGTTTCTAGAGGTTTAGTTATTAAGTTGCTGTCTTCTATTTTGATGGGTGATATTGTTTCTAATTGTAAGTCCATATGAAATTTCTAAATCTTGTTTACTTTCTAATTGGAGTTGAGCTTAACAGTAGGAAAGCTTCTATTGTTGAGTCCAAGCTAGTTTATAGTTTTCTAATTCTCTTAGTTTGAGCTGTTGTAGGTTTATAATTTGGAAAGTTCTATATAATTAGAAATCGGGAAGTCTTTAGTTCTAGAGTCTTAGTGATGAGGACATCACGTCCTTACCTAGAGTATACCAGCGGAGAAAGAAAACTGGGCCCATACCCATGTCTTTGTATTTTAATGACTTCGTGGGCCCCAGTTTTAATTCTCCTTGATTTATGGGAACGGAAGACCCCACATGCATGCGCATCATGAAGACTCCACATTGGAAAGATGCATGTAAGCTACGTAAGGAGCTTGTGGAGAGTTTTTATTAGATTTCTACGCATATTTTGATATTTTTTAAAGTTTTAGGTGTCTTTGCAATTAACCCTCAGTTAGGGGGCTCATTGTAATTTTGGTTAGTTGCTTTAAGTTGTACTTTTTTATAGCCATTAGATTAGATGGATGGTTGAGATTAAATTAGGGAGTTTTGAGTTATTATATAAACTCTTTTAGTTGTAATTTTTTATTGATGATGAATTATATTGACTTTTGCTATTGAGAAATCTCTTGTAGATTGTTCTCTTCTTCCTAGGTACGAACCCAAGCTACTCGGAAGTAACGTGAATAGTGTCAAGTGAATAGTAACCCTCCTCCACCAGTTCTCCCTACGGCTCTCTAAACCCTCCCAAAACTCTCACCACAACCTCCAAACAATCCCAGATCTCTGCGGTAACCATAGGAACTCCTAACCTCTTCTCAAACCCTAATTTTCCATGGGAATCCTTTTTCTCCCGAAACTCAACTAAAATCTGATACTTGTCAAAAAACCTCGAAACTTGCCAGAAACCTTCCTAAACTTCCACTAACTTATAATCTCTTGGAAAATGAAATTAAAGTGAACCTACAAGTGTTGGTTGAACCCTAGCTAGTGGAAGTCCTTACTTCCATCGAGCCGCTCAATCAATAATTGAGGGTTTTTCACTGCTTGGTTGTGAGATCTAACCTTTGAAACAACTCAGTTAATTATTTGCTAGCATATCTACATATTTGTGCTAATTGTTAGAGCAGTTTTACATTTTCTTATTACTTGTGATAATTTATTTCTAATCTTGCACCTCTTATAGGCTAGTTCTCATCATCCTGCGTCAGTTAGATTGTCACAGTAGTTTCAGTAGGATAGGATAGCAGACAATGGGATGCTGCCCAGAAATTCTATATAAACAAGCATATGCCAATGGAGTTGAAATATTCTGTTTTTTTTTTTTGCTGCTGAGATTGTTATTGTGTATAAGGGCTATTACTTGTAGGCTGTGTTGCATGGATGCGGACACGTGTGTCAGAATCCGACATGGATACCAAGTATCGGACTCAGCAAACCCCAAATAATAGGATACGTGGACTCTGCTGAACATTTTAATAGAGAACAAATTAAACATAAAAGCATAAATTGTTGACAACCTGTCACGCCCCCAAATCCGTTATATGATCGTCTCGATCTTTCACGCATCTCGAGGCGCAACGTGTGGGTAAAATACTATACGCGCACGGTGAATCAAAACATATTACTTAGTGCAGCGGAAATACACCAGTAATTTTTCATTTTTATTTATTTTGAAACACTTGTTAAGTCATAGGATTCTTCCCCTTGTGATTATCACATTCTCGGAATGGCCTCGAGAAAATTTTTATTAAGATTCATTTCACCATAATTAAAATACAGGTAACAAACTACAAAACATCAATCACATATATCAAGAGAGAACTTCTCTTCTCGAACTACAAAGTATTACATATCATGGTTCCACCATTCATACATAAACATGAATACCATTATGTAACCCAATACACAAAAAGACCTCCATACTACATGCGGAAGAGAAATCTACGTCTACAAAAACAGATATCCCCTATCTCATTCGTTGCATCTAGAACTGAGAGTATCAATCTCAAGCATTCGCCTTACTTTGACCTACAATATAATAGATTGAAAGTACCGCGAGCTAATAAGCCCTGTAAGCACAATTTCAAGTGTAGAAAATAATTCACAGTTTATCTCATTTGAAACCATAGTTTATTGAAAATCAGTTATTTAATATCAATAAACTCATAAATGTAACATCTTTTTCTTTTTCTTAAAACACCGTAAAATCAATCCATTGAAGTATGGTCAGTCTCATGAGCATCATAGTATATGTGACCCTGAATCACTGGGTCGGTCAGACCACGGATACCGATTTATAGTGCACGGCACCAACACCTCTTATCCCACGTTTGGCCTATAAATAGACTCCCTAGAAGTGCATGCACAACTGGTTGTTTCGTTAAGTATCCTCTCTCCGAATGCCCTAACTCTTTTAGGTATAAATACCCTGGGGATTACATAAATGCAATAGCGCCTATATCTTTAGGGACTGAATAACTTTGGGGATTACATAAATGTAATAGCGCCCGTATCTTTAGGGAATGAATAACCCAGTGGATTACGTAAACGTAATGGTGCCCATACCATATACTCTGATCATCTTTGCCTTTTAAGTAAAATTCAATATTATCTTTAAGGTATACTACTCAAGGGATCCTACAAGTATGATGTACCTTTTTCATTCGATTATTGGCGCAAATCCATATCTCTTGTGAACTCTAATATCGAAGTAAATCTCTTTTAGGGTCCTTAAGGTTCAATTACTAGGGTCCTTAGGGTCCATTTTCTCAAAATGCCTCACGGTCTAAAGTATGGGTTACAACCCACCTAAAACCAATATTCTTTTATAAGTGTTACAACCCAAAAATCAACGTCCTTTTATGGGTTATGTATCACCCAAAACAACCCAATTTTTATGGATGTAACCATCCAAAATCAACCATCTTCTATGAATGTAAAAGAAAATGAATATACATGTTTTTCATGAAGAAATTCACAAAGAATACACATGCTTGCTTTAAAACAAAACAGAGATATCACTTCTTTATATTTCTAAGGTTAACACAACTATAAATTAACTTCATGCTTTTGAAAAGAGGAAAACAAGATAAAACATGCATTTTAAGGATGCATTTCACAAAGAGGGGAAGGATGTACTTACTGTTTTTCTCTGATTCTCTTCTTCTTCTAGTATGTTAATCTCCTTCCCAAGAGGAGCAGTTTCCTCTTCTGGAGTTCCTTGCAATTCCTTCTCTTTCCCTCTCTATTATCGGTTTCTCTCTCTAGGTATTTCAATGCTAAGTATTAAAGTAGTAAAAGAGTTAAGCTCTCCTCTCCTATTTATAGAGTTTCAAGCCCTTGACTAGAGTGTATAAACTTACACTCAAGTCAGTGTAAGTCAGGCCTAATATTAAGGTTATAATTGTGCGTATACTCGTAATGGCTATGGTGTGTTTCTTAACACCTAAGTCAATACAAGTCATGCCTGATATTTAGGTTATTATAGTGCCTATACTCGTAATGGCTATGGTGTGTTTATTAACACCTAAGTCAATACAAGTCAGGCCTAATATTTAGGTTATTATAGTGCGTATACTCGTAATGGCTATGGTGTGTTTATTAATACCTAAGTCAATACAAGTCAGGCCTGATATTAATAAAATATCTATGAGTTATATTATGGTGCATTAGTACCCAAGTTAATAACATGCATCCTAGATATTTTGTGAGAATAATTCCTAGTTACTTATTAAGTACTAACTGCGCGCGCGGCAAGGGCCAGAATATGTTTTTCGGGTTTATGGTTCAGATTTTGACATAATAATTTTTTTTTGTCCCATAAGTGTATAGTGCGGTACCCCGTGAATAGTGTTAAAATACCAAAGATCCCAAAATTATCGAAAATTCATAGAATTATCAGATAATTATATTAAGCTATTCTACATCATTTATTAGCAGCAATTAGATACAGTAGAGGTAAAATAGTGATTTATGGCCTGTTTGGTACGTGAGAAAAAGAGTTCCGACGGCGAATATTTAGCCAGGCGAATATTATCTTGGCTAAATATTTGCTCATAGCAATATTTAACAATGTTTGGTACGTGTACGAGCTTGCTCACTTCAGCTTACTTCATTTTCTTTCAATTTGAGTGGGTCCCACATATCAAAGTAAGTCAAAAATAAGTTGGGTCAGTGCGGGAACCACATACTATGTCAAAGAATAAAAAAAAAATCATTTTTATCTTTTTTATATATTAAAAAATTAATTTTTATTGAAAATAGTGATTTTCCGGCGAGAAAATAAAATTTTCTCACCAAGGCATAATCGGCGTGAAAATATTTTCACAGGGGGGGGGTGATCAAATGTTTTCCCGCCGCGGAGGGCAAATATGTGGGCCCGGCTAAATATTGGCCAAGGGCGGGTGGCTGCCAAACACAGCCAGGCGAATATTTGCGCGGCTAAATATTTTATTTGCCCGCCGCGGTGCGTTACCAAACAGGCCCTTAAAGTAGATTCACAAAAGAATGATCAGAAATACGCCAGTGTCCTCTGATCAATCTGGGCCATTATACAACCACTTTACTCTAAAAGCTTAAGCTATTAGAGTGAGGCGTAACAATCTATATCAAAGGGCCACGGGTCTAACAGAGATGAAGTGCTGGCCACACAGCCAAACAACACTCTCCAACAACATAAATAAATTCAAAATTCACTAAATCAATTAAAAGAACAATTGAAGATAGTGGATCATAAATCACTAAAGTTTTAACAAGTATCAACCTACGAATTAAATTATGTATCAAGTATCAACTATCAAGTATCTAACATTACAATTCATTAAATAATTTCCATACGAATTAAACTAAAGCTAATGAACACATAATAATTCTAATGTTTACTCCTCTTTATCCAATGCACACAGATTTGTATATTTAAAACAACCTAATCTCTCTTTCTCTTAAGAAGAGGGTAAGTTCTCTCAAAAGAGGAAAGGCGTTGGAACAAAGACGAAGCAAAAAAGGCGTTGGAACGAAAAGGAAGCTGAACCGATGAGCAAGCAAGAGCTCTCAATTCTCTCTTCTCTTTTCTCTTTTCTCTCCTACCAAAAATGTCATGCCCCAATTCTCGACACTCGAATCGAAGGTTAGTGGGTAACCTATCTGATCCCTAACCATTCAAATACCAAGATCCGAAGCTATTAAAACAACTTCAAGCTCTGGTAAATAAAACAGATCAAAACTAAGCCGATTCATTAAGAACTATATTCCAATTACTTAATTAACAATTAAATGATTAAAGAAGGGAGAATCTAAGATAAACCAACCATGCTGCTCATATACACATGATCAACATAATATGAATAGAACAGAGTGTAATAATAGTATGTAAGTAACGGTGTAGCTTGATACATAAATACGATATCTCAAAAAGAAGATAGACTAGAAAGACATAATAAAACGACGACGGCTCCACCTCATCTACTCAGCACAAAAAAGAAATAGAATACCGCTAGTCTATGAACTCCTCGTTCGCCCTCACAAACTGCAGGTAGGGGTCAACGTCTAAAGGATCCAGAGGTACTCAACATCCTCTACAAAGTAAGCTGAAAAAAAGAATAGAGTGCATATCTTGAGCTTTCAACCAAAGCCCAGCAAGTGAACTAGACTAATAAAATAGGTGTAAAACAACCGAATAACCAGGAAAATAGCAATAATACTTTTATATTACATTTTCATCAGTTAAAATCATTTATATAAGATAGAATCGTAAACCAAGATAGAACAATATATAATCCAAATGCAAAACATGATAATATTAATCTACAAGTATAATTAGTAATATAAATAGATGATGCAGAATATAGAGAATCTCATTAGGTTACTACCGAGGTATACAGCCCCGGTCATGGCATTATTCCAGTGTGTATTTAGTTGAATCTAGGGTTTCTAGGGTTAGAACAAGAAAGAGAGAGAAAAAGAGGAGAGAAGAGAGCAATTAGGGTAAAGAGCATGTAGAATACATGTCTCTGTAGTTTATTATTTATATGAGTCTAAAAATACTGAAAGTGGACAAGTATGCCCTTACTATCAATAACTAAGACATCTACCATATACCGTAAAATACGACTATATAGCTTACATAATAACATTCCCCCTCAAGATGATGAATAGATATCTATCATGCCCATCTCGCTTAGACAAAAGGATAGTTGGTAGCTAAGAACTCCTTTGGTGAGGACATCTGCAACTTGTTCAGTGGTCTTCACAAATGGGGTACAAACTTCGCCTGAGAGGATCTTCTCCCTTATGAAGTGTCTATCCACCTCTATGTGCTTGGTCCTGTCATGTTGTACTAGGTTATGAGCAATGCTTATTGCTGCCTTGTTATCACAATATACCCTCATTGGGCTAATAACAGGACACCCCAACTCACATAACAGAACTTTCAGCCATAGTGTCTCACATAGTCCATGTGCCATGGCTCTAAACTTCGCTTCCGTGCTTGACCGTGCAACCACATGTTGTTTCTTGCTTCGCCAAGTCACAAGATTACCTCCCACAAAGGTACAGTAGCCGGAAGTAGATCTCCTGTCGTCCTTAGCACCTGCCCAATCAGCATCTGTGTAGGACTCAACCCCCATATGACTATTCTTCTTAAAGAGGAGCCCCTTACCAGGAGAGGATTTGAGATATTTTAGAATCCTATACGCTGCTACCAGATGAATATCCCTTGGCGAATGCATGTACTGACTGATAACACTGACAGCATAGGCAATGTCTGGTCTAGTCAAGGAGAGATAGATCAATCTTCCAACTAGCCTCTGAAAGCTAGCAACATCCTCCAATTGCTCACCAGTCGATTCCCCTAACCTATGATTCTGCTCAATAGGTGTGTCAACTGGTCTGACTCCCAACTTTCCTGTTTCTCCAAGTAGGTCAAGAATATACTTCCTTTGAGATATGAAAATCCCTTTTCCAGATCTTGCTACTTCTATCCCTAGGAAGTACTTTAGGGACCCCAGATCTTTGATCTCAAATTCCCCAGCTAAGTATTTCTTTAACTTGGAGATCTCAACCTCATCATTTCCAGTAACAATTATGTCATCGCCATAAACGATGACATAATGCTTCACAAAGAGAGTGTGGTCTGCCTGACTTTGAGAGAAACCCAATCTCTTCACTGCTTTAGTGAATCTCTCGAACCATGCTCGAGGAGACTGTTTGAGTCCATACAAGGACTTCTTCAGTCTGCACACTTTATCTTCTCTTCCTGATGACACGAACCCAGGAGGTGGAGTCATGTATACCTCCTTCAAATCCCCATGAAGGAAGGTATTCTTCACATCAAGTTGATATAAGGGCCAGGACTGATTTACTGCAAGAGATATGAGGACCCTTATGGAATTCAACTTTGCTACAGGGGCAAAGGTTCCCACATAGTCTGTGCCATAGGTTTGTGAATACCCTTTAGCTACCAACCTTGCTTTGTATCTTTCAACTGACCCATCTGCTTTGTTCTTGACTGTATAACATCGGCTTCCTACAGGCTTCTTCCCTTTAGGCAACTCAACCAATTCCCATGTATTGTTTTTCTCCAGTGCTCTCATCTCTTCAACCATTGATGCCTTCCACTTAGGGTGTCTCAAACCTTCTACTACAGAGGAAGGTAATGGCATAGTGGATATAGAGGTGACATACGATCTGTAAGAAGGAGACAGGGCATCATATGACACAAAATTACTTAGTGGGTGTTGAGTACAACTCCTGACACCCTTCCTGAGAGCAATAGGAATATCAAAAGAGGAAACCTCAGTAATAGGATCAAGAATGGGAACAATACCTGGATCCGAGGAAGGTCCAACTGGTGCCTCTGGACTGTGGGTATATAAATTGACAGATCATCATTATATTGGGAAGAACACACCGCGAAGCACTATATCGCTTCCCTAAACCCTAGAAATTCTCTTGCCTCGACACATGTCACATGAGGAGCCCTATAAAAGAAAGGGTGTGTAGAAGGAGAAGGGATCGGCTTTTGGGTGAATGAAGCTAGAGAGAGGAAGAAAATATATAGAGAGCAAAGTTAGAGAGAGAAAATATGTAGAGAGAAGTTAGAGAGATGTAACCTGAAGATTTTGATAAGGAAATTGGCCGGAGACCGGCTTCCTGTGGACGTAGTCGCCGGCAAGAGTCCCGGCGACGAACCACGTAAGTTTGTGTTGTGTTTTTCATTTATTGCTTTGATTTTATCATATTGATGAGTTAATTAATATACGCTGATTGCTTGTGGAGGGAGGATCGGAGATCGGACGGCAAACCCGCTCTTACCCTCCACAAAATGGCGCCGTCCGTGGGATATATATATCCACACAAAGTATGATGCATTGGAAGGAGATAACCACTGTTGATGGAGCATTCGGCCATAAAAGGCAGCTGCCATTGATGAATTTGGTGCTGGATGACGTACCATGCACGTTGGTAGCACTGATAGAACCGTTTGTTCCTTGGTTAATTGAAAGAGACCGTCATCGTGTGGCTGGGATATTGATCGATGGTATGGCTGTAAAGCGACATGCAGCTGCTCGTGTAACGAAGGTGATGGTGATCAAGATCTATGGAAAGCCGGCTTACTGGTGCTTCACACTGGGATGGAGGCTGAAGATCTGTGGAGCAATAAAGATGAGGAGCTGCTGGTCGTTCTTGACATGCACTAGGAATTTGGTCCTATACTATTTGAATGTCATTAGTGCGGCTAGTTCTGGATGATTTTCATGCGTACTTATTTGAATTTCTAGATTCTCCCGGTCTGGTATGAATATGAAAGTGTGGAGGATTGATGGTGAAAAAACAGCTTCGTGAAGAGTATCCCTTGGTTCTACTAAGTAATTATGAGGCTGCTGGTTTGTGCGTTGCACATGCGGAAAGTTGATGATAGGGGTGTCTCTTGTTGCTATACTACGCACCTGCTTGGCAATGGGAGATAGTCATCGGAGATCCATTGTTGAAGAGGCTGGGAGCAGGTGTGCTAGCGCTACACACCAGTAGCGATCGACCTCCCAATGTTAGTAATGGAAGGCACATTGACGATGAGTCACGAGCTAGATAAGACAAAGACGGACACGTTCATAGCTACTAGTGGCTGTCTGGCACAAGGATAAGCATGAGCTTAGGTCAGTTACATAAGAGATAGGATAGGCAAGAGACGTGGACCTTCCCTTTTGGTGAATGCGAAGACATACGAAACATCGACGTGGTGGAATAAGAGGAGAGATGCATTATTGGGACGCTGGTCGCTACAATGGTGGTCCACGTGGCAGTAACGGAAAGTATGGCAGCAAGGTTCACGCCTGAGTAGTGGGGCAGACGACTAGTGTTAGGAAGGATGAAAATGTAGATGGTGATCTCGATGGTGGGAGGGAAAATGTTAAATGAAGTCGTCTTCATGGATTGATTCCGATTAATTGAAGCTCAAGCATGACTATCACGGCTTGAGATTGAAGTGGGTTACTGCTGCTAATTGTGGAAGAAGTTGGTTAACGGCAAGGAGGAGCTGTTGACACGTGCTAGTGCACTAAAGGCGATTGCCGGGAAGAATGATTTCCGGAGTCTAGTTGAACCGTTGAATTTGATTCATTTCCATGGGTTGATTTTTCAACTAGTAGGATCGGAACATCTATACGGTTCGCAATTTGAACAGCAGCCACAGAGATGAAGGTTGTTTGGTTGTTGCACATGAGAAAGAAAACTTCACCTAAACCTACTACAGGACCACCACGTGGCAGTCTACCTCATTTGGGCACTAGTTTTGGCATAAGGGGTTGAAGCGTGGGAAAAACTCTGATCGAAGAGTGGTGGAGAGGTAAGGCGCGGTTGCAAATTGAAGAGCAAAATATGATGGAATTTTCTTCCGTGAACGATAAGCAACATCCACCATGTGGACGCAAATCATGAAGTAAACGTCGGCGGTTCTCTCTGTCTAAACAAGTGTCCAGTAGACACGCACCTGGTTGTTGGATGATGATGCCATGCGTACAAACTTCCGAAGAGGTAAGCATACGCCAAACCGCAAAATTTGTGAAGTTTGTGAAGAGAAGGTTAGTTTTGGGTCCAATTCAGTGTGTGTCACACATTAAATTGGGCCCCTAAACAATTCATTATGTTGAAGAGAAAATTTTCATCATGGGCTGACCACCCTATTTATTTATAATAACTCACAGTAAAAACAGTAGAAGACCACAACATAAGATTTTGTTATAGTGTGTAACACACACCCAACACATTCCTATATTTCCATGATATATGTAGGTATCCTTGACACCTGCACAATAGCATAAGAGACAAGAATAAGCAAATTGAGTTATTAAACATATAGTGGAAAAGAAGTTAACATAAGGGTTGTTATGATATGTGGCACTATTTTGTACACACATGTCTTCTCCGATTTTGTACATGCATGACGCCCTCCACAAGTGCGCCAAATATAGACTGTGCATAAATGCTAAACTTAAAGTGGGCTCAAAGTAGCCCAAGCATAAGATTGAGCCAGGCAGGGGGCCAACCGGCCCAAAAGAGTAAGAGCCCATACCAACCTAAACACTGTGGGCCAAAATTAGATGTGATTTGGGTCTGTGATTGGCCCAATTATTTTCATAAGGCCTTAGGGCCTAGACCAATGATGAGCCCATTTGTAAAATTGATGAGATGGACATGTAGTCAGCTTATCCAAACACGGTAAATTTGCATGGGAGCCTGGATGAACATAGACTTGGGCCCAAATGTATTATACTAACCCTAGACCCTATGGGCCAAAATTAGATTTGATTTGGGGCTATAATTGGCCCAATTATTTTCATGAGGCTTTAGGGCCTAGACTGATTTTGAGACTAACTTTGTGGACCATGTATATGGAGACCAATCATTATCGAGACCATTCGAATGGGCCAACTACATGGCCCACCCAAGCATGATTTGATAAGAAATTATTTTGTAAGTCAAACTATCGGACTTGGGGGCTTGTCAAAATTGACCCAAGCCCAACCCCCCGACTTGGGGGCTTGATTAGAGAGAAAGGGAGACAAGAGTAATAGTGGAGCCTAAGCTCCCCTAAGACCATGAGACATTGATTAAATGAAATTTTATTCTATTTGAAGCATGTTAGAATGTTGAAGCATGTTAGTATATTTGAAGCATATTAGTATATTGAAAGCAAGTTAAATATATTGAAATTCACTGAAGTATATTGAAGCATATGAAGTATATTGAAGTATACCAGCCATCTCTAGAAAGAAAATCATGCTTGGCCAATGAAAAGTCCAGTCAATCTCAGTTAAAGGGATTGCGCTTGGCGAGAAAGTCCGGCCAATCTCAGTTAAAGGGATTACGCTCGGCGATAAACTTCCTAGGAGGTAGCCGAGAGGCCCCCACTTCCTTCGGGTTGTGGGGCCCAAGTACTCTCTGGCCGCGACCTCTAGGATGCGCATTTGAAGGCCAACTTCCTATGAGGTAGCCGAAAGGCCCCCACTTCCTTCAGGTTGTGGGGCCCAAGTACTCTCTGGCCGCGACCTCTAGGATGTGCATTTGAAGGCCAACTTCCTATGAGGTAGCCGAGAGGCCCCCACTTCCTTCAGGTTGTGGGGCCCAAGTACTCTCTGGCCGCAACCTCTAGGATGTGCATTTGAAGGCCAACTTCCTATGAGGTAGCCGAGAGGCCCCCACTTCCTTCAGGTTGTGGGGCCCAAGTACTATGTGGCCGCGACCTCTAGGATGTGCATTTGAAGGCCAACTTATGAGGTAGCTGAGAGGCCCCCACTTCCTTCGGGTTGTTGGGCCCAAGTACTCTCTAGCCACGACCTCTAAGATGCGCATTTGAAGGCCAACTTCCTATGAGGTAGCCGAGAGGCCCCCACTTCCTTCGGGTTGTGGGGCCCAAGTACTCTCTGACTGCGACCTCTAGGATACGCATTCGACTATCGCAGTTATAGCGTTATTCTTGTATGTCGGTTATCACAGACTTTTAGAAACTTTCCTAAACCCACAAACTAATTGTGAAACAAAATAGAAACCAAACAAATAACAGACTCTAATTCCCAAACCTAACCAAACACACTTTGAAAGACTTCAGATAGGAACTCTAAAAGTGACAACCAATATTGGTGGCATATGGGACTCATTCGTCCCTCCTATAGGGAGCAGTATATGGAATAGCGCTGTACCAAGGCTTGGCGCACCGCATTATCCATGCACCTGCATTGTATATGCATCTGCACCATGGAAACTTCTAGTTGCTGATATCTTTAAGACTTTTAACATATAAGTAACAACTTTTTCTGAAGAAAAACCTTCAAATTCATGAATTAGCTTTAGTAATAGTTAGATTTCTTATGCACCATGAATTTGAACATTTTTTATTATAACTGTTTGAAAATCTGGTATGCTTTCACATCAAGTTAATAGCCCTACGCCAATTGACTTAATTACGTACCTTGCAAACAGAAAGAACAGATACTGTTTATTTTCTTTTTGCTTTCGTCGCTGATGTTGGCGTCTTTGCCTTAGGTAGGTCATCTCGACCTCTTAGGCCTTTTGTAATTCTCTCTTTCTTTTCAATACACTCCGACTTATCAAAAAAAAAAAATATATATATATATATATATTTTGCGGGGAAAATTACTAAAAATGGAAAATTGAAAGAAATGAAATCTAACCCAACCTCCGAAAACTACAAAGCAACCAGAACTCTCACATCCTAAAACTAATAACTCTAGCATTGCCAACAACTGAATATTGTTGCTGCATGAAATCTAAGCATATCACAAGCAGTCATTGGATACAAATTTTATGGGTAAATATTCATCTTAGGATGGGAGGACAAGTAAGAATCTCTGTTTCTACTTGTGCAGTACACGTGTTGGACCGGGAGGGGATCCAGGACTTATTATGTCCTACCTAGAGATATCAAAGACCCAAAATTGACTCAAATCATATGTTTCTAACCATTCAATCTACCACTCTTTTGAAAGATCACAAAATTGGTCCAGAAAAAAAGCCTAAGATCAGATATTAGGATAGTTTGGTCAAGAAGTTAGTGTGTGGCCTACTCACCTACTGAATGGTGATCTCAACCGGACCATGTGTATTGGCATAGGAAGGGATGACCACTCTCATGCTGATGTAAGCATTAAGCTACTCTTTCTAATATGGTTATCTATGTTTTAAGTGAATAACAGGTAGGTATGATCCAAACAAACTTACATTTCCATTGGAATCAGAAACAGAACAAAGTTCTGCCCGATTGTTGACAACATTAACATCGTTGGCACCATATCCTGCAGCTCTATCTGATTCTTTGCTGTACTCCGAGCTTACAGACCGGCTTCCCATAGCAGATTCAGAAAAAATATTCATCCGCACCTCCTGTTATTATTTAGAGAAGTCAAATTTCGAAATGAAAAAAAATAAAAAATAAAAACTACAAGAAACCTGACCATATCCTGCATTCCTCAGAGTTTCATTTATTGAGAAGGTATTACATAGTTATTGCAGGCACCTCACTCGTAATCATCCCTTTTGGTGACTTGCAAGTCATATCGCTCCCTTCCCCACAACTGACTTTGTTGTTTTCAGAAAAACACATTCTTCCACTGGTCGAGGCAGAGTGCCCAGGGCAAAAGTTTCTCTGTCCAGACAGATGATCCTCGGAGACATTTTCTAAATGTTCATGTTCACAAATATCTATTTCCTGGCTCATGTCAAGTGGGGGCTCAAATGCCTGCCAGACAATTTAGAAAAGAAACAGTCAACTTTACTTCTTGAACAAATATCAAAAACTCAGGATCATTGGATTCTCTCTAGAGAGCAATATCACAAGAGTAAAACCTTGGATTAAAATATTACCAAGCAAAATGATCTGAGAAAAAGGAGAATAAAGGAAAGGGTGTTTAAGAAAAAAATGGGTTTGCAAACCACCTGTAGCATGTTCAAGATGAAAAATGAATTTATGGAAATACACCTGCAATGTGAAAACCCAACATCAGGATCTGTAAAGATGACATTATTCCATACGCAAGCTCTATTTTAGAGCATACAATAAAGCAGTAGTAACGAGCCTTGCAATCAAGGCCATTATGAAACATTAAAGCCATCGTAATGGTGTCCACGTGATGGCATAATGAACATTATAAGACTGTTTGTACTTTTATTCTTTAAAACTTTTGCACCAACTTGAATTTTCTTTAGTAGTTTTCCCTAATTGAGCAAGCTTTTCTCAGTTGAAAGAATTTGGAGAAAATGAATGACGGCATGCACGACATCATACATTCTCGTATTTTAGTTAATGTCTTACAGGAATACCATGATGCTGATTGCATCATCTTATTGGCTTTGTTTTTTTTCCTTGAAATCATTTGTTAGTAGATCACCTCAACCTCTAGAGCTAGTTCCCTAGTAGTTTGCTTGGCTTTTGCCTTATCAATACATTTTTATACTTGTCAAAAAAAAAAAGGTCTAGAGCTTATTTTGAGGAACCAAAAATAAATAAAAAATAATCCTCCTTTGTTTTTATTATCATAGCAACATGAAAAGTGGAATGCTATATAGAGTGGCGCCCTTAGGGCCTATCAATGGATTCAAAGTGAGTGATAAATCCTATTATATCCATTTTACATTTTCATCTTACTGATGACACGTTAATATTTTAGTGGACACTATTTGGAGCATATAAGCAACCTAAGATGCATTTCATGGTGCTATGAAGCAATCTCAGACATTTGTATCAACTTGGCGAGAAGCAAAAATTAAGTGCCAAAATCAAAAGGAGCACCATCAGAATATGCACCTCGAAGTACTAAGATGAACAGCCCAAAGGCCACTGGAAAACCAAGGAGACGTCACCAAGGACGATCCTACGACTGATCCTATAAATATTTTATTTTCAGGGCTTCGTCAATTTATATTCTGAATTTTTTAATTATTGAAACCACAATTACTTTTGGATCAGTTGGTATAAGTATGTTTCGAATAAACTATACATTTTAAAGGGAAATGTAAGTTTTAAAGGGCAATGTAAGTTGAAAGAATTATATACCGTCTGAGCCTTTGACACTTTAAAGGGAAATGAGATAGAAGATCCTGCATGACAAATGATTCAGAAATTATAACAAATAATGAAAAAAAATTACCAAGCAATATTTTAATAAAAGTATCATTTACATTACATATAATAGAGGAATAAGAAATATATTTCCAGCATTACCAAAATCATCACGAAGAGAAGAGGAATGAGACTAACAAATCCTATTATTATAAACAAATTTCGAAATGAAAGAATGATGATTAGATGATACAAACCAAAGCAAGGGAAGAACAGTATTTTTAAGTCTTCTGGGTTTTCTTAACTAAGGAAGGATATCCTAAGTTGCTTTTAAGTTTACCACATATAACTATAAGTCTATAAACTTTGTAGAAGAGCCATAAACAAGTCAAATTGTGGTTGAAAGAGATGAACAGCAATTTCGCACTAATATCTTGTGAATAGGATGCTAGTTAAGATTGATGAAGTGACCACTTTCATTATTTAGGTTTGATTATCCACAAAATAGAGACTGGTGAGGATGTGACCCATAGAATTAGTGTTGAGTGGCTAAAGTGGAGATGTGCTTCTGACGTATTATACAATTGACGTGTACCTTTCAAACTAAAAGGAAAATTTTACAAGACAACAAGTAAGACCAGCTAGGCTACATGTGAAGTTAAATGTTAGGCAATCAAGAAACATGTTCATAGAATGAGTAAGACAGATGAGGATTTTAAAGAAAAAATCAGAAAGAAGCACATTTAAGGAAATCTAGGAATAGCCCAATAGGAGATAAAATAAGGGAGTGTCGATTGAGATGGTTTCGGCATGTACAACGAATAGCAACAACGGCACCAATGAGAGAGATAGCTTTGGTGCATATTAAAAGCCATAAAGAAAAAAATGGGATTTGTAAATGCTCAGATCATGACGTGGTTGTGGAACAGAATGGACCCAGAAATAAGTACTAATGTGATGTTTTTAGACACAGTAAAAGGAATGTGGGAGTAATTCAGGATATGTATTCTGGTGAGAAGAATTTTAAAAAAGTATATCAATTGTTTCATGAATTTTTACTCTGTGGCAAGGTGATAAAAGTCTTGGTGAATATTATGCCTACATGTGGGGAATAATTGATGAGTTGAACATATATCAGCCTATTACTACTAATCCGGAGATCAGCGAAGACAAGAAAGTAGCATCGAGTTACGAAGTTTCTTCCTATCCTAAAGATGAATTTGAGTAAGTCCGAGCCCAAATCCTTCATAGCAAAGAGCTTCCATCGTTGACAGAATTTACTGTCACCTTCAATGGGTCTCCTTCTCTGCTAGTGGCAGAGCTAGGGAAGCAGTTGGCCCCCTCAACTTTGAAAAGTCTTAAGAAACTAAAAATTACTTTACAAAATACCCTTTAGTTTTGTTTAAAGGGATATTGCCCCCACCCCCCAATTTTTTCTTTTTGTAATTTCCCCACTATTACGCCCCCAAGAACAAAATCCTGGCTCTACCACTGTTCTCTGCTACTAGTACCACGGCAACTAATAATTCTCCCCTTGCACTTTTGAGTAATTTTTATGTCTCGGGAAGAGGCACCTTTACCAGTCATTGTGGTCAGATACGTGGTAGAGCTCGTGGTGCTGGTAGCATAGTTCAAAGTCGTTGGTTTTGTTTCGGTTTCGTCCACAGGCGAAATTGAAATGTTTCGGTGGTTTTGGTCCGAAACTCTATGAAACCATTTCACATTTACTATGGTGAAACTTAGTTTCAATCAATTTCAGTCGGTTTCAGATAAAACCAACCAAAACCACTGAAGTTTCGCCCTATAAAGAAACCAAAATGTTTTAGGCAAAACACTTTGGTTTCAGCCGAAACTTGAAACCATAGCTGGTAGAGACTTAGGGGGTGGCTGCAGTAGAGGACATGGTACACATAAGTATACTCATTGTGGTCATGCTAGAATCTTCATGAGAAACCGACATGAGACAATTAGGCTTCTACTGCAAGTGTTGAGGCTAATACTCCAAACTATATAGCCCCCTTCCGTTGCACGCCACATCTGCTACTATTTCTATTTTCCGAGAGGAATAGGCCAAGTTAATGAAAGCCCAACAATCTGTTGCTTCCTCCAGCTCTACTGCTACCTTGGTTCAATTAAGTATATCATGTGTTGCTTTTATTAGTTCTCAATGGATTGTTGATTATGGTGCCTCTAACCATATGGCTGGCACCCTAGGTGTGTTTTTTATGCAGGACTTCGTCCCTTAGTTCATCTAACTACACTCAGTGTGTTACTCTTGCCGATAGCACTGCATATAAAGTGTCTGGCATTGGTACTTTACATCCTTATTCCTTTCTTTCATTATCTTCTATCCTATACATACCTAAATTTCCTTTTAACTTAATTCCTAAGTAAACTCACCAAATCTCTTATTTGTTTTTTGTTACCTCTATCCATCCTTCTATGTCTTTCAGAATCTAAAGAAGAAGAAGAGGATTGGTAGAGGGCAGGAAGACGGTGGTCTTTACTATATTATTAGTAGCGGTGGTCCTTATTACTCTGCTCTTCATATCACATTTTCTCCTCCCCAGTGGCATTGTCGCCTCGGTCGTCTATCGCTAGTTCCTCCTTTGAGTAAAATATCGTCTTTAGATTGTGAGTCGTGTCAACTTAGTAGGCATCACCATCTCTCTTTTCCATCTAATCTTGATAACCGTGAATCTAGTCTTTTTCAATTGTTCATTCTGATGTTTAGGGCCCGGTCAGAATACCTTCATATAATGGTTTTAAGTACTTTGTTAATTTTGTAGATGACTACTCCTGAATGATATGGATTTACTTAATGAAAGATAGATTTAGATTATTCTCTATTAAGAATTGTTTGTGGAAGTACAAACTCAATTTGATATCTCTATCCATGTTCTCCGTTCTAATAGTGTCAAATAATATACTTATACAATGTTTCAGGATTATTTGGCTCTCCTATTATGTTACATCAAATCTTTTGTGCTGGTACACCTCAACAAAACAGAGTGTCCAAAAAGAAACATCAATATGTGTTAGAAGTTGCCCGTTCCTTGCTTTTCCAGATGAAAGTACCCGAAATATATTGGAGTGATGTTGTCCTCGTAGCTCGTTATCTCATTAACTAAATGCCTTGGTCAGTTCTCAATTATAAGGCTCCATTCTCAGTTTTGTTTTCAAATACTTCTATGTTCTCCCATCCCCCTCATATTTTTAGTTGTACGTGCTTTGTTCATCATTTAGGTCTATGGGGGATAAACTTGATCCTCATTCTATCAAGTGTCTTTTATCCTCCCAAACCCAAAAAGGATATTAGTGTTACAGATTACAGTCCTCTCCGCCGACAGTTTATGTGTGCTCACATCACCTTTTTCTAGTCTATTCCTTTATTCTCAGATGAGAGTCATCATGTGAAAGATAAGGTGTTCTCTATTCCTCTTCCTCTAACTGGCCCTCTACCTCATTTGGCTCTACATCTATTATGGATGAAATGTGGCTCAGTTTTATTACCATATTTGTAATATTTTAGGGATTAATTTTTATTTTTTGGAGAAAAATGGGCTATATGTAATTTTTTGCAGACTTGTTTGTAATTTTCGAGAAATAGGGTGTTTGAGAATTTTATACATAGAGGGTGAAGTGAGAGAGATGGAAGGCTTTTGGGAGGTCTTCTTCTTGATTGTTTAGGGTTTTAAGAGAGGAAAGAGAACTTGTAAAGAGGAGAGAGTACTATGGAAGCTCTCTCTCCCATTCTAGGAGGGAGGGGAATGGAGATGTTCCAGCTCTTTGTTTGGTAATCTCTTTTGCTTTCTTACTTAATTGTTTTCCTTTCAATTTCATTAGAATAGATTAATTATCATATTTGCTTCCATATCCCTTCCTTTTCTTTCCATTTTCTTTATGTAATTCAAGGTCTACAACCAAGGACCTTGGGTTGAACCCGAGTCTTTCTTGTTAAATTTGATCGAAAATATCTCTCCAATTGTGGGAATTTTAAACCTAGAGGCCTCACTAAGGTGACATTGTTGAGGATCGGACCTCTAGGGTGTCTAAAAAAACCCTCAACAAAATGGTGCCATTGCCAAGATCCGACCGTCCCAGTTATAAAGCATTTCGATTGCTCTTTGCCACACGAACCCTCGTTTTGCCTCTCTTTTGCTTCAATTTAGGGTGATTTTGGCCTCCTTTTTAAGCCCATTTTGTACTCCATATTATGAGAAGATTTACCAAATTTCCCCTTCACGTCGTCACAAAAATCGGCTCGTTTTGATCGGTTTCGATCCCAAAAGTAGTTGTAGAAGGAGGAATCCGAAAGCCCCATTTCCCGAGAATACATGAATTTTATGTCGGATTCCAGGCCCCTCCGGTCATGTTGGTGTCCGACCAATGTGAATCTTCACCTAGTGAAGTGATACGGCAACCCCATATAGCCAACGTGGTCCAAGAGGTACCATGACCAACTAGGGTGGATTAACAATTTGAGAAAATAGATTGATTACCCTATCAACCAGCTGAGGTGAATTGGCATTGGCGTTCTCTTTTCTTTTTTTTGGTAAGTGTATACTTTATTAAAGCCGAAAAGATGAGCGAACAACAAGTCTAGCGAGGTCGAGATGACCTGCAAAAGACAAAAGAGGCAAAAGCATAAAAACAAGGGCTCTAGGGAGCAACCAACTAGCTAACTTCCTTAGAGCACAAAACATCTAGCCTAAAAACAAAATCTTCGAAGAATAACCCTTTACATTCCGTGAACATCTTGGACCATAAGAACAGCAACCCCTTAATGCTAGGAATGATCGAGGCCTCATTTTCGCTTTTGTCTTCAAAAGCTCTCTGATTCCTTTCCTTCCAAAGACCCCATAGAATCGCAAAAGGAAGCAATGTCCACAGGATACGACCTCTGGATGAGAAAGCTTGAGTCCGCCAACCAAAGATGAGATCCATAAGAGAGCCAGGCAACACCCAGATAAACTTAACTTTAGTTTGTTGACCACTTCTTGCGAGACAAATTCTCACAACTCCTGTTGTTGATGAACAGATTACACACCTTGTAAGTTGACAATTTGGGCGGAATAGTTTTTACATAGAAAATTGACATCTTCAACACATGCTCCTCCAAATGACTTAACCCTCACCATGATCTCTCCAAGTGATCTCATCATCGTAACCATCATAAACCAGATGGTCATCAACTCCCATCGATTCATTCATTTCCACGGACAGATTTACATGTGCTCAATTCAGGAAATTGAAAGACAAACTAAATCCCAAGCACTTGAAAGAAGGAGCTGTCTTACCCCTCACATTGTCCGATTGGCTTGGGCATAGTCTAGAGTCACGTCGGTCTTTTCCCATAGAGGAATTAGATTCCTTTGTGGATTGATTTGGCATTTAATAAATAGAGCTGTCAAGAGCAACTTTCTCCAATTAGAAATAATTGTTACAAAATAAAACCCATGCAACATCGAGGCTGGTCAACCCTTGATTCAGCCTCTGGTTGAGCTGCTTCTAAACATTAATGGCTAAATATAAACATCATTGTAGGTTCAATATGGTTGCAGTGTCAATACATTATGATCTCTTGTCACAACTCATTAAGGTAACGAACAAAGGTCTGTTCTTTGGGTTCAACCACCCCCACAATGCATTATAAGTAAGTTGAACTCTTTGGTGTACTCATTGACAGGTTCTACTCTCTTGCTGAAAATTATGTAACTTCAAAAAACATTTTTAAAGATTACTATTAGGTAGAAGCTTTTCTATCAATTCCTTCTCCATCTTTTCTATCATTTTTTTGTCTCCAAACTTTCATTCGCTCCCACCAAACTAAAGCGTACTTCTTAAATTTGATAGCACAAATTTTTTACATTGGTCCAAAATTTCCCTGTACTCAAACACCAATTCAGTTGTACTTAATCAATCAATAACTTCATCAAGCAGAATCTTACCTTCAAAATATGGAATATCAATCTACATGTTGACGTCCAAAAACCAATCTGGATACTAACATGTTTGATCAAAACCCAACTCTTCATCCAGGTTCTATGCAAAGCTTGATAACGAAAAGGATGATATCTTTTTTCCTCAAAGACGATACAGTTATCGTCGTGACTTTAAGTTTTGAAACATGTAACATGTTCCATGAGTTGCGAAATTTGCCTCCTCAATTATCAACTTCGATGTCCTAGATGTCATGTTCACGCAGGTGATCGTCTTGAAAAGTGCCTTTGTGAACAAATCTGCATGCCAGTCAGGAGACTTCACATACAAAGTAGAGACGTCACCACATACAACCTTGTCTCTAATAAAGTGACAATCTAAAACATATCATTCGCACCTATGTGGAACTATATGCATTGATGCAGTTGTTAAAATGAGAGACTGATTATAGATGAAGTGTAAGCCAGTTTTTTCTCCATGAGAGTTACTAGATGTGATTAGCTCAATGGGAAGGGTAGTCGTGAAAGCTAAGGTATTCACATTCTCAAAATTGAGAAAGGGGGGAAGGTCCTCTATACAAATCAGAGAAGAAGGAGGAGATGGCTGGGGGAGGTCATGGTTCCGAAAGAGATTGGAATGTGGTTGGTTGGGGTCTTTAGGGAAGCAACCAAAGCCAAATCTATCAAACAGCTTTGGAGGAAAAAGAGAGTTTCAGGGGCGATGCTTCATAGCTGACGAAAAGAGTAATTAGGGCGGTAAATTCATCAAACTATCAAAGATTCATCCTAAAGGACACAACAAGATCTTGTGTTTTCCGGAGGTGTTGAGCGAGGGGGGTGGTCCTTGTTGGCTAACGGAGTATCCAAAGAGCTGGAACATGCCAAATCTCGAGGTGAGGCTGTTGGATTTCCTTTGAGAAAGTGGCCGATAATGGAGATAATGGGCATTTTGGGAGATGGAGCTAAGCGATGATTTGCGAGTCATTAGAAGAAGTCGCGATGTAGGAGAATATTGCGGTTGCATTGACTTTTATTAGTGGGTCGTCGTTCCTTTTTCATCTCATTCCACGCAGGGGAAGGATAAGATTTCTTTTTTTTAAGAACCCTGCGAGTCTTAAGTTTTTGTGTAACTCAATTACATTCAGAGTCGGTCAAGCGATCATGTACATCAGTAGGTGGTGGCCATCGACAAACGTAGTGACATCGGTGGATCGATCTTCTCCGATCTAGATTTTGGTCCATGGCTTGCCATTCCATCTGTGGAAGTCAGCTTACTCGATAGCATTGGACGGTTGATGAGAGGACTGCTGGAGATCGACCACACCTCTTTATCTGGATCAGATATGAGAACAGCACGTATTAAAGTTGGGGGTAGCATACATGTAACCCCAGGTGGATTTCATTGTTGGACAGGGGAGTAACCCTCTCCATCCAACTTGAGATCGAGGATGAGGTGTTAATTCAGGCCGGTGGGTTGCCGAAGGTGGTTATCGTCATCAAGGAAGAGTGAGCAATCTCGGGCTCTGGTGTCGGTCGTAGAAACAAGAGGAAAAGGTAGAGATTCTCCGAGTTTAGCGGACGTTAGTTTCGTCGTTGATACGTATAAGAAAAAGGAGAATGATGTGGCACCATCGTATGGGTGGGAAGAAGACGGTATCCAAGTGTCAAAGAGTAGAGGAGCTAATAAATCTTGGGGAGCTGAGATGATACGGGATACTCCAGTTGATTCTCGATCGTCTAGAACTTTCGAGGATTTAAGCGGGAGGTTCTCCCATCCTAACACGTGGAGAAAAGGTAAATGGAGGGTAGGTGGGGGGCACAATGGATTCGGGTCGCGGATGTGGAAAGGAAGAGTGATGCGAAATCAGATTCAGTCCAGGTTTAAACCAATTATTAAATTAAAGTCGTTCCGAGCGAATAAGAAGGGTCTAGTGTTCCGAGTTAATGATACGGTTTTCATAACCAGATCAGATTATGTGCAACATATCGTTATATATGTTAATCTAGGGCCCCTCTTGTCTCAAAGAAGAATACTACACAATCTACGATGGATCATAAGGAGAAGACTACAACCGTTGTCGCTATGGGAGCCAAGGAAGTGGATCGTCTATGTAATGACCCTATTTCTAGCAATATTATAGTAGACTTTTTATAATATTTTGAACATTATATGTATGCCATTTTAAAGGTCTCAACAATAGCTTTCTATCGGTATCAAGTTTGTCCAAATCGGACGTGCGAGTCAAAAGTTATTGTATTTAATTCTGGGCAACATTTTAAGTTTTTACATCCTATAGTTTGATATCAAAAATATAAAATTTGAAAAAAAAAAAAAGACAATGTTCAAAATTATAGTCCCACATCGGATAGGAATGATAAGTTCTAAGTTTTCAACCTCTATAAATACAAGGCCATGCCTTGAGAAAATTATATCAGTTTGGGTATTTGCATTCTAACCCCTGAGGTAAAAATATTTGCAAAAAAAATCCCTCAACTAAAAGAAATTCTAGAAAATTCCTAGGAATTCCTGAAAATATTCTGGAGGTCCTTTGAAAAGTTTTTGTAGGGCCTACTGCCTCGAGATATGTACTACCTCGAGATTCGCCTCGTACGAGGTTCAAGGATTTGGGATTCTATCCGTATTCACTGGTAAGTACATAGTTATTTATTTTATGCCTTTATTTATTTAATTATTTATTTATTTATTATTTATTTAATTAATTAATTATTTATTTATTTATTTATTTGATTAATTATTATTTATTTATTTATAAATATTATTTTATTTTGGAAATAGTAGAAAATTCACAGAATATTGTAGAAAAATTCTAGAAAATTCTATTATTTTTGGGGAAAATGTCTGAAAATGTTATTCTTGTTATCTGTTAAATTTTAGTAAGGAAAAATCCCAATTCTTATATTTTCCACATAAAATGTGTAAATGCATTGATAATTTCTTGTAATCTTAAAAGTATGAAATTATGATAGATGAGAACATGTGTAATCTATTTAGTTGGATGAAGTCATGCTCAAATTCATTTAAAATGAGATATATGCGTTTTTCATCCGTTTTATGTATTCGCTTTCTAAGATATTAATAGGGCTTAAATGTTCTTATTTTTAGTTTCAAAATGCAAAAATATGAATGTTATGCATATAAAGATGTTTCTACAAACATTATTGTTTTATGCATATAAATACAATTAAGGACATGAATAAGAACGTGGAATATTAGATTAGTTGGAATCAGGCGTTGTCTCATTTCTTTGAGACCCCTTAGGGTTTTATTCCCCTAAAGTATCAAGCATTGTTTTATTTCCTTAAGACCCCTTGGGGTTCCAGTCCCCTAAAGGAGAAGCGTTGTCTCATTAATGAGACCCCTCGGGTATTTATACCTAAAAGAAAATTAAGAAATCAGAAGAGAGGATACCTAATAAAACAATTAGTTTGCACATTAGGGAGTTTACTTGTGGGCTAAAAGTGTTGACATCGTACAGTAGAACCGATGGAATGTTGGAACTGAATATATCAGAATTGATAGTTTGACAGTATAAAAATGGTCACGGGTATTCTAATAAGAGAAAGGTTGACTGTTATGTGAAAAGTCATCATTGTATTCAAAGTTATACGTAAGTAATTGATGGAGAATTGAGTTTTATCGAATTACATGTGAAACTCATTTGCAAATCGTATTTGTTTTAAAATAAACAAAAGTCGCTGATTTAAGTGGTTTTACGCATGAGGAATGTACTTACTAGGTCCTAGCTCATCGTTTTAAAATGTTTTGTTTTCAGGAAAGGATTAGGGGAAATTGGTCTGATGCTTCCAGCATTTCTGTTGATAGACTTGTGCTAGACAATGTTATATTTTGTTTAATTCTTCTATCTTGTAGAATGATACATGAGTTATGTAGGTCTTTTGACCATTTAGTAACATGTATTTGGGAGTACGATATATATACAATGTTTTCTTTTGGATGGGCATATTACGGTTTTGTTTGAGGTGAGAGATCCTCTAACATTATTAATGTGTCAATAAAGTGCGTTTCGTCTTATGGATTGTTTAAACAAAATGAAAAAAAAATTATCCGGTGTATTTCCGCTGCATCGTGATACCAGTTTTGTTTAACTGTGCGTTTGTATGATCAGATCGCGCCTCAAGATACGAGAAAGGTCGATATAACCAAATATCGGATTTGGGGGCGTGACAGTCTACCAGAGAAATGGCCGATCGAACTACTAGAGAAGATCACGGTTATGGACGAAGCAATTGAATCAGAAATTAATCCTCTCATGGTGAAAGGTAAACATGTTCTTCGTGAATCCTCTCTTTCCCTCTTCTTCTGGTAACAGCACCTCGCATCTTCATCGGAACTTCGAGTTGCAATCTGACAAGAGTGGGGACCCTGTTTCGTATTCTTCGACTTCGAGGTGGCATAAGGAAGTGGAAGGGGAAGTAGGGCAGACATATTTGGAGATTGGTGGTCCTATTCATTGTAAGGAGGGGTGGTCCAATGGAGAGCAAGCCGGTCAGTCCATCGAACAGGGGATAAAAGCATATTCAGGTGGTTTCATGAGGGGTGGATCTGAGACATTTGGGGATGATTTGTTGAAGAACAGAGACGTCAAATTTGACAAACTTTAGGGCTGCTGGAAATATTTGTCGGGAGAATCAGTCGTTGGGATCCCTAAGATGGAAAAGGGCTACTGGTCAGAAGGTTATGTCCATAGGGATGACGTTTGAGCCAACGGTGCAACCCTTGATCCAACCAAGGCCATCTTCTCCGTCTAATGCTTTACCAAGCTTGTCTGAAGAAGATATTGTGAGGTGGTTTAGATTAAATATCATGAAGTTGGGCAGTTCTCTTGGAATATTAGCACATGGGCATGAGTCAGAGGTTGAGCAGATGTTATTGGCAATTGCGGGGATTCCCAGGGAGCCAGTTATGTATCCCAAAAGGCTCCGGATCCCACTAATAGTCCAAATAGAAGATTAACAGAGAGAGGAGGTACCTATCGACACAGTCGTGGAGCTTCCTTTGATTCATAACAGTAACGGAATGAAGGCAAGGCAGGATTCAGTTGTTACAGTAGTGGATGAGAGGAAGTAGGAAATCAATCTAGCCTATAACCTAGGGACAGGCCAGCCAAACTGTCGAAAGAGATCCAGAGCATGGCTTATCCTTTCAACTCAGGGGACATTTTGGTTTATGGTAGTCGTAGAAGAGAGAGGAAGGTTAATGGTGATAAACTTATCAAAAAAAAAAGGTTAGTGGTGATAAATGAAGCTACGAATTTTTTCATGGAATGTCCATGGGTTAGGCAGTAAGGACAAGAGGGCGGTGGTTAAAAGTATGCCTAAAAGATGGGGAGCTGGTTTGATAATTTTTTTAAGAAACAAAACTGGATAATATCGACATATCTGTTATTAGGGAATTATGCAGCTTTCCTGACTTTGGGTGGCAAGACCTCCCGGCGATTGGAACTTCAGGAGGTATTGTGATCATCTGGGATAAGAAGTTTTTAGAGGTGACTGATGTTCAGGTTGGGGCATTCTCAATCTCTATTCCACGTAATTGTGTGGGAGATCAGTTCTGTTGGGTTCTTTCAGCGGTTTATGGGCCGTCGGTGGATTACCTACAGGAACAGTTCTGGGAAGAAATGGATGATGTAACTGTTGTTGTTTGAGGTTGTCACCAATATACTAAAGATTGAGAAAGAGAGATAATTGAGGTTAGGGAGAGAATAAGAGATTAGGGTTTGAGAGAGAATGGGGAGATTGAAGTGAATATTCAATCTCCCATAAGTATATTTATAAGTAGGGAAAACCCCTTCTACAAGTAAAGGAGAAATCGTGTGGGTCAAGTGGGGGCCCACCACTTAACCCACTAACATGAAATAAAGAGGTTGTGGGTTAAGTGGATGGGCCCATTACTTAACCCATAAGCAATAGAGAGTAAACCCCACGTGGGGTAGTGGAACGCAGCCCACTAAGAACACCCCCACGTGGGTGTACGTAGAATCCAACACTCCCCCTCAAGCTGGTGCGAAGATATCCATAATGCTCAGCTTGGCTATCAATGTATTCAGGATTGACTTGTTGACTCCCTTAGTAAGTAAATCAGTAACATGCTCCTGAGTCCTTACATAGGGTGTACAAATCAATCCCTACTGAAGCTTCTCCTTGATGAAGTGCCTATCAACCTCGATGTGTTTAGTCATGTCATGCTGAACTGGGTTGTGAGCAATGTTAATGGCCGCTTTGTTGTCGCAATAGAGGCTCATTGGGTCTGTCACCTTGACTCCCAGTTCTGCTAACATGATCTTCAACCTGAAAGAGCTCACACACTTCATGTGCCATAGAGCGGAACTCTGCCTCTGCACTGGATCGGGCGACAACTGGTTGTTTCTTGCTCCTCCAAGACACCAAGTTGCCTCCAATAAAGGTACAATAACCTGATGTAGACTGTCTATCGGTCACCGCACCTGCCCAATCTACATCACTGTATGCTTCCACCCTGAAGTGGCCATGAACTCCAAACAAGATGCCTCGACCTGGTGACCCCTTGAGATACCGAAGAACTCTGTGTGCAGCCTCAAAATGTGATGACAGAGGTGAATGCATGAATCGGCTAATGATGGTTATGATCAATAGGAATATCTGCTGGTCGCGAACCCAAATACCCAGTCTCGCTCAGTAAGTCTAGGACATACTTTCTCTGTGAAATGAAGATGCCTCTCGATGACCTAGCAACCTCAATCCCTAGAAAGTATCTTAATGATTCTAGATCTTTCGTCTCAAACTCAGACGACAAGAAGGCCTTGAGCCTTGTGATCTCTGTCGGGTCACTCCACGTAATGACCATGCCATCCACATATACGATCAATGCAATGATACTAGTCTGTAGATGCTTCACAAACAGAGTGTGATCGACCTGACTCTCTGTGTAGCCTACCTTTCTCACTGCACTGCTGAACCGTTCAAACCAAGCTCGAGGAGATTGCTTCAACCCATATAAAGCTTTCTTCAGTCTGCACACCCTGTCTTCACTTCCAACAAGCTTCAACCCCGATAGCACTTTCATGTAAACTTCCTCTGTTAGGTCCCCATGTAGAAAAGCGTTCTTTACATCCAGCTGATGTAAAGGCCATGACCTGTTTGCAGCCAAGGACAGTAGAACCTTGATTGAGTTCATCTTGGCTACAAGTGCAAATGTCTCCTGGTAATCTATCCCATAGGTCTGGGTGAACCCCTTGGCAATGACCGCGCGTCATTTTTATAAGTCAAAAAGCATTAGTAACTTTATCCCAGTATACAACTAGGTTCCAGAAGACAACATGAAGATGTGGAATTTTGAAGTGTTTGCCACAAGTACAACACTCATTTGAGCATTTGGAGTACCTGGGAAGCATAATCAACAATCCTCGAAATCATATAAGGTTGGACATAGCCATGAATATATAGTTAAGCCCATGGAAACTATTTAAAGTGTTTAGGTAAAATTACTCGCAAACAAGAAAACTTAGCAACCCTAACCAGCAAAATGCAGAATAAAATGTGTTTGCATTTCATTTGTAGCTTTACAACAAATTCAAAGAGAAAATGAATCCCACTTGAGAAGAAGAATACCTTGTGGGCAGGAGGAAGCTTTTTAAAGGATCTTTCGTATCTTTCGACATCTTCTTCTGCGGCATCTGAGTAACTGTATGAAACAATTATAATAATAAAAAAAAGCAGTGTGGTTTATACTAGAGAGAAAAAAACTAGGTTTATGAATAATGTCAACTATTGACAACATAAAACTAAAAATAATCACAATAACAACAACTATAGCAGCAATAATAGACGAACATGCTATCAAAAACTGAAAAACTTGGAGAGCACATCACTAGAGGAAGTATTGTCAACTATACAAGTCAGAGAGAAAAGAATAAGGGCATGTTTGAACATTCAACTTGGATTTTTTTCACATCAACTTGTTGAGTGGTAGTTTTGACAAGAGTTCGGAAGAAGGCTCTGAAAGACCGAGCTCAAATGATAAAGTCAATGGTCTTAGAGCTTGATTCTAGAGTCCCGTATAGAATCAACTATTGACTTTCAAAGAGAAGGTGAGTCCTAAAACAATTGTCAAGGGCCAAAACCAAGTTTGATGAAACTTAAGCTTTGACAGAGTTATATTAATTGGTGTTTGGAGCCTATTCAAGCTTACTTTGAAAACAGTAATTGCTCTGATATGCACGTCAAAGAACAAAAATTTCCAGCTTGGCAGTTTCTATTTGCCCAATTGGCATTTTGATCCTCATTTTTGGTAAATCCACACACATCTAAAGTAGAATAACAGCTAAACAAAAAGTACTTGGAGTACATGGAAACAGAGTGAGAGAATATCAAGGTCAGTAAATGACAGGTATGCCACAATTATCAGAAAGCTCCTTGGAAAAAGAATAATATGATATGCCTTACCGATTGTGGCAATTAAACTAAATAATAGAGAGATGGAAAACTTTTGAAAACAGAAGAAAAAGTTTGAATGTTTTACTAGGAAAAGTAGAAATTTTGCTGCCTATCGCACTTGGAACTGTTATTTCCATAATTTTCTCACTTCTCAAACAACTCCCAGAATATCTACTAAAATTTCTGAAGAATGTGTAACTTCTCCTTGTCCAAGATACACTAGCTATTTGAATCTTAATTTTGACATAAATGAAAAAGAGCCCACGGGTGGAATAGCTATGGGGTGGTTCCAGTGTCGCAGGTGTTATCTCCCCAATAGACAAATCCCTCTGGCAGTATGACATGATCTTTGCATTGTCTGCAATTTTCTATCCCGTGGCCGGAGTAGTTAAGGAGATATCAGTGATGAAAAAAGTGTGTTCGTTCTTGGATTTACAAATCCACTTGATGGTAGGGCACATGGTTTGCATTCTTCATATATAAATCCCACTGTCCCCTTGCTGATATTGCAATTTCACCTACTAATGGACTCAAAAAACACTCTTTTTCAAAAAGCAAATGCAGATTGATTTCTCTGTGATTAACACGAACTTGTTCTATGGTTAGTGGTAACCAACATTACGTAAAAAAAGTATTCAAGTGGCAGATTACCAAGGACCAAATTCTAGAAACTGACTCCTTTACTGAAACCAGAATATTAAAAATGTCAGAAATAGAGTGTTCATTATATTGGACGGAACCCCAAAATAGAAAAATAGATGAATGGATATTGAAGGGAGAAACCCAATTCCTTAATCCAAAAAGGGGGAAAGACAAAACTCATCTAGACAAAATAAGAAGTCATATTCAGCAATGCGAAAGAAGAAACATTAGAAAGTTAATAGTAACAATAATAATGAAAAAAATCAAAAAAAAAAAAAAAAGGTCCAGCAATTAAAAGAAACAAAACAGTCCAATCATCAAGAGATACAAAATAATTAAGAAACAAAACTTTGAAGCCCAATTCAACCATGGTACTAAATATTGAAACATATCTTTTTTTTCTGATTGATACGATACAATAAATAACGGGAAAATTTATCGATATTTACAAAATGAAATGATGCAATATTTATCAATACGAATCCTTTTCTGGGGTCACCAATGCGCACTATGATAATAACATGGGTTCAATAAGGTCGAAGGCAAAGAAAAGCAATTAACCTGTACTTATAAAATTTGAAGAAGACTGATAGGATCTCAATCAAAAAAAGCTATATAATTATTTAACTAATAAACTAGAGAATAATTTCTGATTGCATTCATGTCATCCTCCGATTACAATTTATAAGACTCCAAATACTTATCCTCTGTTACTTCTCCTAAGAATTAGCAACCTAATCAAGACTCCTGAAAGTAAAATACTCAATAGCAGATCCTATTCTATCGGCAACAACTTTCCATCAGTTGTGCAAGTTTGTTATTGACTCAATGACTTACATGGCAGGTGGATCGTGTAACAATACAACCCCACTGATAAATGACTTGTCCTCAGGTCACAAAATCTGGAAAACGGGCTGTAAATTCTTCATACAGCTCCCATGTTGCATCTTCTTCTGGATGGTCTTCCCATTGGATAAGCAGTTTAGTAACTGCATGATTGCGATGTTTGAAAATTCCACGATCTAAAATCTTCAAAGGGCGCCAAGCTTTAGCTCCTGAATCAGCAATTGGTGGTAGGATGGTGCTGGTAGGAACCGAATTTCCGATTCACTTCTTGAGAAGAGAGACGTGGAAAACTAGGTGAATCTGTGACCCTACCAGTAGTGCGAGCTTATACGCCACTGTACCCAAACGTTCCAAGACTTGATATGAACCAAAAAATCGTGGGCTTAACTTATTGGGCCCCCGACGTCCCAATTATTGTTGACGGTAGGGTTGTAGCTTAAGGAAAACCCAATCACCAATAGTGAATATGCATTCGGTACGATGGCGATCAACTTGCATTTTCATACGATGTTGTGTGGCATGTAGATTATCCCTTAAGAACTTAAGAAGTTGATCACGCTCACGTAATGATGCATCAACGGTATGGACACTTGTGGATCCTGGAACGTAAGTGTCTATACGTGGTGGTAGACGCCCGTAGATGACTTGAAAATGGAACATTTTGATGGAGCTGTGGTAAGATGTGTTATACCAGAATTCTGCCCATGGAAGCCACTTGGTCCATAGTTGCGGATGATTGCCGATAAAGCAACGGAGATATTGCTCTATGGACCGATTGACTACTTCTGTTTGTCCACCTGACTGAGGATGATAAGTTGTGCTCTTGCATAATTTAGTACCTTGCATCTTAAAGTATGCTTCCCAAAATTGACTGAGGAATATCGGATCCCTGTCGCTAACAATTGACCGTGGCATGCCATGCAATTTGGCAATATCACGGATGTAGATTTCGGCGATCGTCGAAGCTATGTAGGGATGAACCAACGGTGTGAAATGAGCATACTTGCTGAACCGGTCAACAACAACCATGATGGAAGTCTTATGGTCCGAAGGAGGGAGCCCATTTATGAAGTCCGTGGACACATCAGTCCATACTTCATCGGGAATAGTTAAAGGCTGCAATTTGCCCGGTGGAGCCATAGTTTCATACTTAACCGTTGGCATACATCACACTCAACCACAAAACATTTTGTAGCTTTCTTGATACCTTTCCAATAGAAATTGGTAGATACTCTTTTATAGGTGGGTAAGAACCCAGAGTTTCCACCTATTGGTGAAGCATGAAATTCTTCTAAGATCTTGTTGCACCAGGATGAAGATGAACTACATGGCCCTTGTAAAGTAGGATGTTGTTGTCGACTGAATAGTGCGGAACTGAATTTGGATCATTTTTCAGCAGTTGGAGTGTCTTATTAAGAGAAATATCCTGTTGGTTCTCTTTGATGATCTCATCCATGACAAAAAATAGAAGTGCTGAAATAATGTAAACAGCTGCTTCCTCGTGTAAACGGGAGAGAGCATCCGCGGCAACAGCCTCCTTGCCCTTGCAGTATACGATTTCGTACTCATACCCAAGGAGTCATGTGAGCCATTTTTGTTGCTCCATTGATGTTAGCCGTTGTTCCATGAAATATTTGAGTGTTCAATGATCTGTGAGTACCTTAAAATGTCGTCCGAGCAAGTACGGGCGCCATTTTGATATAGCAATGACAATGGCCATCATTTCTTTGTCATAAACTGATAAACGAAGATGTCGTTCCGCCAAAGATTTACTAAGATGAGCAATCGGTTGTCCCCCTTGTGATAATACTGCACCAATGCCTGATCCAGATGCATCACATTCAAGTGTAAACTCACGAGAAAAATCCGGTAATGCCAATGTTGGAGTAGTGGATAAAGCTTCCTTGAGTGTTTCGAAGGATGCTTCAGCTTGAGGAGACCAAAAAAAAGAATCTTTACGAAGCATTTGAAATAGTGAAGCCACTATTTTTCCATAGTCCTTGATGAATTTTCGATAGTAACCGGTGAGCCCCAAAAACCCACGCAAGGATTTGATTGAAGAAGGTTCCGGCCATTGTTTCATGGCCGAAATTTTGGATGGGTCAACTTGAACCCCTCGTGATGATATAAAATGACCAAGATCTTCGACTGAGTTTTGAGCGAAATAACACTTGGATCGCTTGATATATAATTGATGCTTGCGGAGTGTTTGGAACACTTCAGTGAGATGAGTAAGATGTGTCTGCAAATCAAGGCTATAGACAAGAATATCATCAAAGAATACCAATACGAATTGCCAAAGAAAAGGCCGAAATACCTCATTCATTAGTCCTTGGAAGGTAGCCGGTGCATTGGAGAGGCCAAACGGCATGACGAAAAATTCGTAATGACCTTCATGCGTGCGAAACGCAGTCTTGGGAATGTCAGCTTCAATGACTCTAATTTGGTGGTATCCTGAGCGAAGGTCAAGTTTCGAGAAAATAGAAGCTCCATGTAACTCGTCTAGCAGCTCATCAATCACTGGAATGGGATACCTATCTTTCACCATAATGTTGTTGAGAGCACGATAATCGACACACACATGCCAAGTCCCGTCTTTCTTTTTTACCAAAAGAACAGGTGAAGAAAATGGGCTTGTGCTAGGTCGAATGATGCCAGCATCTCGCATTTCCCTTACCAATTTTTCTATCTCATTTTTTGGGAAATGCGGATACCTGTAAGGTCTCACGTTGGAAGGTGTGCTCCCAGGTAATAGTGGAATATGATGATCTGGTTTTCGAATTGGAGGCAACCCAATAGGTTCAACGAAAACATCAGAAAATTGTTTCAACAAGAAACCAACTAAAGGATCCAATTCAGGTTCTATAGATGCTTGAGAGTGCATAAGGCAAATATATAATCCATGCCGCTGCTGCAAGAGAAGATGGTGGAATTCTCCAACATCATTCATTGTATCAAAAGATGATGAAACACCTGTCAATTGGATTTGTTGTTGGCCATGTTTGAACCTCATTGTAAGTTTGCTGAAATCCCATTGAATAACACCTAGCAATTGAAGTCATTCTGCTCCAAGGACAATTTCATAACCGCACACGGGCAATAGAAAAAAGTTAGAAGTAAATAAATGTCCTTGCAAGGAGAAGGTCACGTGTCTGCAGCATCCAGGGCTTTGTACCTTGCAACCATTAGCTACTATAACACTAATGGGATTGGAGTGAGAGACGATTAATCCGCATTGCTTTGCAAGTTTTGGATGGAGGAAATTGTGGGTTGACCCGGAATCAACCAATACAGTTACATTCTTCTTTTTTAGACCCCCCACAAGTCGCACGGTTCCCGTCCGTTGAGTACCAGCCTCTGTAGTCAAGGCGCAAGGCGCAGCGAGGCGCACCGAAAGGGCTTCGAATGGGTCAAGGCGAGGCGCATTCAATGAGGCGCGCGCCTTGACCGAGGTGCAAGGCGCAGCCAAGCGCGCGCCTCACTAAAATGTATATATTTTTTTAAAAAATTACGTATTTTGCCCATTTTTTGCTTGTTAGATGTTATATTATTTCTTTTTTTATAAGTAATGCAACTTAATAACTTGCTACTTGCTACATCTAACTATTTCTTTGTTTTTACATGTATAGTCATGTAGTATAATTCTAATTTGGTCTCTCAATCGATTCTTACAAAAAAAATAAAAGGAAAACCCTAGACTTGAAACAAGAAAAAGGGAAAGAAGAACTGAAGAGTGAAGATTGCTTGGAGTCTTAGACGTTGGAGGCTTGGAGGCGTGGGATTCTTATTCTTCTTCTTTTCCCAAAATCAGAGGTTCTAATCATCTTCTTCGTCCACGGTTCTGAAAACTCAGAACCTCTTCCACTTTTTTTTTTTCAAAAATGCAAAATCAGAACCTTGGAAGAGGATCTGATCTTCTTCTTCCACGGTTCTGCAAAATCAGAACCTCTTCCACGGTTCTGAAAAACCAGAACCCCTTTCACGATTCTTTTTTTAGTTTCTGATTATTTTTTCCTTCAATTCTGTTTTTTTTTTCCTTTTTTCTTCCCTTCTATTGTGATTTTTAATATGGAAGAGGTTCCGACCCTCTTCTTCTTCCACAGTTCTGCAAAATCAGAGCCTCTTACACGGTTCTGAAAAATCATAACCCCTTTCACGATTCTGCTTTTAGTTTCTTATTTTTTTTCCTTTTTTTTCCCTTCTATTCTGATTTTTAATAATCAGAACCTCTTCCATGGTTCTGATTTTTAGTTTCTAATTTTTTTTTCCTTGTATTCTGATTTTTTATTCTTAGAACCTCTTCAATGGTTCTGATTTTTAGTTTCTGATTTTTGTTTTTTTCCTTCTATTCTGATTTTTTCTTTTTTTTTTCCTTCTATTCTGATTTTTGATACTCAAAACCTCTTCCAAAGTTCTGATTTTTAGTTTCTGATTTTTTTTTTTACTTCAATTCTTATTTTTTTCCTTTTTTTTTTCTTTCTATTCTGTTTTTTAATACTCAGAACCAATACACATTTCTGATTTTTCTCTTTTCCTTCTATTTTATACTTTATAAAACTAATTAGTAGTCGTTTGTTTTTTATTTAGTTGCTTAAAATTATTTAGTAGTTGTTTATTTAGTATTAGATTTACTATTAAGTAATTGTTTAATAGTTGATTATTTGTTTATATAGTTGTTTCTTAAATTTCTTTGTTTAAACTTTAAAACTATTTAGTATTAGCCAATTTAGCCTATTAGGTTTACTATTTAGTAGTTGTTTGTTTGTTAATATCTCTTGACTCTTTATTTTATAATTTGTTTATCAGTAAACTAGTGATTAAAGGTGTAAGATGGCAACATCTTCTAGCATAAGTGGAAGTGGAATTGGAAGAAAAGATATTGCATGGAAGTATGGTTATTTGAGTGATCTAAAAAATACAAATGACGTCACATGCATATTTTGTAAGAAGCTTACAAAAGGTGGAGTATATAGACTAAAGCAACATCTAGTTGGCAACTTTCGAAATTCGAAAGCATGTTTACGGGTTCCTGAAGCTGTAAGAGAAGAGATAAAATCATATATGGAAGAAAAAAAGAGTACAAACACGTACAAAAATTTACCACCTGAAGAAGACATAGTTGACATTGATGAAGAAGAAGATGAAGATACTGAAGAGAGAAGTTGTGGAAGAGGGCCAAGATGCAGTGGTAGTAGTGGTGTGATGAGTAATAAACGAAAACCAAATTCTCGTTTGGAGATGAAAAGACCCCGACAAAAGGGTCCAATGGATGCCCATGTTATTCCAAATCCAGAACACATAGTCCAAAGAAAAAAGGGGAAGACTGGAAAGTCGAAGCAAACCACCATGGGTGATAGATTTGATAAGCAAGGAAGAGAGAATGTATGTCAATACATTGTAAGATGCTTCTATCAAAATGGTATTCCTTTTAATGTTGCTTGTTCTGAAAGTTTCAAAGTGATGGTTGAAGCTATTGGTCAATTTGGGCCGAGGATGCAGCCCCCAAGCTACCATGAGTTGAGAGTTCCTCTCCTCAAAAAAGAGGTAGCACATACTGATGATTTGATGACTAGTCACAAGCAAGAATGTGAAAAAACCGGGTGCTCACTTATGTCTGATGGATGGACCGATAGGAAGAATAGGACATTAATTAACTTCTTAGTTAATTGTCCTCAGGGAACAATGTTTGTAGAGTCGATTGATGCATCATCATATGTGAAGACCGGAGATAAAATGTTCCAATTGCTTGATAAGATGGTTGAGAAGATTGGAGAAAAAAATATTGTTCAAGTCATAACTGATAACCATTCAAGCTATGTGATGGCTGGTAAGTTAATCTTTATAAACTATGTAGTACAAGTTAGTGAATTACTATGTTTATTGATTGATCAATTATTAATTTGTTAATTGTCATTAATTATTATTATTTTTTTATGGATCATAGAGAGATTATTGGAGGCAAAGCGGCCGCATTTGTATTGGACACCATGCGCCGCTCATTGTATTGATCTCATGTTAGAGGATATTGGAAATTTGCCTGAAGTTAAAAAGACTATGAAGAGGGCAATTTAATTGAGTGGTTTCATTTATAACCATTCAGGAGTGTTGAATATGATGAGAGAATTTACTAGTCAAAGAGAGTTGATTAGGCCAGGGGTGACAAGATTCACCACATCGTTCCTTACATTGCAGAGCATCCATAGCCAAAAGAAGAATCTAAGGGCCATGTTTACTGATGAGAAATGGTTGACCAGCAAATGGGCAAAAGATGCTACGGGCAAAAGAGTCTACAACACGATTTTAATGCCATCATTTTGGAATACAATTGTTTTCAGTCTCAAAGCAACGTCACCATTAGTTCGTGTTCTTCGGTTAGTAGATAGTGAGAAGAGGCCTGCAATAGGCTACATCTACGAGGCCATGACCGAGCTAAAGAGGCAAGCAAAGCTGCTTTCAATAGAAATGAAGCAAAGTACCACCGTCCTTTGCATGCAGCTGCTTACTTTTTGAATCCATAATTTTTTTATGACAACCCAAATATTGAAGATGTTGAGGTTGTTAAGGGTCTTTATGACTGCATTCAGAAGCTAATACCTGACAAAGTTGAGCAAGACAAAATTACTGATGAGCTGTCATTATATAAGAATGCTAAGGGTCTATTTGGGATAGACTTGACAATTCGACAAAGGAAAACTAAAGCACCCGGTATGTTAGTTATCCTCTTTCATTGATTAGTAACTTAATTTAATATTTTATAACCGATATACTATTATTGTACAGCTGAATGGTGGAAGCAATATGGAGGGTCGGCTCCACATTTGCGAAGATTAGCAATTCGAATTCTTAGCCTCACTTGTAGTGCTTGTGGTTGTGAGTGCAATTGGAGTGTGTTCGAGCATGTAAGTACTTATTTATAGTTTTTTAACATATTGGAATTATATTATAAACTATAAAGTATGATTCATTGCTTATAAGTAGCCAATTTAACATTTATTTACTATATTGTTTTGTTACATTGGTATAACTTTGCAGATCCATACCAAGAAGAGAAATAGACTAGAGCAAAAGCGTTTGAATGATTTAGTAAATGTGAAATACAACCAAAATCTTAAGCAACGGTATGATAGGCAAGATACAATTGAACCTATCTCATTGAAAGACATTGATGATAGCAATGAATGGCTAATTGGGGAGATAGAAACAGAAGGTGGAGAAGCAGAAGATGAATTGGTGTTTGAGGATGATAGCTTGAGATGGGGTGCTGTTGCAAGAGCTGCTGGAGCTGGCGAATCAACATCAAATACTAGATCAAGGTCAAGAGTCAGGGCGAGGCCTTCAGTAAGGGAGCCGGAAGAGGAAGAGGCCAATTCAGAGGAGACGGAAGAAGAAGAATATATCGAGACGAACACATCTGATGATGATGGGGATGAAGTTGATTATATTTTAGATGATGACGATGTTGACTAGAACAAATTGTAGGCTATTTGCTATTTTGGACATTTGCTATCTTTTATGTTTTATGGCTTTTTGACTTGACTACTTGTCTTGTATTTAGAAATTAGAAAATGACATTTATGGGTATGGGACACAGTACTGACATATATTTACAATTTTATATATATATATAGCCTAATGTACCTATTTTTTTATTTTATGATGTTATTTTTTAAATTTTTTATATCTTTTATTATATTGTTTAATATTGAGCCTCGTTTCATTCAAGCGTGCGCCTCGCCTTGCGCCTTGCGCCTCAGGCTCCAGGGATCCTAGCGCCTTAAGTGCGCCTTGCGCCCTTAACTACACTGGTACCAGCTATGGCATTGAGAGAGACTTCCATAGTGGTGTTGCTGTCAAGATCATGCTCCGAATCCGATGTAGAGTCATTGCTTTCCTCCATTTCGAGCAATAATAATTGAGGGCGCTTACAACGATGTCCTCGGCGAAACTGTTCATCACAGTTAAAACAAAGTCCCTTGAGTCGACGATCTTGTTGTTCCACTAAACTTAATCGTCATATAGCAGGTGGCAAGGTAGCAGCTATAGGTGGTGTGGCCGTTAGAGCTTGTCCCACCCACTTAGCCGGTGGATTTGGTAACGTTGATGGCAATGAAGATGACGGTTGGAACGGCGTCTGTGCTGCACGAATTGGATTTCGTCTTGAAATGGCTGAGACAATTGCATTAATTGCTTCTTCCCGTTGTTTGGCAATTACATTGCATGAGTTAAGGTTAGAGGATGGAGCAATTCAACGCCGGGTCGGATGACGTCACTGAGTCCAGATATGAAGCATCGTATAAGAAATGGCTCGGGCAGAATCAAACTTCTGTTTACTAGTCGTTCAAACTTAGATTGATAATCACGTACAGTGGAGGTTTGGCGCAGCTTAGCTAAGGACCCTTCGGGATCTTCATCCTCATTTGTGCCAAAGCGTGCACATAAAGCTCGAGGGAAAGCAACCCATGTTGGACGCCCCACTGTCCGAGCTAACCATTGGTACCATGATATGGCCTCACTTTGAAGATGTGCTGATGCTATATCCACCATATAATCGTCCTGAACGTTGTTGAGGCGTTGGAACTGTTGTGCTCAGAACACCCATCCTTCCGGATCAGTCCCGTCGAATGTGGGACAATCTAGTCGAATGGGTCTTCCTTGATAGCCACGGAAGGTAGCAAGCAGCGGTGGTCGAATGTCAGAAGGTTGTCGTGGCTCGTCAAAAAAAGGGGGTGATTATTGACGCAGGTTGTTGATAGAGGCTTGTATTTTCAGTATAGCCTCTGTCAATTCAGCTACTCCAGAGGATAAATCAGTCATACCTTGGTTGTTGGTCGATAGTTCCTCCCGAATGTCATCGATCTCCTGAGAAATATTCCTCTCAAAGCCTGGTGGTGCTGGTGGTGTTGCCATAGGTGAAGAAAAGAGCTCTGATACCAATATTGATAGGATCTCTATCAAAAAAGCTATAATACTTATTTAACTAATAAACTAGAGAATAATTTCTGATTGCATTCATCTCATCCTCCGATAACAATTTATAAGACTCCAAATACTTATCCTCTGTTACTTCTCCTAAGAATTAGCAACCTAATCAAGACTCCTGAAAGTAAAATACTCAATAACAGAGCCTATTCTATCGGCAACAACTTTCCATCAGTTGTGCAAGTTTGTTATTGACTCAATGACTTACATGGCAGGTGGATCGTGTAACAAAGACGGGGAAGAATGAGGAGATAGCCCAGTTCGTCCTCCAGAGAAAAAATGAAAGAAAGCCAGTTCAATAATCCAAAAATCAAAACGACCCAGTTCAACAGTAGCGGGGGCAATTGAAAAAACGATAAACTTCAACAATCCAAGACTACAAGTTCGCCAATCAAATATACACAGAGAGAAAGGGAGGGAAAATGTCCAGATTCAATGAATCGTGTGGGAGAGAGGACAATCGGAAACACCCAATCCAGACAAACGAGATTATGGAAGGAACTTACTTAAGGTAGGCACTGATGATCCTCCTCAGTGATTTCACTTCGAGCGCCTCTTCAAGCTTGCTGTTACTTCGACGCTCCCCGCTCGACATTTTTTCTCTTCTCTTACATAATCGAACGACGGACAGAAGAAGAAGAACCTCACCAGTCGCGACAACTATCAGAATTTGAGGTTTTACATTCCACGTGCGTAATGAGCCTCCTGGGAAAAGAAAAGGGGGGATTTTTAACATGGGTAATATTTGCACTCCAAAAATTCCATAAGCACCTCATTTGGGTGCTTTTTGGACGAAAGTGCCCTTCGACCAAAAATAAAAAACCCAACCCCTCTCTCTCTCTCTCTCTCATATGCCCTAGCCGTGAGTGGGAGAGAGAGAGTGGTGGTGGAAGTCATGCGACAGTGACCGCGACGGCATCCTCCTCCTCCTCCTCCTCCTTCTTCTTCTTCTTCTTCTTCTCCTTCTTCTTCTTTTCTATTTTTTCAGGGTGAGAGAGGGAGGGATGAAGGGGTGCTAGGTTTTGTTTATTGGTCTTAAGGGCATTTATGGCCAAAAAGAACCCCAATGGTGCTTATGGAATTTGTGGGGTGCAAATAGAATTTCCCTTTTAACATACCCACATTGTTTCTTTGAAACTTTCACGTAGTTCGACAATTACAAACCTTACCGTAAGTTTTAGGTAAGTTTTATTGGCACCTCAATAATTTTGTACTTTTCCCTTAAAAAAGTGGAGCCTTTACTGCCCCCTTATTAATACTTATTAGGTAAATTATATTGACACCTGAAACTAGGTTTTTTCGTGTCGTCAGATCGAAAACCTTAATCTCAACACATTTATAATTTTCGAGACTTATTCCTACAAAATATAACAATTCTCGCACAGTGGAAGTATGTCAGATATCGTCCGCACTCGAAGTTAGTTAGTACAACTAAATAACATAAAATAACAGATTCTAGCTAAAAATTGGTGTAGAGGTGAGAGTGATGATGGAGAAAATGAGATTTCAAACATTCTTTCTTGAGAGATTTTCACAAACCACAAATAACAATATTAGCGAGAAAGAAGCAAAAGATGCCAATAACTCCAAATAAATTTTATTCATTAATCAAAACAAGAACTACAATGTATTCAAAGAAACATATACTGACCCTAACTAATAAGCAATAAAATATCTAGAGAGAGAAATAGAATAATACATAGAGAGAGAAAGTAAAAGAAACCTAACCCTAGAGAGAGAAAGTTAGAACTAGAAAGGAAGAGAGAGAAAGTACGTTGTGAGCACTTACCAGAGACCATTCTGCATGGAGAGTCAATCGTTGGAGTGGAACACGTGGTTGGAGGAGTTGTGTGCACGGCCTTGAGGATGAGGGAGAAGGAGCCTGAGAATGGAGAAGGAATGCCGGGTTGGTCTCATTGTGAAGACATTGGTGGAGGGTAGCAATGTGCTCCACTTGGAGGGAGGCGTGCACGAGCAGTAGCAGATCTGCCCGGAGACCGATTGGTGATCCAATAGTGTTGAGCATATTGGAGAGGATGCAATGGAGCAGCGTGTGCATACCGTGGTGAGCACAACGGCTTTTGGACAGGCTGGGTGCTGGAGCTCATGAAGAAGAAGAAGACGGAAGAGGGAGGAGAAACCTGAGGCAATGATATTTGTGGGCGAGGAGATGGGCTGCAACGGTAGAAGAACGGTGCATCAGTGGAGGGAAGTGTTGCTGCCCGGAATGAGGGAGAAGACATTGCAAATTGTGCTGGTCTGCAAGTGTTGGAGAGGAGGAAGGGAGGTGCGGGAACACCACGCACTGTGTGGATGTTGTAGCATGTGCACGATCCAACAAGGAAGTGCTATAAGTGAGGGTTGTTGGCCCAAATTGCAAGGAACTCGCGGGTGGAGAAGAACACCGATGAGAGGAGCATTACACGGCCAAGAGAGGAGAGGGCACGGTGGAGGGCGAATCCAAGAGATATAGTCAGAGGTCTGCCTGAGTTGCAGGTTCCAATTGTCCAAGAAAGAGGAGAGGCGATGTTGTTTTTTTCTCTTTTTTTTAAGGGAATGAGGAGCGGCTTATTAGAGAGGGTTTAGAAGATGAGAAGTGTAGCACCGCTACTACGATGGGTTGGTGTGTTGCCCGTGGGTGGAGATAGATCTCCCAATCAATGTAGGTGGAGAGATTTCACCAAGAGAAGAGAGGAGATCGTGGACTGTTTTACCGAAGGAATGCCTCATGAATTTTAGCGTGGATATCGTGGTGGTGTGGGTGGAGTGTGCACGACCTGGAAGGAGGAGATCAGACCGTGGAAGATGGAGAAGGAGCAGGTGCCCGTTGAAGAACCAGCAACATGGAAAGAGAAGAGTCCGCCGTTCTCACCTGTGGAGGGCAGTCCATGGAGCTTTAATGAAGTCCAACAGAACAACCTTGCTGGTTCGCCAGGAAGAAGAAGAAGAGGATGGTAGTGGAGAAGAAGAAGAATAAGAAGAATAAGAAGAAGAATAAGAAGAAAAAGGAGAAGGAGGAGGAGAATGAATGGTTAGAACGTGGGGGGTGGGGGGAACCAATTAGGGTTCATGATAATTGCTCAAAAGTGCTTATTTTAAGCAATTATCATCTTAGTGTTTGTCACGTTCTTCTACGTAAAACTTTGATTTTTATCAATAATTCTACGTAAGAGTTTCTTCCATTGTGTAGAACACACTTTTTAGAAGAAAATCGACTATTCGCATGAATTAAATGCATTTTCGAAAGTCTACATGCAAAGCCGTCTTGATTAAGCCTCATTACGTGCTTTTTCTATTACAGAAAACCCGATTGGACAAATTTGATATTGCGGGCCCACAACTAACTGTCAGAGTCTAGGACCAAAGTTCAATAACCAAAGAGCTGAGGATAAGAAGATAGAGGCCAATTGATGGAAGAGCCAGAGAGTCGGAAAAGCAAGAGAGAAGATCGAGAGAGAATGAGAGCCAAACACCCCGAGAAGAGATTAAGGAGAATAAAGCTCAATCAACTAACACAAGACGAAGACTTGACCAGTTGGTAAAGCCTGCAGAAGACCAAGTCAAAGACTAGGGTTCAAAACCCTCTGCTAGCATTTTCTCTTTAATTTTGTAATATTTTCTCTCTCCTCTATTTCTAGATCCTCATTCTCTCTCTACCCTGAAATCTCAACCACCCTATCATCTCCTTTCACAATCTCTCCTTCCGCGATCACTCGATCCTACGGCCTACCTTGGCCGACCTGCACCATCCGATCCATCCGATCATCGCCGCCCTAATCTACCGTATGATCGCTAGTAGATCATCCATCCTATCATCACCCATCTCAAAATCCGACGGTCATCTTTTTCTTCTTCTAGATCCTATGGTCACGACTTGACCTATGTGATCATGACCCCTATAGAGATGGACGGCCCATATTAAAGATTGACTTGTGTTTTACGAAAATGGAAAGGTTCTTTAAAGAAAAGGGCAAATTGAGTTTTGGAAAGTTTTGAAAATCCAAAGTTTTTATTTTCAAAACTTATGAAAGATTTCTTGGATGATGTGGCATTAAAGGGGATTTCATGGGATTCTTCAAAAAGGGCAAGTATTATTTTTAGAAACTAAGAATACAGGAGTTTTCTAAAAACTTGAAACCGTGGGTTTTTTATATAGAAACCCACGGTTCCTATTATAAATAGGGAGCACATTTTCGAAAAGAGGCGCCCCTCTAATTTCCATCTCTTTCTTACTTTCTCCCCTAGCGCAAAAGAAAAAAAAGGTAAAATAAAAATAAAAATAAAAAATCAACGTCTCTGGCTTCCATTCTCCATCGAACGACTCCATCATCTTCTTCTCAACACAGGTCCAAGAACAATGGTTTGCTCTCCTCTTCTCCTTCTCTATCTCTTTCTCTCTCTAATCTCTTCTTTTATCGCTTTCTAGTTAAGTTTTTATTTGCTTTATTTATTTAAGTATTTTTAATTCAAGCATTGTAAGTTATAGTTTTTTTTAATAAATGAAGTTTACTTGGGCATTTTATTTTCTGTTATTACATATTTATTTTCTTTTATTAATGTTGTAGGTAATTCCCCTCTTATAAAAAAATATTTTAAAAATTATTTTCCACCTTCTTATCTCTCCACCATCTCCTTGCTTGTTTTCTTTAATGTTACTTCTCTAACCCAAGTACGGATTCAACATCTGACATGCCACTGTACAAGTCTGCATTTTTGTAGATTTTTAAGTGAACCGGATCATTAAAAATGTGTTGAGCCAAAGGTTTTCATCCAACGACCGAAAAAATATTGTTTCAGTTCATCATCTCTTTTTCTTTATAAAGGGAGGATATTAGCCTCCCTTAACCATTGGATTTTGGAAGGGACGTGGGTCCCTTATGAAATGGGATAGAGATGAAGAGGAAAGAGGAGACTTTCTTCTTATGGGGGAGGAGAGGATACGATTTCTAAAATCGTGATATTATCTATATTTTGCATGAAGAAATCGCTTGTGAGGCTTGAAAGTGGGGCCCATCGGGGAAAACGTGGAGGAGTATTTTGATAGCTATCTTTCTCATAGTTTAGGCGGTTAACGTGGATACGATCTAGAGAGATCCACGAATCAATGCGGGGTCCACTTTTTGCAGGTTATGGGTCTTGGGCTTTTAAGAAGATAGTAGACCAGTGAGCCAGTGGGCCATAGAGAATGTGTTGTGGTCCTTACATCCCTGGTTCTTTGTTGGTTTGCTATTTGTTGGATTAGGAACATAAATCAATCTTAACTTATACTAAGGGAACACTCATCTCCATTGCTTGACAAATCCGGGAAGTCTGGGGCGTATTTAAGTCAGCCGATGTACCGCACGTCTGTCTAGGCTTCGGATTATCTTGCGATTAACTTGAGTTAGTACTGAAGCATTTGCTTTGAAGAGTGTATCCCAGTGAGAACCCAAAAGCGACAAAGTTAGTCCGACGGTTAACAAGATAACACAGTGGTCCGCCCACTGTCATAATCAACCTTACCCCCAAAACTATCAAGATATATCCTCAAAACTACCCTGTTTGTTTTAGTCATAGGATTATCTTGCTTGCTCTCTGATTGCATCATATAGGCTCACAATCCACTGTTTCCTTGTGGCAATTTTTTTGCCAAGTCTAGGGTTTGTTCTTGTAGCGTATGCCCGTTTGGACCCGTTCAGACCATAGACTGATTCGATCTGAGAGTCAGTCTATCCCACCGATCTTGCACCCACTCTATCTCTCATTTCACCAATGGCAGAGGAACGACCTCTATACGAGACCTACTACAACTTCTCTGAAGATCTAAGCACTAACAAAGATCCTGAGTATAATTCTATGTTTTATGAACTAAGAAACTCTGTCTCAGCCCTTAGTATAGCTGTCCAGCACCCTGTGCATAATGCCCAGTCTGTAGGATATTACCCTCTTGTCCAGCAAAATGTCAGTCCTTATAGTGCAGTTCAATCTACAATGCAAACCTCCTACGCCAACACTTATTATCCGGACAATAGGAGTCCCCATCACTTTGATTGGGACCAGTCTTGTCTCCAGCAACAACTGCCACAAGATAATTATCTGTCCGGGTGTCATCAACCCACTGGAGTGTATGATTGGCCGTACTCATAGTCGCAGTACCAGCCAGATCCAAAGACTGAATATATTTGGTCAACAGTGAACCCATCAAGATTTTCAGAGTCAGCAACCCATCCCAGATTCACTACCAGCCTACCATGGTCATAATCCTTTGGACTACTATCAAGAGTTGGCACCACAGCTTCTCTTAGCTGAACCGCCACAATCTACTACTAAACTTGGCCTAGAGGACCTTCTCTCTTAGTATATCATCCAGCAACAACATTCCATGGAGAGGTTGGAACACCATTTAGGTCAGTTAGAGTTTGAGAGTGTGGAAGTCAACTGCCCTAATCAACCTATCGCTTATCTAGAGAAAAATGACATGGCCATTGACTATGAGGAGGATTCACTACATGGGCCCCAATACCAGGATTGCTAGGATGAAATAGAAGTTGTTCCCACCCCTAGATCTAGCCAGACTATTGAGGAGCCAGTGCCTTCATCTTCGGTGCCCTTAGAAGCACCTAATCCTGAACTTAGCCCAGAGCAACTTATCTCTCAATCTACCTCTACTATCTCTATCTCGGACCCTGAAGAAGATATTCATGACACTGAGCTGTGTCTCGATCATAGGATCACACTTGGCCTGCACCTACCATTCCTCAAACCCATGGGAGTGTGCACCCGTGTCCCCATATATGGTGCCCTTAAAGGCAACCACTTCTTCACCGAGCACTGAGATACCCATGTCCATCTCTATCTCTGATGATTCTACCTCTACATTGGATGCAGACATTCCTACCACTGAGCTGTGTCTAGAACATGGATCTCTACCTGTCAGGGACCAACCGTTCACTACCAAGGATGACCATGTTGAGTGCGGGGATTGGAACATCCCTATCGCATTAGAAAATCTCGAGGAAGAGGTCAACAGATTTCAACAGCTTCCTGATATTTTTTACGAGCCGTGTGTCGTTGAGAGTTTACTTTTGGACTCTCCCGAGGAAAAATTATCCAAGTGTCACAAACACTTTGAGCCTGACTTTATCTCGGAGTCAGACAATTATGGTATTACTGATCTGTAGGAGTCTGCTCCATTCAGATACATTCCCGCTAAACTCAATGAGTTTGTGGCTCTGCTAACCATGGCCAGAGAACCCACTACTACTCTCCTCTCAATTTTTACTGAGAAACTTCCATCCATCCCCGCTAAACTACATGTCTTTGCAGGGCTGCTCAGAGCACTTGCTATCCTTCTCTCAGTCTACACTGAGAAAGACTTGTTCTATATAGCTATACCTAGACAAGGGATATGATAGCAATCTCGGTTCCACCTGAGGTATAGGGAAGACTGTAGATTCACTCAGTCTCCATGAGTTTTAACCTGGTTGGGGGTACTTGATATACTCCCGTTCTGTCTGGCTGAAGATGTAAAACTTAGCGCTCTCAGAAAGGCAATTCCGGTATTCCTAGAGTACATGAGTCTCATGCATTTATTATTACTGCTATATCTCAGTACATGCAAGTACATTCATGTGGGTACCATAATTTTCACCACCATGGCACGTGGCAGATTAAGGGCATGATAGTCCTTCATTGGATACTTCAGAGAATTTCAGACCAGTTGGCGGCCCACAACCAGCTGGTGGTCCAGAACTAGTTGCCGGCCCATAACCAGCTGGCGGCATATAACCAGCTAGCGGCCCAAGATCTCCTGAAGGTCCCAGGCCACATGATAACCCGATTCCAGTTGGCGGCCCGAAACCACCTGACGGCCCGAGACCAGCTGGCAGACCATGATCACCAGATGGTCCTGGATCGTCGAACTGTGCAAATCCACCAGCCGAGCCATACTGACCAGATACTCATGGGCCACAGAACAAAGATAGGGGGTTCTAAGACGGACAAGAGCGATCCGAGCTGGCCCTCCCTTTTTGGGACGAAGATGGACGCTTAGCAAACACAGAAATAAATCGCTAACAGGAAGCAGGGAAGAACAAAAGTGAACGGGCTACCTCTGGTCCGGCCAATGAAAAGAGACTTGAAAACAAAATAGAGAGAAGAATAGAGTGGGGGTCTATAAATAGAGGACCCCTCCCTTACAGAAAAGGGGACTTTTTCCAACAACAACTCCCTCACAAGATAAGGGAAATGACTTCCTTACAGAGGGAAAAAAGAAGATAACCAAATCAGATCCAAAACAGAGAGAGATCGGGGAAAGGGAAATTAGAAACTACCTTTCCCTTTCCTTAAGAGATAATCTTTATGTGTCTTGCCGTAGTGGAGTCTTTTCTGACTTGATCGTCGGAGTGTCTTTGGCAGGTACACCACCCCATTTATTTTGGAGGTGATCAAGGAGCAGGAGCAGATCTAGAGTTGCAGCGGGCGATGGGATGGAATCTTGAAGACGGAGGAGACTTTCTACAGCTACTCTCTTGTTGGCAACTGACTTCAACCTTGCATAGACGACTTCCTAGACTCGGACATCTTTTACTTGCAATTTGTAAAACTGTTTGGAATGTGAAGAGACTTTATGTATTAAATGAAAAAATTCCATTAAAGAATAATATATGTTGACTTTCAGGGTGGAAGGGTGAGATTACAGCTTTCGCCCCCACATCTTTTGGCGCCATCTGTGGGAAGCTACAAGAAGCTTCTTAGCACGATAGAGAAAAAGTGATGGTGGTAACACGACAAACCAGTGCCCGAAGAAGAGAAGTCGCGCATCGCAACACGGACCTAAGAAACACCATAACAGAAAGAAGAAGAGCAAGGAATGACCAGGATGCTCAACTGCTGGAAATAGAGAGACCACAGAGAGAGAATGATCGGCTCAGACACCAAATAGAGAAGCAACCCATCAACGCAGACTATGCATCAGATAACAACGACGAGGAGCACCCAGTAAAGCATCGAGACGTAACAAGGAGCCGCCGGAGGAACTCCACCTCAGAAGAGTGTGACCTTAAGAATCATTGGCACAAAAAAAGGAATGAATCCCACCAGGAGGGTGGTAGCAAACCCCACATACTACGGTGAAAGTTCCCAATCTTCAGAATTGGTTACTAAAGGACAAATAGCAAACCTGGTCGTGGAACTACTCGGCAAGAAGGAGATGCTTGTCGATAAGATGACTGCTATAGCAAGTCGCGTACCTCAGGATTCTCCCTTTATGGAGGATATTCAGAAATACCAGACTCCGAGCTCGTTCTCTTACCCAAAATATCCGACCTATGCGGGAACGTCCGATCCTGCGAACCACGTGTTACGCTTCAGAAAGGCAATGACCACGTGGGAGTTCGAGGACCGGCTACTGTGCTGAATGTTTCCTTCCACCTTGAGCAACGGAGCCCTTATTTAGTTCAATTAACTGCCTCCTCGGTCAATCCGCAATTTCACTGAGCTTAGCACCAAGTTCATCGCTCAATACTCCTGTAACAAGCTGTGCAGCAAGGACGCGGACGTACTCTTCAACATCAGGAAAAACCCCAGTGAGACAATCAGAGAGTTTACCAAGATATTCCGGGCGGTGATGATGACGGTAGAATAGTGTGACGATAAGCATGCCATCACCACTTACCGGAAAGCCCTTCCAATCACCGCTAATCTCTACCGGTCTTTGACCAAGAATCGGCCAGTGAGTATGGAGGCACTATTCGAAAGAGCAAAAAAATACGCTAAACTAGAGGATGACATCTATCGGCATGGACAGAAGCTGGAAGCAGCTATCCATGAAGTGTCGGAGTTTCCAAAGGGAGAGAAACTGAAGAAAAGACATAAATAAAAAAGGAAAAGACAGGGTGGTGGCAAAACCACTAGGGATAGTGAGGCTCGGAGATCGAAGAGAGTTCGCCTTGTTGAACGCATCCTTCGGCCAAGTGCTCAATCAGATCAAAGACGAGAAATACTTGAGATGGCCCCAGCTGATATTCGCTTAAAAGTACGTATTTTCCACTATTATCCTCTAAGTGTTATCACACTCTCCTATGTAAAACTGCTTCATTTATCCACTTTTCTACGTAAGAGTGTCTTCCATTGCGTAGAACACACTTTTCTAGACGAAATGGTATATTTACATGCATTAAACACATTTCTAGAAGTCTAGATATGAAGCCATTCTGATTAAGTCTCATTACGCGCTTCTTCTATCGTAGAAAACCCCGATTGGATGATTCTCGAGACTTGTGGGCCCACAATCAACCATAGAAGCCCATAATCAAAGCTTAAAGAGCCAATGAGCTATGTTTAGAAGATATGAGCCTATTACGGGCTGAATAAGAGAATCGAAGAGCCAGCCCAAAGAACTAAGAGAGATGGAGAGCCAATGACCAAGAGACGGACCAAAGCAGTCGAAGCCACATGAAATGAGAAGAAAATGATAATCTGCTCTGCTGGCGAAGCTCAAGAAGAGAACATGTTGAAAACTAGGGTTCCAGACCCTCCGCCAGCAGTTATCTCTATAGTCTGTAGAGTTTTCTCTCTCATCTCTCCTATTTCTCTCTCGTCTCTCTTCATCTCCCTATACATCACCACCTGATCCTCAGATCTACTGACCTAACCTCAGAACTCCTGCCCGTTGGCTCTGTCTCATCTCCCTTAGCTTTCGGACCATTGGATCTTCCATCTGACCGTTGGATCTCTCTAGATCCGTCGATCTACTAATCTAGGTCCCAATCAAGTCACCATCCATCCGATTGTCATCAAATTGTCTGTCACATCATCTTGTGAGATGATAGACATCATCAATCCATGTGGGCCAGTAGCCGGTACCATCATCATCGACCCGTGGCCCGACCATTTAGTGGACCTCGCGATTTTCAAATGCTTTAAATTAATTATTTTTAAATATAAAAGGGGGGTCCACTAAATGGGGAAATTCCCCAAAGAAAAGTAAGGTTTTCCTTAAAAAAAAAATTTATTTTTTTATTTCCTAAAATTCCTAATTTCCATTATATAAAGGGGAAAAGAGATGGGCTCATTTTGAACCCTAATCCCTACCCCTCTCCTCCTCTCCTTCCCCCAATGTCTTCTCCTTCTTCTCCCTCCTTCTCCTCTTCTTCCTTCTCGTCTTCTTCATTTACCGGAGTTGCAGCTTGCAACTCCGGCCAGCAAAGTCTTCAACTTCTCTGCCTGTGCAACGCCTACAACACCTCTCCTCCTCTCTTGTGCATGCTGTGCAGCGCACCAGCAATCTCTCCAGCAATGGTTTGCTATGCTCCCTGCAACTCAGATCTCCATTGACGGACTGGTTCAACCTCTATATCACCATCCCTCTATTGGCCGTAGTAATGGATGTGCAACTTGCACGTCCTCCTCCCTTGGACAGCAATTATCCACCCACCATATCTCCGAGATGATCCTTCAAAGAACGGCCTGCAACATTTCCTCCACTGACCAGAGTTGCAGGTATGCAACTCCGGTGATCTTCATCCTCCATAGGTGAGCCTTCCTCCTCCAACAACACCTGCAACCTCCTCTGTTCAGGCTCCTCCAACAACGCCTTACCTCCATTTCCGCCTCCTGCAACAGCCACTGAACTCCGACCTAGTGTTGAAGAACCAACCATTTGCAATGCCCCTCCCTTTGGCCGTGCTCCTCACGATCAGCTCATCATCTTTTTGAGGCTGGCCATGCACTCCACCACTCCACGGCCAAGGTCAGACAGTCTCCTATGTTTGTGCGCACCACCTGCTGGTCCGTGTGATCCCCATCACGGTCCCCATTATCTCCTTCATTTATACAACTCCCTGGTTTTATAAAAACGTGCAAGTCCGGTTGCTTCCCACCTCTTCTGCCACGCTGCCCTCCATGTGTAGACCGTGCTTCACTCTGTGATCCACAGCCTCTTCCTGCCCTCTTTCCTTGCGGATCTTCAAGGTTCCATGCTCACAACACTCCTTACATAAGCAAGCAATTACGGCCTCTTCCTGAGGCCATGCACTCACTTGGCCTTCATTCTTGGCCGATCACCCGGGCCGAACCACTCACCGGGTCGATCCTGGTCTCAAATCATGGTAAGTGCGCATAAGGTATTTCTCTTTCTAGGGTTCATTTGCTCTCTCTAGGGTAAGTGAATTTCTCTATCTAGAATCCCCAGGCTGATCGCCTTTTTGCACCGCCGACTCCGTTCGGTGAATGTAAAAGGGTGAGTTTTTATCTCACCTCTACCTTGTCGGCCGGTAAACGACCGAGGTGAAAAATCTCTCTCTACCTTCTTCCTTTCTCTCTAAAATCTCTTTTTACATGCTTTCTTACATGCTTTCTAGAATAGATTTACCGCTTTATTTCTGTCATTTATTTCATGTAAGCAATAATTTGATTAATGCAATTTGATTTCGATGAATTTAGTATTTTCTGGATCTCACTTGGATGCGTTTTTAATCTCGACTCACCATTCTCATCTTTCCACATTTCTCTTGTATATTATCTGTCATTTTATGTTCTTATTTGCTCTAATCCGACTAATCCCGAGTACGGATCGACATCCGACACAAGCCACTGTGCAAAATTGCTCATTCTACAGGTTAAAAGTCTCGGATAATTAAAAAATGTGTTGAAGTTAAGGTTTTCGTAACCAACGATGCGGAAAAAACCTACTTTCACCAGCCCATAAATCAAGAGACGAAGGACACGAGAGATAAGAACAAGTTCTGCAATTTCCACAAAGATTATGGACACGACATCGATAAATGCTAGATCCTATGACGTCGGATTCAAGATTTGATCGAGCAACGCTACCTAAAGCAGTTCTTAGCCCAGGGGGAAGCCGTAGAACGGGGGTCAGGCCCCACGTTGGGGCACCACCAGCTCACAACAACCACAACGCACCACCCAGACACGGAGCGATTATCGACGTCATATATGGCTGCATCCGACAGCTATCATGCACTGAGGAAGAAAGACAAAGGAGGGCCAAGATCCAAAAACTTCAGGAAGCCAAAGAAGTGTATATCCTTGGCCGAGGCCACCGAATGACCGAGCCAATAGATCCTACTGACACAAACATGGATTCCATCATCAGCTTCTCCGAATAGGATCTAGAAGGGGTGGAGCGTCCACACGATGACGCCTTGATCCTGACCCTCCCGATTGGCACGCATGAATGAAAGTAGGGTTTTTCTGCGTCGTTGGTTACGGAAACCCTAATTCCAACAAAATTTGTATCTTTTCCGATTTAATTCCTACAAAAATGGTAATTCTTGTATAGGGATTTGTGTCAGATGTCGATCCGCACTCGGGTTTAGTTAGCACAATCAAGAACATAAAATGACGGATTTTTGTTAGAAAAATGCCAGAAATTATGGGGGGATGAGAGTGGTGAGAGAGGATTAAAACAAGCTTTTTGAATTTTGGAGAAATTATTACTAATCACTAACAACATAAATGGAAAAAAAATCAAAATAGAATTTATTCATCAAGTTAACTTCAACTTACAACTTCAATGCCAACATTTTTATAAAAAAAAATAAATATAAAAAATTAACCTAGAAAGCAAGAAATTGCTAAGGTAGAGAGAGAAAGAAAAAAGAGAGATAGAATTTAGAGAGATGTTAGAGAGAGAAAGAGAGGATTTAGAGAGAGAAAGGGTAAAAAAGGACTTACCAACGCTTCATGGTGATTGGTTCTCCTAGAGGAGAGCTTAGCCAAGATGGTGGAAGGTTGCACACACCGTTGGAGATGGAGAAGGGCAGCAAAGATTGGTGAGGGCGGTGTAGCAATGGAGAAGCACTTGTATATTGCAGAGGACACAGGCCAGCAAGGAAGTGTTGTTGATCTACACGGCTGGAGATGAGGGCAGCATGGAAGAACCTCGGAGAAGAGGACGATGCTAGGGAGGAGTGCACCAGGTGGAGGGCTGGACAGGTGACTCTCCCTCCTCTTACATTCTTCTCTTATTCTTCTTCTTTTTCTCTTTTTTTTTTCTGGTTCTCTTTTGGAGAGATGGTGAAAACGGCCAAGGAGGTGGGCAGTAATGGGGATGGGAAGATGGTGAGGCAGATGGGGAGAAACCGTTAGGTTCCTCTCTCCTTTACTTCTCTTCTTCTCTCCCTCTTTTCTTTTTTTCCTTTTTTTTGTTTTAATGAAGTGAGATCGCTGGGAGAGATGAAGCGGTGGAGGCAGTGTTGATGGAGATGAACGCCCAGCGAAGGAGATAACGGCCTGCAAGTGGAGGCGGTGTTGATGGAGATGAACGCCCAGCGAAGAAGATAATGGCCTGCAAGTGTTGTAGGCCGTGATGTGGTGGCTAGACGGTGATGGTGCTGTTGTGGAGGATTTAAGCCGTTAGCTTGCTGTTCCAATAGCATCCAGCTAGAGTGAGAATAGAGAGAAAGATCAATGGAGCAGACGTCCATGGGAGAAACGGTGGTGAGAATGCTTGAGGACCGGCTGGAGGAGTATGTGAGAATGAGAATGGAAAGGAGAAAGATGGTGAAGAGAGATGAGACTTGTTTTTTTTTGAGCAAAACGTCCAGCCGAAACAAGAGGTGTCACGGCTAGCTAAAAGGAGAGACCCCCATTAGGGTTTTTCATTTTCTCCTTTAAAGAAAACATGGGTGTGGGACATGGACTCCCTCTTGCTTGCTGCCACATCAGCCCCCCTCTCTCAACGTTCATCCTTTCCCTTTTGAAACCATCCCCTTCTTCTATAAGCCAAGGATGTGGGTCCCATTTTATGCCAAAAAGAATATTATCCCCTTACCTAGTGGTCCAATCTTCCCATGTTCTAAAAATTTTCCTTTTTTGTAGCCTTAAACTTTCTTTTCCTCTTCTTTAAATCCTTAACTTTCTATTATGTTGCAACTTTCCTCCCTCATTTTCCAAAAGGTTTTTGAATTCATTAAAATCAACAAACTTTCCAAAAGCTTTTAGCTTATTCAAACGGTTTTTAAATCAATTCTTCTTTTCTTTTTATAAAATCTTTTGAAGAACAAGAAATCTTATTTGAAATCTGGACCCTCCATTTTTGTGGTCCTTTGATAGACTCCCCACTTGTGCATGCTAAGATCACCGTGTATCAACATGGGCCCTATTGATCGGATAGATCATCGGGTAGATTGTGCATAGGGAGATACGATGATGAGATTAGTGATGACCGGAGAGATTGGATAATAAGTGGAGGATCGGACGTATGAATGGGTGGTCAAATAGATGATCGTATGGCCCAGATGATGATGTGGTTGGTGAGTAGTTGGATCCTAGATAGTGAGAGAACGGATGACGACCGTTGGATGTGAAACTCAGGGTTTAGAGAGAAGAGAGAGAAAATAATACAAATTAGGAGAAAAAGCTAGCAGAGGGTCATGAACCCTAGTCTTTGACTTGGTCTTCTGCAAGCTTTACCAACTAAGCAAATCCTCATCTTGATAAGCTTCAATCTCCTTAGTCTCTTCTTTGAGGGCTTGTTTCTCCTTCTCTCTTGGTCGTCTCTCGACTCTTTTGATCCTCCAGCTCTTCCAGCATTTGGCCGGCTTATATCTTCTTATCCTTAGCCTGTTGGCTCTTGAGCTTTGGTCCTAGACTCTAGTAGTCAACTGTGGGCCCACAATCCCTAAAATTCTCAAATCGGGTTTCCTGCGACAAAAGAAGCGTGTAAGACTTAATCAGAACGGCTTTATGTCTAGACTTTCGAAAATGTGTTTAATGCATGCAAATATACCATTTCATCCAGAAAAGTGTGTTCTACGCAACAAAAGAGACTCTTACGTAGAAAAGTGGATAAATAGAGCAGTTTTATGTAGGAGAGTGCGATAACGCTAGAAGAATAGTTGCTTTAAATAGCACTTTTGAGCAAATATCAATGAAGTGCATCGCATCTTGGTGGATCCTAGAAGCTCTGCTGAAATCCTATTCATCGAAGCATACAGGAGAATGAGGCTGCCCTCTACTTCACTAGAGTGACCCAGCATCCCGTTGATCGGATTCAACGGCCAGAAGGTGTACGCTTGGTGAACGATCACGCTGCCGGTCAGATCTGGCCCGGTATCGACCATGACTCAGTTTATGGTCGTCGATACTCAATCTCCCTACAATGCCATTATCGGGCGAGGATGGATTTATGAGATGAAGGCTGTCCCCTCTACCTACCACCAGATGATTCGATTTCCCTTTTTGATGGAGATCAGGAGAGACCAGATGTCAGCCAATAAGTGCTACTCGATAGCCCTCACCTCAACGAGCTCGCTACCAAAGGCAGAAGGCCGTGGTCCAGAGCGAGATCACCATGGAACGCTTCTACCCGATGTACACATGTGGCCGCGAGCTCGTAGCTAGCGATAGTTAGATAACGAGCTGGTGGCTTGACACCCGCCAATTGAAAAGACAACTTCAACAGCCCTTTTCAACATTCCCAGTACTTCAGCAGGAAGGTCGTTAGCTAGTATCCCAGCATAGCAGCCAACAGGGTTTTTCCCAGGCAAAAGAGAAATGGAGAATCTAGAACGGGAAAAGCCAACAATAGAACCAATAGAGGTTGTGAATCTCGAAACCAAAGAAGATCCGAGAATAACCTACATCGGTTCAATGCTGACCCCAGAAGAAAAAGAAGAAATAACAAAGTTCCTTGCAGCAAATAAGCTGAACGTCGATCCAAAATATCATCTGGTGAGGCAAAAACCAAGGAGGACTGCGCCCGAGAAGCAGATAGCTATACGAGATGAGATTGATAGGCGAAACCTTCTCAAGGAAGATATTAGTGGAATATTAGGAGCAACTGATATTCGCTCAAAAGTGCTTATTTTAAGCAATTATCCTTTTAGCGTTATTGCATTCTCCTACGTAAAATACTCTATTTACCTACTTTTCTACGTAAGAGTCTCTTCTGTTGCGTAGAACATACTTTTCTGGATGAAATGGTATATTTGCATGCATTAAACACATTTTTGGAAGTCTAAATATTAAGCCGTTCTGATAAAGTCTCATTACGCGCTTCTTCTGTCGCAGGAAACTCCGATGGGACGATTCTCGAGACTTGTGGGCCCAAATCGATCATGAAAGCCCATTATCAAAGCTTAAAGAGCCCACATGATATGACTAGAAGATATGGGCCAAATATGGGCTAAATAAGAGGACCAAAAAGCTGGCCCAAAGAACGAAGAGAGCAGGAGAGCCAATGACCAAGAGACGGACCAAAGCGTTTAAAGCCACATGAGTCAGCAAAGAATGATAGTCGACTCTACTGGAGAAGCGTGAGGATGGTCACAGTGAAGACCAGGGTTCCAGACCCTCCGCCAGTGCTTTTTTCCATTTTTTTGATACTTTTTCTCTCATCTCTTCTTATTCTCTCTCTCTCTTCATCTCTCGATCCTCGAATCTACTGACTTAACCCCAGAACTCCTACCCATCGGCTCTATCTCATCTCCCTTAGCTTTCTGACCATTGGATCTTCCATCGGACCGTTGGATCTTCAATCGGACCGTTGGATCTCTCTAGATCTGTCGATCTACCAATCTGAGCCCCAATCAAGTCACCATCCATCCGATCGCCATCAAACTGTCTATCACATCATCTTGTGAGATGATGGACATCATCAATCCATACGGGCCAGTAGCCGAGCCCATCTTCATCGACCCGCTGTCCGACCAGTTAGTGGACCCCGCGAATTTCAAAATAATTTTAATTAAATGGGGGGTCCACTAATTGGGGAGATTCCCCATAGAAAAGTAGGTTTTTACTTAAAAAAAAAAAAATTATTTTTCTTATTTTTTTTATTTTCAAAAATCCCCTATTTCCATTAAAGGAAATAGGGAAGCTTTAAAAGGAGAAGGATAGGGGTTCGTTCGAACCCTAATCCCTCTCCCCTCTTCTCCTCTCCTTCCCTTAATCTTCTGCCCACGTTTTCGCCTTCTTCTTTCTTCTCTTTTCTTCTTTTTTCTTCTTTTCTTCTTCTTCTTCCTCCTCCATCTTCGCCGGAGTTGCAGGCAGCAACTCCGGCCATCTGGTCCTCGTTCTCCTCCTCCTCCTCCTCCTTCTTCTTCTTCTTCTTCTTCTCCTTCCTCTTCTTCTTCTTTTTCTTCTCATTTTTTTTTTCGTTTTCGTTTTTGGTCATTACCGTTTTCTCAACGCCGGAGTTGCAGACCTGTAACTCCGGCCGTCAACGGCCACCACTCCGCCTGCACCAGTCCGTCTCTAGCACAGCACCTCCACAAGCCACTCCACCAGCCACCTTCATCAACAAGTCGTCCGTTTTATCGATCTTCTTCATCTCCCACTCCATTGCTGCACCACAACCAGCAAGCCATCACTCCATTAACGCCCCACCGGAGTTGCAGCCTGCAACTCCGATCACCACTTAAGCATCTTCTCCCTTCTCTTCTTTCCTCTTCCTCTCTTCCCTTTCTTCTTCTTCTTCTTCTTCTTCTTCTTCTTCTCCTTCTTCTGCTGTGTCTTCTTCTTCTTCTTTTCACGTTCATACCGGAGTTGCTGCTGCAACTCCGGCCTCCACCACCAACCAGCAACCACGTTGCTGTTTTTTTCACCTCTCCCCACGATCATCTTCCCACGGCGTCTCCACCATCGCCTTCTTCCGCCTGTGCCTCCACTAATGGCACCGCCTCCATCAACGGTCACAGCCACCTGCTACCTGTGCTTGTAACCAGCCACCAAGTGACCACCCACTTCATTCCTCCCTTGCTGGTGTGCGCCTCCGCACCATCTCTTCACGTTGTAGGTCCTCCACGAGGTCTCCCTCCTTCTCTTTTATCATAACAGACCTGTAACATGAGTTGCATGTCTGTCTTCTCACCGCCTCCAGTCCGCCATTAAAAAAAAAAAATATTCTCCACCTACTGTGCACACCGACCCTTTGTTTCACCAATAGTGGAGAATGTCCTCTCATCAAGCAACCTATGACCAGACCTGCAAAAGCTCTCCTCTTCCACGATGCTGCTGCCCCCCTCCACGTTCAGCTGCTGTCCTCAAAGTTGCTTCACCCAACGGCTAACACCTACGACTTCATGCTGCCAGTAGCAACGTGTATTGCACACCAGCAACACCGTTTCCCACAATGCACCATAGCTCACCACGTGGCTGCTACCATTTTGAGCCACCAGTTGCTGCCCCGTGTTGTGTGGACGTCCACCAAATCGCACCTACTTCCACCACCCACAAGCTTGCTGCCCATACCGACGCATGCACCCACGTGCGCACAAGATCCATGTGGCGGATGCAAAACCTTTGGTAAGTTCATGGTGAGATCTATTTTTCTCTCTTTCCTTTCCTTATTTCTCTAGAATTCTCAATTTCTATCTCTAGAATAGTTTCCTCTTTCTCTCTCTAAACCTTCACTTTCTCTCTCTTAAACTCTCTCTCTCTACTTTTCTCTCCTAAATTTTCTCTTTCTCTCTCTACCCTAATCTCTTTTAATGTTTTCTAGTTTAGTTATTTTTATTTGATTTTCATTGTAAGAGACAAGTTCAGTTAAATAAATATGAATTAAGTGTGATTGAGTTACTTTCTCTGCAAATTTCCCGTCATTTTATGTTCATTATTGCGCTAACCCGACTAATCCCGAGTGAGGATCGACATCCGACACGAATCCCTATACAGAATCTTTGAATTTTACAGGATAATCGGATAATATTACAAATTGTGTTGAAGTTAGGGTTTCCGTAACCAACGACGCGGAAAAATCCTATTTTCAGCAACCCAGCATTCGTCCCCTTCGAGGATATAAGGGTACTAGATGATAGTTGGACAAAAAAGGGTCATGCAGTCACCGACATTGGCCGAGTGTGCAATAACCAGCAGATGGCCACTGACCAGCAAATGACCAATAGCCAGCAGGCGGCATAATACCAGCAGAGAGCCAATAGCCATCAGACAACACAATACCAGCAGACGGCCACTAACCAGCAGATGGCCAATAACCAGCAGGCAGCACAGTATCAACAGACCATTAACTAGCTGGTGGCCGAAAACAAGCAGCCAGACACTGGGGGCGACCCCAACTGGGTCGATGAATTACGCTTATACGTGTCTACTTCACAGCTTCCTAGCGAGAGATTGAGGGCCTAGAAGATACAACGAGTTGCAGGAAGGTACACCCTGATAGGTCAAGACCTATATAGGAAATCTGCTCTGGGTCCCCTCTTGAGGTGTGTCATTCCAAGCGAAGCGGAAGGCATAATGCGAGAAATCCATGCTGATATTCGCTTAAAAGTGCGTATTTTCCACTATTATCTTCTAAGTGTTATCACACTTTCTTACGTAAAATTGCTCTAATTATCGACTTTTCTACTTAAGAGTCTCTTCTATTGCGTAGAACACACTTTTCTGGACAAAATGGTATATTTGCATGCATTAAACACATTTCTGAAAGTCTAGATATAAAGCCGTTCTGATTAAGTCTCATTATGCACTTCTTTTGTCCCAGGAAACCCGATTGGAGAATTTTAGGGATTGTGGGCCCACAACTGACTGCCAGAGCCTTTGATCACAGCATAGAGAGCAGTAGACTTAGACAAAAAGATGTAGGCCAAAGACCGAAAGAGCCAGGGAGTCGGAAAAGCCTGAGAGAAAATCAAGAGAGAAAGAGAGACAAACCTTCAAAGAAGAGACTAAGGAGATTAAAGTTTACCAACTAACAAGATGAGGACTTGCTCAGTTGGTAAAGCATGCAGAAGACCAAGTCAAAGACCAGGGTTCAAAACACTCTGCTAGCATTTTCTCTTCATTTTTTTTATAATAATTTCTCTCTCCTCTCTAAACCCTCATTCTCTCTCTGCTCTCAAATCCAAATCATCTGATCCCCTCTCCCTTCGCAATCACTCGATCCTATGACCTACCATCTTATGATCCGTTCGATCATCCATTGTTCCATCTGATCATTCAGATCAGTCGTTCGTCCACCATCCGATTGCCGATAGATCTTCATCATCTCCATTCAGATCGATGGGATTCTCCTAACTCTCCTATCGCCACATCATTAACCCCAATCATCGATCCTACCGGTTCAATTTGCGGCCCATGTGGAATCTACTGATGGATATCAACAGGAGGTCGTGAGTGCCTATTTCAAATACTAAAAGAAAAGATTTTTTTGAGATAAATATAAAAACACATGATTTCCAAGAATTCTTTGAAAAGGGAAGATGTTTTCAATTAACACATTTTTGAAATAGGGACGAGGCACAAGAGTAAGTGGGTATCATTTTAGAAAGAGGAAGATATTTTAAAATGTTTTAAAGGATTTAAAAGAAAAATGTGTTGAAAATAGAAGTTTTTAATTGAAGGGTGAATAGGGCTAGACGTTTAGCTCTTTGGAGGGCAAAAACGTCTAGCCTTGTTTAAATAAAGAGACCCACGACCGCCCTTGAAAACCCTAATTGTATATAGCCTTATTGGCTGAACTGAAAAAAGGGATCTCTCCCCTCCATTCCATCCACATCTCCTTTATCTCTCCTCCACGTTCCACCACAGCTCATGCTCTTCTCCTCACGTTTTCCACTCCTCTCTCCTCTCTTGGAAGGGGGAAAACCGTCCTCAAGCCCATTGCTGCCATCTCCATGCCCCTCTCTATCTTTCTTCACCAAGCCGTCCACCTCCTTTCACCATTTTCTCCCACTGAAACCCAAAAAAACCAGCGCCCCCTCCATCTCTTTCCACGTTGAAAAAGAAGAAAGAAGGATGATGGAGATCGAGGTGGTCTCCTACCGTGACTGGCCGACCTCACAACTCCATTGGAGGTGGCAACAGCCAACGCCTCCCTCTCCATCCATCGCCGCCCTCAACCTTGGCACCTTCACCGGACTGTGCACAATAACAGAAAAAAAAGAACAAAAGAAAAAAAAAAGAAAAAAAAGAAGAAGAGAAGAAAAAGGGAAGGGGAGAGGAGGTCGTACCTTCTACAACTCCTTCTCAACCGCCACCACCTGCTGGGTTATCTTCCACCACCGTTGCTACTGTTGGTGTGCCTCAAAAAGGAGAGCCTTCACTTGCAGTCGCTGGATCACCCTCCATTAGCGCCACCCAAAACAGCCAGCACCGCCTCCTCCTTCTTGGTCACCTGTTGTGCATACTGCCCACCTTTGCTCCATCATCCTCCTCACCTTTGCTGGGCGTTAGACGTTCAAGCACTAGCCTGCAAGAGCACCTCAAACATCCATCATTCACCGTTCACCTGCCTGTCCACCATTGGACCACCTACACCTCCGCTCAACACCTCCATTGTCTCCATCTCGCCCAACCTACCACTGTCACTACCATTTCCACCCACAGTCCGTGAACACCACATGCAACCATTGGACATTGTGCTGCCCTTCTCCATCTCTCTTAGGCCATTCCCCCTCGTGCTTTGCTGCGCACATGCACCTCACATCATGGCCAACCCATGTGTGCACAACATCATGCTATCCATTCATGGTCGAATCCGAGCACTCCGATAAGTTCAAGGTAGTTTTCTCTCTCTTCTCTACTTTCTCTCTCTATCTCTAGCACCTTAGGTCCATCTCTCTATTCTCTCTTATCTCTCTCTAGATTTTAGGTTTCTCTCTCCTTATATTTAGATTCTCTCTCTAATCTTCTAGTTTTCTCTCTCTACCTAGTTTGATTTATTTTTTCGTTTAATGTTTGTGAACACTTTTGATGAATGAATAAATTTGTTATGTTGATTTTTCTTCTTTAATTTGTCTTGTATTTTCTTTAGTGTTTATCGCACACTCTCTCTCTAGAAGCGTCAAAATCATGTTTGAAAATAACTATGATCACCATTCTCACCTCTCCACATTCTCGAAAAAAATACGTCATTTTATGTTCTTGAGTCGCGCGAACTAACCCCGAGTGCGGATTCGACTCCGACTTTCCACTATGCAAGAATTGTCTATTTTTGCAGATAAAAAGTATCAAAAATTAAAAATGTGTTGATTCTAGGGTTTCCTAATCCAACGACATGGAAAAACCCTAGTTTCACATGCCGGTGAGGCAGAAGGCATACACATCCTTTATCAATGAAATACGATCTCGTTTAGTCTCAAAAGCAGTTCAGCTATCGAACCACCACTGAGCAAAGTCCCTTCAATGGGCCGGGATTCCTGACAACCCGTAGGACACCCCATCAAAAGCAAGTTCTCTCAGTAGGCCGATGTATACTTGCATCAAGGGTTATAACGACCCCGATGCACAGAACATCGAACAAATCAGATTTGCAATAAGCCTCTCAGAAGGCCAATGCATCCACCCATCGATCAGTACGATGACCCAAGTGGGAAAAGGCATTTCGACGGGCGATGGGATGGAGTCTTGAAGACGGAGGAGACTTTTTACAGCCACTCTCTCGTTGGCAACCGACTTCAACCTTGCATAGGCGACTTTCCTAGAGTCAGACATCTTTTACTTGCGATTTGTAAAATTGTTTAGAATGTGAAGAGACTTTATATATTAAATGAAAAGATTCCATTAAAGAATAATATCTGTTGTATTTAAGGGTGGAAGGGTGAGATTACAGTTTTCGCCCCCACAATTCCTTCTGAAGATCATCAGGTACCGCACAAGGTCCAATTTATGCCACATTGGTAAAACCCTTCCTAAATCTCTACATCCTCATTACCGTTTCTCATCAGTTTATGTCCCAGTAATGAGCACCGAGGATGGTGCTGTATTTTGGTTGGGGGTGGGTATTTACCAAAACTCATGTCTTCATTTGAACAAAATAAAAAAAATATAAAATAAAAGAGAAAATGTTGTTTTTAGGTGATTTTCGATGTTTTCCAAAGTTTTCTAGAATTTCAAAAATGTGTCAAATACCCTGACTTTGATTAACTGAAAATCTCCGTTAAGTCAGTATTGAGGATGTCAATTTTTGTTATAGGTTAGCTTTGAGTCAAGTCAAGCGTGACTACAACAGATTTAAAAACTATGAAAAACTCAGATTCGGCACAATTGTACACATTCAACATCAGAGTTATCCTAAGTTTAGAATTTCTAGAGATCCTAGAAGAATAATTGCGGAGACTTAACCCAATGAACTTTTGAGCCTTTAATCATTTCAGAGGGTTATACAACAATTTTGAGTCACAAGATGACTCACCATTTCTTCGTGCCCACAATATTCATTGAGAGATCTGATTACCTTTTTATTTGATCATAGAACTCAGAACGATATCAAAAATTGGATTACTACAACAGAACCTTCTCTGTATCCAGTTAAGACAGTTTACATGATAGTGCAAACCCTAGAAAATAACTTAGGCCATTTTTCTGAACCGTTCAGCCTCTTAACTCACCTAAATTATACTTCACTAGAAACCCCTTGAACCTTTTCTTGTTAAATTAACCAAAAACCTAGTCCAGCTACAAAGTATGACTAACTACCCAACTTTTGAGATGGATAGAATAATAACTGATATAGGTGTACTGTGAAAAGAAAAAAAATCAAAAGAAAAATAAGGTGGTTCAAGCTGAAAACAAAATATGAAAAGAAAGTATGAAAAAGAGCTGAAAAATTAAATGAACAGTCTCAAAATATCGAAAAAGAGAAAAATATGAAGAAAGAAAAAAAATAGAAAATAGTGCTACACCAGTGAAGGTAGGATTTTTCCGCATCGTTGGTTACGGAAACCCTAAAATCAACACATTTGTAATTGTGATCCAAAATTTCCTGCAAAATATAGAGATATTGTATAGGGATTCATGTCGTTTGTCGATCCGCACTCGGGATTAGTCGGATTAGCGCGAATAAGAACATAAAATGACAGATAATATACAAGAGAAATGTGGAAGGATGAGAATGGCGAGTCGAGATTAAAAACACATCCAATAGATCCAAAAAATACTAAAATCATCAAAATCAAATTGCATTAATCAAACTGTTGCTTACATGAAATAAATGACATAAATAAATAAAGCGGTAAATCTATTCTAGAAAGCATATAAGAAAGCATGTAAAGAGAACTTTTAGAGGGAGATGAAGAAGGTAGAGAGAGATTTTTCATCTCAGTCGTTTACCGGCCGACAAGGTAGAGGTGAGAGAAAAACTCACCCTTTTGTATTCACCAAATGGAGTCAGCGGTGCAAAAAGGCGATCAGCCTGGGGATTCTAGATAAAGAAATTCACTTACCCTAGAGAGAGCAAATGAACCCTAGAAAGAGAAAATACCTTATGCGCACTTACCATGATTTGAGACCGGGATCGACCCGGTGAGTGGTTCAGCCCGGGTGATCGGCCAAGAATGAAGACCAAGTGAGATTGATTGTCGGCCAAGATGAGCATGAGGGATGAGGATCGGTACTGCTTGGTGAGCCCGCTCAGTCCATTAGTGCTTGAGGAAAGGGGTGGAGAAATGATGCAGCTTGTGGGCTCCCGTGGAGAGCTTTTGATGGAGAGAAGCTGCAAGGAGGAGTGCTTCATTGGAGGTGCATGGTGCACTCGCAGATCAGGTTGCACCTTGACGTGGAGATCCAAGTGCAACAATGGTTGATGGAGGAGTGGTGATATTCGCTTAAAAGTGCGTATTTTCCACTGTTATCTTCTAAGCATTTTCACACTCTCCTACGTTAAAATGCTCTATTTATCTACTTTTCTACGTAAGAGTCTCTTTTGTTGCGCAGAACACACTTTTCTGGACGAAATGGTATATTTGCATGCATTAAACACAATTTCAGAAGTCTAAACATTGAGTCGTTCTGATAAAGTCTCATTACGCGCTTCTTCTATCGCAGGAAACCCCGATGGGACAATTCTCGAGACTTGCGAGCCCACATCGATCAGGAAAGCCCATTATCAAAGCTTAAAGAGCCCACATGCTATGACTAGAAGATATGGGCCAAATATGAGTTGAATAAGAGGACCAAAAAGCCAGCCCAAAGAACGAAGAGAGCAGGAGAGCCAATGACCAAGAGACGGACCAAAGTGTTTAAAGCCACATGAGTCAGCAATGAATGATAGTCTACTCTACTGGAGAAACGTGAGGATGGTCACAGTGAAGACCAGGGTTCCAGACCCTCTGCCAATACTTTTATCTCCATTTTCGGAAATTTTCTCACTCAGCTCTCCTTATTCTCTCTCTTCATCTTTCGGTCCTCGAATCTACTGACCTAACCCCTGAACTCCTGCCCATTGGCTCTGTCTCATCTCCCTTAGCTTTCTGACCGTTGGATCTTCAATCGGACCGTTGGATCTTCCACCGGACCGTTAGATCTCTCTAGATTCATCGATCTACCAATCTGGGTCCCAATCAAATCACCATCCATCCGATCGCCATCAGATTGTCTGTCACATCATCTTGTGAGACGATGGACATCATCAATCCATGTGGGCCAGTAGCCGGGCCCATCATCATCGACCCGCTGTCCGACCATTTAGTGGACCCCGTGAATTTCAAAATAATTTCAATTAAATTTTAAAAAATGGGGGGTCCACTAAATGGGGAAATTCCCCAAAGAAAAGTAGGGTTTTACTTAAAAAAAAATTTATTTTTCTAATTTTTTTATTTTTGAAAAATACCTCATTTCCATTAAAGGAAATAGGGAGCTTTAAAAGGGAAAGGAGAAGGGTTCGTTTGAACCCTAATCCCCCTCCAATCTCTTTCTCTACTCCCCCAAAACATTTTCGAACATTTTCCTCTCCTCCTTCTCCTTCGTTTTCTTCTTTCTCTTCCTCCTCTTCTTCATATCTTCGCCGGAGTTGCCTGCAACTCCGGCCGTCTGGTAAGGCTTCCTCCTCCTCTTCTTCTTCTTCTTCTTCTTCTTCTCTTCTTCTTCTTCTTCTTCTTCTTCTTCTTCTTCTTCTCATCTTTTTTTTTATTTTCGTTTTCTTCATCTTCTTATTCCCGTTTTCTACCGAAGTTGCAGCCTGCAACTCCGGCCGGCAGCGCCCCCCCAACCAGTCCAGTCCGCCTCGCTCTCCTCTCTCTCATGCCGCCGTCTTCATCCTCTCTCAAGCAAGAAAGAAAACCAGAAAAAAAAAGAGAAGAAAAGAAGAAAGAGGAGAAAAAGAAGACGAAGAGAAGAGGGAGGAACGTACCTCCATTCACGAACTTGCTGCCCTCTTGCAGGGCTGCAACTGCTCATATCTTCCACGTTCCCCCTCCCTCACTATTTCTCCATTCGGCAAGTGACAAGCATGCTTGCGCCTGTACCTCCACGATCCACTTGCTGGTTGTGCAAGGTTTCTTCACCGTCCAAGTTGCAGATCGCACCTGCAAACTCCAAGGCAATCACCAAGCCGTGATCTCTCCACTCCTCCATCTTTCCACCGCCAGCCTCCTAGCAACTCCTTGCCACTCCACCACTTGAAGTTGTCCTCCACCTTGCCGTTAACACAGCCTGCAACCCTGCCACTCATTCAATCCACACCGCCTGCAACAAGGAGCAATACCAGTCCATGTAACACTCCACCCTCATGATAGCACCACGAACCATCAAACCACCAGTAGTGCACCCACGGTCGCAGCCACCAACCATGTGATCGGCTCTCCTCTTCAAGCCATCAACACTTGCTGCCTACCGTTCTCCCAAGCATGCCCAAGTCCACCCTTTCAACCACCATATGCTCACGGCTTTCACCAACATCTTCTACTGCCTCCATGGTGTCAAGGTAAAAGTTTTCCTCTTACTTTCTCTCTCTAGCATGTCCTCCATCTACATTTCTGTCTCTTCATTATTTTCTCTCTCTAGGATTCTCTCTTTCTCTCTCTAGTTTCTAAATTTCCATGTTTCTCTCTCTATCTCTAGATTGATTTTCTCTTTCATTTCTTCTCTATCGTTTTTTCTAGGACAATGTAGTTTGTTTTATTTGCTCGAGTAATTTGGGTTCAAGCATTGTAATTCGCAATTTTTTTTTATTATTAATAAATTTAGAGTTTGGTTTTGTTCTCTTTCATTTACAGTAATTTGTTGTGATAGCATCCAAAAAGCATATTTTGAATCACTTCACCATTCTCACCCCTTCCATTATATTCTGTGCAAAAAAAAAATCTGTCATTTTATGCCCTCGAATTGTGCAAACTGACCTCGAGTGCGGATCAACATCCGACATACTCTCCACAATACAAACCTGTAATTTTGCAGGAATTTTGAGGCTCGGATCACATTACAAATCTTATTGGAATTAAGGTTTCCGTAACCAACGACGTGGAAAAATTCTACTTTCAAGTGGCTCCAATGGAAGAGAACATGGTAGGCCATGGAGGCGCACTAGTTGGTTCAATGGGTTGCAGGTCTTGCAACCAGGAAGGAGAAGGTGAAGATGCCTGCATGGAGGTTTGGAGTAGCAGGGCGTTGAAGACGCACCAGTCCAGCGATCTGTGGACTTGCAGTTGCCGATAGCAGGCGGAGAGGAGAGGAGTTGTGACCGAACTGTTGCTGGTTCATTTTCAGGCGGAGGAGACTTTGCAGCAACGGTGGTTGGAGGTGCACGGTGGAGGAGCACTGGTGGCATGAGGACGAGGACGTGCAGAGGTTCTGGTGGGCACAACAGTGTAGAGCGAGGTAGGGAAGAAACGTTGCAGGTGCAGGCGGATTCAGAGTTGCAGCAACCGTGGGTAGTAAGGGAGCATTGTTGGTTGGAGAAGGTAGCCGGCACAAGAGGAGGAAGATGAAGAAGGCGGTGGTGCTGCAAGTGCTGCAGGCGGTGCTGCGGGCGGTGGAGTGCACAGCGGAGCTTGCACGCAGGGGGTGGAGCGGTGTTGCTGTGGTGTTGTTGCTACCGGCCGGAGTTGCAGGCTGCAACTCCGGTAAAAAGAAAATGAAGAAGATGATGATGAAGAACAAGAAGAAGAGGAGAAGAAGAGGAGGAGGAAGAAGGGGAAAACGTGGGGGGCAAGTTTTGGGGGAAGGAGAGGAGGAGAGGGATTAGGAGATTAGGGTTTCGAACCCTCTCTTCTCCCCTTTTAAAACTTCCCTATTTCCTTTAATGGAAATAGGGATTTTTTTGAAAATAAAAAAATAAGAAAAATAATTTTTTTTTTAGTAAAACCTTACTTTTCTTTGGGGAATTTCCCCATTTAGTGGAACCCCCCTTTTTTAAAATTTAATTGAAATTATTTTGAAATTCACGGGGTCCACTAAATGGTCGGACAGCGGGTCGATGATGATGGGCCCGGCTACTGGCCCACATGGATTGATGATGTCCATCATCTCGCAAGATGATGTGACAGACAATTTGATGGTCAGACAGATGGTGACTTGATTGGGACCCAGATTGGTAGATCGACGGATCTAGAGAGATCCAACAATCCGGTGGAAGATCCAACGGTCCGATTGAAGATCCAACGGTCAGAAAGCTGAAAATAGGGTTTTTCCGCGTCGTTGGTTACGGAAACCCTAACTTCAACATATTTGTAATTTTTATCCGATTATCCTGCAAAATTGATAGATTTGTATAGGGATTCGTGTCGGATGTCGATCCGCACTCGGGATTAGTCGGATTAGCGCATATTTGAACATAAAATGATGGAATTTATGCTAGAAAATCATGGAGAGGTGAGAATGGTGATTGTAAGTGATTGAAAACATGATTTTAAAGATAATTTCTAGATTAAGATGCACTGAAAAAAACTCCAAAACATAATATTCAACTTGCTTTATTAATTTATCAAATGTGCATACAATCATAAAACATCAGGAAAACCTAATTAGAAAGCATGAAAATTAGAGAGAGAAATGGAGGATTTAGAGAGGGAAAATAGAGAGAACCTAAGGAAGAGAGAGAGAGTGATAGAGAGAGAAAGAAAATTGCAGAGAGAGAAAGAGAGAACTAGAGAGAGAAAGTGAGGATATGAGAGAGATCTAGTGAGAGAGAGAAGAGATAGAAAGTGGAAGGAGAAAGAGATTTAGAGAGAATTAGAGAAGGATAGAGAAACCTAACCTAGAGAGAGAAAGTAGAAAGAGGAAGAAATGCTTACCATGATTCTTGAAAGGGATTTGAGGGAGAGGTTGCTGGCCTTCGGGGCATGGAGATGGTGGTTCATTGGCTGGAGAGAGCGTGTTGGCTGGCGGCTAGAGATTTGTACGGCGTACGGAGTGGTGGTGCAAGGCTTTCTTCAACGTTGATGTTCGGTGCGACAAAGGTTGGCTGGCGGTGATGCTATGGCGGAGTGGTGGTTGCAGGCTTTGGATCTTTGGAGGCGGCAGATGGGAGGTGGCAGCAAGGAGAGGGGCGCACCAGGTTTGCACCCCTTCCTCTATCTTCTTCTTCTTTCTTTCCTCCTCTCTTTCTTTTCTTTTTTTTTTTTTTTTTGTTGTTTTTGGCTTTCTTTTGAAAGAGAAATGAGAGGAAGAGACCGGCTAGGAAGGCTTGGACGGACTGGAGTTGCAGGTTGCAACTCCAGCAACCGTTAGAGGGGGTGAGAGCACTAGAAGAGGGAGCAGGACGGTTTTTTTTTTTTTTTTTTTTCAGAGATTGAAAGAGATGTTGACGGCCAGCAATGTGAGAAGATGAGCTAATGGCCAGCAACTTCTTGCAGGCCGTGAACCAGCCACTCTAGGAAGAGGGAGACCACCGGCTTGCTTAAGAGATGGAGATGGGGGCAGTTGGGTTGCTGTGCAGGTTTCCGGCGAGCTTCTCGCCGTAGAAGACGACCGGAGTTGCACCTGCAACTCCGGTGGAATTAAAGGAAAAGAAGAAGAAGAAAACTGAGGACAAGAAGAAGAAGAAAACGAAGAGGAAGAAGAAGAAAACGAAGAGGAAGAAGAAGGATAGGAGGAGAGGGGGAGAAGTTCACCGTTTTCTGCTGTGAAGATGACGGTGATGGAGCATGGTTCGCCGGCCGGAGTTGCAGACCTGCAACTCCAGCAAAAGAAGAATAAAATGAAGAGGAGGAAGAGGAGAAGAAGAAGAAGAAGAAGAAGAAGAAGAAGAAGAAGAAGAAGAAGAAGAAGAAGAAGAAGAAGAAGGAGAAGAAGGAAACCAGTCGCCGGAGTTGGCTCGCCGGTATAGCTCGCCGGATCAGTGGAGAAGAAGAGAAAGAAGAAAAAGAAGAAGGAAGAAAGAGGAGGGGGAAGAGAGGAGGAGAGGGGAGAGGGATTAGGGTTCGAATGAACCCCTATCCTTCTCCTTTTAAAGCTCCCTATTTCCTTTAATGGAAATAGGGTGTTTTTTTTGAAAATAAAAAATACGAAAAATATATATATATATATATATTTTTTTTTTTTTAAGTAAAAACCTACTTTTCTATGGGGAATCTCCCCAATTAGTGGACCCCCCATTTAATTAAAATTATTTTTGAAATTCGCGGGGTCCACTAACTGGTCGGACAGCGGGTCGATGAAGATGGGCCCGGCTATTGGCCCTCATGGATTGATGATGTCCATCGTCTCACAAGATGATGTGACAGACAGTCCGATGGCGATCGGATGGATGGTGACTTGATTGGGACTCAGATTGGTAGATCGACGGATCTAGAGAGATCCAACGGTCCGATTGAAGATCCAACGGTCCGATGGAAGATCCAACGGTCAGAAAGTTAAGGGAGATGAGATAGAGCCGATGGGCAGGAGTTCTGGGGTTAGGTCAGTAGATTCGAGGACCGAGAGATGAAGAGAGAGGGAGAATAAGGAGAGATGAGAGAAAAAGTATCAGAAAATAGAGAGAAAAGCACTGGCGGAGGGTCTGGAACCCTCGTCTTCACTGTGACCATCCTCACGCTTCTCTAGTAGAGTCGACCATCATTCTTTGCTGACTCATGTGGCTTTAAACGCTTTGGTCCATCTCTTGGTCATTGGCTCTCCTACTCTCTTCGTTCTTTGGGCCGGCTTTTTGGTCCTCTTATTCAGCCCATATTTGGCCCATATCTTCTAGTCATAGCATGTGGGCTCTTTAAGCTTTGATAATGGGCTTTCCTGATCGATGTGGGCTTGCAAGTCTCGAGAATTGTCCCATCGGGATTTCCTGCGATAGAAGAAGCGCGTAATGAGACTCTATCAGAACGGCTTAATATCTAGACTTCCGAAAATGTGTTTAATGCATGCAAATATACCATTTCGTCCATAAAAGTGTGTTCTACGCAACAGAAGAGACTCTTACGTAGAAAAGTAGGTAAATAGAGTATTTTACGTAGGAGAATGCAATAACGCTAAAAGGATAATTGCTTAAAATAAGCACTTTTGAGCGAATATCACAAGCTAAGGGAGATGAGACAGAGCCAATGGGTAGGAGTTCTTGGGTTAGGTCAGTAGATTCGAGGACCGAGAGATGAAGAGAGAGAGAATAAGGAGAGATGAGAGAGAAAATATCAGAAAATGGAGATAAAAGTATTGACAGAGGGTCTGGAACCCTGATATTCACTGTGACCATCCTCACGCTTCTCCAGTAGAGTAGACTATCATTCATTGCTGACTCATGTGGCTTTAAACGCTTTGGTCCGTCTCTTGGTCATTAGCTCTCTTGTTCTCTTCGTTCTTTGGGTTGGCTTTTTGGTCCTCTTATTCAGCCCATATTTGGCCCATATCTTCTAGTCATAGCATGTGGGCTCTTTAAGCTTTGATAATGGGCTTTCTTAATCGATGTGGGCTCGCAAGTCTCGAGAATTATCCCATTGGTGTTTCCTGTGACAGAAGAAGCGCGTAATGAGACTTTATGAGAACGACTTAATGTCTAGACTTCCAAAAATGCGTTTAATGCATGCAAATATACCATTTTGTCCAGAAAAGTATGTTCTACGCAACAGAAGAGACTATTATGTAGAAAAGTAGATAAATAAAGTATTTTACGTAAGAGAATGCAATAACGCTAAAAGGATAATTGCTTAAAATAAGCACTTTTGAGCGAATATCAACCAGCAGAAAAAATACAAGAAAATAGAGATATCCTCTCAAGATCTTTGAAATCCTACATCCCTTTATCTTTCTACACTTGTCCTAAGCCTCATTACAACCCAGGAAAGTCGTACTTGATTCTAGGATATCACGATCATAAAATATGGAGATTAGAGAAAGAGAAGCTATAGAGTTTGATCTGACGTTCCTGAGCAATATGATATTCCAATCATGAGATCTTTCCCTATTAAAAATGTTCTTCCTTCAAATAATACATATGTGAGATCTTTGCTTTCATATATCAACACATCTCCTCACATATAAATTGAGAGAAAAGAAGAAAATCATTCATGAGTGATTCCATTTTGAGTGGTTTACAAGTGAGAATTGAGCTCGAGACATACAGTCTTATGATCTAGAAATCTTTACTGCAAGATGATGAGAATGTTAAGCACACACACACACGCAGAGTCTGACTATTCTAGGTCCTGATTATCATTCTGTAGTCTTACCAAAACTTTCCAACTCTTTGCTAGCCTGTAACTATTTTTGCATCCATTCGATGATTTGATGAACGGTGTTTTTCCATGAGCTAATAAAAAAAGTGTGCAGCATGTGCAGAGCCCTTTTGAGCTCATTCATTTCGCACTAATTGCCAAAGATTAGCAATATGCTGGTTGGGGGTTGTGATATTCGCTAAAAAGTGTTTATGTTAAGCAAGTATCCATCTAGCATTATCACACTCTCATACATAAAATTATCATATTTATCCACTTTTCTATGTAAGAGTTCCCTTTGTGACGTAGAACACACTTTTCTAGATGAAATTGTATATTTGCATGAATTAAACACATTCTCAGAACTCTAGATATTAAGCCATTTTGATTAAGACTCATTACGTGTTTTTTTTACTACAGAGACACTCATCGAAGGATTTTGGTGGAATTCGGGACCATAATCCACCTCCAGAACCAATGGTCAAAGTTGAGAGAGGCAAGGGACCTAGACAAGAAGATGTAGGCTAAGAGAAAGAGCTGAGCCAAAAGATCGAAGAACCTGAGAGAGGATCAATTAAGAGAGATGAAGAATCAAGCCCCGAGAGAAGAGATTAAAGGCATTAAAGCTTCACTAACTAACACAAGTTAAAGAATTGCTCAGTTGGTGAAGCATGTAGAAGACCAAGTCAAAGACCAGGGTTCAAGACCCTCTGCAAGCAAATTTTCTGTATTTTGTAGTATTTTCTGTCTCATCTCTCTAAGAAACCCTCATTTTTCTCTCTTTTCTCAAATTCAACCATATGATCCTCTCTCCTATCCCAAAACCTCCATCCTATGGCCTACCTTAATCGATCTCCATCGTCCAAGGATCCATCCAATAATCACCTTTCCCTCTAGGATCATGACCATCAGATTATCCCAATTTTTCGGTCACTATCTCACAATCCTAATATCATCATCTACACGATCCTAGGGCCATGATGATTGGACCAGCATATATGATGGACCGTAAGAAGAAATGGTCCTAAAGATGAATGGTGAAGATGAGAAATCGACGGTGAGGATTTTAATGGAGAAGATTCTTTCAAAAGAATATTTTAAGGATTTTGTGAAAATAGAGGTTTTCTTTGAAAATAGAAAGAGCATTGATTGAGGGGGAGAAGCTAGAACAGTTGGATTCGAGGAGGAGAGAAGATCTCTCCATTCCAAAAGAGGAGGGAGAAGGTTTAAAAAGTAGAAACCGTGGGTTTCTATTTCATGGGGACACAACACAGCTGGGAATTCTTGGACTTAAGCCTCCACTCTCCACGTTTTTTAAAACAGAAAAGGACCCATAGCCTTAGGAGATGCATGATGGGTCGATTTCAAGAGGGGAGAAGGAGAGATATCTTATATAAGAGAAAAACCAAACCCTAACGGCTTCTTTTTAACATCTCTCCCATTCATGCACTCTCTCGGCCTCAGCCCAAAAAACAAAAAAAAATAAAAGAAAAAAAAGGGAAAAAAGAGAGAAGAAGAAGAAGAGAGAGGAAGGGGTGCAAACCTAGTGTGCCCCTCCTCCTTCCTGCCGCCCTTCCCTTGCTCCGCATGCTGCCTTTTTGTAGCACCACCACCCTGCGAGCTCCACTGCCCACCACTCTTCACCACTTGCAACTTGCCCATAGACTGCAACGTCCTCCATGCCATCTCCTTCCTCAAACTGTGTGGCTTTAAACCTTTTGTGGTGTTCTTGCAAGTGCAGAACCTGCACGTCCTCTCCATACCAACTTGCAACTCCATTGCAGTCAGCACCTCCAACCTCCCTTGCATGCACGACCTCTCGCATACTATCTCCACTATCAACACCTTCGCCCTACTCCTCCGCCTAAACCACGGGCAGCAGCGCCTGCACGCTTCCAACTCTGCCACAACCAACCACTACGTGCTCCTCCCTTCCACCTAGCCTGCACACCTCCAAACTACTATTAAAATCGATGGTTTTCTCCATCGTAGGTGGTTGTTCCACCATCGTCTTCTCCACCAAATGGTTGTGCGCCTCAACCTTAAGTTGCACACATGCAACTCACCCTCAGGGCAACCATCATCTCCCCACGACCCTCCTGGCTGTGCGTCTCCATCAACCTTTGCCATTGGTAAGTTCTCCATCATGGAAAATTCTCTCTCTAGGAATTCACACATCCCTTTCTCTATCTCTAGAAATCTTATTTCTCTCTTCTTTTTTTTGGTTTTAAATTCTTGCTTTGATTTTAGTTCATGCTATGTAATTTTAAATTTTGGATAATCAATAAATTTCAATTTCTTGACCATCATGTTTGCATTCTCGCATTTTATGTGTTTACATTAGTTCACTCATTTCTCTCTCTAAAATTCGCAAAATTATTTTAAAATTCAACTATAACACCACCATTCTCATCACATCACCATTATTTCTTATAAAATTCCATTGTAGTATATTCTCTTTTGCGTGCCCTAACCCCGAGTACAGATCGACTCCGATACGAAGCCACTGTGCGAACTTGCTCAATTTTACAAGATAAAAGTCTCGGATCAAATTAGAAATGTGTGGATTCTAGGGTCGTTCTCTCAACGACAGAAAAACCCTTGTTTCAATCACAGACCGCAAAGTACCTCCACAACCGTTCTCCCATTCAATCCACTGCCCTGCGTGGACCTACAACTCCAAAAAGTTGCTCACTGTAAACCACCTTGTTGTTCCCTTCATCCATTGGTGACACCTACAACTAAGGTGCACAAACACCTTTGCTCCCCCTGTCTCGAACGGCAAGCACATTTACAAATTCTCTTTGGTAAATTTCCATGGTGACCTTTCTCTCTCTAAATCTCTTCTCATTTCTCTTTCTAAAGATCTGTCTTCTCTCTAATTTCTCCCTCTATTTTGTTCTTCCATTTCTTTCTCTAAAACTTAGGTTTTCTAAACTTTCTCTATCTAGATATCTCTACTTTCTCTCTCTAGTTTGATCCTCTTTAAAGGCTTTATAGATTAGTTGTTTTATGTTTGCTCCATTTTCATTATAAGTGACTTTCTAGTTGATGAAATAAAGTTGATTCATATTTAGTTTCATTTGAGTTCTTCAATATTTGAGCTTTCATTTTCTTTATTTAGTTGATAAAAATCTCTCCAAAATGAATGTTTTAATGCTCGATCACATCTTTCTTACCCCACCATTTTAAGCAATTTCAGTGTTCAATGTGTCATATTTGCGCTAACTAACCCCGAGTGCGGATCGACATCCGACACAAGCACTATGCAAATCTTGTGTTTTTACAAGAATTAAAAGTGAATCAGAAAGTTAAAAATATTGTTGATTCAAGGGTTTCCGTCCAACGATCAGAAAAACCTTAAATCATTTGCCCATGTGGATGTCTTTCTTGAGTGCACAAATCCTCTTCTACTACCTCAGTGCTCTTAAGTGCATAATCATGCACCCACAATCGCCCCTTTTTGGGTGGACAGAGAGGTCCCTTGGGTTGACCCATGCAATCATCTCTTCTACCGTGCAAGTCACGTTAGTTGGTCTTTTTGTCTGTACTGCCCCGTCTCACGCCAATAATGGCTAGTTTTCTTAATAGTAAAAATCATTTGACCACACTATAAATAGGATCCTTGTTCCCAAACTCTTTCATTTTTTTTACTTTTGGAATGCTTCAAGAAAAAAATCCATTTTGCCAGATCTTTCTTCTGGTCCTACCAATTTGAAAATCCACCCTTCTTCTTTCCACATCCACCCTTCTTCTGGCTTTGTCATTTGCAACTAATGTGTCGCTTGAAGCCTTGAAGGGTGACTCTGCAAGAAGCATTCTGATATTCGCTCAAAAGTGCTTATTTTAAGCAATTATCCTGTTAGCGTTATTACATTCTCCCACGTTAAAATACTCTATTTATCTACTTTTCTACGTAAGAGTCTCTTCTATTGCGTAGAACACACTTTTCTGGACGAAATGGTATATTTGCATGCATTAAACACATTTTCGGAGGTCTAGATATTAAGCCGTTCTGATAAAGTCTCATTACGCGCTTCTTCTGTCGCAGGAAACCCCGATGGGACGATTCTCGAGACTTGTGGGCCCAAATCGATCATGAGAGCCCATTATCAAAGCTTAAAGAGCCCACATGCTATGACTAGAAGATATGGGCCAAATATGGGCTGAATCAGAGGACCAAAAAGCCGGCTCAAATAACGAAGAGAGCAGGAGAGCCAATGACCAAGAGACGGACCAAAGCGTTTAAAGCCACATGAGTCAGCAAAGAATGATAGTCGACTCTACTGGAGAAGCGTGAGGATGGTCACAATGAAGACCAGGGTTCCAGACCCTCCGCCAGTGCTTTTTTTCCATTTTTTTGATACTTTTTCTCTCATCTCTCCTTATTCTCTCTCTCTCTTCATCTCTCGGTCCTCGAATCTACTGACCTAACCCCAGAACTCCTGCCCATCAGCTCTATCTCATCTCCCTTAGCTTTCTGACCGTTGGATCTTCCATCGGACCGTTGGATCTTCAATCGGACCGTTGGATCTCTCTAGATCCGTCGATCCACCAATCTGAGTCCCAATCAAGTCACCATCCATCCGATCGCCATCAGAATGTCTATCACATCATCTTGTGAGACGATGGACATCATCAGTCCATGTGGGCCAATAGCCGGGCCCATCTTCATCGACTCGCTGTCCGACCAGTTAGTGGACCCCGCCAATTTCAAAATAATTTTAATTAAATGGGGGGTCCACTAATTGGGGAGATTCCCCATAGAAAAGTAGGTTTTTACTTAAAAAAAAAAAAAAGGAGGGAGAAGGGTTCGTTCGAACCCTAATCCCCCTCCAATCTCTTCCATTCTCTCCCCCTATCAATTCCGCACGGATCCCTTCACCCTTAGCCCCATTTTTTCCTTTTCTTCTCCACCTTCTTCTTTTCATCTTCCTCTTTTATTCTCGCCGGAGTTGCAGAACTCCGGCCATCTGCAACTCCATTTTTTCCCCCGTCTCTCCATCTCCTTTGCCCCAGGCTGATCACCAACACCTTTATAAAACCCAACGGGGGGATCCCACGTGATTGCAACTTCGGTTGCTGCCTACACCGTCTACCACCACCGTTTCACACCGCCTCCCACCGGACTGGTGCACCACCGTTCTCAGCCCTTGCCGCCATCACCATTCCAGCTCTAAATCGTTACCGCCCCTCCCTCTCTCCACACGTCCAAGGATCTCAAGAAGGCTACTGCCCTCAAGACCTCTCCTTTCTTCCACGTTCTCCTCTCAAGAACCCTCAGTCGTTCCCTCCTCTTCTCCCCAAAGCAAAAAAAAAAAAAACCAGAAAAAAAAAGAGAGAGGGAGAAAAGAAGGAGAGGAAGCCGTTAGACTTACCTCCATTGGACTGGTGTGCACCAGCCACCGCCCCCACACTCTCTAACGTGCTGGAGTTGCAACCTGCAACTCCAGTCCGTTTTGCTCAAAAACTAAAAAAAAAAAAAAAAGAAAGAGAAAAAGAAAGGAAAGAGAGAAGAGAAGAGAAGAGAGGAGGAGAGGACTCCTACCTGCTGGAGTGCAAGCCCAGCTCGCCCTCCCCTTCCTTGTTGCTGCCTCTTGCAACGCCTCCACACAGACAGCATCTCCATCCACCGCCTCTACCGCCCTACAGCCTGCACCACCGTTGATCCAACCTCCATTCACCAACAGCACAACCGTGCTTCACCATCACTACCGTCCCCCTACTGCCACCATCGTCCCCAGCCACTTGGCCAAGCCGTCAAAACCCCTCTCCCTCACTTCACCGTTCTCTCTCTCTGTCAGAAGAAAAGAAACAAAAACGAAAAAAAAAAAAAAAAAGGGAAGAGTTAATAGAGAAGAAGAGAGGAGGAAGCCGACTTGCTCCTCAACTTGCAGGCCACTACAAAATCAGCCACCACCATCCAGCCGCTCTCTCCTTTGGCCGATCCTAATCACTTAGGGTAAGTGGTCATGAGTTTTCTTTTTCTCTCTAGATCTCTCTTAGTCTCTTTTCTCTCTCTTGTTTTATTTTTCTCTCTCTTTAATTGTCACTTTCTCTCTCTAGACCTTTCTAGCATCACTTTCTCTCTCCCCCATATTTTCTCTCTCTAGGATAGCCTTCTTCGATATTTCTCTCTCTACATTTTCTCATTTCTCTCTCTAATTTTTATGGCTTTCTAGGTTAATTTTTGAATTTAATTTGATTTTGTAAGACTCATTGAGGATGAATAAAATTATTATTTTTGCATTTGTTAGTTTACTTTTGTGTTTTTGGTTGTTTGTGGTAATTTCTCTCTCTAAAATTCACTAAGAATGTTTTAAATCCATCACCATTCTCACCTCTCCACGTTTTCTTGATAAAAATCTGTCATTTCATATCGTTGAATTACGCACACTAACCCCGAGTGCGGACGATACCCGACACGAGCCACTGTACAACCCTGTGATTTTTGCAGGATTTGAGTGAACAAGATTCGGATAGTTACAAAAATTGTTGATTCTAGGGTTTCCGTAACCAACGACGCGGGAAAAACCCATTTTCACATTCACAACATTGTCCCTAATCTAAGTGATGTCTTTGTTCGTGTGGGCGAGAAGGAGGATTCATCCATGGTGGGTGAAATTTCACTGGTCCGTTCTCTTTAACTCAATATACCTAAAAGGGGGGGTTGATTAGGTATTTAAATTTATTTATACCTACACAGTTTTACTGGTCTATGGTAAGGGAATAAAATCGCATGCCTTAGTTGTTTGATAAAAGATTATCACAATCGACTCAAATCGAATATACCTCCGTGGTAAATTTTCTTTTTGTCGTTTGATCTAATTAAAATAGATTGTGGAATACAAACAAATAATCACACAAGATAAGAGATTTTTACGCGGAAACCTTAGCAAAGGAAAAACCATGAGACCACATCTAGACGAAAAGTATTACTAACTGAAAAATTAAACAAAACAAAGGTTACCTACGCAACACCGTTGCAAATATAGCTTCCAACCTTAGCCAAGGCCTACTACCGATGCGTCCACGTCCTCTGAATCAACGCTACGAATTCATGCGTACCTTTTCAGCCAAGAAGCCTTGTCGGCTTGTTCAGTTTGGTACACCCCAAACCTACCGTCGATCGGCTCCTCCGATCTTAATTCTCAACACTCTCGCCTTTGCAGAAGGTGAAGGATTCAGTACACCCTGAACCCTAGGTTGCTCAAATGGTGTTGAGTCACATTGGTACACTCAGGCTACTAGGTCAAATATAGAAGTGGAAGACCAAAGCCGTGGAAAGGATCAAACACTTGGCTTTGATCAAGAAGAGAACAAGCTCACAAGATGTGAATGGAAAATAAGCTTCTTGCTCTTCGAATAGGCACTCTAATAAATAAAACATTTCTTTTCTATCTTAAAGATTGAGTCACTCTGTGTCTCTGTGTGTATTTAGAGAAGGCATGAAGGGTTGTATTTATAGATTTCCATGACCCTGAGTCGTGCAGAATGTGGGATAATGGAACCAAGAATTTCAGATCTAATAAGGACCAAATCTGTGCATGATCATTTAAATTGTACACTAGGTCCAATCGATTGGGGATAAGTGTCCAATCAATTAGGCTCAATAAGATTTCTGTTCCGAAGGCTCCAATCGATTACACAGAGGTCTCTAATTAATTTGACTAAAATAAGTTTCTATCCCAAAGGCTTCAATCGATTTCATAAAGTCTCCAATCGATTTGACTCGCATAAGTTTCTGTCCCGAAGACTCCAATCGATTTCACAGAGTCTCCAATCGATTTGACTCACATAAGTTTATGTCCTGAAGACTCCAATCGATTTCACAGAGTCTCTAATCGATTTGACCGAAATAAGTTTCTGCCTCGTAGCTTCCAATCGATTAGGCTATGTCTAATCGATTGGGGATAAGTGTCCAATCGATTGGACTATCCCATTAGTCAATTTCATTGACTTAGACTCGGGTCAGTCCAATGACTAAGTTTGACCATTATATTTTGTTCATTTTAACCAATTCCTTTGACCACTAAGTCATTTACCTTCCTAATCGAGCGTACACAATCGTTAACTGACAAATCGGCAGTTACTCAGATGACTCCTGTTGTCAATCGTCTGATTCTTGCTGTCTTTGTCTTTAGTCTTCATGTAATTGGCGAAGTATGCGTACCACGACATCTCCACACTACACTTGTGCTCGTAAGAACGGTTACAAGAATGTTTTTATGTCAAACGGAATCTTTGCCAAATTGAATATGAAAATATTCCTTACAGTGGAAAAAATCTAAGTATATCTTAGCCAATTGCAGATTGGCCTGCAATTTCCCTTGCACCCCTAATACGATGGATTCTTCATTTCTGCGGCCTAGGCATCGATCAAGGGAATCTAAACTTCTATCGTATAATTGGCGGCTTGATGGCTCTGCAGACCGTTTACCATTTGGAATTTGACTTGGACCTGATCACCAATATGTATATCTTAACAACTAGCCCTAATAATGCGAGCATGTACTACCTATCTTTGTGACTAAAAAGATACGAACACATAATGAGCACACATAGCTCTGATAAGGATTAGATGGACGTTCCCCTAGTCATCTCAAGTAACTAGGTTGCCGGTTCCAATGATCCAACTTCTATTGACTTCTTATTCGTCTAGAGTGACTAGAACAACAAACATAAGTCTATCGGCCCTAACTTCCCTCTGCCTCTTTCTACCTTTCACATGTGCGGTATACTTGCTTTGTTAGTCTCCTTTCAGAACTAAGGGACCCTAATGTAATACCCCGAACTTTCGTTCTAGGGTATTATGGTAATTTCGCCAAAAAATTTACACTTTACTGTTGTTATATTTATGTTTAGATATCATGTATAAACATGTGTATCAATTTTGGTTACATTTTGACAATTTCAAAAATTAGGGTTTTATAGGACCCACAAGAGTAGACTAACTCTCTTAGAAAATTCATTTGACCTTCGATCGACGAACAGACAGTTCCGGCATGATCGTATACTTATATAGATCCTAAATATCACCAATAATATGACCAACTTTATTTTCTTATTTTTAGGCTAAATTTTAGGTGGGACCTGTGTTTTAGGGTTTCTAGACCTTATAAAGGGACTTTAAAATTGTAATGAACATTTTTGGCAAAAAAAATATATTTTTGTAATTTTTTAATTTTCTCACCATTTTATACTTTTAAATATTACAATTATTTTTTAATAAATTTGAAATGAGTATGGGACCCGCAGAGCAAGTTTCGAGTCAATCCGATGAGAGGTCATTGGGACTTTAACTAATTGTTGAAATATTGTGTATTAGAATATTTTATTTGAATTTTAGGTGTGTGACAAGTGTCAACATCTTATTAATTATAAACTTTTAAATTATTTGATATGATTGATATGAATTAATGAATGATTATTGTGTATTAATATATTATAAATATATTATTTAATTGTCATATATATTAATTATATCAAATCATCACTTTTGAGAGAATATGATATAATTATAATTAATAACTATTTTAATTATTAATATAAGTAATTTCATAATTAATTAAGTTATAATTGTTGGGTGGGCCCGTAGGGCCAATTTATAAGCCTTTTGAGCTTAGAAATAACCTTAAAATGAAGCATAGTGGATACCTATAGGCCTTGAGCCGATTTCTAACCCATTAATAATTCAAAATATGAGTTTTAAAGGGTTAAAAAAGTTACCCCTTTGAGAGCTACGAATTTCACCTAATCCCTTTTGTTGCTCAACAATTTGAGAGAAACTCTCATTTCAAATTTCAAACCTTCCATCCCTTGTGTTATTTAAACAATGCAACTCAATAGAGTTATCAATAGCCAATCCTTTTAGAGCCCATTTTTGTTTTCAAAAACCTCTATTCTCTTCCTCAATTCTTTCCATTTTTATTTCTTTACGCTTCCATTGAAAACCCATCACTAAATTCAATTAAAGAAGTAGAAGAGCTTCAATTAAGCCTTCATCCGAATTCCGATCGAACTTGAAGTAGAAGGGAGAATTGAATGGGACACCTAGTAGAACAACATACCCCGAGGAGAGTTCGATTCGACAACCTTTGAAATCGACGAATTGCCAACCTCCATTAAAGAGAACCAAAAAGGTGTGATAACTGTGAGTGGTTCTAACTATGTCAATTTTATTCTTCCATAATTATTTATCTATGTGATGTGTATGTTTAAATTATCTATTTTTCATGATATTTAAATGATGTTAATTGATATTCGCTTAAAAGTGCATATTTTTCACTATTATTTTCTAAGCGTTATCACACTCTCCTACGTAAAACTGTTCTAATTATCCACTTTTCTACGTAAGAGTCTATTTCATTGCGTAGAGCACACTTTTCTAGATGAAATGGTATATTTGCACGAATTAAACGCATTTCTGAAGTCTAGGAATAAAGACGTTATGATCAAGTCTCATTACGTGCTTTTCTCTTGCAGAAAACTCGATCGGGCTATTCTCGAGACTTGCGGGCCCACGATCAACCATAGAAGCCTAATATCAAAGCCTAACCCCAGAACTCTTGCCCATTGGCTCTGTCTCATCTCCCTTAGCTTTCTTACCGTTGGATCTTCAATCGGACCGTTGGATCTCTCTAGATCCGTCGATCTACCAATCTGGGTCCCAATCAAGTCACCATCCATCCGATCGTCATCAAATTGTCTGCCACATCATCTTGTGAGACGATGGACATCATCAATCCATGTAGGCCAGTAGCCGGGCCCATCATCATCGACCCGCGGCCTGACCATTTAGTGGACCTCGCGATTTTCAAATGCTTTAAATTAATTAAATAAAAAAAGGGGGTGCACTAAATGGGGAAATTCCCCAAAGAAAAGTAAGGTTTTACTTAAAAAAAAATTGCCAAGAAACAATGGAATGGTGAGAGTGGTGAGACATCAGATTTTTAAAACATTATTAAGGGTTGAGAGAATTATAATAACTCTATAAAAATAAGAACAAACAAGCAAGAAAATCGTAGAACAACTATGCTAAAATCAATTCCATTAAAATAAATAAACTATCAAAAGTGTAATAACATAACTTCATTACAATAACTAACTAGAAACAACTTAGAGATAGAGACATAGATCTAGAGAGAGAAAGAGGTAGAATTAGGTTAGAGAGAGAAAACTAAGGGAAGAGAGTAAAGGTGAAGTAGATTACATGCTCATTGTGGTTGCTGTTAGAAAGGGTCTAGATCTCACCTCTAATCCTTGTGGAGAAGATACTCACAACATTGGAGGAGGCTGCTGCAAACTGTTGCAAACTCGAGCATGGGAGTTAAGGTTTGTCCAACTCGAGATAAGAGGAGGACAACGACTAGCAAGCTACACAGCCAATTAACGGCTTCACCAAGGGAGGTGAGGCATGAAGGGAGGCACTGGACAGCAACGTGGTGGGGATTCATCCAGAGGGGATGACAATGGTAAGTGCACCATCTTCTTCTCCTTCCTTTCTTTTCCCTTTTTTTTTTTTGGGTTCTCTTTTGAGAACCGTTTGATGGGGTTAGAAGTGAGAACGTGGAAGAGCTTGGGATGCAATCCAGTCCGTGAAGATCACACCTGGTTTGAGAGTGGAAACGTGGGAGAGGAGATGAAGAAACCAGCAAGGAGGAGGCGCACCCGATTGCTGTAATGGAGAGGTTGTGACGGCTTGGGGATGGGCGGTGCTGCAAGCAGAAACGTGGAGAGGATGACGGTGCTGGTTTTTGGAAAAGGATGGTAGCAGCGTTCGGTAAGGGCAGTGGAGGCACGCTGTTGGCGATCCGATTGTGCGTGGTGGCTGGAGGCGACCGTGGAAGAGAGAGCAGGCGGCTGGAGGCGGACTGTGGTGGGCGGTGGAGAAGAAGCTACAGGTTGGAGACGGTAGTAGCAGTAGGTGGGGATGGCGTTGGGGAGAAAGAAGAAAGAAAGAAGAAGAAGAAGAAGGTGGAGAAGAAGACCACCAGACGGCCGGAGTTGCAGGCAACTCCGGCGAAGATATGAAGAAGATGAAGAAGATGAGGAAGAGAAGGAAGAAAAAAGAAGGAGAAGAAGGAGGGGAAAACGTGGGGGAAGTTTTCGGGGAAAGCGGCGAAGATATGAAGAAGATGAAGAAGATGAGGAAGAGAAGGAAGAAAAAAAAAGGAGAAGAAGGAGGGGAAAACGTGGGGGAAGTTTTCGGGGAAAGCAAGGACAAGAAATGAGGGGGATTAGGGTTCCAACGAACCCTTTTCTTCCCCTTATAAAGCTTCTCTATTTCCTTTAATGGAAATAGGGGATTTTTCAAAAAGAAAAAGAAAAAAAAATATATATATATATATTTTTAAGTAAAACCTTACTTTTCTTTGGGGAATTTCCCCATTTAGTGGACCCCCTTTTTTTATTTAATTAATTTAAAGCATTTGAAAATTGCGAGGTCCACTAAATGGTCGGGCCACGGGTCGATGATGATGGGCCCGGCTTCTGGCCCACATGGATTGATGATGTCCATCGTCTCACAAGATGATGTGGTAGACAATTTGATGATGATCGGATAGATGGTGACTTGATTGGGACCCAGATTGGTAGATCGACGGATCTAGAGAGATCTAACGGTCCGATGGAAGATCCAACGGTCAGAAAGCTAAGGGAGATGAGACAGAGCCAATGGGCAGGAGTTCTGGGGTTAGGTCAGTAGATCCGAAGACCGAGAGATGAAGAGAGAGAGAATAAGGAGAGATGAGATCGAAAATTAGGGGGAGGAGAGAGAAAATATCAGAAAATGAAGATAAAAGTATTGGCAGAGAGTCTGGAACCCTAGTCTTCACTGTGAACATCCTCACACTTCTCCAGTAGAGTAGACCATCATTTCTTGCTGACTCATGTGGCTTTAAACGCTTTGGTCCGTCTCTTGGTCATTGGCTCTCCTGCTCTCTTCGTTCTTTGGGCCGACTATTTGGTCATCTTATTCAGTTCATATCTTCTAGGCATAGCCTGTGGCTCTTCAAGCTTTGATATTAGGCTTCTGTGGTTGATCGTGGGCCCGCAAGTCTCGAGAATAGCTTGATCGAGTTTTCTGCAAGAGAAAAGCACGTAATGAGACTTGATCATAACGTCTTTATTCCTAGACTTCCAGAAATGCGTTTAATTCATGCAAATATACACTTTTAAACGAATGTCACAACCCCCAACCAGCATATTGCCAATCCTTGGCAATTAGTGCAAAATAAATGAGTTTGAAAGGGCTCTGCACATACTGCACACTTTTTCATATTAGCTTAGGGAAAACACCGTTCGTCAAATCATTGAATGGATGCAAAAACAGTTACGTGCTAGCGAAGAGTTGGAAAGTTTTGGCAAGACTACAGACTGATAATCATGACCCAGAATAGTCAGACTCTGCGTGTGTGTGTACTCAACATTCTCATCATCCGACAGTAAAGATTTCCTGATCACCTCTAAGTTTTTATGCCTCAACCTCAAATCTCACATGTTTAGCACTCAGAATAGAATCACACAAGAATGGTTTTCTTCTTTTATGTCTCAGTCATGAGCACCAAGGACGGTGCTGTATTTTGGTTGGGGGTGGGTATTTACCAAAACTCATGTCTTCATTTTGATAAAAATAAAAATAAAAAATAAAAAAAAACAAAATTCTTGTTTTTGGGGTGATTTTCGATGTTCTCCAAAAGTTTTCTAGAATTTCAAAAATGTATCAAATACCCTGACTTTGATTAGCTGAAAACCTCCGTTAAGTCAGTATTGAGGATGTCAATTTTTGTTTAAAGTTAGCTTTGAGTCACGTCAAGCGTGACTACAGCAGGTTTGAAAACTCAGAAAAACTCAGATTCAGCACAATTGTACTCTATCAACATCAGAGTCATCCTAAGTTTGGAAATTCTAGAGATCCTGTGAGAAGAATTGTGGAGACCTAACCCTGTGAGCTTTCGAGCCTTTAATCATTTCAGAGGGTTATACAACAAATCTGAGTCACCAGATGACTCAATATTCTTCATGCCCACAATATTCGTTGAGAGATCTCATTATATTTTGCTTCGATCATAAAACTCGGAATGACATCAACATTGGATTACTACGACAGAACCTTCTCTATATCCAGTCAAGACAGTATACATGATAGTGCAAACCCTAGAAAATGATTTAGGCCATTTTTCTTAACCGTTCAGCCTTTTTACTCACCTGAATTATACTTCACTAGAAACCCCTTGAGCCCTTCTGTAAAAGCCTTTTCTTTGTAAACCCATCAACCTAAAACCCAGTCTAGCTACGAAGCATGACTGGCTATCCTTATTTTGAGATGGACAAAAGAATAACTGATGTGGGTATACCGTGAAAAGAAAAGTAAAGAAGAAAAAAAAAAAAAAAAAAAGGTCAAGTGGTTCAGACTGAAAAGAATATATGAAATGAAAGTATGAAAAAGAGCTGAAAAAGAAATTGAGTAGTCTCGGAAATATCGAAAAAAAGAATACGAAAAAAAGAAAAAGAACCAGATAATGGTGCTACACCGCAGGAAAAATGCAAGAAAATAGAAATATCCCCTCAAGATCTTTGAAATCTTGTATCCCTTCTACACCTGACCTAAGCCTCATTACAACCCAGGAAAGTCCTATTTGATTCTAGAATAGTACGTGATATTCGCTTAAAAGTGCGTATTTTTCACTATTATCTTCTAAGCGTTTTCACACTCTCCTACGTTAAAATGCTCTATTTATCTACTTTTCTACGTAAGAGTCTCTTTTGTTGCGTAGAACACACTTTTTTGGATGAAATGGTATATTTGCATGCATTAAACACATTTTCGGAAGTCTAGACATTGAGTCGTTCTGATAAAGTCTCGTTACGCGCTTATTCTGTCGTAGGAAACCCCGATGGGACAATTCTCAAGACTTGCGAGCCCATATCGATCAGGAAAGCCCATTATCAAAGCTTAAAGAGCCCACATGCTATGACTAGAAGATATGGGCCAAATATGGGCTGAATAAGAGGACCAAAAAGCCAGCCCAAATAACGAAGAGAGCAAGAGAGCCAATGACCAAGAGACGGAACAAAGCGTTTAAAGCCACTTGAATCAGCAAGGAATGATAGTCTACTCTACTGGAGAAGCGTGAGGATGGTCACAATGAAGACCAGGGTTCCAGACCCTCTGCCAATACTTTTATTTCTATTTTTTGATATTTTCTCTCTCATCTCTCCTTATTCTCTCTCTCTTCATCTCTCGGTCCTCGAATCTACTGACCTAACCCCAGAACTCCTGCCCATTGGCTCTGTTTTATCTCCCTTAGCTTTCTGACCGTTGGATCTTCCACCGGACCTTTGGATCTCTCTAGATCCGTCGATCTACCAATCTGAGTCCCAATCAAGTCACCATCCATCCGATCGCCATCAGATTGTCTGTCACATCATCTTGTGAGACGATGGGCATCATTAATCCATGTGGGCCAGTAGCCGGGCCCATCATCATCGACTCGCTGTCCGACCATTTAGTGGACCCCGTGAATTTCAAAATAATTTCAATTAAATTTTAAAAAATGGGGGGTCCACTAAATGGGGAAATTCCCCAAAGAAAAGTAAGGTTTTAGTTAAAATATATATATATATATATATATTTTGACAAATCCCCTATTTCCATTAAAGGAAATATGGAAGCTTTTTAAGGGGAAGAGAAGGGTTCGTTGGGACCCTAATCCCTCTCATCATTCCTAGTTTGGTTCTTAAAACCGTTCCACCATGCGAGATCTATCCCATGCTCCAAAGCCGTCCAACCCTTCATCTCTAATCTTTCTTCCTCTCCCAACTGTTATATCCAGCATCCATCCATCACCGCCCCACCTTGCTGCCTTCCTCTGATCTCTTCCAAGCCGGTTGAAAACAGATCAAAAATAAAGAAAAGAAAAGAAAAGAAAAATAGAAAGAAGAATATAAGAAAGAAGAGAAAAGAAGAAGAGAAGAGGAGGAGGAGGGTCTCCTTCTTGCATCGCCAGCCAGCCACCTTCCATTGCTGCTCCTCCACGATCCACGCCACGAACCAGCCACCACCGTTCACCGCCCTCCAACCCACTAGTCTTCCCTTGAAGGTTCTCAAGTGCACCAAGCACATGAACCCGATCACGTCCTCTTCTTGTGGCAGCAACGTTATGCTCATCCATCTGCCATGTTTGTAACTCAATTCCCTCTCAAACGTGGACGGTTCACCATCGATAACACCGGCCAACCACTTCTTCATTGTCGGATCCATCTCTCCTGTAAGATTGTAAGGTGAGTTTTCTCTCTCTCTCTACGTATCATTCATACCTTTCTCTCTCTAGACTTAGCCTCTCGCTCTCTTGCCTACTTTTTCTCTCTAACTTTCTCACTTTTTCTCTAGTTCCCTCTCTCTACATAGCTCATGCTTGAACTTTCTCTCTCTCAAAACCTCTTTCTCTCTCTACATCCCTCTCTTATTAAAATGCTTTCTAGTTTAGTTATTTTGTCAGATTTTTGCTGTAAAAGACAATTTTGATTAAATGAAGTTGATTTGAGAATGATGTGGTACATGCAAATTTTTCGTTATCTTTTGTGTTCTTATTCGTGCTAATCCTACTAATTCCGAGTGCGGATCGACATCCAACACGAGCCACTGTGCAAAATTGCCCATTTTACAGGTTAAATGTCTCGGATAAATTAAAAATGTGTTGAAACCGGGGTTTTCGATTCGACGACACGGAAAAACCATACTTTCAGTACGATCATAAAATGTGGAGATTGGAGAAAGAGAAGCTATAGAGTTTGATCTGACGTTCCCGAGTGAAGTGGTATTCCAATCATGAGATCTTCTTCTGTTAAAGATGTCCTTCCTTCATATAACACATATGTGAGATATTTGCTTTAATATATCATAACATCTCCTCACATATAACTTGAGAGAAAAGAAGAAAACCCTTCTTGAGTGATTCCATTCTGAGTATTTTACAAGTGAGAATTGAGGTCGAGGCATACAAACTTATAGGTGATCTGGAATTCTTTACTGCAAGATGATGAGAATGTTGAGCACACACACACGCAGAGTCTGACTATTCTGAGTCATGATTATCAGTCTGTAGTCTTGCCAAAACTTTCCAACTCTTCGCTAGCATGTAACTATTTTAGCATCCATTCAATGATTTGACGAATGGTGTTTTCCCTGAGCTAATATGAAAAAGTGTGCAGCATGTGCAGAGCCATTTTAAGCTCATTTATTTCGCACTAATTGCCCAGGATTGGCAATATGCTGGTTGGGGGTTGTGATATTCGCTCAAAAGTGCTTATTTTAAGCAATTATCCTTTTAGCGTTATCACACCTCCTACGTAAAATGCTCTATTTATCTACTTTTCTACTTAAGTGTTTCTTCTGTTGTGTAGAATATATTTTTCTGGACGAAATGGTATATTTGCATGCATTAAACACATTTTCGGAAGTCTAGATATTAAGCCGTTCTGATAAAGTCTCATTACGCGCTTCTTCTATCGCAGAAAACCCTGAGTAGATGATTCTCAAGACTTGCTGGCCTAGATCGATCATAAAAGCCCATTATCAAAGCTTAAAGAGCCCACAGGTTATGACTAGAAGATATGGGCCAAATACGGGCTGAAAAAGAGGACCGAAGAGCTGGCCCAAAGAACGAAGAGAGCAGGAGAGCCAATGACCAAGAGACAGACCAAAACGTTTAAAGCCGCATGAATCGACAAGGAATGATGGTCTGCTCTACTGGTGATGAGCGGCACAGTGAAGACCAGGGTTTCAGACCCTCTACCAGTGCTTTTTTCTCTATTTTTCTCTTTCATCTCCCCTAATTCTCTCTCCTAGCCCTAATCAACTCTCTCTCCTTAACCTATCACCATCATCTATCAAATTCACTGTTCGATCGCCATCCGATCTACCATCTGACCATCCGATTATTCATCCCTAACATCTGATCAATCGATCGACCATTCGATCTATCAAGTGAGCTCCTTATCTCATCATCCAACAACTTACAATCATCTTACGTTCATCGGAGGGCCCTCATCACTTAGCCCCGATTCAAAACCCTGAAAGCATGTTTGAATATTTCAAAAGACAGGGCTTTTAAGAAAAATGTATTTTTTTTCACTTGGTGACCAAACGCACCTTAAGAAAAATGATAAAAAAATGTCTGATTTTCAAATTAGAAACCGTGAGTTTCTAAGGGAGAAACCCACGGTTTCTCTCTTTAAAGGCTCTCATGGAAACCCTAGGGGGGCTCTCTCCCTTCTTTCCCTTCTTTCCCTTCTCCCCCTCTCCTCCTTTCCTTCTTCCTCCTCTTCCGACTGGCCATTACTGGCGAACTGGTGGTGCGCCTTCTTCTTCTTCTTCTTCTTCTTCTTTTTCTTACAGCAAGAACTACCGCCCTTCACCCCAGCAAAGACCATCGAAGTGCCTGCAGCACACAAACGGTGTTGGTTCTCTCCACCATTTGTTTCCTCTCCACACCATTAACGCTGGTGAATACCTCGCCTGCGCATCCCACTTGCTGCCTCTCCAACCTAGCCGTTGCAGCCCCCTCCATACGGTAGGTATTCCTCTCATCTTCTCCAGCTCTTCTTCTTCTTCTCTCTTTCTTCTTCTTCCCTTATCTCCTTCTTCTATTTTCTTCCTTACCGGAGTTGCAGGTCTGCAACTCCGGTGTTCATGGTGTTGCTAACCTGCAACACCGCTAATCGTCCCTACTAGTCTGTTTCCTTCTATTCTCTCTTCACGGTGCTTTCCCATGCACCACCAGCAGCTCTTACAGCCTCCTCTGTCGGTCGGACTGGTTCTTTTCGGGTGAACTCCACAGCCTCCACGACAGAGAACGGGAGGGCTGCCCTTCGCGTCTCTCCCATTTCAACAACCGTGCCCCTCCTTTCTGCCCTCTCCAATGTGCTGCCCAACGGACAACACAACCTCCTTTCTCCACCAGCGGTCATCTCCTTCTTTAATCAAACGCCGGAGTTGCAGGCTCCTTCTTTAATCAAACGTCGGAGTTGCAAAGCCTGCAACTCCGGCTAAAGCCTGCAACTCCGGTGGACTGGTTCGATTCTCTTCCTTCTCTTCTCCTTCTTGGTCTTCATTGCCGCTTGACCTACAGCTCCTCCTTGAGTATAGCACTGTCCACCCTTTCTCTACCCGTCACGGTCTGCAACACTTGCAGACCGGCTTCATCCACTCCTTTTTCACGGACCAGCAACTCCGTGGACATCTTGTGGATCCCTTCCCACGGGTTGCTCATCCTCTACCCAAACCGTTGAGCTCATATAGCCCGACGAACCCCAAGTGCGGATTCGACTTCGACACGAAGCCACTGTGCAAAAATCAGCTAATTTCACAGGTTAAAAGTCTCAGATAAATTAAAAATGTGTTGGAATTAGGGTTTCCGATTCGACGACACGAAAAAACCCTACTTTCAAATGGCGCCGCTGCCGCTCGGGTGTACGGGAGTGCGAAAAAGGACGTAAAGACAGAATTGGGAAGTTGCTGAAGCGTAAAGTTGCTCATTTTGGACAGCCAGACCTTTTCGGGAAACTTTCTTTTTCGTTTTTAGTGATTTTTAGCAGTCTTTTATATTACTATTTTTAATGCCTCGGAAGGCTGAGTGCAAAGTTGTAACAATTTAAGAATTTTACTGCTTTCCATATAAACTACTAGATCTTGTTCTAGGGTTTTTTTAGAAACCCTAGATTAAGTGAAAAATACCAAAAAATTAGGGTTTTATATTCTGCAGATTTTTAGAAATCACCAATCAAGGATTTGCGCTTTTTGGAAAGATTCCAAAATCTTGAAACTTTGCTTAATTAGGGTTTCCCCTCTTAGAAGTTTCATCTTTAGAAGAATTTCTATCTTTAGAAATCTTCCGAATTTGGAAAAGTCTGCAAAAGGAAATACCCCAAATCTAGTAGAATTACAATTTTGGAAAATTTCCCAAAATTGTAAGGGATCTCGCAATCAAATCTTTCTTGGAAGATCTCCACAGTTCGGGAAACTTTCCAATCTAGGTATTTTCTAATCTGGAAATTCTTAAATTTTACCCCATCTCGAATTTGGAAAATAATTCAAAAACTTGCCAAAATCCAGTGCTTGTTCTATGAACCCTAAAAAGGCAAGGATCTTCCAAATAGAATCCCGAATACCTAGACCATGCGATCTAACTTTTTGTAGGAACACGATCCAGTGTGGGTAGGGAGCGAAAGAGTAGAGTCGGGCCCAAGCCCATTAGGATACCCCTCCCTAACCCACGGAGGCGACCCCGTGGCGTGGCCCACGGGAGGTAAGTCCCTATCCTCGCCTTGAGTGCGATACTGTGTTATTGGGTGCATCATTGCCGCTTGTCTATTTGCTTTCGCATACATATTCTTCGACTTGCGTGGCGTGGCCGTTAATCAATCAACTTTAAGAGAGTAGACCCAGCTCCAAAATTGAAACTGGTGGGATCTCATCACCCACCTCATCATTCCAACTGATTTGATCCCAAGGCTCCATTTAATTAAAAAGAATCAAGAAGTAAAGCCAATTAGCCCGGTGTTCGAGGAAAAATCCACACAAAACGAGCTCGCTTAACATCCAATCGAAATAAGACCACGAGCGCGGGTCCCTGTTGTCTAACACACCCATAAGTCCCTGCTACTCAAGTACATTGAGCTCGACGTGGCATCTTGGACTATTCGGCGGTTAGTTGCGTGTGGACTAGGAACATGCATCAACCCTAACTTAACCCGAGGGAACACTCTTCTTCTCCACTTGACCAATCCAGTTAGTCTGGGACGTACTTAAGACAGCCACTGTGTCGCACATCTGTCTAGGCTTCGGATTGCCTTGTTGTTAACTAGAGTTAGTACTAAAGTATTCGCTCTGAAGAGTGTAGCCTGGTGAGAACCTCTGAGTGCAAAACAGTTAGTCCGGCGGTTAAAAGATAAACCAGTGGTCCGCCCACTGTCATAATCTACTCTAGCCCCAAAACTAACAAGATAATTAATAAAATATATCCTGATTTCTTAGAATAGGATTATCTGTGCTTGGTGTGCATCATTTAGGATAGTGTACCTCTCTGGCAACTTTTTGCCAAGTATAGAGCTTCCCTCCTCAGCGTATGCCCGTTTGGACTCGTCCGAACAAACACTTGATTCGATCTGAGAATCACGTACCAACAGTGGATCCTCTACTGAATCCTTCCCCATCTCTTTCCCCACCCGCCTCTCCCAGTACTACTACCTTCGTAGTCATGGCAGTCGAACGGCCTCTTATCGAGACGTTTGCCCCTATCTTGGCCAATCCGCCCACTTGCATTGTTCTCCCACCAACTACGGCGGTACAGTTTGAGATTAGGCCGCGAACGATCCAAATGCTGCCAACCTTTCGCGGTCTCCCAAGAGAAGACCCATATTCCCATATTAGGGAATTTCAACATGTCATCCTACTTTTCAAGAAGCAGAACCTCGATGATGACAATGTACGTCTGCGAGTTTTCCCATTCTCACTCAAAGACCGAGCCTCAGATTGGCTCTACTCCATACCCGCTGATTCAATCAGCAGTTGGAAAGAATTGGTGGGCAAATTCATGTCTAAATTCTACCCCATGACTAGGACCAACCAAATGAAGCAACTCATCCAGGACTTTTGACAGAAGTCCGATGAGAAATTTTTCGAAGCGTGGGATAGATTCCAAGACTACCTGACTAAGTGTCCCCACCATAGCATCAACAAGGGCAATCTTGTCCACGTCTTCTACAAGGGACTTACTGATGAGTCCCGGACCATGGTAGAGTCAATGTGCGAGGGAAAATTCCTACACCAAACTTCGATCGATGCATACAAATTCTTGGGAGAGTTAGGAGAAAACTCTCAACATTGGACGACTGACTCAGAGTTCAGTCGAACCACTTCGGTCCAAAGGACAACCAAGGGACATGATGCTACAGCTGATACTGAGCTTCGATCTGTCATTCAAGAATTGAGCAAGTCAGTCTCGGCACTGACTATGTCAGTACAAAAGCCTACTCGACAATCCACCCCAGTCATGCATGTGGGACACGAGAGCCCTATGGAATCCTGTACCCTTTGTCTGCAACCCTCCCATACTACTGAGCATTGTCCTTTGAATAAAGGATGGTCCAATCCTCTTCAGGAAGAAGTTTGTGCTTTTAACACATACAAACCACCCACTCAGAACTCGTATAGTCAATCTTATCATCCGGACACGAGAAACCACCCTAACTTCTCTTGGAGGCTTCAGTTTACTCAACCACAAGCTCAACCTCTGCCTCAGTCTCAGGGCATGTATCCCCCTGGGTTCAATCAACCCAATAGGCAATTCAATCAGGGACAATACCAGCAGAGTCAGTACCCATCTACTCAAAACCAACAGTTCCAACAGGGTCAATACTTTGGACAATCGAACACATTTCAGAATCAGCAAAGAGTTCCACAGACCTTTCAGAACCAACCGATTGTCCCCACTACTTCTCCATCTTACAACTATAATGCCCCGATGAGCTCTAGTCGAGAACTGGTGCCTCAGCTCCCATTAGCTGCCCCCCAACAGTCGGTCCCCAAATCCGATATCGAAGACCTTCTAGCTCAACTCATTACTCAGCAACAACAATCTATGCAACGCCTAGAGCAATAGCAACAACAATCCATGCTTCGTCTAGAGCAACACTTAGGCAACCTGGAAGCTGAGAAAGCTAAAGGCATCTTCCCTAGCCAATCCATCGCTAACCCAAAAGGAAATGCCAAAGGAGCAGTATATGAGATCGGTTCCCAATCTCAGAGCCAGAATGAGAATTGTCAAGGGGAGGTGCAAGCTGTAACCACCCTACGATCTGGAAAAACTGTGGACATGGGAGTCCAACCACCACCGGTGCCATCTTCACCACCCATCACTCGCACAGAGGAAACTAATACCAATCCTACCTCTTCTTCTTCTACCTCTGCACCAACATCAGATATCCCTGTGCAGAAATCTAAGGCTAAAGACAAATCCATTTGTCGAGTAAAACATTCCTTCCCGGACAGACTTGTCCAAGATAAGTGAGATCAGCAATTCTCAGAAATCTTAGACGTCTTTAAAGACGTCCAGATAAATATCCAATTCCTTTATGTTATCAAGTAAATCTCCTCTTATGCCAAATTTCTCAAGGACTTGTGCACAGTCAAGCGGCGTACACATGTACCCAAAGCTGCCTTCTTGGCCAAAAAAGCTACCGCGTTCATTCAACGCAATAGTGTGATCAAACACAAGGATCCGGGTAGCCCAACTGTCCAATGCGAAATTGGAGACAATTTTAGCTGTACTGCCTTGCTAGATATAGGGGTTAGCGTCAACCTCATACCGTTCTCGGTATATCAGCAGTTAGGACTGAAAGATATGAAGCCTACCAATGTCACCCTGAAATAGGCTGATCAGTCCATCAAGATTCCAAGAGGAATCATTGAAGATGTCCTAGTAAAAGTCACTATCCTGTGGACTTTATCATTCTCGACACCGAGCCATGTCAGGATAATAGCATTCCGGTCATCTTAGGCCGCTCATTCTTTGCCACCGCGAATGCACACATCGGGTGCCAGGACGGAAACATGTCAATTGCTTTCAGAAACCTTAAAGCTGAGGTCAATATCTTTCGTCTGATGCAACAAGATGCCGATCGCGATGTGGCCGATGAAATGTGTGCCGTTGAGAGTCTAATCCCGGACTCCACCGAAGATATTCTTAAGTAGTGTCTAGAACACTTTGGAGCTGACTTTGCCACAGAGTCAGCCATTTCTGATCTCAATGATCTTTTGGAGACTGCTCCACTGATAGAGATCCCTGCCCCGCTCCACTCATCGAGTTCGAGCCTTTGATAACCATGGCCAGAGAACCCATCTTTCCTTTACCTACTGAAGTCAAACCTCTTCAATCCGTGTCTTTTGGGACACCTACTTCAACTCCATCTGCTCCAACATTGGAGCTCAAGCCACTTCCAACAGATCTTTCCTATGCTTATCTTGGTCCTAAGAAAACCTACCCTGTCATTATTGCTTCTGCTTTGTCTGAGAGTGAACGTAAGCAACTTCTCGAGTTGCTCAACGAGCACAAATCTGCGATAGGTTGGACTATAGATGATCTTTGAGGCATAGACCCCTCGGTGTGCCAACATCACATCTATCTCGAGGATGAATCCAAAACCTCTCGAGAACACCAGAGGAGGTTGAACCCCATCTTGAAGGATGTAGTCCGGGATGAGGTCCTTAAATTGTTAGATGCGGGTATCATTTACCCCATCTCCGATAGCAAATGGGTGAGTCCTATTCATGTCGTCCCTAAAAAGGCAAGATTCACAGTTGTGGAAAATGAGAACAAGGAAATGGTCACCCAACGCCTGAAGAAAGGGTGGAGAGTCTGCATCGATTACCGACGACTCAACACCAACACTAGGAAGGACCATTTTCCTTTACCCTTCATAGACCAGATGTTGGAGAGACTAGCAGGTTACTCCTATTACTGCTTCCTTGATGGTTACTCAGGATATAATCAAATACCCATCGCCCCTGAGGATCACGAGAAGACAACTTTCACCTGTGCCTTTGGCACTTCTGCCTACAAGCGCATGCCATTTGGCCTCTGCAATGCACCCGCGACCTTTCAAAGGTGTATGATGAGCATATTCTCTGACATGGTGGAAAAATTCCTCGAAGTCTTTATAGACGACTTCTCAGTTTTTGGGTCATCCTTTGATGACTGTCTGAACCATCTAAGGCTTGTACTTCAACGCTGTCAGGACAAGCGACTTGTCCTCAATTGGGAGAAATGCCACTTCATGGTGAAGAAAGGCATTGTTCTGGGACACGTCATTTCCCATCAGGGAATTGAGGTCGACAAAGCTAAAATCGATATCATCTCGACCTTGCCCATTCCTAAGTCCGTACGTGACATCCGGTCCTTTTTGGGACACGGAGGATTCTATAGGCGATTCATCAAGGACTTCTCTCAAATCGCTCGAGCGATTCGACTCCGATACGAAGCCACTGTGCAAAAATCTGCTAATTTCACAGGTTAAAAATCTCGGATAAATTAAAAATGTGTTGGAATTAGGGTTTCCGATTCGACGACACGGAAAAACCCTACTTTCATTGATCAATTGTGATTATCGCTTTTAATGAAGCATGATGATGAAATAATCTTATTGGGCATGATTATGTAATGATGTTATTATGAGCAAACGATGAGTATGATTAGAGGGATTTGGCCATGATGGATTTTCACAATGGACCGTATGGCCTTACTCTATGGAGAATCTCAATGTTATTGATTTGATGGATTTATATATCATTTGGAGTATTATGATGGCCTATGGCCTCATTTTTTCATCGGGCATCATGGGGGGAGCTGTGCATTGTGATGAAGCTTTATTATTAGACTAGTGAGGGAAAGAGATGGAGACCCCATGTGGTTGATATCTAAAATTAAGTAGGGCCCGGAGCCCTTGGGTGCAAGACCCCAGACTTTATATTTCCTGCAGAAAGGCCCTCATGTGGTCGATCTTCCTATGGTAGGGAATGAGTTGGAGACCCGTGTGTGGTTTGAATGAATGGGGGTGAATACATCTATCACGCATGTCACCGACTCTTATTTCTCTTTGTTCATGATTTGGATTATTTAACATATGCTTAGCATGATAAATTATTATGGCATTATAGAATACATGTTGGACTACACTGGTACACTGAGTCCTTTTGGACTCACGGTAGTTGCCGACACATTTTTCAGATTTTGACGACTGAGTAGATTTGGATTTGGAGGATCTATTGATATTCGCTCAAAAGTGCTTATTTAAACCAACTATCCTTCTAGCGTTATCACACCCTCCTACGTAAAACTGCTCTATTGATCCACTTTTCTACATAAGAGTCTCTTTCATTGCGTAGAACACAATTTTTCTGGACGAAATGGTATATTTGCATGCATTAAACATATTTTTAGAAGTCTAGATATTAAGTTGTTCTGATAAAGTCTCATTACGTGCTTGTTCTGTCGCAGGAAACCCCGATTGGACGATTCTCGAGACTTGCGGGTCGTAAAGAGCCAATAGGCTATGATTAGAAGAAATGGGCTAAGTACGGGCTGAGCAAAGGGATCGAATTTTTAGTTATTGTTGGAAACTTTCCATTTTAATTTTTAGTTATTTTTAGTAATTTTAATTACTATTTTTAATGCCTTGGATGGCCGAGTGCAACTTGTAATAACTTAGGACACTTTCTATTTTTTGAATACTAGATCTTGTTCTAGGGTTTTTTAGAAACCCTAGATTGAGTGATATTAAAAAAATTTAAAAATTCAAAATTCAAAAAATTAGGGTTTATATTCTGCAGATTTTTAGAAATCACCAATCAAGGATTTGCAATTTTTGGAAAGATTCTAAAATCTTGAAATCGGCTAAATTAGGGTTTCCACTCTTAGAATATTCCACTTTAAGGGATTTCTTTATTTAGAAATCCTATAAATTTGGAAAAGTCTACAAAAGGAAATACCCTAAATCTGGTAAAATTTCAGTTTTGGGAAATTTTCCAAAATTGTAGGGGATCTCACAATCAAATATTTCTAGGGAGATCTCCAAAGTTCGAGGAACTTTCCAATCTAGGAATTTTCCAAATTCGGGAATTCCTACATTTTAACCCATCCCAAACTTGGAAAATAATTCAACACTTGCCTAAATTCAGTGCTTGCTTTGTGAACCCTAAAAGGCAAGAATCTTCAAACTAGAATCTGAAATACCCAGACCGTGCGATCTAACTTTTCTACAGCATATGATCCAAGAGTGGGTAGGGAGCGAAAGCTCAAAGAGGTGGAGTCAGGCCCAAACCCCTTTGGATACCCCTCCCTATTCCACGGAGGTGACCCCGTAACGTGGCCCATGGGAGATAAGTCCCTTCCCTCACCTTGAGTGCGATACTATGCAATTGGGTGCATTAAAGTGCCGCTTGTTTATTTGCTTTCGTAAAAAAGTTAATCGATTTGTGTGGATGGCCGTTAATAATTGAACCCTAATTGAGCAGACCAAGCTCCTCATTAAAACTGGTGGGATTTCATCGCCCACCTCATCACTCCAGCTGAGATTGATCCCCAGGATCCACCATGAATAAAAAGAATCAGCAGCTTGAGCCAAACTAGATCGGTGTTCTAGGACACCCCTCAACTTAGTCATTCCTTTGATTCTAGGTCGAATATGTCTACGAACGCGAGTCCCTATTGTCTAACACACCCATAGGTCCATACTACTCAAATATACCGAGCTCGCCAGTGGCTTCCCTGGTTCTCTGTTGGTCTATTATTTGTTGGGTTAGGAACACAAAACAACCCTAGCTTATACTAAGGGAAAACTCACCTCCATTGCTTGACAAATTCGGTAAGTCTGGGGCATATGATGTGCCGCACGTCTGTCTAGGCTTTAGATTATCTTGCGATCAACTCGAGTTAGTACTATAGCATTTTCTTTGAAGAGTTATCCTAGTGAGAACCCAAGAGCGACAAAGTTAGTCCAGCGGTTAACAAAATAAACCAGTGGTCTGCCCATTGTCATAATCTATCATGAAATAATCACCGGTCCGTTCTTTTTAATCCAATATACCTAGAAGGGGGGGTTGATTAGGTACTTAAAATTAATTAAACCTAAACAATTTTACTGGTCTTTGGTAAGTGAGAAAATCGCATGCCTTAGTTGTTTGATAAATGATTCTCATAACTGACTCAAATCAAATATACCTCCGTGGTATATCTTCTTTCCGTCGTTTGGTCTAATCAATATAGATAGCGGAATACAAACAAACGATCACACAAGACAAGAGATTTTTACGTGGAAACCTTAGCCAAGGAAAAAACCACGGGACCACATTCAGACGGAAAGTATCACTAACTGAAAAGTTAAACGAAACAAAGGTTACCTACATAGCACTGTTGTAAATACAGCTTCCAACCTTAGCCAAGGCCTCCTGCTGATGCGTCCACGTCCTCTGAATCAATGCTATGAATCCCCGCGCGCCCTTTTAGCTAAAGAGCCTTGTCCGCTTGTTCAGTTTGGTACACCCCAAAACCAACTTCGATCGGCCACTCCGATCTTAATTCTCAACACTCCAGCCTTTGCCGAAGGTGAAGGATTCAGTACACCCTAAACCCTAGGTTGCTCAAAGGTGTCGAGTCACACTGGTACACTCAGGCTACTAGGTCGAATATCTATGTGGGAGACCTAAGCTGAGTAATGGATTAAGCACTTGGTTTTGATCAAGAAAAGGAACAAGCTCACAAGATGTGAATGATATAACTAGGTTTGTTTATCTTCGAATGGACACTCTAATAAATAAACATTTTCTTTTCTCTCTTGAAGTATTAGTATCAATGTGTCACTCTGTGTGTATTTAGAGAAGGTATAAAAGGGTTGTATTTATAGAATTCATAACCCTGAGCCTTATAGAATGTGGGATTGTGGGAACTAGAATTTCGGATCTGAAATAGACTCAATCCGTGTCAAATCCATCGATTGTACTCTGGGTCCAATCGATTGGCCTTGTACAGATGACAGTTTCTTTTGTAAATCCAATCGATTGTACTCTGGGTCCAATCGATCGAACTTAAATAAGTTTCTATCCCGTAAGCTCCAATCGATTTTACAGAGGTCTCTAATCGATTTTACAGATGTGTCCAATCGATTGGGCTTTGATCATGTTCTATCTCGTAGACTCTAATCGATTTTACAGATGTGTCTGATCGATTGGGCTTTGATCATGTTATGTCTCGTAGACTCCAATCGATTTTACAGATGTGTCCAATCGATTGGGCTTTGATCATGTTCTGCCTCATAGCCTCTAATCGATTTTACAGAGTCCTCCAATCGATCAGACTCTCCCAAAAGTCAAAAACTTTGACTAAAACTCGGATCTATCCAATGATTAGTATTGACTATTATATTTTATTCATTTTAAACCTATTCCTATGGCCACTAAGTCACTTACCTTCCTAAGCGAGCGTACACGATTTATAACCGACAAATGAGCAGTTACTCAGATGACTCATGTCATCAATCGTCTGATTCTTGCTGTCTCTGTCTTCTAGTCTTCACGTAGTTGGCGATGTATGCATACCACGATATCTTCAAACTACACTGGTGCTCGTAGGAACGGTTACAAGAATGTTTTTATGTCGAATGGAATCTTTGCCAAATTGAATATGAAAATATTCCTTACAATCTCTCCATTTGACAATTCCATGATAAAAAACTTTTAATCATATATAAGGTAAACAAAAAATTAATTACAATCCCACCTTTTTACATGATTCACTCACTATCTCACAATCTCTCGGAAATAATCGAACAGATAGTAGAATAGCTTTTGATATGTTCCCTGTACATTCTACCAACAACACATACCATGTAATATCATCGACAATCAATAAACTATTAAAATGCAGTGAGTTAATTATGCATATCACAAGTAAAGAAATTGGAAAAATAATATAAACAATTTTTCTCCCCCTTAATTTCTCTCTCCCTTATCTCATGTATCTACTTATTTTTACATCTATGATTTTCTATCTTTTTGTCACAGAATAACAAAGGTACAAAAATATAAGCAGATAATAAGCATGTAATGGATATCATCATGAAAAACAGGTGCATAGATATATCAACATACTACAAACCGATTTATACTCTGTAACATATAAGTAGTAAAAACAACCAGAGTATAACAAAAAAGTAACTGAGTTTATCTTTGTACAATAATATCGTAAAATAGATAACTACAGATAATTCTCAAGTAGTCTTTCTCGAGGAGACAAGACCTAAGGGCCAGTACCATCATGCTGATCCAGACCCTGAAATAGTGGATGCTGTCCGAAATCCATCATCGTGAACTGATACTCCATGTATCTCTGCATATCTGTCAGAGTGCCAGTCATCCGGTCGAAACCAGCATCCTGATGCTCCTCCAGTATACGAAATTTCTGAGTCATTCGCTCCTCATGAGATGTGAGTCACTGATCAAACCCAGTCATCTGATGGTGGAGAGACTCCAAAGTGTAGGGTACAGGCATCTCAGGAGGTTGGACATATGATGGATGTGGCTCCGGATAATGCATCTCAGTATCTGTCTGGTGTGCGCCTGACTCAGAATCGTCGCCCAAGTCATCATTAAACAGATCCTCAAAATTCGAAAGAACCTCTGTCACCCTCCGAACCTGAGACATACTCTTCCTTATAGTAGATGGTCTAATGGGTCCCATGGGAGAGCAGACATCCTCTGAAGAAAATCGGTACATCCAGGTGAAGAAGGATAGAGCTCACAAGCAGAGGAAATGGAAGACAAGGATGATTCGCCAACTGGCTACCTGCTCTAACCATGGCCCTAAACATGAATCTAGGGAAATCAATAACAAACCCAGTACCCAGATGATAAAGGAGCTATAGACGATCAATGTTCACCTGTGCCCCATGGCTAGGTAGATCAATGTTGTACCCACAAATAAGGTGCAACAACCGATAGTCAGGAAGAAGAGAGGCAAGTGGAATATAAGTACTCTAATTAAATGACTGTCCAGTGAGAGTCTTAATCAGAATGGCTCTGTCAGTCGTCAACACACGAGTCCTAGGAAGGTACTCATGTGGAGTAGAAGGACGAGGTATGCCCAACAAGGTAGAAATTAAATCAGGGGTAATAGTCAGGTGAGCCCCAGAGACATAAGTCTGAAATGATAGCTCACTCTGGACATTACACTGAATAGAATGCATGTTGGCATAAAATAATTTAACAAAAACATGATAGAATGGGATGTTCAGACGAGTAGTAGGAATCCACTCACGAGAGATGAAAATGGAATGAACAACAGAACCCATGATAGTACCAAATTCAACTACTATCTCAGTAGTGAATTTGCGAATAGTGAAATGCTCAAAATGGTCCCAGGTTGAATCAGAAAGAAATGGGGAAATGGGAGCACTCACCAAAGGAATCTCTGAGGATCCAGAACGACCTCGTGATCGGGCTCTCCTAGGACCTCGAGAGGATTCTCCCCGCTCATAATGTCGGGAACTACCTAGTCTTCCACCTCGTTTTGTGCAAGATTGAGTACGTGGCACAAGTGGTTCCTCATCTTCACTCTCAATATCGGAAACCACAACCGCCCTTCGACGACAAGGATTAGTCTCCATAAGAACAAGAAACGGAAGGAAATACCAAAAAAGTTCTATTAAGATAAAAAAATCCCAAATACTCACAAAGAAGATCAAGTGGAAAGCTTGAGAAATTGAGAGAATCACTCCACAAAACTGTAGGGGAACAGTAGATCGGACACCTGCGATCGATTGGGAGAAATTTGGGAGGCGGAGGGATCGATTGGGGTTGAAAAAGACCAATTTTGGATTTTATAAATTGAGCGTCGCATTGTCCAATCGATTGGGTTAAGTGGCCGATCGATTGGAGAAAATCCGATCAATTGGGCCGTACTTTCCAATCGATTAGAGAGGTCCGATTGATTGGACTTTGACTCAAGGGAAAAGTAATTATTTTTATTTTAAAACCAATAAGCTCATTCTCCAACACCCCCAATTAAATCTTTTCAAACCAAATATCAATTTTGAAAAGCTAAAGAAAAGATAATAAACCAAGATAATATTTAGAAAAATGTTAAGAATTCAAATCATGAATCAATCTTGATAGGCACTAAACACTGAGTATATTTAAGAAAATATTAGTTCAATTTTTTGCTTTATCAGAAATATCAGCTATTTTAGAAATTAGTGCAGTCACAAATCACTAGTAATCATAGATTCAAATATCAACAGTAATATCATCAAGTGTAAGCGAACATATTTTATTTGTGGTACCGGATAGATTTCAGTAATAATTTCTAATAAAAAACAGAATCTGGAGGTGTCGGGCGCAATTTGGCAACACATGATACTGGAAGTGGGTGGAGCGTGGAATGTGTGTTTGCGTCATTTTTAAGGTTCCCAGGGTATGAGTGGTCTCTGTTAGTCCGTGAGAGTAGTAATGCGGTATGTGTTTTTTCTTCTAAACAAATACAGAGATAACGGCATCCATTTCATACAACAGAACTTGGTTGAATTGTCCTTCACTAACACCGTCATTTCAAACAACCACAAACATAACATGAGGTTGATTGATTAATGTCGCTTCCAGTTTGTCATTCCCCATGAAGGTGGTCTTAATTTAGTCATGCTGAATGGGTCCCTCAGCCTGTCACACTGAGGGACTAGGGAATGTCCAAAATGCATCCAACGGTTTCAAATATTGTTAAATGGAGTCGTCCTCTGCTTAGAGAGTCTTAAAGGGGTATGATTCAACTAATTCATTGTTTAGTCCATGATTATCTTTTAAGTGTCCTGTTTTTAAACAATGGAGAGAAAATCTCCAGATATCAATAATATTAATAGGTTCATTAAGAAGGAGAAGATCCCTGGGTCTCAATAACATTAATAGGTTCATTAAAACGATGTGATAGAAAGGTCTATGTGATAGGACAACTCCATAACATTCTAGGTGCCGGATTCTTAACCGTTTTCCGACCCTAAGTGGAATTCCCTGGACCCACAAAGGATAGGCTTGTTCTCTTGCTTCAATCCATTTCCCTCGAGACGGGGAGTTTGTCACTCAAGCATTAATCGTGTAGTAACCCGGCATAGAGTCCTTAGAAGAGGAACAGCTATCCGATATAATTCCTTATGGATTACCTTTTTACTAGTGTTGCACATGATATCTGAACTTGAGATTTTGTATTTCTTCAGTAAATCTCACATACACTGAAGAAAAATACTAAGTCAAATTCTAGATGAATTTCGACAGAGTATAGCCTTATCATAATAAAATAGGAGAATATCTTTTTTTTTGTCCCCGGAGTCCTCTATTTATAGAGTTCTGGGGAGGGGTCTGCACATGTTGCAGACTCACCTTTATAAGGAAAAAATACTTAGAATAATGAAGAATTACAAATAATTTTAACAAAATAATTACATACGGTTGTAGGGTTCCTAGAGATACACAACTGTATGGCACTAATTCTAGCAGATTATGTACGCTTTTTGAGGAAAATGGCCTATGTGCTTTTCTGGACAAATGAGAGATCTCCCTGAAATTTTAACTGCATACGGTTGTGTAGGAGAAGGTCCTACACAACCATATATCACCAGTTTTTAGATCCTATGCATGCATCTCGAGAAAAATGGCACATGTGGTTTTTTTCCTTTTTGACCATAGATCTTCCAGATCTGACTCCATACGGTTGTGTAGCTTCCCTTCCTACACAACCATATCCAATTAGTTTCTCTGATCTGTGGGTGATTGGCTCAGAAATTGAGACATGCCCTTTATGCAGAAATCCAGCCCTGTTTTGCTAAATCTGAGGACATACGGTTGTGTATCCCTATGCTTTACACAACCGTATGTAGTTATTTTCTGAAGGTATGGGCTGGTTCTGATCAAAATTGTCCATCTTCATTTTTTGAAATCTGTGCCAGTTGTGCCCTTTTTGACTGAATTCGGTTGTGTATTCTCATCTCTTACACAATTGTATGGGTTCATCTCCCCAGTAAAATATCCTCTTCAGGTCCTCTACTCTGAAAAATGTCGTTATCGTGAAGAAATGACATGTGTGGTTGTGCGTCGGCAGTCAATCTTCGTGTCCCTTGGTCGTGATTTTCGTTACGATCCACATTTCACTGTCAACAGGAGGTATTTGTATCCGATCATAAAATCATCATTATAGTTATTAAGGGTTCTCACATACACTCTTGTATACGGGTATTTGTTAATGGATATAAATTTTTCTAGCAAATTGGTTGTCTTTTACCATTTTTATTCACTTTGAATATAGGTAGCTTTCACTCTCCCCGTTGGTAGCCCTTTTCTGCAGCAATAAGAATTAGATTACTATTTCAAACAGGGCCATGCAGATGGCTTTCACACTAATTTTGGAGGTAACTGTTTTCTTATAACAATAACTCACATTGGGAGGTCAACAGTCGACTATAATGCAGTTTCGAAATCAACTGAAGGTAGAAACACTACTAATTTGAAGTTATAGTTAGTAGAGGTTTATTCCTAATCCTGATAATACAAGATCTCACACCTCTATCAAATCCATTGCCACAGTAATAATCAGTGTGCATGTGAAAAATATGAGATATACTATTTCAATAATCCACTAATGCACACTAGTAAATTTGACCAATCATAATAATTAAAAGATATAATATTGAGATTAGCAAAACTTTACTAACAGAGTTAAGTTCTTGTTCTTTGAATGTTCTAAAAAATTACTACTCATCAAAATAATATATTTAAATAATAATTTTAACATTCTTCTTAACATTTGATCTTTTTGATTTCTGAAAATTTTTTATTTTTTATTCTTCAAACCAAAGCAAAAATAAAAAGAAAAACAAAAGAAAACAAAAAAAAATCCATCCACAGATAATTAGAATGGAAAAACGAAGGGATAAAGAGCACATCCAATTGATTTATCTCATAACGTGTCTTCATAGGAAATTTTTGACTTTTCACATTTTGAGTTGAGTTCGCCTCTTTCTCTAGAGAATTTTGATGTCCTCTTCTCAGTTTATGATAGTCTCTAATCACATGACCCAAATTTTTGTAATACGTACAAGGACTATTGCTTTTGACAACTTTGATTTGGTCAATGATCTGAGTGGGAATAGCTTGTGCCTTAACAAAAGTCGTCTTGGAAAAAGACAATTTTTTTGATATGGTTTGTAGCCCAAGCCATGTTTGTCTCCATAAACACGAAGAATCTCATCAAGCTTAGCAGAGCTAGATGAGAATCCTGACACATCCCTATTAGTTTTAAGAATCTTATTTTCTAGGAATTCCTTATGTGTCATATGAGTTTGGAATTCACATTCTAGTGACTTATTCCTTTTTAACAGAGACTCATTCTCTTGTTCTAAATTAATAATTGACACTTTTAATTTTCCAGTGTCGATTAATAAGGCAACATTTTCAGAGTCAAGACATTTAACTCTGTCAGATAAAACTTTATTCGCCTTAATGAATTTTATTGATTCCTCGTATAGTTCTTTCACACCAACTGCCAAGTCATCTGAGTTCCCATTGTAAGTCTTCCGAACTCTCATCATCACTTTTCTTGGATTCTCTATGAGATCCATAGGGACTATTAAACCGAGTAACAAAAGATGTATACTTATTAGTCTTTTCATTGCTATCTGATTCTTCATTCCATGTGGCATTGAAGGCTTTTGCCTTGCCTTTATATTCTTCTTTGTTTTGGCACACATTAGAAAGTGACCAAAATCCTTACATTTGAAACATTGGGGTTCGCTTGAGCGACTTTCCCTAGGGGTCCTTTCACTTCTGCTACCTCTCTCATGAGGTTTGACACATTCTTTTGATTTATCAAAAGTTTTATTGTTCTTAAATCTATCATTTTTAGAATGAAAAAACTTTTTGAACTTTTTAACAAATAATGCCATTTCAACTTCAGAGTCAACATCTGACTCTGAGTCTTGAGCTTCAGAAACTTTAAGGGCTAAACCCTTTAGTACATTTCAATCTCCGATGCAGACCTCCTATGATAACACTTTTTATCTGAACCATATGAGTCACCAAAACTTTCATTGGGAACAATCTGGTCTCCTGCAGCAACTACCGCAAGATAATTATCTTTCCGGGTTTCATCAACCCAATGGAGAGTATGATTGGCAATACTCACAATTGCAGTACCAGTCAGATCCACAGACTGCATATTTTGGTCAATAGTGGACCCCTCAGAATTCCTAGAGTCAGCAAATAGTCTCAGACTCATTTCAGTCCTATCATTTTCAGACTCAGTTGGATTACCATCACGAATTAGCACCACAGCTTCCCTTTGTTGAACCGCCCGGTCTAGAAGACCTTCTCTCTCAATATATCACTCAGCAACAACATTACATGGAGAAGTTGGACCACCGTCTAGGTCAGTTAAAGTTTGAAAGTGTGGAAGTCAATTGCCCTAGTCAACCTATCGCTTATCCAAAGGGCAATGTCCTGACCACTGTCTATGATGAGGAGTTGCACAATTGGACCAAGTACCAGACTTTTGAGGAAGAAATAGTAGTTGTTACCACCACTAGTTTAGGCTAGAATATTGACAAGCAATTGTCTCCATCGTCGGTGCCCTTAACAGCACCAAATCCTGAACTTAGCTCTGAGAAAACTTTTTCTCCATCTACCTCTACTATTTCTATCTCGGAACCCGAATAAGCTATTCATGACCCTGAGCTGTGTCTACCGTTCTTGACCACCAATGGAGTGGCCCACAAGAGTGATGAGCCAGAGTTTCCATATCTGGTGCCCTTAAAAGCACCGACTTCTGAACCTAGCTTAGACGAATCATCTACCTCTGATGCTTCACCATCTGCACATGAAGCAGACATTCCCAACACTGAGCCGTATCTAGACGGTACGGACCCAGTTGTCCTGGCCCCGCTGTTCCGCAGCATCGCTGATGCACACATCGGGTGTAGAACCGAGGACATGTCGATGGCATTTAAAAACCTTGAGGAAAAGGTAAACCATTTCCAACAGCCACCACACGTCGATATTTTCAATCACCCGTGTGTCGTAGAGAGTTTAATTTAGGACTCTCCAGAGGAAAAATTCTCGCAGTGTTAAGAACACTTTGAGCCTGACTTCATCTTGGAGTCAGACAATTATGAATTTACTAATCTGTTGAAGTCTGCTCCATCCTTATCATAAAGTTGTTATAGGCATGGTTTAAAATAATGTCGTTTAAACAGTTTTAACGACCGTTAAACAAAAACCCCCCAAGCTCATTACGTTAAAAACTATTTTGACTATTGCAAAATAATGATCGTTAAAATCGTTTTAACAGCCGTTAAAATCTGGAAAATTTTGTGGAAAAAAAACAACCATTATTTCCGTTAAATTCTGTTATTTTGCCGTTAAATTCCATTTTTTTTGTTTTTGAAATTTTGAATTTCAAATTTCAAAATTTGAATTTCAACGCCATTTTTCTATTAAAATCTGGTTTTTTCCAATTTTTCCTCCTACCGTTACAATCCATTTTAATGGCCGTTTTAACGGTAACGCCCCCAGTCTGTTATACCATTAAAGCGACCTCTTTTAAACCTTGGGTTCAGGTTATACCACACGAGCTTTTTGATCTTTGGAACAACAAAATGACCAACACTTGACCGCGGCTCGTTCGTTATAGAGTAGATAAAGAATAAGGGTACTTCTTTTCTCTTTTTATGTTAGAGGGCTCTTAAGCCATGGCTTCTCCTACCTCCTCTATGGTTCTTGAGAGATAACGTGGCTCATTCGTTATAGAGTAGATAAAGAATAAGGGTACTTCTTTTCTCTTTTTATGTTAGAGGGCTCATGAGCCATGGCTTCTCCTACCTCCTCTATGGTGGTTCTTGAGAGAGAGAGAGAGAGAGAGAGAGAGAGAGAGAGAGGTGCCCAAATAGAATTAGGGTTTTTTTTTTTGTCTGAGATGTGGGTGCCCACTTAAAGAGGTGGGCGCCCGTAGAGCGACCTTGACTAACACTACAACTGTGGTTGGTTCATTGAACACATTAGATGAGAGAGAGAGAGAGAGAGAGAGAGAGAGAGAGATGGGTGCCCAAACAGAATTTGGGTTTTTTTTTTGTCTGAGATGTGGGTGCCCACTTAAAGAGGTGGGCGCCCGTAGAGCGACCTTGACTAACACTACAACTGTGGTTGGTTCATTGAACACATTAGATGAGGGAAACAAGGGAAGAACAAAAGTTACGTAAATACCAAAATACCCCTAAAAACCTCATCATAAAGTTGTTTCGGCCGTTCATCAGGTTATATACACTATACCGCATGAGCTTTTTGATTCTTGGAACAACAAAATGAGCAACACTTGACCGCGGCTCGTTCGTCATAGAGTAGATAAAGAATAAGGGTACTTCTCTCTTTTTAAGCCATGGCTTCTGCTACCGCCTCTGTGGTTCCTGCGAATCGAAATGGACGGCGTAATGGTCCCATGCAAGGAGACGATGATAACTTGGTGTTTGAAACGAGCCCTGGTGTGGAAGTTATCACGACCTTCGATCAGATGGGTATCCGAGATGACCTTCTCCGGGGAATCTATGCTTACGGCTTTGAGAAGCCCTCGGCGATTCAGCAGAGGGCTGTATTGCCAATAATCAAAGGCCGGGATGTTATTGTGCAAGCCCAGTCTGGTACGGGAAAGACCTCCATGATCGCCCTCACTGTTTGTCAGATGGTCGATACCTCCAGCAGAGAGTATGGTCTAAATTCCCTCATTCCTCTTTCACGTAGTACATTTTTAGGGTTTTAAGAGTGAGATTGAAAACCTTTGAATTGAGGAGCGAAACTCAATTTCTTATGCTGTTTATGTATGAATTATGTATGCGTTTTCTTGTTGGTGTTGGTGAAACTAGGAATTGTTAATGGAACTCAAGCTTAATATCCCTTTCTTTGCATTCTTAGTTTGTGGAACTCGTGAGCTGGGTTTTCTATGCGCTTTTTTTCGATTCTGGAGTGGCCATTAAAGAGGCCTTTAGGCTTTTTGATAGTCCAAATTTAGCTGGGTTTGAACGAGGGATGAGTGATTTATGGCGGTCCTTGCAAAGCTTCAAACTTGTGATCTTTGGTATATTGATGATATACCTCGATTTTGCTACATTTCCTCTATTTAGGTTTGATATGGATACTTTTGCCTCAGATGGTTTTGGGGTGTGTTAGCACAAGATGTCAAGCTTTGATACGACTATGGTCTTCTAACGTGTTGAAGACCTCTATGGCATGATTTCGTGTACCAAGAGTGTGGTCCCTTCATTTTATCTGGGGTGTCTGCCATGTACCGCTAACATCCTGTTGTGTAGATGGAAATGAAAGGTGACTTGCGAAGTGGGATGGGCGAATTTGTTTTGTTAGGCTGGTCCATGAAAATCATCAAAACCATCCTAGCAAGTACTTTTTACTCTGTCATGTCTGATGGAGATTTCAAGAAAAGCTGCAATGATGACTGAGTGTATCTCTGTGGAGTGGAAAGGGAGTGAGGGACATAAGTTTCATTTATTGAGTTGCCAAAAAGTGTGCTCTCCAAAAGTAGAGAGTGTGGAAAAGAGAGGTGAACCAGAGTTTATGAAGCTGCACTGACGTTCACATGAGGAGCATGGGATTTTGAATGAAGGTTGAAGGAAATAGAGTAATTATGTGTGTACGCTCCTGGAAATTTTAAAGCTTGATGCCACAAAATTGTACGCTTACAACTATGACGAAAGGCGAATCAGTTCTATGGATGATTAATGAGCTATGAGGGTGGTTGTTGAAGCCAAATCCTTTGATCTCTCAGTTATTCAGAGACGGGGGAGCTCTCTGCTTTGCATTAGAGAAGAAGGGAGAAGGTGGGATGAGGAAGCAGATGTTCCGGTGGAACTTGGACAGTGGTTAGCTGGTCTCTTCACAGAAGCCATTAAAGCCAAATCATCAAAGAGACTCTGGAGAAAGATTGCCTTACAAGGGAGGACTTTCATCGCTGAAGAAAGAAGTAATGGTGGGGGCAACTTTCAGAGTTTACTTCCCGTGGTAGGAACTTGGTGTTCTACTTCCCTGAAGGTCCCAAGGGTGGGGGCTGGGCTTCACTGGCAGATAGTCTCTATCTAATCCACTCGCAACCAAGCCGGAAAGCTGCACCTCAGGCACCACCTCCCAAGGACAGGGTAGAGAGGAAAACTTTGAATCATGCTACTCATTCCAGATCTCAAGGAGAGATCTCAGTCTACCAGGATCGCTGGAATTTTGCAATGATCTGTGAATCTTCGGAGTTGAATCCTAACTAGGAAGACATAGCAGTTGCTCTATCGTGGATATCTGTTTCCTCAGCCCTGTTCTATCTCATCCCATGCGGTGAGAAAAAGAGGTTGTTCTTCGTCGATGATTTGACGACTAAGTTCCATCAGGGTTGGATACGCTATTGTATACATTAGCAAATGGTGGCCCTTAGTTAACTCCATTTCCTCATTCTGGGAATCAACTCTTGTTTGGGTCTCTATTCAAGGTCTTCTCTTTCACTTGTGGAATAATACGATGTTTGAGCAGATTGGACGAAAGTTGGGAGGCCTGGTGGATGTGGACGCTGCGGCATCCGCGGAGACTGATTACTCCACTCTTTGCTTGAAGGTTTGTCGGCAAGCTGGGGATATGCCAAGGATTTTATCGATGTGGGATAAGGAGATCTCCATACGGGTAGTTATCGAGATCCTTCCCATGTTAGGGAACTCGGCTGTTAATCGTGAATGCGCCAAACTAGCTATCGGGGTTAGCAAGTCTGTTGGAGGTGGTGCTCCTCCGGTAGCGGCAGAGATTAGTGTCGTTCCAGATTCTCTATCGGCGGCAAGTGCTTCAGTCGTGGACAAAGTTGATTGGGAGAGTAACTTTGAACCTATCAGGAGGAGTAATGTGGAGTTGCAGGGCCGTACAGTAGAGGTGAGGATTGGCGAGGCGGGAAAGTCCGTTTTGAAATTCAAAGGGACCCCAGTGAGAGATTGCAGGGCTACAACGGTCACCGTCCCTCTGGCAGATTCCAATGGGACGAAACCAGGAGATCCAATAGTGAGGAGAACAGCAGGCTCCCAGAGCTTTGATCATCATGCCCTACATGGTAAGACAAGGGAGCCTGTTTCTCGTTTTGTACCTCTATCAAAAAGAGGAAAAAAATCGGGTGGATTAGCATCATCAAAGCACAGGTGGAGTAATACTTGTAAAGATCGTAGGGTAACCAGAAACGGGTTCCGAAATAATAAGTGGAGCCGGGTCAGGAGCTATGCGGTGAAAACCCGGCGATCCGGGTTGGGGATTAAACTTAAGGGTGCGACACATCTTGACGGTTCGTCACACGTGGCAGGAGCTAAAGTCGTTAAAATGTCACACGTGAGGACGAAAATAAGCAAGCCAGGTTCGTATCCATCACAGAACATAACCCCTCTACCCCCCTCATCTCGAGCCTTTGGGATTCATATCAGTACGCCAGCCGAGAAGATTTCGATGGAGGATTAGGTCGCAGGTATGGACGATAACCCCTCTTCTCCAATCCTCCCCTTTGGTTCTCTTTTTCCACTTATTCCCTTTGGGGATAGTCTGCGGTCTGGGATTTTAGAGGTTCATGGGGATGAGTTGGGATATGAGTCAGGGTTGAGATGCCAATCGGCCCCTTTATAACCGTTCCTGAGGAGGCAGACCAGGGACTGGAGTGTGCGATGCTGATACCCACGAATTTGGCAATGGATCGAGCTGGTGATAACCAGTTAGTGCAGAACTTGGCTCCTTGTCAGGAAGCTAACTATGTTCAGAAGAAACTGAGGTTAGTATTGCAGTTGATCGGCAATCAAGAGATCCCTAGGCCTATTGAGTCCCTGAACTCAGATGAGCGGTCATTAAATGAATGGTACAGATGTAACATAATTAAATTGGGGATCTCCCTAGGGTTGTCTTTCGCAGGACATGAGGTTGAGTCCAGAGATTTGCTCATGACCATTCTAGGGATTCCTAAGAGTGCAACCAATAGCACTAGAAGCCCTTGCACTGGTCCGGATATAGGAGCTTTGGCTATTAAAGGGGTGTACGGGTCTGGTAATGCCTTTTCCCAGAATTAGGACACATTCACAGGGATAGTCGGGTCTGATAAAACCTTGGCAGATGTAGAAGGTGGCGAGAATTTAAGAGTAGGGGAGGAAGTGATAGAGTAGAGGCTCGAAGCTTACAATCAAGCCGTGCAAAATTCCATGGGAGATCCAGAGGCTGAAATGCCCTTTTACCTCGGACGACCCCCTGGTGTATAGTAGTCGCAGGAGTTGGCGGAAACAGAAGGTTCTTAATGAAACTTAAAATTCTTTCGTGGAATGTTCGGGGCCTGGGTAATAGGGATAGAAGATTTGTGGTGAAAAGCGTGAAAAAATTTGGGTGCTAACGTGATAGTTTTACAGGAGATGAAATTGGAGAGGGTAGATTCAGCTCTTATCAGGGAGGTGTGTGGGTCTGATGATTATGGTTGGCAAATCTTACCTGCTCTTGGGTCTTCTGGGGGCATAGTGATTGCTTGGGACTGAAGCACTCTTGATGTGGATGATGTCTTAATCGGAGCCTTCTCAGTGTCCATTAGATGCAGATGTGTGGGGGAGCAGTTCTTTTGGGTTCTTACGGGGGTATATGGGCCCTCCGGTAGCAACTGTAGGGATCAGTATTGGCAAGAATTGGAGGACATTGCAGGGTATTGGGATGATCCGTGGTGTATAGGTGGGGACTTTAACACTGTCCGTTCTCCGAGTGAAAAGAATGTTGGGGTCGAGTGACTAAAACTATGAGAGACTTCAATAATTTCATCAATAGCCACTCTCTTATGGATCTTCCAATGGGGGGAGCCAATTATACGTGGTCCAACAATCAAGCCTCCCCCACTCTTTGCAGACTGGATAGATTCTTGGTGTCTCCTAATTGGGAGGATCATTTCCAGGGTGCCTCTCTGGCTTCGAGTCCTCGACCTGTCTCGGATCATATCCCATTGGTGCTAGACTGTGGGGGCTTTAGATTTGGGCCTATTTCTTTCAGGTTCGAAAACATGTGGCTGAGCCACCCTCAATTCAAAGAGAAGGTAGACGAGTGGTGGAAGTCCTTTTCTTCCCATGGCAAGGCGGGGGTTTCCTTCAGAGGCAAGTTGAAAGCACTCAAAGAGAAGATCATAGTTTGGAACCGGGAGGTATTTGGCCGTGTTGAACAAAGGAAGAGGTTAGTGCTGGATAAAATTGCCACATTGGATAAAAAGAGGAAGAATTCAGTCTCTCTTTGGAAGATCAGTCATAGAGCCAACCTGAAAGCTGAATTCCAGCAAATCGTGATGATGTAGGAGATTTCTTGGAGGCAGAAATCTCGGGTTAAGTGGTTGAAGGAGGGGGACAACAACACGAAATTTTTTCATAAGGTGGCCAATGCTAATAGAAGAAGGAACTTTGTATCTAGACTCAGGATCAGGGGAGAGATGATGGAGGATGAAGAGAGTATCAGGAAGGGTGTGGTCAACTTTTCTAAAAATCTTTACACTGAGCCGGCTCTCTTTAGACCCTCTCTCGAGGGGCTTCAGTTTGATCAGATTAGTGAGGTAGACAGGGCAAGGCTGGAGAGACCCATTGCTGAGGAGGAGGTGGTGAAGTCTTTATCTGACATGTCTGGCGATAAGGCTCCAGGCCCTGACGGTTTCACTATTGCTTTCTACAAGCATTGTTGGGAGATCATTAAAGTCGATTTTATGAGAGTAGTGGCGGAGTTCCAAGAGGAAGGCTATCTGGACTATCCCTCCAATAGCACGTTTATTGCCATTATCCCGAAATCTAATAATGTTGAAGATTTATCGGACTACAGACCCATCAATTTAGTGGGCAGTACTTACAAAATCATTGCTAAGGTGCTTGCCTCGAGGCTGAGCGAGGTGATTCCCTCGGTGATCTCGCACAACCAAGGTGCCTTTGTGAGTGGGGGTCAAATCCTCGACGGGGTTCTTATAGCCAATGAATGCATTGACTCAAGAATTAAATTGAGGAAGCTTGGGATAGCTTGCAAGATTGATATGGAAAAGGCCTACGATCACGTCAACTGGGAGTTCTTGGATTTTATGCTAGGTAAAATGGGCTTTAGGACCAAATGGAGATGGTGGATCTCGAAATGCATATCCTCAGCCACCTTTTCGATCCTTGTTAATGGCTCTCCAGCTAGTTATTTCAAAAGCTCTCGAGGGTTGCGGCAAGGAGACCCTTTATCCCCTTTCCTGTGTATAGTGGTGGTAGAAGCTCTAGCTAAAATGATCTCCAGAGCGATGGATTTAGGGGAGCTAGAGGGTTTCGAGGTAGCTCATGGGGTTCCGGTCATCTCCCACCTTCAGTTCGCCGATGATACCCTCATCTTCCTTGGTCCAGAGGCTTCCCAAGTCAGATTTCTAAAAGGCCTTCTCTGTTGTTTTGAAGCCGTATCTGATTTACGGGTTAATCTTTCGAAGAGCAAGTTGTTTGGGGTGGGTGAGGTTGAGGATATATCGGGATTAGCTAGCATTTTGGGTTGTAGTATTGGCAGCTTCCCATCTTTCTATTTGGGCCTTCCCCTCGGGACATCCAACAGATCTAAATCTCTGTGGGAACCGGTGATAGAAAGCTTTGGGAAGAGATTAGCATTGTGGAAGTCCAGATATTTATCCAAAGGTGGTAGATTGGTGTTGATAAAAAGCTCCCTATCGAGTCTCTTAATTTATTATATGTCTCTATTCTTGATGCCGAGAAAAGGAGCACATGATCCTGGAAAAGATTATGAGGGACTTCCTGTGGAAAGGGAATGTGGACCATCATAAATTTCATTTGGTTAAATGGGAAAGGGTGTGTAAGGCAAAGAAAGATGGTGGATTGGGCATTAAATCTCTCAAAGCCATGAACTTAGCTCTTATTGGGAAATGGTTATGGAGGTTTGCGGAGGAACTCAACAGTCTCTAGAGGAGGACTATAGTAGGCAAATATGGGATTCTCCTCAATGGGTGGGCTAGCCAGATGGTGAGAAGTTCGTATGGGTGTAGTGTGTGGAGGGGGATCCTGAAGGCTTCAGAGGAGTTTATGAAGGGGGTGCGGTTTGAGGTTGGTTCCGGAAATAGGATCCGCTTCTGGGAGGACATTTGGTGCGGGGACAGTCCCTTTTGTGTGGATTTTCCGGATCTCTATTCTATTTCAGAGCGAAAGCATTGGTCTATTCAGGATTGTTTCCAGACTGAAGGAGGAGATAATGGGTGGAATTTGGGATTTAAGAGAAATCTTAACGATTGGGAAATCGTCCCCCTAACAAGACTGGTGTCTAGATTGCAGGGTATCCATCTCCGCCCTTCAATTCAAGATAAAAGGGTATGGATCTGGTCGAAATTTTCTCGGTGAAATCATTCTATGAGATCCTTCACAATTCAGACAACAATGTGTTCCCTGTGTCCTTGGTTTGGAAATCCAAAATCCCTTCCAAGGTAGCCTTCTTTGCTTGGGAGGCTTCCCTTGATAAAATCTTGACTATTAACCATCTGAAGGCTAGAGGGCTCACATTGGTTGATTACTGTTGGATGTGTAAAAGGAGTGGGGGATCTGTGGATCATCTCCTTATTCATTGTGACATAGCTATGGCAGTATGGAGCTCGTTTCTTTCTGAGTTTGGGATGTGTTGGGTTATTCCAGGTTCTACTAAGTCTCTCATGCTCAGTTGGATCTCTAAAGCTTTTTCAGCCAGGGGTAATGTTCTTTGGAGGATTCTACCCCTCGCGATCCTTTGCGGCCTCTGGAAGGAAAGGAATCAGAGAGTTTTCGAGGGCAAGGAAGCTGATCTATCCGCCATTATTCTTAACATCAAGGGGTTGATGTATCTCTGGTCTAAAGCGATTCTAGATTGCAGGGGCTTATTTTTTGAGGATTTTGTTTATCGGTGGGATATTATTTGTAACCGGGATCGTTATTAGTTGGTTCTCTTTTTGTCTTTGTTGGCTTGCCTTTGCGCTTTGTAGGTCATCTCGACCTCTTTAGCTTAGGCTTTGTTCTCTCTTGGCGTTGGCCCAATAAAGCTTATACTTATAAAAAAATAAAATTATGTGTGTACGGGAGGTGACAAGATGTGAGGGCAAATACTTGGAGTAGAGAGTCTAGGGTTTGGAGGACAAGGAATGTGGTGGTGGTAACTCTTTAGCAGGGGATTAGGTTTTCGACTAAGCTCAAGAGAGAGTATAAAGTTTTTGGCAGATGCTTGGTAAGATGTTCCTCTAAATCTAGTTCCCTCAGTTATCCCTGCCAAAAAATCTGAACTTAGCAGTAGACCTCCATTCATTCAGATCTAGCATTAATACAGGTCTGGTACTGCTTGGGCAAGTCCTAAATTAAAATTCATTGGACTTGGGGTATTCTACTTTGAAGAAGAGTATCTTCAATTGATTGATATGTTGTTGATCCAATAAATGCCTTGTGATGTGAGGTATATGTTCCTAAGTATGTTGATGAGATATTTGGTTTTTGTTTTTTTTTTATTGGTAAGTATGGGGATAAGATATGATTTGGGAGTAGTGGCAAGGTTGCCTCAAGGCCCTCAATGAGGCTCTCAACAAGGCATGCTCATAAGAAGAGGGTTCAGATGAAAGGATGCGAGAGTTGTGGGATCTTCTTGATGGAAGGATGTACATATGGAACATCGTCATGTAAAGGATGCAGGTGGTTGGAGGGAAGCGAAAATGCTACCACACATGAAAGGAACTAGCGTGGCAAGGAGATTGATATCTTTTTTTTTTGTTTATGGGATTGCCTTTAGGAGTTGTATGCTCTTAGGATGAGGGTTGAGATGAAGTAACGAGAGAATGTTGACATCTTAATGTGGTCCTTGTTATTGGTTTTGATGGAATTGCTGGACTTACCGATCCTCGCAGATCATTGTGTTCACTACATTGTACCTAACACTTTAAGAGTACTATGTACTATGTACTATGAACTATGATACATGGTTCTTTCAAGTGTTTTGACTTAAACCGACAATGGGTAAGGTATGGGATCCATGTAGGGTATAACTTAGGCTACCTGAATATGTGATGCAGGACATTTAACCAATACTCCCCAAAAGCCGCGACTGTTGGTAGGGTGAGATTAAATTCCTTTATCTCACAGCCCATGATCCAGGCCCTCGGTCGAACCCTCCTTCATGGGTCCCATTTAACACAGGCCATCCCACCCCGAGTGTGCACCATATACGCAAGCTGCCCTACGTGAGCCCGGTGTGAAAATGCCCCTGCATTAATCACCCCCGGTGAGGAGTCTCTAACACGAGACCTCCCGCTCTGATACCACTTTGATGCAGGACATTTAACCAATACTCCCCAAAAGCCGCTACTGTTGGTAGCGTGAGATTAAATTCCTTTATCTCACAGCCCATGATCCAGGCCCTCGGTCGAACCCTCCTTCATGGGTCCCATTTCACACGGGCCATCCCACCCCGAGTGTGCCCCATATACGCAGGCTGCCCCACTCGAGCCCGGTGTGAAAATGCCCCTGCATTAATATGTTATGTTACAAAGTTTTTTAGGAAGCTCAAAATATTTGTTTACTTGTAAAAAAATGGAAGACTTTTTTTTGTGAGATTTAATAATAATAGGGCACGACTTAATATTATGGATGTATTATCAATTATATGATTGTGACCCTATATGCATTTGGAGTCGAGCAAGTCTGACATCTAGACTCATACACATACCTGGGTAACATTGAATATGGTAGAGATGGTAGGACACCTCCATTTTGATTTTTCTGACATCTAGACTCATACACATACCTGGGTAACGTTGAATATGGTAGAGATGGTAGGACACCTCCATTTTGATTTTGCTAGAAAAGTATGGAGCTTGTTATTATTCATTTTCAGTGTGGACTGAGTTATTTTGATGTTAATTATGGACTCCATGAATTCTTTTTTTTGTTGTTTTTTAATTTTTGATCAATCATGTCTGTTTTTACAGGGTCCAAGCATTGATCCTGTCACCTACGAGAGAACTCGCTGCACAGACTGAGAAAGTAATTTTGGCAGTTGGTGATTACATAAATATACAGGCCCATGCATGCATCGGAGGAAAAAGCGTCGGTGAGGATATAAGGAAACTAGAATATGGGGTCCATGTAGTATCTGGAACACCGGGCCGAGTCTGTGACATGATCAAGAGAAGAACATTACGCACCAGAGCTATCAAATTATTAGTCCTTGTGAGTCTTCTTCTACTTTTTAGTATATACATAGATTTGTATTTTTGAGTTGGATGGGAATGGGCTGATTTTCCATATCCACGATACTGAGACAGGATGAATCTGATGAGATGCTGAGCAGAGGGTTCAAGGATCAAATTTATGATGTTTACAGATATCTTCCACCAGAGCTTCAGGTACGTCCATCATAATGCTTTGCTGCTGACTTAGTGGATGATTAGCTAGTACAAGGCATATCATGTTATTATGTAATTATCATTACAAACTTTTCTTCACTTGGATGCTTTAGGTCTTAGCTAGTTATGCATGTGGTAACTATTTTGGTTCTATAATTTAAATAGTTTTTTGACTTTGTTCAACTTACTATATATCTATATGTGTGTGTGTGTGCACGTGCGTGCATGTGCTTGTGTAAATAGATTATGTCTTTTAATGCATGTATATTCTGTTCATATGAACTAAAATTATAGAAGACCACAACCTTAATATTATAAATGTTTTATAAGGATGTGGCAGCATATTGGGTTTGCTAATGTCACCATAACTGAAACTCTCATGTCCATGTCCAAATTTTCATCCATACACTACTGACACATGCTAGTGTGGGCATGGTTCGAAGTATCTTACTCAGGCAGTTATAGCTGTGAGATGTTTCATTCTAGTAAGTTATCAATATCATCTTATAAAAGAAAATTAATGGATTAAAACCTTTTTTTTATGGTGTATGTGTCTTTTATGAAACATATAAAAGATAAACATCGTCTTAGCCAAATTAAGTGTTTAAAATGGTTTAGTTTAATAGATCTACATGGTGAATCAAGAGATATGGTTTGTTTTTTTGTTCTAGGGTCTCGTTCGGTCTTCATCAAGATGTCTAATTCCATCAGCTTACTGAGACGCTAAACGAGACTGAGATTTTAAACCTTTAATATGGGCATACACTTGCACAACAAATGAATTATGACCACTAATGGATCAACAACCCCATTGCATTGCATATATCACCTTGCTATCGTGGTTTCGGGCGACAAACTTCACTTCATTGGGGGTTGCAAAAAAAAAATGGTTTTGTTTATCAAATGATGGTGTGGCAGTTTCTGAAATATACGGACTGTTCATGCAGGTTGTTTTGATCTCTGCAACTCTTCCTCATGAAATATTGGAAATAACAAGCAAGTTTATGACAGATCCTGTCAGGATACTTGTGAAGCGTGATGAATTGACGCTGGAGGTAAACATTACTCTTGCTTGTCCCCGTTTTTTCTGCTAGCATTGGCCTTGAATATGATGCCTGTGTCTTCTTTATTATCTTTTTTTTGTCATTCTTGTTATTTAATGGCAGGGAATCAAACAATTCTTTGTTGCTGTTGAAAGAGAAGAGTGGAAGTTTGATACTTTGTGCGATCTCTATGATACCCTTACCATCACCCAAGCTGTTATTTTCTGCAACACAAAGCGAAAGGTAACATCCTTCTTTGATTTTATATTTGCATGAGGGGAATAATGATATAGTATATCCTAATAAAACAGTAAAGGGGCTCAACATTCATATGTGTTGAATCACTTGTTTGTTGAACTGCATTGTCCCATAATTTGCTTTGATTTTGGCCAATCATCGTCAATGATGATCTATGTAGTTTAGAGCAATAGATTTGAGCAGAAAAAAGATTTTAATTGGAGGAAGGGGAGGGAGAGGTTCTGTGTTGTGGAATTTTAACAAGGGGAAAATTGGGAAAGTCTAACAACCTAATTTTAAGATGATGCACAGGTTCCAACTCTTGGACCCAGCAATCTGCTATGTTGGAACGGTAACTCCTAGCTATTTAATATGGTGACTTGTGACCTATGTAACAATGACACAAACATGTGTCGGTGTCCGTCACAGATTTGGGGGTTTGCTCTTCTCCTTTTCTTTGCTGATCTGTAGTGCTTTTTGGGCCTCCTCAGCCCTCTTAATATATATCCTTTTACCGATCAAAAAAAAAAAAAGAAGGCCGGAACGTGGACATGTCCATAGACATATGATATGGAGTTATTCAATAACCATCCTCTTCTAATGCCGGTCAAGACCTCCTCTCATCTAAACACAAAATCTTCTAATCTAACACCCTTTATTCCAAGGCAAACTACGAAAAAAATAAACGATGCTTTAGTCTTCAAAATAATATTTGATGTTCCTCTCCTTCCAAATGGCTCAACAAATGGCAAAGGGAAGAAATCTCCAAAAAATACCTCCCTAAGAGTCAAAAGCATCTGCAAACCACCCCGCAAAGGCCTCTGAGACTGATTTTGGTAATGTCCATTTAGTTCCATAGAGCTTGAGAAACTCACACCACATCTCAACCGTAGGAGAGCAGTGGATAAGAATATGATCTACTGATTCTGCGGTGGACCTACATCGGAAGCATGTATTAGGCATAATTCGCCCCCAATTGATGAGATGGTCCACTATGAGGATCTTAAAAAAGCCACCTTAAATGAGAAGAGCGAGTTTTAAATCCTAATAACAAGGTATGAGGATAGGCCTTGGCTAGAAAAGGCTGAGTAAAACGATCGCATTAAGAATCTCCCTCTGAATCCCATTTCTACATCTTCTAATCTTCCTCATCATTAGGGGTGGGAACCGACTCTAGCTTATTAAGAAGTAATGAGCTATCATCTATCTTTGAATCATTGATGCACCTTCTCAAACTCAAATTCCGAGAAATAAATTTTATCATCTTTAAGCATACAGTTCTAAACAAGTCCCACCTGCAAATTTGACATTGCAGAAAAAGCATGAAAATTGGATTGGAGATTGTTATTGTCACACCATACATTTTTCCATCATCTCACCCTATAACCTTTCTCGACCTTGAACATGATACCTTTCTTGAAGATTTTAGAGATCTTCAAGATACATTTCCAAACATCTACACCACAAGTAGAATAGATCAAGTTATTTTCCCACCCCATTAAACTTGCAGCCGTATTTGGAAACCACCATTTTGTGCCACAGGCTTCCTACTTCCCCAAACAAACCAAAACTCCAGAGCCGTTTACCCAAGAGAGCTTTGTTCATCTCTCATTTGAAGCCCAACCACCACCTTTTTTAGGCAACCGTACGGTCTTCTAATCAACTAAATGGTATTTTTGGATGTCGTCCTTCCCATTCCACAAGAAATCTCTGGTCATCCTTCAATCTGTTTGCAATACTGGCTGGGATGGAAAAGAGGGGCATTCTATGGATGGGAATGCTAAAAAGGGTACTCTTGATGAGAGTAACCTCTTCATTTTTGGAAAGGTACCTATATTTCCAAGAGGCTAATCTTCTCTCAAGTCTCTCATTCGTCGGATCTCAAATCTACTTCATTTTGTAACTTACTCCCAATGGTAAGTCAAGATAAGTGGTAGGAAGAGTTCCAATCTTACACCCCATGCTACTAGCTTGATTATGCAGATTAACTAGATCCCCCACTCCAAACATCTCACTTTTGGCGAGATTAATACGAAGACCCAAGATCGCTTCAAAGTATCCAAGAGTACATCTCATGTATCTTAACTAACTGTGAGATGCTTCAGTAAAGAAGATTATCATTTGCAAATTGTAGATGTGATATAGTAGGATCGTTTTCACCAACCTTGTAACCTTTAATAACCCCCTCTCGCTTCCACTTTCGTAGACATCATGTTGAGAGTCTCTACTACAACAATAAACAAGGTGGGAGATAGGAGATCCCCTTACCTCAAACCCCTATAACTCCTGAAATAGCCAACAGGAGAACCATTAAACAAGATTGAAAAGGAAGCTGTTGATGTAAGGAATATTTTCATATTCTAGTTTGGTATAAATTCCGTTTGACATAAAACATACTTGTAACCGTTCCTACGAGTGACAGTGTGGCTTTGGTATAAATCTTCGGTTTCTTCTTCAGGTTCCATTGACATGGATATCCAGGTCTGCTGCATCAGATCTATACGTTACTGCTCCCAGAATCGCTACTGCCGATGGTGGTTGTCAGTCTCAAGCTATCAAGGCCTTTCATCCATGCTAGATAATCACTGCCTGATCGATAGTGCAATGGAATTTCCAAATATCGAATTGCAATTGTTAACGGAAATTGACCTGCACGAAATCAACTGCAGAAGTCCCAATCCTTCCGCTTGAATAATTATTAGCCGTATGATCTAGATTATCTAATCCACCCAAAGCAGCAGAAGTGGAGTCCTCCGGAGAATATGGTTGGCTCCCAATCCTATCAATGCCCTCAATGCCCTCAACATCTTCATAGATTAGTTTACCATCGCCATCTCCACTCGTAGAATAATCTCCAACTCCAGATTCGAATTCCACAATATCAACAGGGCTAGTAAGCAAGCTACTACCACCATCAATGCAACCATTTATATCTATCTTCAGATATTACCTCCACGTTATCAATAGTAGTTGGTATGGTATCTATCTTCATGCTCTCACTGAAATACTTCGGAAAGCCTTTTGGATCTTCAGCATAGCATGGATTTGGTCTTCTCTCCATCAGCAGTTGAAACTCTCCCTGGTTCTGACCCACGAAATGACGAGACGGGAAGTTTGGCTTGCATTTCTTCATCTTGTTTCTGGTAAAGGACCAGGGATCTCTGCAAAACAGAATCTTCTATTATAGGGAAAAACGAAGTAGTCAAAGTGGTATTGGAGATCTTCACTCCTGCTTCCCTGTGCTCCTCTAGATGTACATGCTTGGTACCATCTTCATCCTCAATTGCATTTGGTTCCAAACCCAATAAGCTCATGCACTGCTAATGCAACTCTGGATGGGTAAGATCTACCGAGACGTCAAACTTGGAAAGATAAATATTGCAAAACCAAGCACCATCGTCATTTGATGTTTTGGTAAGTTCAAGCATCTTCTCGCGCATAGTTTTCATAGGAGCCCTAGTAGAGTCCAATGTTTCGTGAAGCACACGAAGGTGGTTTTGGACAAACTCAATTTGTTGTGCGTGACACACATGGCAGAAGTTTCTTGTTATGATTTTTTTGGGAGAGGTGTCGATGAGGGCTACAACCTGGTCTTGTTCTTGCTTTTCATCTTGATCTTGATTGGCGTCTCCTTTTGATTTAACTTCCCATAAGCTTGTCTCTTCTGTTACTGCTGTAACAGATGCAGTGTCAAGCTTGTTATTGGTTTCCTCTACAGTTTTGTTCCTCATGATCACTCTATCACCAAAGGGTCTGATGGAAGTGCACTTTGGAGTAGCGACAGTAGCGGCTTTCACGACGAGCGGCATTGGTCTACGATTTGGGGGGAAGATCTTCTTATTGAAGTCCTCGATGGCCTTCTTATGGATATTGATCTGCTTGTCCAGGTTGTGTTCCATACGTCTTATCTGGTTGTTTAATGCGATTGCCAAAGAATGTGATTTCTGAGACATTTTTCTGATTAGGAGTTTCGAACTTGCTTTGATACCAAATTTGACGCAGGGCGGAAGACCACCCTACGATTTGTGATAGGACCTTTGGCTTCGCACCGAAGTAGTTTGGCTTCGCAACAAGATAGAGTGTGATTTTGCACCAAGAAAGAGTTCCTCAGAGAGAAAATCAATACGAAATTTCCTCAATCAAGTCATTCCTTGAAATCAAGGATTACATTCTATTTATCATTGACCTAACTTTCCTAATTCTAATCAAATTGAATAAGAAAGTCCTAATACACGTCAACTACTGCAATCAATAATAAAATCCTAATTGGAAACAAAATCTAACTTTAATTGAAAAATCCTAATTAAATTAAAAAAATAAATGAAGCAAATCTTTATGGGATCTACTTGCTTAACCAGGCAAAGATTTGGTGTAACAATGGACCATTATAGTAGAATGCTCCTGCATCACGATAGCCATTTTCATTATCGAAGCTAAGGCTTTGAAGATAATCATGTGCACTGCCAATACTAGTTAGCAATTCGGCGCACCAAATGCGTATGATATGCGAATGGCAAGTTTTTTTGAAAAAAACGTTTTAAACGACCGTACACATTGAACTGTACGGATTATTCGTCATTTATCCTTAAATCCGGTTAAAACTCGTATTTCTGGTTTTTCAATAAAACTTCTAAAAAGAACGTTGGGCATAAATAAAAAACCCTCCATGAAAACTCTCCAAGTCCAATCCCCACCCTACGTCCTCTCCAAGCCATATACCTTACATGCACAACACCACCGTCGTCTCAACTATAATCGTCGGTCGGACAACTTCCAGTACGTCTTTGATTTTTCTCTTCCTCTCTCTCTCTCTCTCTCTCTCTTCAAGCTCTTCCTTCAAGTTAGGACAATGATTCACGACTGGCGGTGGGGTGTCTGCCAATCGACTTCTCCAAGTTGCCATGCCCTTCTTGTTCGGGGAATCAGGATTGAGTCTAGCACACAGACCGACCAACAGACTCCGGACTTGGAAAAAATATAAGAAGCCGTAACTCTTAACAAATGCAGAAATAAAAAACAAAAGAAGACAAGGAGAATATATTTTTAGGATTTTATATCATGTTACCTATAATTTCAATATATAAGAGAGATTGTTGAGCTTTAAAACTCAAGTCTGGCCCGTAGTATCCAGCTCAAACCCCATATTTACTATTTTATAAAAAGACTTTATTTAAAGCCCAAGTTTTGTTATTTAGTTTGCATGCCCATTACATAAGCTATATATAATATAATATAATGTCTAATGTTCGTATGCCGAATTTTTTGTTTTGAATTTTTGAAGTAAAATCTTATTAAACCCGATTATTTTGTGCCGAATATTTGCCGTTCCCCTCATATTTGACAGAATTTTTGACCGTATTTCTCATTTTCAAATCGAATTATATTCGAACGTTTCCCTCCCCAGTTTTTTACCGTATGTCGAATTGCTAACTAGGCTGCCAACCTCAGTCTAAAATCCCTGAGGAAATCCACTCCTTTCGAAGGGATGAGAGTAATAATGGTACTTTTAAAACACTTGTCGAGATAAGGATCATCTTGGCATTCCTTAACAACCCTCATAAGTCACCTTATAATACTCCAACAATGCTTAAAGAAAGCAAGAGAATAATTGTAATGACCCTATTTCTAGCAATATTATAGTAGACTTTTTATAATACTTTGAACATTATATATATGTCATTTTAAAGGTCTCAACAATAGCCTTCTATCGGTATCAAGTTTGTCCAAATCGGACATTTGAGTCAAAAGTTATGGTGTTTAGTTCTGGGCAACATTTTAAGTTTTTATATGCTATAGTTTGATATCAAAAATATAAAATTTGAAAAAAAAAGGGACAATGTTCAAAATTATAGTCCCACATTGGATAGGAATGAAAAGTTCTGAGTTTTCAACTTCTATAAATACAAGGCCATGCCTTGAGAAAATCACATCAGTTTGGATATTTGCATTCTAACCCCTGAGGTAAGAATAGTTGCAAAAAAAATCCTCAACTAGAAGAAATTCTAGAAAATTCTTAGGAATTCTTGAAAATATTCAGGTCCTTTGAAAAGTTTTTTTGTGGGGCCCACTGTCTCGAGATATGCGCTACCTCGAGATTTGCGTCGTACGAGGTTCAATAATTCGAGATTCTAGCGTATTCACAGGTAAGTACATAGTTATTTATTTTATGTATTTATTTAATTAATTAATTAATTAATTATTAATTATTTATTTTGTTTAATTAATTAATTATTTATAAATGTTATTTTATTTTTGAAATAGTAAAAATTCAAAGAAAATGGTAGAAAAATTCTAGAAAATTCTATTATTTTGGGGGAAAATGTTATTCTTGTTATCTGTTAAATTTTAGCAAGGAAAAATCCCAATTATTGTATTTTCAACATGAAATGTGTAAATACATTGATGATTTCTTGTAATCTTAAAAGCATGAAATTATGATAGATGAGGACATGTGTAATCTATTTAGTTGGATGAAGTCATGCTCAAATTCATTTAAAATGAGATATATGCATTTTTCATCCGTTTTATGTATTCGCTTTCTAGGATATTAATAGGGCTTAAATGTTCTTATTTTTAGTTTCAAAATGCAAAAATATGAATGTTATGCATGTAAAGATGTTTTTACAAACATTACTGTTTTATGCATATAAATACGATTAAGGACATGAATAAGAATGTGATTGGGAATGTGGAATATCAGATTAGTTGAAATCAGGCGTTGTCTCATTTCTTTGAGACCCCTTGGGGTTTTAGTCCCCTAAAGTATTAGGCGTAGTCTTATTTCCTTAAGACCTTTGGGGTTCCAGTCCCATAAAGGAGAGGCTTTGTCTCATTCATGAGACCCTTCGGGTATTTATATCTAAAAGGAAATTAGAGAATCCGGAGAGAGGATACCTAATGAAACAATTAGTGTGCATATTAGGGAGTCTACTTGTAAGCTAGAAGTGTTGACATCGTACACTAGAACCGATGGAATGTTGGTACTGAATACATCAGAATTAATAGTTTGACTGTATAGAAATGGTCACGGGTATTCTGATAAGAAAAATGTTGATTGTTATGTGAAAAGTAATAATTATATTCGAAGTTATACATAAGTAATTGATGGAGAATTGAGTTTTATCAAATTACATGTGAAACTCATTTGCAAATCGTATTTGTTTTAAAATAAACAAAAGTCGTTGATTTAAGTGGTTTTACACATGAGGAATGTATTTATTGCGTCCTAGCTCATCGTTTTAAAATGTTTTGTTTTCAAGAAGGGATAAGGGGAAGATGGTCTGATGCTTCCAGCATTTTTGTTGATAGACTTGTGCTAGAGACGATGTTATATTTTGTTTAATTCTTCTATCTTGTAGAATGATACATGAGTTGTGTAGGTCTTTTGACCATTTAGTAACATGTATTTGGGAGTACGATATATATACAATGTTTTCTTTTGGATGGGCATATTACGGTTTTGTTTGAGGTGAGAGATCCTCTGATATTATTAATGTGTCAATGAAGTACGTTTCATCTTATAGATTGTTTAAACAAAATAAAAAATTATCCGGTGTATTTCCGCTGCATCCGATACCAGTTTTGTTTAACTACGCGTTTATATGATCAGATCGCGCCTCAAGATACGAGAAAAATCGATATGACCAGATATTAGATTTGGGGGTGTGACAGCTTGGTATCAAAGCTTTAGGTTACTAGTCCTCGGAAACATAATAACTTAGCCAAATAGAATAATATATTTTCATCCAATCACATATTAATTAATTAAAGATCATAAACAAATTTTTTTTTTGAACAAGAACTAACAAGATAAAGATCATAATACGATTCCTTGTTAATTTTTTGAAATATTTATTTTGTACGTCCCTAACTCGTCCTTCTGATATAAAGGCAATGAGAAGAGGAAGAGGTAAGAATGCCGCTCGTACGCCAACTCCAGAGGCAGGTGCAGAGGCTCATTTAGCTAGCGTTTATGCGGTTTTGGGTCATATCACTGCTGCCTTGGACCGGCATGTTCAGGAGGTCTGTCCAGAATCGGCTCGTGCTCGCCCGGACGATAGTCTGCGAGAGTTCCAACGACTGTGAGCGCTGGAGTTCAGAGGCCTTCCTGAGCCAATGGAAGCCGAATGATGGTTGCGAGAGGTAGAGAGGATTTTCCGGGCTATGAGATGCTTTGAGGACCGTATGGTGGAGTTGGTCACCTTTATGTTAAGGGCGATGCTATGACCTGGTGGGATATGGTTCGTTCTGTGAGAGACGATGTGATCCTCACATGGGAAGAGTTTAGGGGATTGTTTCTGGAGAAGTAGTTCCCCGTTTTTGTCCGAGATCAGCTCGAGGCAGATTTCTTGGCCCTCGAGCAGGGTTCCATGACTGTGGCACAGAATGTGACCCAGTTTGATCGTTTGTCAGCTTATGAACAACACATCATCTCGAAGGAGGAGAGAGGCGAAGAGATTTCAGGCGGGCCTCAAGTCTGGAATTAGGAGGATGATTGTGAGTCAGTTGATTCATGTGTATGCCACCACCGTAGAGATGGCATTGGCGCTGGAGAAGGATACCAGCGATTTCCTGAAGGATCGTACAGATCCTAAGGGAAAGGGTCGAGTCGCACCTACTGCTCCCCAGAGATATTCGGATTTAGCTAAGAAGCCGAAGTTATCTGTTCCTACCATTACTGCGCACCCGATCAATTCTGCCCTTCCTAATCAGATTGTTCGAATAGATAGGCGTTGTTACAATTACAATGGTGTAGGACACTTACAGAGGCACTGCCCTCGTGCACCACATCAGAAGCCTACGGGCAATACTTAGAGGCTGAACATATCGGGGCGAGTCTTTGCCATTACACCACAAGATGTGAGTGCATCCAAGAATGTGGTAGAAGGTACTCTTCTGATCTCACACTTGTATGCTAAATTGTTGATTGATTCGGGTTCTACCCATTCTTTTGTATCTATTACGTTTGCATATGCTTTGGGCTTTGAATTCAAGTCATTAGACTTTACGCTTATTGTATCTACACCTCTAGGAGGGAATTATATTGTAGATCAAATGTGTAAGAATTGTTTGATTCGGATAGGGGATCATGATTTGACTTCTGACTTGATCCTATTAGAGATGACGGATTTTGACGTTATTCTCGGGATGGACTGGCTGTCAGCATATCATGCAACAGTGGATTGTTATGGGAAGAGGGTGACGTTCCAGATACCGGGAAAGTCTCCTGTAATGACCCTATTTCTAGTAATATTATCGTAGACTTTTTATAATATTTTGAACATTATATGTATGCCATTTTAAAGGTCTCAACAATAGCTTTCTATCGGTATCAAGTTCGTCCAAATCGGACGTACGAGTCAAAAGTTATTGTGTTTAGTTCTGGGCAACATTTTAAGTTTTTATTAAAATTCAAAAAAAAAAAAAAAGAGACAATTTTCAAAATTTTAGTCCCACATCGGTTAAAAATAAAAAGTTCTGAGTTCCCAACCTCTATAAATACAAGGCCATGCCTTTAGAAAATTACATCAATTTGGGTATTTGCATTCTAACCCCTGAGGTAAGAATATTTGCAAAAAAGTCCCTCAACTAGAAGAAATTCTAGAAAATTCCCAGGAATTCCTGAAAATATTCAGGAGGTCCTTTGAAAAGTTTTTTTTTGTGGGGCCTACTGCGTCGAGATACGCGCTACCTCGAGATTCGCATCGTACGAGGTTCAAAGATTTTGGGATTCTAGCGTATTCACTGGTAAGTACATAGTTATTATTTTATGCCTTTATTTATTTAATTAATTAATTATTTAATTAATTAATTATTATTTATTTATTTATTTATTATTTATTTATTTATTTATAAATATTATTTTTTTGAAATAGTAGAAAATTCACAGAATATTGTAGAAAAATTCTAGAAAATTCTATTATTTTTGGGGAAAATGTCTGAAAATGCTATTCTTGTTATCTGTTAAATTTTAGCAAGGAAAAATCTCAATTCTTGTATTTTCTACATAAAATGTGTAAATGCATTGATAATTTCTTGTAATCTTAAAAGCATGAAATTATGATAGATGAGGACATGTGTAATCTATTTAGTTGGATGAAGTCATGCTCAAATTCATTTAAAATGAGATATATGCTTTTTTCATCCGTTTTATGTATTCGTTTTCTAAGATATTGATAGATGAGGACATGTGTAATCTATTTCTTTTGGATGGGCATATTATGGTTTTGTTTGAAGTAAGACATCCTCTAACATTATTAATGTGTCAATGAAGTGCGTTTCGTCTTATGAATTATTTAAACAAAATGAAAAAAAATTATCCGGTGTATTTTCGCTGCATCGTGATACCAGTTTTGTTTAACTGTGCATTTGTATGATCAGATCGCGCCTCAAGATACGAGAAAGGTCGATATGACCTAATATCGGATATGGGGGCGTGACAGCTTGGTATCAGAGCTTTAGGTTACAAGTCCTCGGAAACATAGTACCTTAGCCAAATTGAATAATACATTTTCATCAAATCATATATTAATTAAGATCATAATACAACCTTACGAATGAAGAACTAACAAGATAAAGAACATCATAATACGATTCCTTGTTATTTTTAAAACTATTTATTGTGCACGTCCCTAACTCGTCCTTTTGTTATAAAGGCAATGAGAAGTGGAAGAGGCAGAGGTAAGAATACCTCACGTACGCCTACTCCAGAGGTAGGTGCAGAGGCTCAGTTAGCCGGCGTTTACGCGGCTTTGGGTCATATCACTGCTGCCTTGGACCGGCATGTTCAGGAGGCTCGTCCCGAGCCAGCTCGTGCTCGTCCGGACGATAGTTTGCGAGAGTTCCAACGACTACGAGCGCCAGAGTTCAGAGGTCTTCCTGAACCAATGGAAGCCGAGGGGTGGTTACGTGAGGTAGATAGGATTTTTCGGGCTATGAGATGCCCTGAGGACCGTAAGGTGGAGTTGGCCACCTTTATGTTGAAGGGCGATGCTATGACTTGGTGGGACATGGTGCGTTCCGTGAGAGACGATGTGGTCCTCACATGGGAAGAGTTTAGGGGACTATTTCTGGAGAAGTACTTCCCCGTTTCTGTCCGAGATCAGCTCGAGGCAGACTTCTTGGCCCTCGAGCAGGGTTCCATGACTGTGGCGCAGTATGTGACCCAGTTTGATCATTTGGCAGCTTATGCACCACACATCATCTCGACAGAGGAGAGAAAAGCGAAGAGATTTCAGGTGGGCCTCAAGTCTGGAATTAGGAGGATGATTGTGGGTTAGTTGATTCATGTGTATGCCACCACCGTAGAGATGGCATTGGCGCTGGAGAAGGATACCAGCGATTTCCTGAAGGATCGTACAGATCCTAAGGGAAAGGGTCGAGTTGCACCTACTGCTCCCCAGAGATATTCGGATTCAACTAAGAAGCCGAAGTTATCTGTTCCTACCATTGCTGCATACCCGATCAACTCCGCCCCTCCTAATCAGATTGTGCGAGCAGATAGGCGTTGCTACAACTGCAATGGTGTAGGACACTTATAGAGGCACTACCCTCGTGCACCATATCAGAAGCCTGCGGGCAATACTCAGAGGCCGAATATACCGGGGCGAGTCTTTGCCATTACACGGCAGGATGCGAGTGCATCCAAGAATGTGGTAGAAGGTACTCTTCTGATCTCACACTTGTATGCTAAAGTGTTGATTGATTCGGGTTCTACCCATTCTTTTGTATCTATTACATTTGCATATGCTTTAGGCTTTGAATTCGAGTCATTAGATTTTACGCTTACTGTATCTACACCTCTAGGAGGGAACTGTATTGTAGATCTAATGTGTAAGAATTGTTTGATTCGGATAGGAGATCATGATTTGATTGCTGACTTGATCTTATTAGAGATGACGGATGTGGACGTTATTCTTGGGATGGACTGGCTGTCAGCATATCATGCGACAGTGGATTGTTATGGGAAGAGGGTGACGTTCCAGATATCGGGACAGTCTCCTTTTCAGTTTGTGGGTGCAAAATTATCACCCCATGCATCAGTAGTATCGGCCTTACGTGTTTATAAGAAACGTCGGGCCGATTGTACTAGTTTCCTTGCCTTTCTAGAGGGGGAAGAGAGCAAGAGGGTACAAGTGGAGCAGATTCCCGTAGTTAGTGAGTTCAAGGATATCTTTCCAAAGGATCTACCAGGATTGCCTCCAAAGAGAGAAGTTGAGTTTTCCATTGAGCTTATGCCAGGGACTTCACCTATTTCTAAGGCGCCATACAGAATGGCACCTGCAGAGCTCAAGGAACTGAAGGTTCAGGTGGAAGACTTAGGAACTAAGGGCTTCATAAGACCAAGTGTCTCCCCTTGGGGCGCTCCGGTCCTGTTCGTGAAGAAGAAAGACGGTTCCCTGAGGATGTGCATCGACTACAGACAAATCAACAAGGTCACGGTGAAGAATAAATACCCTTTGCCGCGGATTGATGATCTGTTTGACCAGTTGAGGGGAGCCCATTACTTTTCGAAGATAGACTTGAGGTCTGGGTATCATCAGCTCAGAGTGAAAGATGAGGATATCTCGAAGACAGCATTTCAGACACGGTATGGCCATTATGAATTTCTAGTCATGCCATTCGGATTGACGAATGCTCCAGCCGCATTCATGGATCTGATGAACCGGATCTTCCGATTGTACCTCGATCAGTTCATCATCGTCTTTATTGATGATATCCTGATCTACTCACAGACTCAAGAACAGCATGAGTAGCATCTGCGACTAGCCCTACAGACGTTGAGAGATCATCGACTCTATGCCAAGTTCAGTAAATGTGAATTCTGGCAAGAAGATGTAAAGTTCTTGGGTCATGTTATTTCCGGGGAGGGAATCTCAGTTGATCCGTCGAAGGTTGAAGCAGTGTTGAACTGGGAGCCGCCGAGCAGTGTTACTGAAATTCGGAGTTTCCTGGGTTTGGCGGGCTACTATCGGAGGTTCATTGATGGATTCTCCAGCATTGCTACCCCGATGACACGCCTCACACGGAAGGGTGTAAAGTTCGAGTGGGACGAGAAGTGTTCTTCTGCCTTTGAAGAGCTGAAGACTCGTCTAACTACTTCACCTGTTCTGACAATTCCGTCTGATGAGGGGGGCTTTGTCATTTACAGTGATGCATCATTGAAAGGACTAGGTTGTGTCTTGATGCAGAATGGGAAGGTGATCGCTTATGCTTCGAGACAGTTGAAGATTCATGAGCAGAATTACCCTACCCACGACCTTGAGCTTGCAGCAGTTGTCTTTGCGCTCAAGATTTGGCGTCATTACCTATACGGCGAGAAGTTCGAGCTTTATTCTGATCATAAGAGCTTGAAATACATTTTCACTCAAAGGGAGCTGAACATGAGGCAGAGACGATGGATGGAGTTCCTGAAGGACTATGACTTCACTCTCCAGTACCACCCAGGCAAGGCCAATGTTGTGGCAGATGCACTAAGCCGAAAACAGAGTGGGACTATATTTTGCCTTTTGGGCCAGGAGGTAGAATGGCCGGATGTTGAGGGGGACCGTGAACCTCAGATTTCGACACAGTACCCCAAGATCCTTGTCTCACACTTGGTGGTCGAACCCTCTTTGATTAGAAGGATTATAGAGGCACAGCATGGGAAGGGAGGGTCTGATGCCGTCCGCCATACTATCTCGAATGAGGAGTGGACTTTACACTCAGATGGCAGTCTAAGGTACCGTGAGAGGTTGTGGGTACCTGAAGACAATGATGACCTGAAACGGGAGATTCTCGATGAGGCTCACTGTACTCGTTACACAATACATCCAGGCAGCTCTAAGATGTACCAAGACTTACGTAGGCAGTTTTGGTGGAAAAACATGAAGAGGGAGATTGCTCAATATGTGTCGAGATGCCTAACATGTCAGCAGATCAAGGTAGAGCATCAGAAACCAGGAGGCACCCTACAGCCTCTACCTATCCCAGAGTGGAAGTGGGATAATGTGTCAATGGATTTTGTGATGGGTCTACCTAAGACTCGTCAGAACCATGACTCTATTTGGGTAATCGTGGACAGATTGATGAAGTCTGCTCATTTCTTGGCTGTCAGAGGTACTCACAGTGTCGATGATCTGAGCAGATTGTACGTGAAAGAGATTGTCAAACTACACGGTATCCCAGTCTCCATTGTGTCTGATAGAGATCCGAAGTTCACCTCGAAGTTCTGGAAGAGTTTTCAGAGTGCCTTCGGGACAAAGTTGAATTTTAGTTCAGCTTTTCACCCTCAAACAGACGGGCAAACAGAGCGAGTGAATCAAATCTTAGAAGATTTACTCAGAGCTTGTATAATGGACTTTAAGGGCAATTGGGAGGATCACTTGCCGCTTGTGGAGTTCGCATACAATAATAGCCATCAGTCGAGCATCGGCATGGCACCCTATGAGGCTCTGTACGGAAGGCCTTGTAGATCTCCAGTGTGCTGGGCAGAAGTCGGAGAAAGAAGCTTGCTTGGTCCTGAGGTGGTGCAGGAGACCACTGAGAAGATTGGGATCATTCGAGAACGTCTCCTTGCGGCGCAGAGTCGGCAAAAGTCTTATGCTAATCTGCATCTCCGTAAGCTTGAGTTCTCCATCGGCGACCATGTCTTCTTGAAGGTATCGCTAGTCAGAGGAGTGATGAGGTTCGGCAAGAAAGGGAAGCTAGCACCGAGGTTCATTGGACCTTTCTTGGTCCTTGATAGGATTGGTGAGGTTGCCTATCGCTTAGCTTTGCCTACTCAGTTGGCCGGAGTTCACGACGTCTTCCATGTCTCGATGCTTCGCAAGTATGAGCCGGATCCATCTCACGTGCTTGATTGGAAGTCTTTAGAGCTCCGAGAGGATGTTTCATATGTTGAACAACTTGTCTGTATCCTTGCCACGAAAGAACAAGTGTTGCGCACTAAAGTGATCCCCTTAGTGAAGGTGTTGTGGCAACACCATAACATTGAGGATGCCTCTTGGGAACTGGAGGCTGACGTCAGAGAGAAGTACTATCCACATTTGTTCTCGGATTAGGCATGTCTAATTTTGAGGACGAAATTCCTTATAAGGAGGGTGGGATGTAATGACCCTATTTCTAGCAATATTATCGTAGACTTTTTATAATACTTTGAACATTATATGTATGCCATTTTAAAGGTCTCAACAATAGCTTTCTATCGGTATCAAGTTCGTCCAAATCGGACGTGCGAGTCAAAAGTTATTGTGTTTAGTTCTGGGCAACATTTTAAGTTTTTATTAAAATTCAAAAAAAAAAAAAAGAGACAATTTTCAAAATTTTAGTCCCACATCGGTTAAAAATAAAAAGTTCTGAGTTCCCAACCTCTATAAATACAAGGCCATGCCTTTAGAAAATTACATCAATTTGGGTATTTGCATTCTAACCCCTGAGGTAAGAATATTTGCAAAAAAGTCCCTCAACTAGAAGAAATTCTAAAAAATTCCCAGGAATTCCTGAAAATATTCAGGAGGTCCTTTGAAAAGTTTTTTTTTGTGGGACCTACTGCGTCGAGATACGCGCTACCTCGAGATTCGCATCGTACGAGGTTCAAAGATTTTGGGATTCTAGCGTATTCACTGGTAAGTACATAGTTATTTATTTTATGCCTTTATTTATTTAATTAATTAATTAATTAATTAATTAATTATTTATTTATTTATTATTTATTTATTTATTTATAAATATTATTTTTATTTTTATTTTTTGAAATAGTAGAAAATTCACAGAATATTGTAGAAAAATTCTAGAAAATTCTATTATTTTTGGGGAAAATGTCGAAAATGCTATTCTTGTTATCTGTTAAATTTTAGCAAGGAAAAATCCCAATTCTTGTATTTTCTACATAAAATGTGTAAATGCATTGATAATTTCTTGTAATCTTAAAAGCATGAAATTATGATAGATGAGGACATGTGTAATCTATTTAGTTGGATGAAGTCATGCTCAAATTCATTTAAAATGAGATATATGCGTTTTTCATCCGTTTTATGTATTTGTTTTCTAAGATATTAATAGGGCTTAAATGTTCTTATTTTTAGTTTCAAAATGCAAAAATAGGAATGCTATGCATGTAAAGATGTTTGTACAAACATTATTATTTTATGCATATAAATACGATTGATGACATGAATAAGAACGTGATTGGGAATGTGGAATATCAGATTAGTTGGAATCAGGCGTTGTCTCATTTCTTCGAGACCCCTTGGGGTTTTAGTCCCCTAAAGCATTAGGCGTTGTCTTATTTCCTTAAGACCCCTTGGGGTTCCAGTCCCCTAAAAAAGAGGCGTTGTCTCATTCATGAGACCCCTCGGGTATTTATACCTAAAAGAAAATTAGGGAATCCGGAGAGAGGATACCTAATGAAACAATTAGTGTGCACATTAGGGAGTTTACTTGTGGACTAGAAGTGTTGACATCGTACACTAGGACCGATGGAATGTTGGTACGAAATACATCAGAATTGATAGTTTAACTTTATAGAAATGGTCACGGGTATTCCGATAAGAGAAAGGTTGACTATTATATGAAAAGACTTCATTGTATTCAAAGTTATACGTAAGTAATTGATGGAGAGTTGAGTTTTATCGAATTACATGTGAAATACATTTGCAAATTGTATTCGTTTTAAAATAAACAAAAGTCGCTGATTTAAGTGGATTTTACGCATGAGGAATGTACTTACTGGGCCCTAGCTCATCGTTTTAAAATGTTTTGTTTTCAGGAAAGGATAAGGGGAAGTTGGACTGATGCTTCCAGCATTTCTGTTGATAGACTTGTGCTTTTGACGATGTTATATTTTGTTTAATTCTTCTATCTTGTAGAAGGATACATGAGTTATGTAGGTCCTTTGACCGTTTAGTAACATGTATTTGGGAGTACGATATATATACAATGTTTTCTTTTGGATGGGGCATATTACGGTTTTGTTTGAAATAAGACATCCTTTAACATTATTAATGTGTCAATGAAGTGCGTTTCGTCTTATGAATTGTTTAAACAAAATGAAAAAAAATTATCCGGTGTATTTCCACTGCATTGTGATACCAGTTTTGTTTAACTGTGCGTTTGTATGATCAGATCGCGCCTCAAGATACGAGAAAGGTCGATATGACCTAATATCGGATTTGGGGGAGTGACATCTCCTTTCCAGTTTGTGGGTGCGAAATTATCACCCCATGCATCAGTAGTATCGGCCTTACGTGTTTATAAGAAACGCTGGGCCGATCATACTAATTTCCTTGCCTTTCTAGAGGGGGAAGAGAGCAAGAGGGTACAGGTGGAGCAGATTCCTGTAGTTAGTGAATTCATGGATATCTTTCCAGAGGAACTACCAAGATTGCCTCCAAAGAGAGAAGTTGAGTTTTCCATTGAGCTTATGCCAGGGACTTCACCTATTTCCAAGGCGCCATACAGAATGGCACTTGTAGAGCTTAAGGAACTGAAGGTTCAGGTGGAAGACTTAGGAACTAAGGGCTTCATAAGACCAAGTGTCTCCCCTTCGGGCGCTCCGATCCTGTTCGTGAAGAAGAAAGATGGTTCCCTGAGGATGTGCATCGACTATAGACAAATCAACAAGGTCACGGTAAAGAATAAATACTCTTTGCTGCGGATTGATGATCTGTTTGACCAGTTGAGGGGAGCCCATTACTTTTCGAAGATAGACTTGAGGTCTGGGTATCATTAGCTCAGAGTGAAAGAGGAGGATATCTCGAAGACGACATTTCAGACACGGTATGGCCCATTATGAATTTCTAGTCATGCCATTCGGATTGACGAATGCTCCAGCTGCATTCATGGATCTAATGAACCGGATCTTCCGATTGTACCTCGATCAGTTCATCATCGTCTTTATTGATGATATCTTGATCTACTCACGGACTCAAGAAGAGCACGAGCAGCATCTACGATTTGCCCTACAGATGCTGAGAGATCATCGACTCTATGCCAAGTTCAGTAAATGTGAATTCTGGCAAGAGGATGTAAAGTTCTTGGGTCATGTTATTTCCGAGGAGGGAATCTCAGTTGATCCGTCGAAGGTTGAAGCAGTGTTGAACTGGGAGCCGCTGAGCAGTGTTATTGAAATTCAGAGTTTCCTGGGTTTGGCGGTCTACTATCGGAGGTTCATTGATGGATTCTCCAGCATTGCTACCCCGTTGACACGCTTCACACAGAAGGGTGTGAAGTTTGAGTGGGACGAGAAGTGTTCTTCTACCTTTGAAGAGCTGAAGACTCGTTTAACTACTTCATTTGTTCTGACAATTCCATTAGATGAGGGGGGCTTTGTCATTTACAGTGATGCATTATTGAAGGGACTAGAGGTTGTGTCCTGATGCAGAATGGGAAGGTGATCGCTTATGCTTCGAGACAGTTGAAGATTCATGAGCAGAATTACCCTACCCACGACCTTGAGCTTGCAGCAGTTGTCTTTGCACTCAAGATTTGGCGTCATTACCTCTACGGCGAAAAGTTCGAGCTTTACTCTGATCACAAGAGCTTGAAATACAGTTTCACTCAGAGGGAGCTGAACATGAGGCAGCGATGATGGATGGAGTTCCTGAAGGACTATGACTTCACTCTCCAGTACCACCCAGGCAAGGCCAATGTCGTGGGAGATGCACTGAGCCGAAAATAGAGTGGGACTATATTTTGCCTTTTGGGCCAGGAGGTAGAATAGCCGGATATTGAGGAAGACCGTGAACCTCAGATTTCGACACAGTACCCCAGGATCCTTGTCTCACACTTGGTGGTCGAACCCTCTTTGGTTAGAAAGATCATAGAGGAACAGCATGGGAAGGGAGGGTCTGATGCCATCCGCCATACTATCTCGAAGGAGGAGTGGACTTTGCACTCAGATGGCAGTCTAAGGTATCGTGAGAGATTGTGGGTACCTGAAGACAATGATAAGCTGAAACGGGAGATTCTCGATGAGGCTCACTGTACTCGTTATACAATACATCCAGGCAGCTCTAAGATGTATCAAGACTTAGACAGTTTTGGTGGAATAACATGAAGAGGGAGATTGCTTAATATGTGTCGAGATGCCTAACATGTCAGCAGATCAAGGTAGAGCATCAGAAACCAGGAGGCACCTCGCAGCCTCTACCTATCCCAGAGTGGAAGTGGGATAATGTGTCAATGGATTTCGTGATGGGTCTACCTAAGACTCGTCAGAACCATGACTCCATTTAGGTAATCGTGGACAGGTTGACGAAGTCTGCTCATTTCTTGGCTGTCAGAGCCACTCATAGTGTCGATGATCTGAGCAGATTGTATGTCAAAGAGATTGTCAAACTACACGGTATCCCAGTCTCCATTGTGTCAGATAGAGATCCGAAGTTCACCTCGAAGTTCTGGAAGAGTTTTCAGAGTGCCTTCGTGACAAAGTTGAATTTTAGTTCAGCTTTTCACCCTCAAATAGACGGGCAGACAGAGCAAGTGAATCAAATCTTGGAAGATTTACTCAGAGCTTGTATAATGGACTTCAAGGGCAGTTGGGAGGATCACTTGCCGCTTGTGGAGTTCTCATACAACAATAGCCATCAGTCGAGCATCGGCATGGCACCCTATGAGGCTATGTATGGAAGGCCTTGTAGATCTCTAGTGTGCTGGGCAAAGGTTGGAGAGAGAAGCTTGCTTGGTCCTGAGGTGGTGCAGGAGACCACTGAGAAGATCGGGATCATTCGAGGACGTCTCATTGTGGCGCAGAGTCGACAGAAGTCTTATGCTAATCTGCATCGCCGTAAGCTTGAGTTCTCCATCGGCGACCATGTCTTCTTGAAGGTATTTGAAAGTAGGATTTTTCCGTGTCGTCGGATCGGAAACCCTAATTTCAACACATTTTTAATTTATCCGAGATTTCCTGTAAAATTCAGAGATTCTAGCATAGGGGTTCGTGTCGGATGTCGATCCGCACTCGGGATTAGTCATATTAGCATAATCAGGAACATGAAATGATGGAACATTGCAAGAAATGATAGATAAAAATAAACTTCATCATTCAGTGATCAAAATGTCTATTACAATGCTTGAATCGAAAATAAGAAAAAATAAAATAACTAAAGATCAATTCAAAGAAGAAAGATAAAGTCAAATCTAGAGAGATAAAATGAGATTTAGAGAGAGAAAATGATAGAAGAGAGAGAAAGTTGAACTAGTGAGAAAAAAAGATAGGGGAGAGAATTCTAGAGAGAAAGAGAGAATTAGAGAGAGAGAAGATAAAGAGAGATTTTTCTACCTCGAACTTACCATGGAGATGACCGGAAAAGAGAGATCTATGATGGATGGATCGTCCATGAAGATGGAGAGATGAGTTGGCCATCCCTTCAAGTGGGGGTGCGTGCCCAGTGATGATGGATGATGTTGGTTGCAAGGGAGAAGATGGTGATGATAGCAAGGGTTAGGCGTGGAGGAGACCGACTGAAATGCACCCAAGTCTCAGGCCAACCAAGATCAGGCCATGAGGGAGAGGTGGTTGCTTTTGGTGGAGCTTGAGAGAAGGCTAACACGTGGCTGCAAGGGAAAACACCCACGGCTACCCATCCTTCTTCTTCTCTATTTATTTATTTTTTTGTTTTGTTTCTTGAGAAGAGAACGAGAGAATGGACGGTGGCTGTTGGCGTGGAAGCAAGGATGGGGGCGTTGTGGTGTTGTTGCTGCTGCCACAAGACAGCAGGCGTTGATGGCTGTGAAGCCGGTTGGCAAGTGGGAGAGGGTCGTGGCTGGCGTGGAACGATGATCAGCACCGGTGTTCACCGGAGTTGCAGCAGTAGGTGGTGCAACATTCCAGGGGGTTAACAAGTGAGAATAAGACCAGAAAACGTGGGGAAATATCCACGTTCTCTTTGGGGAGAAAACAGGGTAGAGTTTTCGGTGGTGGTAGTGACGGTTTGCTCTCTTGCAGACCGTTACTTAGTGTTAATGAAGACTGGTTGCAGGCGGCCGGAGTTGCAAGTCTGCAACTCCGGCAAGGAGAAAAAGAAGAAGAAGAAGAAGAGGAAGAAGAGAAAGTAGAAGGGAAAGAAAAAGAAGAAGAAGAAGATGAAGAAGAGAAAGAGGCGCACCTGTGGGCAGACGCCGGAAAGGAGGTGGCGGTGCAAAGTGCAGCGCCGGAGTTCGCCGGTTTTGATGGTGGGAAGGTGCTGGGGCGGTGCTCAGTGCTGTTAACGGCTTGCTGAAGGAGAGGGGACCTGCAAGGAGAAGATTAAGAAGAAGAAGAAGAAGAAGAAGAAGAAGAAGAAGAAGAAGAAGAAGAAGAAGATGGTGGCAGCACTCCACCAGCTCGCCGGAGGAACCCGCCGGATTCGTGGAGAAGAAGAGAAAAAAGAAAGAGAAGGAGGAAAGAGGAGAGGAGGAAGGGTAGAACGTGGGGGAAGGTTTTGGGGAGAGAAAGGAGAAGAAAGGAGGGGGAATAGGGTTCCAAAGAACCCTTTTCCTTCCCTTTTTAAAGCTCCCTAGTTTCCATTAATGGAAATTAGGGAATTTTTGAAATAAAAATATATATATATATATTTTTTTAAAGTAAAACACTACTTTTCTTTGGGGAATGTCCCCATTTAGTGGATCCCTCATTTTTTAAAATTTAATTAAAATTATTTTGAAATTCACGGTGTCCACTAACTGGTCGGACAGCGGGTCGATGATGATGGGCCCGGCTACTGGCCCACATGGATTGATGATGTCCATCGTCTCACAAGATGATGTGACAGACAGTCTGATGGTGATCGGATGGATGGTGACTTGATTGGGACCCAGATTGGTAGATCGACGGATCTAGAGAGATCCAACGGTCCGATTGAAGATCCAACGGTCAGAAAGCTAAGGGAGATGAGATAGAGCCGATGGGCAGGAGTTCTGGGGTTAAGTCAGTAGATTCGAGGACCGAGAGATGAAGAGAGAGAGAATAAGGAGAGATGAGAGAGAAAGTATCAGAAAATGGAGATAAAAGTATTGGCAGAGGGTCTGGAACCCTGGTCTTCACTGTGACCATCCTCACGCTTCTCCAGTAGAGTAGACTATCATTCCTTGCTGACTCATGTGGCTTTAAACGCTTTGGTCCGTCTCTTGGTCATTGGCTCTCCTGTTCTCTTCGTTCTTTGGGCCGGCTTTTTGGTCCTCTTATTCAGCCCATATTTGGCCCATATCTTCTAGTCATAGCATGTGGGCTCTTTAAGCTTTGATAATGGGCTTTCCTGATCGATGTGGGCTGCAAGTCTCGAGAATTGTCCCATCGGGGTTTCCTGCGACAGAAGAAGCGCGTAATGAGATTTTATCAGAACGACTCAATGTCTAGACTTCCGAAAATGTGTTTAATGCATGCAAATATACCATTTCGTCCAGAAAAGTGTGTTCTACGCAACAGAAGAGACTATTACGTAGAAAAGTAGATAAATAGAGCATTTTACGTAGGAGAATGCAATAACGCTAAAAGGATAATTGCTTAAAATAATCACTTTTGAGCGAATATCAGTATTGCCAGTCAGAGGAGTGATGAGGTTCGGCAAGAAAGGGAAGCTAGCACCGAGGTTCATTGGACCTTTTTTGGTCCTTGATAGGATTGGTGAGGTTGCCTATCGCTTAGCTTTGCCTACTCAATTGGCCGGAGTTCACGACGTATTCCATGTCTCGATGCTTCGCAAGTATGAGCCGGATCCATCTCACGTGCTTGATTGGAAGTCTTTAGAGCTCTGAGAGGATGTTTCATATGTTGAACAACCTGTCTGTATCCTCGCCATGAAAGAACAAGTATTGCGCACTAAAGTGATCCCCTTAGTGAAGGTGTTGTGGCAACACCACAACATTGAAGATGCCTCTTGAGAATTAGAGGCTGACGTCAGAGAGAAGTATCCACATTTGTTCTCGGATTAGGCATGTTTAATTTCGAGGACGAAATTCCTTATAAGGAGGGTGGGATGTAATGACCATATTTCTAGCAATATTATAGTAGACTTTTTATAATACTTTGAATATGACATGAATGTCATTTTAAAGGTCTCAACAATAGCTTTCTATCGGTATCAAGTTTGTCCAAATCAGACCTGCGAGTCAAAAGTTATTGTGTTTAGTTTTAGACAACATTTTAAGTTTTTATATGCTATAGTTTGATATCAAAAATATAAAATTTGAAAAAAAAAGGACAATGTTCAAAATTATAGTCCCATATTGGATACGAATGAAAAGTTCTGAGTTTTCAACTTCTATAAATACAAGGCCATGCCTTGAGAAAATTACATCAGTTTGGGTATTTGTATTCTAACCCCTGAGGTAAGAATATTTGCAAAAAAAACCCTCAACTATAAGAAATTCTAGAAAATTCCTAGGAATTCCTAAAAATATTCAGGAAGTCATTTGAAAAGTTTTTTTGTGGGACCCACTGTCTTGAGATACGCGTTACCTCGAGATTCACGCCGTACAAAGTTCAAGGATTCGGGATTCTAGCGTATTCACGGGTAAGTACATAGTTATTTATTTTATGCCTTTTTTATTTAATTAATTAATTATTTTATTCTGGAAATAGTAAAAAATTGACAGAATATTGTAGAAAAATTCTAGAAAATTCTATTATTTTAGGAGAAAATGTTATTCTTGTTATCTTTTAAATTTTAGCAATGAAAAATCCCAATTCTTGTATTTTCCACATGAAATGTGTAAATGCATTGATAATTTCTTGTAATCTTAAAAGCATAAAATTATGATAGATGAGGACATGTGTAATCTATTTAGTTGGATGAAGTCATGCTCAAATTCATTTAAAAGGAGATATATGCGTTTTTCATCCGTTTTATGTATTCACTTTTTAGGAATTAATAGGGCTTAAATGTTCTTATTTTTAGTTTCAAAATGCAAAAATATGAATGTTATGCATGTAAAGATGTTTCTACAAATATTACTGTTTTATGCATATAAATACGATTAAGGATATGAATAAGAACGTGATTGGGAATGTGGAATATCAAATTAGTTGGAATCAGGCGTTGTCTCCTTTCTTTGAGACCCCTTGGGGTTTTAGTCCCCTAAAGTATCAGGCGTTGTCTTATTTCCTTAAGACCCCTTGGGGTTCCAGTCCCCTAAAGGAGAGGCTTTGTCTCATTAATGAGACCCCTCGGGTATTTATACCTAAAAGGAAATTAGGGAATTTGGAGAGAGGATACCTAATGAAACAATTAGTGTGCACATTAGGGAGTCTACTTGTAAGCTTGAAGTGTTGACATCGTACACTAGAACCGATGGAATGTTAGTACTGAATACATCAGAATTGATAGTTTGACTGTATAGAAATGGTCACGGGTATTCTGATAAGAAAAATGTTGACTGTTATGTGAAAGGTAATAATTATATTCGAAGTTATACGTAAGTAATTGATGAATAATTGAGTTTTATCGAATTACATGTGAAACTCATTTGTAAATCGTATTTATTTTAAAATAAACAAAAGTCATTGATTTAAGTGATTTTACGCACGAGGAATGTATTTACTGAGCCCTAGCTCATCGTTTTAAAATGTTTGTTTTCAGGAAGGGATAAGGGGAAGATGGTTTGATGCTTCCAGCATTTTTGTTGATAGACTTGTGCTAGAGATGATGTTATATTTTGTTTAATTCTTCTATCTTGTAGAAGGATACATGAGTTGTGTAGGTCTTTTTACCGTTTAGTAACATGTATTTGGGAGTACGATATATATACAATGTTTTCTTTTGGATGGGCATATTACGGTTTTGTTTGAGGTGAGAGATCTTCTGACATTATTAATGTGTCAATGAAGTACGTTTCATCTTATGGATTGTTTAAACAAAATGAAAAATTATCCGGTGTATTTCCGCTGCATCGTGATATCAGTTTTGTTTAACTACGCGTTTGTATGATCAGATCGCGTCTCAAGATACGAGAAAGGTCGATATGACTAGATATCAGATTTGGGGGCGTGACAACAACCATAAGGTTCAAGAGTCTTGCCCCATTCAGGTATCGAATGGCTAAAGATTTCTCCTCCTCAAACGTTATCCCGTATGGAGGATGGAAACACACCAACCCTCTCTTAGAATTTTTTTTTATAATAAAAAATGGCTGTATGTGTCCTGATGTGTCAACACGCGTGTATGTGTGTCAATGTGTCCGACACGCCAAAAGCACTATAAGTGCCGTGTCTTTATTACATAGCTTGTGACCTTCCTGATCCAACTTCTTTTAATAGAATTTATATCCTCTAAATTTCATCTTGACCTATGTGACAAGGACCCAGCATTTTGATGGTTATTTGCTGTGTCAAACACGTATCGACAGATACTCGTGTCGACACATCTTGACATGCACGGCAGTTTAACCTTAGTTTAATGATTTTTTATTTAAAAAAATGATTTCTAAAAGAGGGTTGGTGTGTTCCATCCTCCAGAAAGTACTTTTTTTAGTTAAACACAACTATAATTGTTTGATAGTCCTCCAACTTATAAATCTACTTATATCTATTATGTGTTCTCCAAAAAAATAATTATATCAATTATCTATGGGATAGCTCTATGGCCTACATTTCATATATCCCTTTCATTATTTTTGTTTAAAAAAATAAATATCTGTTTAAATATTACTAGAATATCAATAAAATACATGTGTATGGATGTGTCCTCGTTTGAGACCTTCTCAAAGGTGCCTTGTCAGACCTCATATCTGTGTAGGACACTGATACACATTACTTGGATCCTGACTTATAGTCCATTTTTGTTTTACATCAATTTGGTTTCTTAGAATCCTCTAAATTCCATTCTATTGCTTGGTCTTGTCTAGGTCACATTGATTCTTTTAATAGAACTTGTGTGAATGTATGTGTATTATGTGCTTTGGCAGGTGGATTGGTTGACTGAGAAGATGCGTAGCTATAACTTCACCGTTTCTTCAATGCATGGAGACATGCCTCAGAAGGAGCGAGATGCGATAATGGCAGAGTTCAGGTCAGGAACAACCCATGTTCTGATCACAACAGATGTGTGGGCTCGAGGCCTTGATGTCCAACAGGCAAGTCTTTTGGTTCCTTGCAGAATAGGTTTTTGTTTCGCTGCTTAGTAATGTGACATGATATACACGATCTTTTGTTTTCAGCTATCACATGCTGACACACTTCAGTAATTAATTACATGTCATCTAAAATTTCCTAACAATTAAGGCACTAAGATGTTTATTCGAGAATTACGTAGCAAGGACACTACATTTTTTGAAAATTTGCTGTCGAATACTGTGTTGCAAGATTTTAAATTTTAGTGTAGGTTTCAGCCCATGTTGAAACCGATATTGAATTTCGCTCCTAATTTAGGAAAACCATAAGTTGATAATAAAGTAATCAAACATAATATTAAAATACGTGTGTGGACATGTCTGCGTTTCGAGCTTCTTGAAAGCATTGTGTCAGACAACTTGTATCAGTGCCGGACACCAACACACGTTTCCATGTCATTGCTACATAGTTCGAGAAGTATATATTGAATCCTTATTATGTGTTATGGAATAATGACCAATTGGTGTTCCTCAACATCTTATCGATTGTATAGATGGTTAGGATCACCTGACCGCAGCTAAATTCTTGAGATATATTATCTTCTTGTTGAGGCCCATTAATTGGATTGTCTAGAACCCCCTGCATGTGAACTGTGTGCATGGAACTCCCTTTATTTTGTGAATAAGAAAAGATAGAAACCCGTTCTTGAGGATTTTGTATTGAAGGCCTGGATACAGTCATCCTGAAAATGAAAACCTTTTTATTATTTCTGGACATCGATCCTGGAAGAATCAAGGGAACTCGTTTTGAGGATTTTGTATTTAGCTTATCTTATATTGTACAGGGGAATCCAAAGTTGAGTTGTTTGCGTTTTTCTGTCTGCTTTTGGGATCTGCGAGTCAGGTCCTCTCTGACTTGTGGTACCTTTCTCCTTGTATAGTTTTTCTTTAATACAATTACTTCTAACTTATCCAAAAAAAGAAGAAGAAGATAAAAACCCATTAAAATATGCATCAATTTATACCAATTATAAAGGTTCTTGGCAAGATATTATGCAGAGTTCACTTTTCTTATCTTTGCTTTTGCCTCATCAGGTTTCTCTAGTGATCAATTATGACCTTCCAAACAACCGTGAGCTTTACATACATCGGATAGGCCGCTCTGGTCGTTTTGGACGCAAGGTAATTATTCTGTTCACTGATGCGAAGAATTCAAGGCATTGGTTCTTTTGCTTGAGTGGGAAGTATTTCTTCCTGTCTGTGATAGATAATGGAGATTCTATTTTTCATAATGTTTAAGCCATTATATTTCTTTTGAAACTAAACACGAACGCTCTGCTTGACATCACCATGCACCAAGTGTTGATGGATACATGCTTTAATTTCCATTAGAGATGCAAGATCATTGGTTGTGTTACACCATTTTATACTCTCTATTTTAGATTAGCCAGTCACCATTCAATCACATTGTCCTAATATTTAACGCATCTGTCCCCTTTACATCTCTCTTACAGTAGGCACCTGAACCGTATTTACTCCTCTTTAAATTGCTCAAAATTTACTTCTAATCTGCTCCATCTCTGAAAGAGTGGTCCAGGTAGTCAAGTTGTACGATGGATCAACCGACTGTTTATTAGGGTATGCCATAAGGGCCCCTCATCAATCGATGGGCATGGACTTACATTCTTGCCAAGAGTGGTTAAGTGAAATGAGAAGCATAAACCTTCATGCCTATACATAAGAAAAAGGTTTAAAGTGGACCATTATAACTGACAGGTAACATTACATAAAAAACGGCTGTTATTATGGGTCAAATCAAAGTAAAAAAGGTCAAAATTAATTTATTTGTGTATTTTCTGAATTCGATTTATAAAGTAACAGATAATGGTTAAATAATAGATAGCGGCAAAGTAACGGCTGTTACGCAGCAAAATAACTGCTGTTATAACGTTCTATATTTTTTTAGCAAATATGCAACAATGTTGGAGCGTTGATGTTATAACGGGGCATTATAATGGTTTCATTGAATATTGGCTTCAGATCTTGCTGTCTGTGCCCCACATTTTCACTCGTGCCATTTTTAAAGACCAAACACATCTCGCTTGACCCCTCTATTACTTTTTTCCTGTAAACTGTATCAGTTTCAGCCTGTTTGTGCCTAAATTGTTTTGAAAAACGGGTGGTGTTGATGGTTTTCAGGGCGTGGCAATTAACTTCGTCCGCAACGATGACATCAGGATTTTGAGAGACATAGAGCAGTACTACAGCACGCAGATTGATGAGATGCCAATGAATGTGGCCGATCTGATATGAGCTTGGTCTGGTTGTTTCTTATGCAAAAGTGATGGAATGAAACTAATTTTCCGGTGAGCAAGATTTAGATTTCTTGGTACGACTCCTTACCTTGTGCGAGCTTCTACATGTAGTGGGTTGTATATTTTAATGATTTCAGTGATTTGAAGGTTTGCAGGTTTGCAGGTTTTCTTCTTTATGAGAAAGGAAGAGCAAAAGACGTGAAGTTGGGTTTGATGGATTGTAGCTTGTGGCAAAATTATTTCCATAAAAAAATATTCTTTCATGCTTATATATTGGAACGTTTAGACTGATGAACACCGTGCATCTCAACTGTGACCGAATCCCGTTTTTGCCGAGGCCTTGGTTTGTTTTAATAAAAATAGGTTTGTAGGTTCTAAAACTTGTGCCCTGGTGGTTAGGACCAGGGTTTCCCCTTGGTATTGAACTGTAGAAAACGTGTCTTGTTATTGGGGGACAACAGCGACGAGAATTGGGCAACGGCACATTGAGATGCATATGCAATAAAGACAATGACGGGACCATGTGGTGCGCATGGATCCATGCAGGTTGAAGGCTTGAAAAGGACGACGAAAAATTATATGAATTGATGTAGTAGTAAAAAAATGATACGAAGATGATGACCGGAGTAGTTTCTCTAAGTCTGCCAAAAGTTGACTACCCAAATGTAGTTCATTTTGGATTTTGTTTCAAAGCAGTTTAGTACTCTTCAATCTGTGAATTTAGTACGACCTGTAGACCGTTTGGACAACATCATTGACTTTGAGAAATCTAATGCATCTGAGAATACCATCAACCATGGTTTAAAAAATGGCCTTTACAACAATAACGGCTATTTCCCAAAAAATTGGGTTCTGTTATTTCAAAATTAACGGCCAAATCCCAAAAATCTGGCTTAGGTAAATGAAGGCCATTATTTAAAAAGAAGTTTTTTTTTAAAGTTAAGGAAGGCTATTTTGAAAAAAAATTATTCTGGCCATTTTATTTTGCTTTAGATGTGACTGATGTGGCAGTTTTACTTGTGGAGTACTCGAGGAGGTATAAATGGTGAAGACTGAGTCTTTTGTGTTTGGTTGATTGGCGGGTTTCACAGGCGTGTTAGATTATTTTTCCATTTGGATTAATGATGTTGACCAACGGTTAAGTGGGTCGTAATAAAATTTCACTCAATTTGGGGTCCTGGGGCGTCACATTATGTTTTGGATTAATGACCGACTTTGCCCGATAGTCAAAGGGTCTCATAATAACGTCACTAAAATTTGGGGGTTTAATTTGTTGTCACACCCGAATGCATGTGGATCGGCCTGTTTACCTAAGATCAAGGATGATAAAAATAAATTAAATATTTTGAAATACTCTGAAATAAATTTTTAAAAATTTCTATTAAATAAAATAGTCCATTAAATATTTTATCTCCTTTAGGAATGATATGGTAAAACATTAGTTTAGTGGTTTGAAAGGGTAGCATTGAGGAAAAATTAGTTTATTGGCATTTTTGAGTAGGTGCATATGTTCAACCATTTTGAAAATGATCTATTAATTCAAACGGAGCATAATTTCAACATTTGGCCGACATTATCTAAAGGATCTCATCGAGATCTTCGATTTTGGTAGAAATAGTTGAGGGCCAAATCGGCTTTTATAAGAGAAAAAATGCGTTCTGTTTTCTAACAGTCGCTAATCCTATTTTTGCAATTACTTAATTATAGCCAGTTTAAAATATTCATAAAATATTTCAGAAGTAGAAATAAATTATTTCGTACTCGTCACTGAAAGGAATGCAATTTGCCAATTTTGAGATCTTAAATTTGAAAATTAGGTCTGAAGCCAGTGCTGTGAGTTTTTTTGATTTCTTTAATGACACTTAAATAATTGAATATAAAAAATATAAATCCTTGGTGAAATAATTCCAAGAGACTTAGTCACCGAAATGCAACACGAGATAGCAATCTGTTTTGCCGACTTGTGTGATTTCCGATGCCTATATGGCAGAACTGGTTATGATTCGAAACCAGATTTGAAGTTCCGTCTTATAGTCCAATTTCGGGCAGGCAAATGACCTAGAACTAAAAGTTGTGGTCGAAACACTGACAGTAGGTCAGGAAAGGCTCGAATCTGACAGATTCAAAGCCCTGTTTTGCAATGCGATTTCGGATAAGGCATTTTTAGAAATTTCTTGACAATGACATTTTTAAAGTTGTGTGAGTTAGCTTTCCTAAATAGTTGGTGGAATTCATAAATTCTATTTGTGCTGTCCGCAATGTTCAAAACACTGACATTACGTCAAAAACCCAATTTTGGGGTTCTATATTATGTAATATTTTTGAGAGGGAAGATGATCTATTCTAACCCGATCTATGTATATACAAAAACTAGAGGGGGGGGGGGGTGAATAGGTATTTAAAAATTTAATGCTTTAATATAGCAACCTAATTCAATAGTCTGGATTTACATGTATTCGAAGATTGATTAACAATTAAGGATTGTCACAATCGACTAGATCGATCACAATGGTATATTGTTTCTACGTCGCTTGGTCTAATTTAAACATAATGCAGAATTTAATTCAATCACATAACACAAATAGTTTTTATGTGGAAACTGTAGCTAAAGAAAACCATGTGACTATATTTAGACGGAAAGTATAACTAACTGAGAAGTTTCGAGTTACAGAAGTTACCTACGCAATACCGTTTCAAATACGGCTTCCAACCTTAGTCCTACTATCGGTGCGTTTAATATTCACTCAAAAGTGCTTATTTTAAGCCATTATCCTTTTAGCGTTATCGTATTCTCTTACATAAAACTTTCATTTTTATCAAAATTTCTACGTAAGAATTTTCTTTATTACATAGAACATACTTTTCTGTACAAAATTGGTTATTTTTATGAATTAAACACATTTTCGAAAGTCTAGATATTGAGCCATTTTGATTATGTCTTATTACATGCTTTTTTTCTTGCAGAAAACTTGATCAGACGATTCTCGAGATTCGTAGGCTCATGATCGGCCACAGAAACCTAATATCTAAGCTTAAAGAGTTAGTAGGCTATGACAAGAAGGTATGGGCAAAGTACGGACTAAGCTAGGATCACAGAATCAGACCAAGAACCATGAGAACCAAATTGGTGGACCGTGTCGAATGATATTGTACTAAAATAAAGAGGGAACTTGTAAAATCTCAGAAATCATAAAAGGGGTATTTTAGTCCATTTTAATTTTTAGGATCCATTTTCATGATTTTTTCTTCATGAAATGCAATCATCTAATCGTTAAAACATCCTCGTCAATTTTCGATCGATTTTGAGACGGATAAAATTTCAGGATTTATAGGCCGTCACTTGCGGGCCCACATGGACTCGGTAGGACCACACATTTTTATGGACTGTTTTGGGCCCCATATGCGTAGTACATTATTTTAAATTTAATTTATATAATTATTTTGTTTTTACGAACTTCTTTATACCTTGCGCGCGTGAATGTGCGTATGGGTATTATATTCGTCATGCATGCACGGTCCCTATGTTCATCACCCTACATCAATATTAATTTTCTAAAAAAAAAAAAAATATTATAATTATTATATAAGATATATTAATTTCATCAATGAATGATCCTCGTATAAACATAATTATAAGCTAAATTGGGTATGTACTAATACCTTACCTTTAAGAAAACTAATCTTCCTTAACTAATGTGATAGAGTTAATTAAAAACTTAAGATATAAAACCCATTTTTTCCAAATTGGTCTAACCTTGAACCAAGCTACTATTTTAATAAAGAAAACCCAAAACTTCCATATCTTTATTATATGATTTTCCTTTATTGTTTTTTTAAAACAAAGATTCCCAAAACTAAAACCGTCCAACCCAACCTCTATGCATGTACCTATCCCTTATCATTTTTTGTGCTTAAATGATACACAATAACAAACCCGGCCAAGTCTAAACCTTTTATTGACCGAACTATAACCTCATTCCTTCCTTATTATTTTATTGGATATGCCATTTAGGATTCAAATAAAGAAACCTAACCCTATACAATTGATGAAACGTGACCCACCATAACTCTTATAACCCAACCCTTATCATCCTTGATGTTGTGACATAACACAATACCAAACCTAAACCACAAAACCTAATTCTCGTGGGATTGGAACCCATCTCACCGTCCAACCATTTTCCCCTCCAACCGATCATATCTCACCCTCCCTTTGAGTCATAACCTATCCTTATAAACCTATTGTAGGGGACATCTTCTTCACCCCGTTGTAGGTCGGAGGAGCTGCTGTTCCACAAAGCATTGTTGCTTCCACTTTCACACACAGTTGTCCTCCTTCACGATCAAGAAAAACCAAGCTTCATAAGTGCAGTACAACCCACCGTCTAAAAGTTTTGGGATGTATCTTCTCTAGAATCCCAGACGTGTTCTTTGTCCATGCTCTTCCCCCATCATTGTTGAGCCCTCTAGGAGTTGCAACCGTTGATCTCAATCCTTTGAAGATATCCACCGTTGGATCAGGACTTTCACCTCCATCCGCTGCGGTCAAACGTGTAGCAGTCAGATAATAAATCCTTGGAAAAAGGCTCCACTGTCAGATTCGCATACCTCGAGCTCCTACCAGGCAACCTTTTGATTCGGTAAGTTTTCCTTTCATGTGTTATTCTCGCTTCTTTAATCTGGAACTTCATCCTTCTTTCTTCTTTTCTTTAATTTCTTTTGTCCGTTGTTGTTTTGTTTGTTAAACAAATGTGAGTTTTGTTGTCAACGAGGATATCAGACTTTTCTTGAATCACTTCACGTGAAAAATATATATTTTTACAACCAATAGAAACCATTTAGTCCTACCTTACCCTACTTGTTTGGACCTCTCGTTGAGCGGTACCTTTTGCTAAGGTCGTTAGAAGTTAGAAGACAAGGTGAATGCACCGGCCACAGGATGTAACCAAGAACTGACCCTGTTGATGTCTGGTCCACTCCTTAATTGGTGTGCCTGCGCACCAGACATTAACTCGATTGGTGACTTCTAGCGATGGCTAGATTCAAACCTTTTCGTTTTGGGCTTCATGGCAGGTCCATGGGTAGTCTCCAAGTCCATGGTGGGAATGTCGTTATGGTAGATCCCTTGATGCTAGACCAAACATTGAGGAATTAGTGTACCCTTTGACACATCATGCTTTGTTACCTCGCCATGACAGTCCTATGGCCCACATCTTGGTTATGCGATAACCCAAATGTTGGGTCAATATTTGGCAAAGTTGTCTCTTGGACTTAGTTCCCGAGGGCTATTTATGTTGGACAAAAATCGTTTTATCATTGTTAAGGGTACTTTGGAAGAAATAGTATAATAACAAAAATGATAATATATTGACTTTTACTTGGACTAGCATAATAGTAAACCCAATGACTATTTAGAAACCTTTGAGTTTCAGATATTTATTTTACTTAGCCGTGTACCTAACGAAAATGTGTGACCAATGAAGGTCCTTAAAATCTTGGGTTGAATTTACGCGAAGAGGAGATCCACAACAGTTGGAAAACCCTCGTGTCATCATAACATCATCACAAGAACAAGGTAGGTACCCTTTCCATGAATCCTTCAATATTAGTCATGGACTCGTCAGCATGTATTTATTGTTAAGCTGTAAGTTTTGTTATTGTGATAATTATAATATTGATGGCGTATTCTGTATTAGAGATCCTCTGTGTGGATTATATCTGTTTTGTATTGGAGATCCCCTGTGAGGATATTTATATTTTAGTAATTTTTTATGTATATGAAACATGCATTGTATTTCTGATTCAGAAGCGATAAAGCAAGTTGGGATTGAGTTTTCTAGGGTGAAAGACCCAAAAACCCTGGGAAGACCCCCTATGTGGGTGAAGAAGGAGACCCCTTGTGTGGGTTGTGTTACTTTTGATTAATTGTTCATGCATTCATTACAATCGTGATATTACTGTTTTGACAATTTAATTTATACGAATATGTCTATATTCTTGTATTGCTTGAATCATGTTTGGGGTGAAAAAAATTTGAGTGAGCGCTTAGCTCACTCCTACAACAAAAATTTTCAGATGTAGATGAGACCGAGACGTACGAGGAGGAAATGCAACCCGTTGACGAATTAGGAGAGGAGACATATGAACCCGAGGAGTAGGAGCCGAACCTTACAGATGAACATTATTAGTCTTTTATTATTCCATTGCTTAAGAATTCATGTAATAAAATCCATTATTTTTATTATTTGGATCGTAGTACAAATGTGACGTTTTGATGAACCGTGACTTATAGACCATTGGTTCTTTTGATATTTTGTTTCTTTTGACCTTATGCGTTATAGATCATGACGTTAGTTATTGGAGATTTTGATTACCGTAATATATTTTGATCTATTGATTTTTGGTTTAAACTATGTTTTTTCTTGTTTAGTTCACCCTTAAATTTGAATAAATGGATCGACTTATAGATATTTGGGTCGAGTCATGGATCACGAATTTGGGGCGTGACAGAACTTGTATGAAGCATTGCCAATGATTGATGGTCGTGATTGAATTAGGCAAATGGAGGGTAAATCAAGGAACCCATATAGGAAGAATTCTCGAAAAGTGTGGGCCCATGATCAACCACCAGAGGCAAGTGTAACAACTTAAAGAGCCCACAGGCTATACCAACAGGAGACAGACAAAGCATGGGCCGAGCCAGAAGTTCACAGAGAAGAATCGATGACCAAGAGTGGACCAAAAGTGTGGACCATGTTGGTTGAATAACATGTGGGCCACGATGATGGGTTAGTAGGCCATTGGCCAAGGTTGGGTCATGGTTGTGGACTTCAAGACACAAGTTGATTGACTGTGTTAGGTAGTTGGTAAACCAAAGGTGTTGAACAAAACAATGTTGGGCCAAGGTGTGGTCCAAGATGAAACATAGGGGAGCATCCAACAGTTACAACTTGATCGACTTACACGGAGAAGCTACAAGGAATAAAAGTTGGGACCAGTGCGTGGTCAAAGAAAGGGGAGTGCTGTCAAGAAGTGGAGTATTAAAGGGATTTGAAGATCTATTGGGTACAAATTAAATGGTGTTTTGGAAAGAATGGATTGGCACACAAAGTTGTTGTATTCCAACAATGATGGACAATACATGGAATCATGAGATGATCTCTAGTGTCCCAAAAATAAGAAATTTATTTTATTTTGGAAAACTTGCTAAGAAAGATAATATAAAAGAAGCAATTTTGAGACGACATGAAGGAGTTTCCAAAACAAAGCAGTTGAGTACAACAGTTGCCAGCTGCAATATACTCGACTTCAGCAATATATAAGGAAATATAATTTTGTTTATTGCTTTGCTAGCTGACAAGTTCGTTACCAACATAAAAACACCCACTAGTAGTGCTTTTCCTATCATCAACATTCCCTGCCCAATCAGCATCATAATAGCTTGCCAACTCTGTAGTCTTATCAAATGAATACCAGAGTCCATAAACTACAATTCCACTGACATATCTGATAATACGCTTAACTATGTAATTTCAATTGGTATCAGAGTAGGTTACTCCGAGTAAGGTTTAATCACCTGAGTAAGATTCTGCCCATCTTGTCTTATCTTTTAAAAATGAATACGAGATTATCACAGCATGAGCTTAAATAACTCTAATTGTGAATATGACTGTTTAAATATAGTTTATCAGAAATTGTCTTTAGAAAGTCTGAAATTGGTCAAAGAAAATAAATTCTTAACTTTACAAATGGAGAAAATGGATTGTATGAGTGTTTCTCTAGAATTGGTCAATATCGAACTCACTGATGAAAGGAGACAGTGGGAAGAAGAGAAAATCTCTACTTATGAAAAATAAGTTTTTAGAAAGTGAGTTCCAAAATTGTTTGAAGAATAAAAAATCTTTAGAGATTCAATTGATTAAATCTTCGATCTCTTCAAAAATCTTGTTAGCTAGATCTATAAAAAATTATAATATTGTTTAATCTAAGAATTTTGATACTCAACTTGGTAATAATAAAAATAATGTGAAACTCACCTATTCTACAGAAAAATTTGTGGCAAGTAAATTCAAACAAATTAAACTTATTGGTCATTATAATTCCAGGCTAAGTGAGTTATACATGAAATCTAATGATTTAAAGAGAGAGATTTCTAAAATTTCTGAATTGAGAAAAACTATGTATGCTAATTATATTGCTAAGAATCAATGGACTAGAAAGAACAAAAGGATTAACAATCTTTCTTTTCCCAAACAAGTGGCAAAAATTTGACTCAAACTCTTCCATTACTATTATTTCAACACATTTAAAGTGTTGGAACAAGATTTGGGACAGTCGAAAGAAGTGTGCTCCATCCGTTCGTCAATGTCTCTAATTGGACTCAATTTGTGTGTTACATTCCTAAGCTTATAATTACTTACTTTTTCGCAATCGGAATCCGTAATTTGACTCAATATCTTCTATTACAATTGTTTCAACACATTTGAAGTGTTGGAACAAGATTCGGGACTGTCGGAACAGGTTTACCGCATTCGTGCGTCAATGACCCTAATTGAACTCAGTTTGTGCGTTACATTCCCAAGCTTATAACTAGTTTCATTTGCACAACCGGATCTCGTAATTTGACTTAGTATCTTCCATTATAATTGTTTCAACACATTTGAACTGTTGAAAAAAGATTCGGGACAGTCGGAACAAGTTTGCTCCATTCGTTCGTCAATGTCTCTAATTGGACTCAGATTGGGTGTTACATTCCTAAGCCTATAATTACTGACTTTTTCGCAACCAGACTTCGTAATTTTTACTCAATATCTTCTATTAGAATTGTTTTAACACATTTGAAGTGTTACAACAAGATTCGGGACTATAGGAACAAGTTTGTCCCATTCGTATTTTGGCTCAATATCTTGTATTACAATTGTTTTAACACATTTGAAGTGTTAAACAAGATTCGGGACTGTCGGAACAAGTTTGCCCCATTCGTGCGTCAATGACTCTTATTGGACTCAGTTTGTGCGTTACATTCCTTAGCTTATAACTAGTGACTTTTTCACAACCGGACCTCGTAATTTGACTCAATATCTTCTATTACAATTGTTTTAACACATTTGAAGACTTGGAACAAGATTCGGGACAGTCGGAACAAGTTTGCTCCGTTCGTGCGTCAATGACTATAATTGGACTCAGTTTGTGCGTTACACTCCTAAGCTTATAACAAGTGACTTTTTTGCAACCGGATCTCGTAATTTGACTCAATCTGTTCCATTGCAATTGTTTCAACACATTTAAAGTCTTGGAACAAGATTCGGGACAATCGAAACAAGTTTGCTCCATCCGTGCGTCAATGTCTCTAATTGGACTCAGTTTGTTTGTTACATTCCGAATCCTATAACTAGTGACTTTTGTGCAACCGGACCTCGTAATTTGACTCAAACTCATCTATTACTAATGTTTCAACACATTTGCAGTGTTTGAAAAAGATTCGGGACAGTCGAAACAATTTTGCTCCATCCGTGCGTCAATGTCGCTAATTGGACTCAGTTTGTGTGTTACATTCCGAAGCCTATAACTAGTGACTTTTTCGCAACCGGACCCCGTAATTTGACTCAAACTCTTCCATTACTATTATTTCAACACATTTAAAGTGTTGGAACAAGATTTGGGACAGTCGAAAGAAGTGTGCTCCATCCGTTCGTCAATGTCTCTAATTGGACTCAATTTGTGCGTTACATTCCTAAGCTTATAATTACTTACTTTTTCACAATCAGAATCCGTAATTTGACTCAATATCTTCTATTACAATTGTTTCAACACATTTGAAGTGTTGGAACAAGATTCGGGACTGTCGGAACAGGTTTACCGCATTCGTGCGTCAATGACCCTAATTGGACTCAGTTTGTGCGTTACATTCCCAAGCTTATAACTAGTTTCATTTGCACAACCGGATCTCGTAATTTGACTTAGTATCTTCCATTACAATTGTTTCAACACATTTGAACTGTTGAAAAAAGATTTGGGACAGTCGGAACAAGTTTGCTACATTCGTTCGTCAATGTCTCTAATTGTACTCAGATTGGGTGTTACATTCCTAAGCCTATAATTACTGACTTTTTCGCAACCAGACTTCGTAATTTCACTCAATATCTTCTATTAGAATTGTTTTAACACATTTGAAGTGTTAGAACAAGATTCGGGACTATAGGAACAAGTTTGTCCCATTCGTGCATCAATGACTCTAATTGGACTCAGTTTGTGCGTCACATTCCAAAGCTTATAACTAGTGAGTTTTGCACAACCGGACCTCGTAATTTGACTCAATCTCTTCCATTGTAATTGTTTCAACACATTTGAAGTGTTGGAACAAGATTCGGGACAATCGGAACAAGTTTGTTATTGACTTTTTCACAACCGGACTTCGTAATTTGACTCAATATCTTCTATTATAATTGTTTTAACACATTTGAAGTGTTGGAACAAGAATTGGGATAGTTGAAACAAGTTTGTTCCATCCGTGCATCAATGACTCTAATTGGACTCAGTTTGGTTGTTACATTCCGAAGCCTATAACTAGTGACTTCTGTGCAACCGGACATCGTAATTTGACTCAAACTCTTCCATTACTATTGTTTCAACACATTTGAAGTGTTTGAAAAAGATTCGGGACAGTCGCAACAATTTTGCTCCATCCGTGCGTCAATGTCTCTATTTGGACTCAGTTTGTGTGTTACATTCCGAAGCCTATAACTAGTGACTTTTTCGCAACCGGACCCTGTAATTTGACTCAAACTCTTCCATTACTATTGTTTCAACACATTTGAAGTGTATGAACAAGATTTGGGATAGTCGAAAGAAGTTTGCTCCATCCGTTCGTCAATGTCTCTAATTGGACTCAATTTGTGTGTTACATTCCTAAGCCTATAATTACTTACTATTTCGCAATCGGAATCCGTAATTTGACTCAATATCTTCTATTGCAATTGTTTTAACGCATTTGATGTGTTGGAACAAGATTCGGGACTGTCGGAACAAGTTTACCCCATTCGTGCGTAAATGACTCCAATTGGACTCAGTTTGTGCGTTACATTCCCAAGCTTATAACTAGTGACTTTTGCACAACCGGACCTCGTAATTTGACTCAATATCTTTCATTACAATTGTTTTAACACATTTGAACTGTTGAAAAAAGATTCGGGACAGTCGGAACAAGTTTGCTCCATTCGTTCGTCAATGTCTCTAATTGGACTCAGTTTGGGTGTTACATTCCTAAGCCTATAATTACTAACTTTTTCGTATCCGGACTTCGTATTTTGGCTCAGTATTTTGTATTATAATTGTTTTAATACATTTGAAGTGTTGAACAAGATTCGGGACTGTCGGAACAAGTTTGCCCCATTCGTGCGTCAATGACTCTAATTGGACTCAGTTTGTGCGTTACATTCCTTAGCTTATAACTAGTGACTTTTTCGCAACCGGACCCTGTAATTTGACTCAAACTCTTCCATTACTATTGTTTCAACACATTTGAAGTGTATGAACAAGATTTGGGACAGTCGAAAGAAGTTTGCTCCATCCGTTCGTCAATGTCTCTAATTGGACTCAATTTGTGTGTTACATTCCTAAGCCTATAATTACTTACTTTTTCGCAATCGGAATCCGTAATTTGACTCAATATCTTCTATTGCAATTGTTTTAACGCATTTGATGTGTTGGAACAAGATTCGGGACTGTCGGAACAAGTTTACCCCATTCGTGCGTAAATGACTCCAATTGGACTCAGTTTGTGCGTTACATTCCTAAGCTTATAACTAGTGACTTTTGCACAACCGGACCTCGTAATTTGACTCAATATCTTCCATTACAATTGTTTTAACACATTTGAACTGTTGAAAAAAGATTCGGGACAGTCGGAACAAGTTTGCTCCATTCGTTCGTCAATGTCTCTAATTGGACTCAGTTTGGGTGTTACATTCCTAAGCCTATAATTACTGACTTTTTCGTATCCAGACTTCGTATTTTGGCTCAGTATCTTGTATTATAATTGTTTTAATACATTTGAAGTGTTGAACAAGATTCTGGACTGTCGGAACAAGTTTGCCCCATTCGTGCGTCAATGACTCTAATTGGACTCAGTTTGTGCGTTACATTCCTTAGCTTATAACTAGTGACTTTTTCACAACCGGACCTCGTAATTCGACTCAATATTTTCTATTACAATTGTTTTAACACATTTGAAGACTTGGAACAAGATTCGGGACAGTCGGAACAAGTTTGCTCCGTTCGTGCGTCAATGACTATAATTGGACTCAGTTTGTGCGTTACACTCCTAAGCTTATAACAAGTGACTTTTTCGCAACCGGATCTCGTAATTTGACTCAATCTGTTCCATTGCAATTGTTTCAACACATTTAAAGTCTTGGAACAAGATTCGAGACAATCGAAACAAGTTTGCTCCATCCGTACGTCAATGTCTCTAATTGGACTCAGTTTGTTTGTTACATTCCGAAGCCTATAACTTGTGACTTTTGTGCAACCGGACCTCGTAATTTGACTCAAACTCTTATATTACTAATGTTTCAACATATTTGCAGTGTTTGAAAAAGATTCGGGACAGTCGAAACAATTTTGCTCCATCCGTGCGTCAATGTCGCTAATTGGACTCAGTTTGTGTGTTACATTCCGAAGCCTATAACTAGTGACTTTTTCGCAACCGGACCCCGTAATTTGACTCAAACTCTTCCATTACTATTATTTCAACACATTTGAAGTGTTGGAACAAGATTTAGGACAGTCGGAAGAAGTTTGCTCCATCCGTTCGTCAACGTCTTCAATTGGACTCAATTTGTTTGATTACATTCCTAAGCCTATAATTACTTACTTTTCGCAATCGGACTTCGTAATTTGACTCAATATCTTCTATTACAATTGTTTCAACACATTTGAAGTGTTGGAACAAGATTCGGGACTGTCGGAACAGGTTTACCGCATTCGTGCGTCAATGACCCTAATTGGACTCAGTTTGTGCGCTACATTCCAAGCTTATAACTAGTTTCATTTGCACAACCGGATCTGTAATTTGACTTAGTATCTTCCATTACAATTGTTCCAACACATTTGAATGGTGAAAAAAATTCGGGACAGTCGGAACAAGTTTGCTCCATTCGTTCGTCAATGTCTCTAATTGGACTCAGATTGGGTGTTACATTCCTAAGCCTATAATTACTGACTTTTTCGCAACCAGATTCGTAATTTCACTCAATATCTTCTATTAGAATTGTTTTAACACATTTGAAGTGTTAGAACAAGATTCGGGACTATAGACAAGTTTGTCCCATTCGTGCATCAATGACTCTAATTGGACTCAGTTTGTGCGTCACATTCCAAGCTTATAACTAATGAGTTTTGCACAACGGACCTCGTAATTTGACTCAATCTCTTCCATTGTAATTGTTTCAACACATTTGAAGTGTTGGAACAAGATTCGGGACAATCGGAACAAGTTTGTTATTGACTTTTTCACAACCGGACTTCGTAATTTGACTCAATATCTTCTATTATAATGTTTTAACACATTTGAAGTGTTTGGAACAATAATCGGGATAGTTGAAACAAGTTTGTTCCATCCGTGCGTCAATGACTCTAATTGGACTCAGTTTGGTTGTTACATTCCGAAGCCTATAACTAGTGACTTTTGTGCAATCGGACATCGTAATTTGACTCAAACTTTCCATTACTATTGTTTCAACACATTTGAAGTGTTTGAAAAAGATTCGGGACAGTCGCAACAATTTTGCTCCATCCGTTGCGTCAATGTCTCTATTTGGGACTCAGTTTGTGTGTTACATTCCGAAGCCTATAACTAGTGACTTTTCGCAACCGACCCTGTATATTGACTCAAACTCTTTCATTACTTTGTTTCAACACATTTGAAGTGTATGAACAAGATTTGGGACAGTCGAAAAAAGTTTGCTCCATTCCGTTCGTCAAGTCTCTAATTGACTCAATTGTGTGTTACAATTCCTAAGCTATAATTACTTACTTTTTCGCAATCGGAATCCGTAATTTGACTCAATATCTTCTATTGCAATTGTTTAACGCATTTGATGTGTTGGAACAAGATTCGGGACTGTCGGAACAAG